>CM069933.1:22338845-23538845 GCA_036172225.1 Cryptocoryne crispatula var. balansae
GCCATTGTGCTTGGTCCTGCCACCACTGCTGCTACTGCTGCCAGCATGAATTTTACCATATTCTGGTGCCTGCTCTACTGGGCAAGACAGAATTTTACCATATTCTGTCTGCTGCCACCACTGCTGCTACTGCTGCCAGCATGAATTTTACCATTGAGGTGATTGCCTGGCAAGACAGTCCCTTGCCACTTGACTTGGGCCAAAACTATCTAGGTAATTGTCCCTGACACCCCTGGCATTAGGTTATTCTCTACTGATAACATCTGCCTCCCAATTTTGGGTGAGGGCTTCAGATCTGAAGTCGGATTTTGTAGACCCAACTAGGGAAGATATTCATCAACAACCAGGGTGCTTCAGCGCCGTTGAGCAACCTGCTTGAAGTTGTAGATCTGGGCCCTTGTCAGGTTCAAGGGATCCAAAGTCAGAACTGCTGGCCTTCATTTTCTCTGCCTGAACATTGAGCAGGAAGGAGTGGGGGCTGCACAGCTGGCCCCTCACCATCTTCTGCACCTCTTCCTGGCCTGTCCCATTCTCACTGTTATACCTCTCTTTGGTTAGTCTACCCCCTTCAGCTTTTTCTCCCCCTACTTGTCACATTCCCAGTTGTCTCTTGACATGGGTTGCCTCCGTCGTTGAGGCAGTGGGGTGAGGCGGGTCCATCGCCACAACTGCTTCTCACCTCTAACCATGTAGATTGGGCAGCCATGGGGTACTCTTTCTGATGCGGGACAAAGAGACTAAACCAGCACTAATCGCTGCTAAACAGACCTAAATGGACCGAATTTAAAGCGAACCTGGTTCAAACCGATCGAAACAGGCCTGAACCGGTCCAAATCGTCTCATATCACCTTGAATCGGGATGAACCGGCTTGTTCAGGCACTGAACTGGATTAAACCGGTTTGAGCCGGACCTGGTTGAACCAGTTTGCCGACCGGTCTGTGCTGCAGACTGGATGGCTGTGGGCTGTCCGCTGCGAACCGTGGCCAGCTGCGAGCGAGCGAGCACGGGGGGATGCGGCTGGGGGGGGGCTGTGGCCCCCGATGGGAGCCCTCTCGCAGGGGTTCGTGGCAGTGCAGACTCTGTCCCTCGCCGGCGCCATTGGAGTGGGGCCGTGGTCGATGATCGCAACCAAAAGCAACGCCGCTGTCCGGGCGACTTCATCGCTTCGCTTTGTCGACCTCGCAGTGCCGGCAGTAGGGAGCAGCATCGGGTGGAGCAGGGGGAGGTGGAGAAGGGTCGACGGCGACGGCACGGCAGAGCAAGGGTAGTGGCAGAAGGAAGGGATGGTGCTCCGTCGTCTTCCACAGCCGTCACGCACAAACAACATTGTCCTCGACCTTGCCTTTTTCTCCTTCTTCAGCGTTGTTCGGTGGGAGTTTGGCGGGGTGGTCCCGTGAAGATGGCTCTAGAGGAGTGAGCTCGGGGATTGCCAGAGTCCACCTCCTTTGACGTGCTGCCAGATCTGAAGAAGGGCGTGATGATGATGGATCCGGGCATCGTCGGAATCACCATCGTCCTACGCCGTTCCAAACCGAATTGTCGACGTCGGGATTGTTATCTGTATCTGATGTTGTCGTCGCCGATCGAAGGAGGAAGTCGCTTAGAACTGGAGACAACTGGATACTGTAGTGTTGTCATCGATGCAGACCCGAGAAGGTGAAACCGGAAGAACGGCGCGGAGTACAGAGGATTTAGGGGGAGGAAGGGGGATGGCAACTTTGCCGGATCTGGAAGGTGGAAGGGGAATCGGGATATCGCCTAGGGGGGATGAAGAGAAAGACAATGGGGCCGAGTCCCTACTCTGAAGAAACCAGTCGAAAGGCTCCAAAAATTTCTAATATCACTACTAAACTATGCGTACAGGACGTCTCCTTATATAAGGAGAAGAGTTTAGTCGATTTACAAAAAAGACCCAGCTCTTGTGACTATCTACAGAAATGATAAACCGAAAATAAACCTGAAAACGAGATATTTACAGACTGAAGACTCACCGTAAAACAATTGTTTTAAAGCTCTAAATATGTCCCCATCATTCTCTCCGACTAGGAGAAAACTCGACTTTGAGTTTTAACTTTGATTTATTTATGCACCGTCGGGAACACCCAAGACTCGATTTGTGAGAACGAGTCGATCCGGGCTCTGATACCAAATTAATGCGGGACAAAGAGACTAAACCGGCGCTGATCGCTGCTAAACAGACTTAAATGGACTGAATTTAAAGCGAGCTTGGTTGAAACCGATCGAAACAGGCTTGAATCGGTCCAAATTGGCTCAGATCACCTTGAATCGGGATGAACCGGCCTGTTCAGGCATTGAACCAGATTAAACCGGTTTGAGCCGGAGCTGGTTGAACCAGTCTGCCGACTGGTCTATGTCGCAGACCGGATGGCCATGGGCTGTCTGCTGCGAACCGCGGCCAGCCGCTCGCGACAGAGCGCGGGGGGATGCGGCTGGGGGGGGGCGTGGCCCCTGATGGGAGCCCTCTCGCAGGGGTTCGTGGCCGCGTGGATGTCGTCCCTCGTTGGCGACGTGTTGCCATCGTAGCGGGGCTGTGGTCAACGATCACAACCAAAAGCAACGCCGCTGTCCAGGTGACTTCGCCGCTTCGCTTTGTCAACCTCGCAGTGTCGGCAGTAGGGAGCATCATCGGTTGGAGCAGGGGGAGGTGGAGAAGGGCCGACGGCGACGGCACGACGGAGCAAGGGTAGCGGTGGAAGGAAGGGATGATGCTTCGTCGTCTGCCGCAGCCGTTGCGCACAAACACCATTGTCCTTGACCTCGCCTTCTTCTCCTTCTTCAGCGTTGTCTGGTGGGAGTTTGGCGGGGTGGTCCCACGAAGACTGCTCTAGAGGAGTGAGCCCGGGGATCGCCGGAGTCCACCTCCTTCGACGCGCTGCCAGATCTGAAGAAGGGTGTAATGATGATGGATTCGGGGATCGCTGGAATCACCGTTGTCCTACGTCATTCCAAATTGACCTGTTGACATCGGGACTGTTATCCATATTTGATGCTGTCGTCGCTGATCGAAGGAGGAAGTCGCTCAGAACTTAAGACAATTGGATGCTGCAGTTTTGTTGTCGATGTAGACCCGAGAAGGTGAAACTGGAAGAGTGGCGTGGAGGCTGGAGGATGAGGAGGAGGAAGGGGGACGGCGACATCGTCGGATTTGGAAGGTGGAAGGGGAATCGGGATATTGCCCCGGGGGGGGGGGGGGGCGAAGAGGAAGACGATGGGGTTGAGCCCCCTGCTCGGAAGAAACCAGTCGAAAGGCTCCAAAAATTTCCAATATCACTATTGAACTGTGTGTATAGGGCGTCTCCTTATATAAGGAGAAGAGTTCAGTTGATTTATTAAAAAAGCCCAGCTCTTGCGACTATTTACAGAAATGATAAACCGAAAATAAACCTGAAAAGAGATATTTACAAATCAAAGACACATCGTAAAACAATTGTCTTAAAGCTTTAAAAATGTCCCCATCACTTTCTCCCTCCACAAATGTTGGCTCCACCCCCCTGCTTGACATATGGCATATCAAGAAGTTCAACATCAAATGCAACCTACTAGTTCAAGCTCTAGGTCATTTGGTACAAAAAAGTAAAGAGAAGACAAAATCTATTACTGGCCACTTTGGAAGATTTTTAAGTTTAAAAAATGTGTACTAACATAACATTGGAGTTAGTTCACAAGCAAAGGAGGAAGAAATTGTAAAGGGAACGAAATTAGGAAAAATGAGAAGACTTGTGAGTGCAAGTGACAATACTCAAGCACCATCACCAAGTAGTGAATGAAATACGGTTATTGAGAGACCACAACATGGAGGTTTAGGTGTAGGTGAAGAAGCTAGTGCGTGTAGTGGTGGAGAAAGTTAACTTGGTTTAAAAGAGCATGATTTGGCCCAACACCAACGTTCTAGTGGTCATCATCGTTGGGTACAATTAGAGTTTCATGATGAGTATGTAGTATATTCTATGGTTTGTGGAATCGGCCAATCCACCAGTTCTGATAGGAAAAAAGATGTAAAATCAAGGCCAAATCGGGTGATCTTGTTGAATTGGGTCAAGAAGTCCCGATCCCTCCATTCCCAATCCCCCCATCTCCTTCCCCACCGGAGAACACCCGCTGCCAACTTTTTGTTGGAGAAACCTTTACTTCCGTCGGCCTATGAAGACTCCTTTGTTGTTGCTTCAGAAGCACCGCCTCCACTGCTGCCACCGTAAAGAAGAGGTCTCAGCCCCTCCGCCGACCTGCTTAGGGCCTCAGGTCTTGTTGTCGTTGCTGGATTAAGATTGTATGGTCTGTTTAGGACTTGTCACCAACTTGTTTAAGACCCACCGTCTAGAGAGGTGAACCGTGAACTTGACACATTGTCAGCCGATTTTCAACCAAGATCCAACTAGCTATTACTCTAATACCAAGTTATTTTTTGTTGTGTTGTGTGTGCAGATTACAAAAAAGTAACAAACAAACATCATGATGCTGCTGGATCACGTGACATGGGATGAGATCATGAATTTATGATGCATGTGGAAAATACCAAGTTATTTTTTCTTGCATTGTGCATGCAGTTTACAAAAAAATAGGCAATGAACATCATAATGCCGCTATAACTCGTATTGTGGGATGAGATCATGAATTTATGATGGACGTGGAAAAAAAAGAGTTGAATATAAATGGTGTTGGAAACATATGAATGGTGGTGTTTTCTATCTTAAACAACATATAAGTGAGATAAGTGAGAATGCCAATGAATGTGATAAAGTCTTTGCGGAACTATAAGAAGAGATGCGATCCTATTTAATAGGAAGAACATTTTAGAGGTAAATGCAGATTGAGCAGCAAAGAGACTTGCATTTTGAGCTGCTAGGATGCCGAGATACTGATCTAGTGACAGCGAAGATGAAAAATGGAAAATAAAATATTGTATAGGAGGGTGGTGCATTTAGTTCAGATGATAAAGAGGAGATGCAAATAAAGACAATGTATGAAAGTAAAATTTCACAGAAAGAAGATGAATAAAGAAAGGGAGGTATGGAGCTAGGCATTCAAATGTTGAGGCTAGTCAATGTACATAGTCAAGAGCCAGGAATTATGGGTTGTCACAGTCAAGTTGACCTATGGATGAGTTCATATTTAGAAAGCAGAATAGTAGCCGATGAACAATACAATGTACATTTAAATGAGTTAAAGCAAGTACTTCAACTGCAAAGCCGACAATGAAGTATATTTACAATTGTTTTTACATACAGCTTAGATATAATACGACATTTAACCATTTATCACATTTATGGTATTGTAGGTTGAGTTTAACATTTAGTTATATCTTATCTTCATGTAGGTCCCACACCTTATACGGTTAAAAGTCCTTATTTTTAGTCTATAGTTGATACTATTAGAGGTTGGACCATAATTAAAAGTCCCAACATCTAATTCCATTTATGATTGGAGTTAATGTAGAGGTTGATGAACTGAAGTCCTAGGTAGATAGATTTTGATTGGTTTAGAATGAGAGGGGTTGTATGATTTTATGCAATGGATGTACAAGAATAACAATGAGTATGATCAATTTCCTTGTATATTGTTATTAGTGCACCGCTTTGTTAAAATCTATTGATACATCGGGTCACATAAACAATGTAGATTACCTTTTTGCCCTGATGGATGATGTGGTAGAGGAAATCGGTGAGGAGGCAATTGTGCAGTTTGCGGCAGGCAATGTGCTTTTTATTAAGGCTATATACAAAATGTAGAGTAAGAAAATTAGACACCTATTTTGGGTACTATGTGCAGCACATTCTATTTACCTCATGTTAGAGGATTTTAGAAAGAAAGTTTTTGTCAGCACATTTGTCAGTCAGGCACAATTGATTATATCATTCCTTGATAATCATTCTTGTTTGCCCCACATCACAGACAACATACTGATAGCCATGATTTCATTAGGCCTGGTCCAACTAGATTTGCTACTCATTTTGTTGTGCTATAGAACTTAACTAGACACAAGCAGTCATTAATCTAATTTACTCATTTGCTTGATTATATACATAGATGATTTGCATAACATATTGGATCAATTTGATATCCTGGATTAAATAGGGCATCTTATTATGGAATCTCATATTTGGGAGAGAATTCATTACAACTTGGCCATACTAGAACCCTTTATATAATTTTTGAAATTGGTGGATTCTAATTAAAAAAATTACTTGGGATACTTGTACAATACAATTGATTAGGCAAAGATGAAAATCAAGGAGAAACATCAAAAATTATATGGGATATGATGGAAGATCATTAAGGGTAGATGGGATAGGGCATTACATCATGATGTACATGTAGCAGGCAATTGTCCTGGCCTCTTATTACATTTTTTTGTAAATTTATATTTTTGAACAATTGTTAATTGTAGTTTTGTAATGGTGTAGGATATTTTTTTAACTTGAGGATATAATATGGTGGATAAGTGTGCAATGACACTGAGATGATGAAGAGTGCATCACTGATATAACATCTTACTAGAACTAAACAAGACAAAACCAAAGCTGAGTTAGAAGTATAAGTATGCCAAAGGACTCCAAGCATGTAATTTCTCATCATGTATTACTGTTTTAGACTTGTTATAACATTTTTTTCTTTTAGGTGTAATCATGTAGGGTGAGAGTTCATGTTTACTTCGATTCATATTTAAGATATTCGTATGACTAAGAATCCTCACAGGTAAATTGATGGAACTGGTAGGCACAATGAAAAGACATAAGATCTATGCCACTTGCATTTAGAAAAACAAATGGAAAGGGGAGAAAGCCAAAGAGGTGAGAAGGTAGGGTTTTAAACTCTAGTACACATGATAGATATCTAATAAGAATGAAATTTGAATCATTTTGGATAGTACTCTTAAGGACAATGTGGTGTTTGCAGTCCGAGTGGAGGATAAAATCATCGTAGTTAAAGTGATTACTACGATGATTTTATCAAGAAGTAATAAATGTAATTAGTGCCTATGCATTCCAAATAGGGGCCAATAGTGAACTGAAAGTTCACTTCTGGGAGGACATGGAAGGTACCATATAAGGTATACCGAATGAGGAGAGCATCCTGATTGGTAGTAATCGTAATGGTCACATCAGGTCCTAAGTGGATTTGAGAGCGTTTATGGGGGCTTTGGGTATGAGGAGCATAATGAAGAGGGGAAAAATATCTTAAAAGTTTACGATGGCCTGCGGCATGATCCTAATAAATACACACTTCATCAAGATAGACTCTCACCTAGTAATGTATAAGAATGGGAGGAGTAGGAGCTAGATTGACTTTATCCTTACTATGAAAACAAGTTATGCTCCATATAAGGATTGCAAAGTTATCCCCAGTCAACCGTTCACAACCCAACATAAACTCCTAGTTTTGGATTTTAATGTCCTAGGGCAATTGCAAATGGTGAGGCAAAAGAGTGTCCCTAAAATCAAATGACACGAAATGAGGGGAAATAAGTAGGAGATATTCAAGAATGAGGCCTCCAAGTTTAAGGAATGAGATCTGAATGAAGAGGCTAAGTCCATGTAGGTTAACATGACATCGAAGATCAAGGCGATCGATAAAAATATTTTTGGCGAGTCTATTGGGTGAGGTCCACCTATGAAGTAATCGTGGTGGTGGAATGATAAGTGCAAAGAGCAGTGAAGAGTAAAAGTGAGTGATTTAAGAAATTGTCTAACTGTAACATCGGTGAGGCCTTTGAATAATATAAGAGAGTTAAGAGCGAGGCAAAAAGGACAGTTAGATGAGTTAAGGAGTTAGCATGTAGCATGTTATATGTCAAATTGGGCATAAAGAAAGATGAGAAGGATATTTACCGTTTGACCAAGTTGAGGGAAATGAGATCTTGAGACACAGGATTAGTTCGATGTATTAAAGACAAGGAGGGGTGGGTGTTAACTTGAGACAAGGATATCCAGAAATGGTGAAAATGTTACTTTGAACTGCTCTTCAATTATTAAATTTTAGGAACACAACGGAGTTGGAAGGGGATCGGAGGCAAAGGGCAGAGTCTTCTCAAAAAATTATCCATCTAGAAGTGCTCATTGCGCTAAGGAGAATGGGGACCTCAAAGGTGTGTGGTCTTGATAACATCCCGATCAAAGTTTGGAAGTGTTTGAGTAAGAGAGGAGTGGAGTGGCTGACTTTACTCTTTAATAAAATAATTTTTTTCGGAAGGATGCCTAATAAGTGGAGAAAGAGCATCATCATCTTGATATTTAATAGGAAAGGGGATGCTCAAGATTGTGGGAACTACAAGGGTGTTAAACTCATGTGTCAAACTATGAAGTTGTGGGAGAATATTATGGAGATGACACTTTGATAGGGTACTGAGATCTCAAGAAATAAATTTGGATTTATGTTAGGTAGATCGACTATGGAGGCCATATTCTTAGCTAGATTATTAGTAGAGAGATACAAAAACTTGAAGAGAGATCTTCATTTAGTTTTCCTTGATTTAGAAAAAGCTTATGATCGAGTTCCAAAAGAGGTCATTTGGTGGGTGTTAAGAAAGAAGATGGTGTCTAGTGGATTCATTAACATCATAAGGGATATGTAAGAGGGTACAACCACCTAGGTTTCCTTCCTAGAAGGGCAATTAGAACTTTTCCCTAGTGTCAATCGGGTTACACCAAGGATCTACTCAAAGCCCATATCTTTTTTGTTCTAGTCATAGATGAAATGATTAAAGATATATAAAAAAGTTTACCTTGGTATATGATGTTCACTGATGATATTGTTTTTATTGATGAGACTTGAGAAGGTATTAATAGGAAACTTGAACGATGGAGAACCGTGTTGGAAGTTAAGGGGCTTAAAATTAGTCGTACGAAGACAGAATATACACACTTAAGATTTAGTGAAACCTCGAGAGTTTAAGTGGTCGAAGTAATCTTGGACAAAAAGATCCTTATACCGGGTACCCAATTTAAATTTTTGGATTCAATCTTACATATGAACAGAAAATGTGATGAAGATGTCAACCATATGATTAAAGTGGGATGACTAAAATGGAAGTATATGACAACGATTCTAAGCAACTGTAAAATTTTTCTTAACATTAAAAGGAAAATTCTATCGCACAACTAGAAGACTCGCCATGTTCTACGATATTGAGTATTAAGCAATTAAGAAGAAACATACCGCTAAATTGAGTGTAGCTAAAATGTGGATGTTACGGTGAATATATGGCCACATACGAGTAGATAGAATCCACAACTTGTTTATTAGTGATAAATTGAGAGTTACAAGAATTGAGGATATTGTGAAGGAGAGAAGACTTCATTGGTTTGAATATATCAGGTGACGTTCTTTTGAGACACCTGTCAGTCAAGTTGAGACCCTGATGTTGTCAGCTCAGAGGATGCAAAGAAGTAGGCCTAAGTTTATTTGGCATAGACATATCCAATATGAGTTTGATGAACTAGGCATATGAGAGGAGTCAACAGAAGATAATGGAAAATAAAAAAGATGAATCCATGTAGTTGACCTTAATCATTTGGGACTAAGACTTTGAGTTTAGTTTGAGTATGACTAGGTTCAGGGTTAGAAAGATCGGAATCAAAATTGGAATTGGTAGATACCAATTCGATTCAATCAAATCGGTCAGAATTGGCTGAATTTTTAGGAAGAAAATTGATTTGGAAGCTTCAATGATCACTAATACACCCTGCAGATCCAACACAACAAACTAGACCTCAGTTGTGTTTTAAAGCTCTAATGATCGTTCATACACCTTGCATATCCAACATAATTCAATAAACCAGACCTCAGTCGTGCTTTGTGCTTTGAAGCTCTAATGAGCAGAGGAACATGATGCTAAATAGCATATCAGATTCAAGTTCGAATCAGGTTTAAATCAGACAACCTTTGAAGCTCTTATAGAGGGATGCAACTAGTGAAATAGAGTCATGAATGGAATCTGGAAGAGCAGTAGAATTTTGAAAAGAAAGCGTCAACTATGAAAACCATTCTAAAATGCAAAGAGGGGAAGAGAAGCACTAAGGAGAGATGCTGAGCTCTCCTTCCTTCTTCTTAGATGCAAACAACCTTTTCCTTCGATGTCTAGTGAAAAGATGTCGCCTTTTCCTTTGATGGATACGGTTTTAGGGCACAAAGTGGGGTGAGGTCATCTCCTCGAGACATCCACTTTCTCCTTCTCCTCTGATTGATTGAAGCGTGGAGAGTGTTCAAGAATGCGGTGAGGTCCTTTGATGGAGATGGCTTGAGTGGAGAGCGGGGCAAGGTCACCTTCTCCAGAGAGCCACCTTCTCCTCCTCCTCCAATTGATTGGTGCGTGGCGAGGGTTCAGGAACGCGGCAAGGTCCTTTAATGAAGACAATTTGAGAGTATAGATCGGGGTGAGGTCTTCCAAAGGTCACCTCCTTTAGAGTGCCTTCTCCTTCTCCTCGATTGAGCGCAACGAGGGTTCGGGGGTCATAAGGTCTCGAGAGAGCATTGAAGGAAAGCGTCGATTGGGGAGAGAGAGTGCTGGGTCGACAAGGGTCATGAGATTGTCGAATGGGGGCAAGTTTGGGATATTCAAAAGGCCCTAACGATGGCGAAATGAAATGTACAAAGGGTTATAAGTTTTTCGTCCGCCAGACTTGACATTTTAGGAATGTGGTATACGGTCTAATAATTCAGTTGACTTTCTTAATCTGGCAAGAAATTAATTTTCTCAATAAAAAATAATTAAATACAAGAAAATTGGAATATAAAAATTATCGATTCATATATGATGCAATTTCTATTCAAATTTTACAAATTGGGCCTATTCTATAGCATATATATTTTCGTTTCAATTAATTATTGTTGTATGAAAATGTATGTTCATTGTACTCCTCACTAACTGTTTCATTTGTAATTGATTAAATTATGTTATCAATTAGCTAACTAAGGATATATTAAGTTTGTAAATGTTTAAATACTCCTGCATCAAAATCTTCGTACCTCGACTTAGTCTAGTTGCTCATTCTTGTTTGGTGCCATTTGTATGAATTTCGTGACCAAAGGGAAGAAAAATCTCTTCTCATATGGTATTTTGTAGTGGAGTGAAAATCTTCTCATAGTCTAATGTTTTTAAATAACTATGAAATTAATTTTTCTTTAAGGGGCTTTGTTAATAGAGCAACATTGTCTTTTTTTTCTCGACAATATGTTGCTTCAACCTTAAAATTCTAGCGAATAATACTTTATTATAATAGATATATTTCATCTTTTTTTTGCTATGTCTAATAATTTGCAATGATTCCATATAGGGTCACCTTGTGATGAGTTTGTTGTTTGTGTATCTTGGTTGTTCGATGACATTTTTGAATAAATTAAGAAAAAAGAACTAATAGTAATAAGTAAAAGTTATTTATGTAATTAATTTATAAAAAAAGAGAGCTTAGAGCAAGAATTGTGGGATCGAAATCAGGATATAGATCAGAATTAGATCAGCTAAATCGGCCAATCCTTTGGAGAATTTTTGATCCAGAATTGGTTCATATTAGTCTTTAAAAAAATTCTAAAAATAAAAATGGTAAAATAAGGAGTTAGATTAGATTCTGATCTGATCTAACTATTTTGGGGATGATTTTGGTCCCAGTTAACCTTAGACTTGATGCCTGGCTATTTAGAGATATCTTCCAACATGAAATCAATGCAATTGACTGCACATGTTGTACAAAATAAATGAGGATGCATAAACATCAAAATTCTCTTTGCTGCTATGTAAGTGACCTCATTATTCGTTATGATTTGGATAACATTTTTTTCTCCAACTTCAATCACAACTTTATCCAACAAATCAGGCAACAACTTTGCATCTTTGACTTATGAAGATGCATCCACTAATTTTAGAAACACTGTGCCCATTGTATATCTCTTTTGGGTTAGGTCCAGGCAATCCTCTTCAAACGTCGCGGATGGTGTCGATCAAGGATGTCCCTCTCGGATCTCGGCTTCGTCTCAGGGGGGGGGGGTGAAAGAGAAGAGTTCTCGAAGAAATCTCGGGAGATCGGACCTCGGATTCTCGGATCAAAATGTAACATAACATAATATTTTATAAAAATAGGAGTACATTAATGAATTTATATGAAAATATATAACACATTTTGTACATCAACTGTGTAAATAAGCATTTACAAAGCATTTTCAATACCAAAAAGACGATTTTTGTGCTTTTAAAAGATTTAAACTTGTATGTAATCTTATTTAAATACTAATATGGTATTAAACTTGTAGCACATTTTTATGTGATATTATAAGTGATAGTGAAATATATTAAATGTGTTTACACTATCATAAACAGGGTGCAGAGTAGTCGAGACCGAGAGCTCAACTATCTCGTATCTTGGCCCTTTGGCGAAATCGAGATTCTCGTGAGATCTCGGCGAGATGGAAAACTATGATGTCAATCATATTCTCATAGTATGTTCCCTTGGCAGCATTCGCCAGATACTATGATGGAAGAACCCTCTTGATGTCGCCCGTTCGATCTTCTCCTTGCATATTTTCAAATTCTTCAACGTCGTTATTGTTGGTTGGCGTTGCCATGGTCGGGTGACAACGGAATCATTAGGACCCACTCCTGATTCGTCATCTCGAGTGAGATTATGAATCTACTCCTCCACCGATGGGTTTAATTTTCTTCCACTCTCGGATCCTTGACCAATTGATTAACTAGTGCGGCGTAAAAAGTCTTTATCAATGAATGATTTTCGACTTGCCTCTATGGCCCGTTAGGGATTCTCTATTTTTTAAACACGATAAGTAAAGAAGGTGATAAAATACTTTTAAGAGTAAGAGATACATAGTACATACCATCTTTGAGGCCTACATCATGACGAATGTCTGAACGCTGTTGTCCGATCCTGTATATATGTACGGAATGTCTTGTTTGTTTTGCAATTTCTTCCTGAACCGTATCCATACACCGCAATGAAGTTCCCTTCATTGCTTTAGATTCTTGTAGATGTTGCTAGAATTATGCTCTTACCTCTGGCAGAGAATGAGAGCACATGAGCACATCGCTCTTCATTCTGACAAGGTGGTGTTTTAAACTAAAAATACCACAATGCATAACTTTATTATAGTATTTACATTACACTTTCCTTGCTGTCATATAGAGTAAAGTGCAATGTGACCAAACCGGATCATTCTGGGTCGACCATGGATTGCAGAATCGGCGGAATCGGTCCGATTCCGACCGATTCCGGAATCGGATCGGTGGCGGAAGGACCGATTCCGGAAAGAATTCCGCGGAATCGGTATGAATCGCCTGGAATCGGTCGGAATCGATCCGACCGATTCCGTCGGAAGACCGGGTCAACCGGCCCGGTTCGATTCCCGGTTCGATTCTGGACCGGGAATCGAACCGATTCCGGCCATAAAAGGGCCGGAATCGACCCGCGGGGGTCGATTCTGTTGATCCCGCGGTGGCAGAAGCTCGATCCGGTGATTCCGGCGCGATTCCGGCGATTCCGGCCTCGATCCCAGCTGCCAGCATCGATTCCGGGCCGATTCTAGCAAGGATTCCACCGATTCCGGCGATTCCGGCAATTCCGGCGATTCCAAGCAACGTCTTCAAGGGATTCCACCGATCCAAGCTCGGACCGGCCTCGAATCAACCTCTTCTTCGATCTTTCTTAGGTTTTTGGTAAGATTTCTTCGCCGAAAACTTCGTACGTCCATTCTTACGCGTTTCCGACGAGTCCGAGCGTCGTTAAACGTTGTGATTTTCGACCGAACAAGTCCGTCCAAGTTTTGAACTATCCGTTTAAGTCCATTTTGCACAGAAAAAATTCCGGATATCCCGTACGTTAATTTACGACCATTTTCGACAAATACGTAACCCTTTAAACATACCGAATGGTGTGTTACTTGGGTTGTCTGCTTCCCGAACAACGTCTAAATCAATTTGTATGTTATCTAATCATTTTTAGTGCATTGTTTACAATTTTTGCAGATATAAGCAATGACGATCAAGGTGATGCAGCACCAGCACGTGCTTCCGACGTGGGTTGGGAACACGGGCACATGGTAGACCCAATCAGGAAGAGGGTACATTGCATATGGTGTGGGAAGGAGATGAACGGGGGGGTGTTCCGGCTGAAACAACATATTGCCGGAACAGGTGAGAATGTCAAGAAATGTGACAAGGTGCCCAGGGAGAAGAGTGAGAAGATGAGAGGCTACATGACAGGTAGAGCCTCTCAACGGGCTGTTAGGATTGAGCAGAGGGAGGAGTTGCACGACGAGCTACTCCAGAGGAGGAGGGACCGCGATTTGCCTACCTCGAAAGGGAAAGGCACCAGTTGAGCCGGAGCCAGAGAGCGAGGACGAGTCCACATACTCCGAGCTTGGACGTGCTAGGCATGCTAGCAAGCGTGCATTTGCTGAGGAGGAGGACAGGAGGAGGGGAGCAGGAGGGTCTGGGTCCAGAGTTGACCCAGCTTTGGGTTGATCAACATCGGCTCGCCCGACCTCGGGCTGGGACCGAGAGACTGACCCCAGGATACAGGAGCCACACCGCCGTTCTACTTCTACTAGCACTCGATTTACACCGAGTGACGAGTATTTATTTAGGAAACAGAGTGCTGGGCAGATGGGGATAAAACAGGCAATGAAAGGGGTGAAGGCAACAGGAACGGCTGCAAAGAGAGCCGTTCACCACATTGTGAAATGGTTTTTACATGCAGGTATCATTTTTTAAATAAAAATTGACATTATGTGTGTTTTATTTACTTAAACTTAATTTTAGCATGATCCCAAATTTTTTTAACTTGATGTAGGCATCCCAGCACATGCAGCCACCAGCCCCTACTTCCAGACGATGGTGGATGCCGTGGGTGAGGCTGGACCGGGTTTGCAAGCCCCGGGCAGCAGACACATCTACGGCGCTGGCCTGGATGAGGAGGTCCAGGAGTTGAAGGAGTGGATAGATGGATCTAAGTTGGTGTGGAAGGAGAGGGGTTGCACAATTATGTGCGATGGGTGGACAGGTATCACCAAGAGGAGTATGATAAACTTCTTGGTGTACTGTTATGAGGGGACAACATTCTTGAAGTCGGTAGATGCTTATGTGAAGATAAAAAATGCCGACTTCATGTTTTCTCTGATGGATGGTGGTGGTGGAGATCGGGGAGGACAATGTGGTTCAGGTTGTCATTGACAACGAACCATCATATAAGGCGGCTGGGAGGAAGTTGATGGAGAAGAGGAAGCACATCTTCTGGGTGCCCTGTGCAGCACATTCCATTGATCTCATATTAGAGGATATAGGCAAGGAGGAGGGTGTATCCACACTTGTCAGGCAGGCGCAGACGATCACATCTTTTATTTATTCGCATCCCCGCCTGCTACAAATCATGAGATCACACATAGGAGGGAACGATCTTGTTAGGCCCGGTCCGACTCGATTTGCTACGAATTTCATTGCGTTGGAGAGTCTACACCGGCACAGGCATGCGTTGGTTAGGTTCACATAGTCCGAGGAGTATTATAACTATATGGTGGACAACCTACATGACAAGAAAGATCAGTTGGAGATTCTTGTCAGGTCTGAGAAGCAGATCACTGACAAAAGGTTTTGGGAGAGGATTGCCTACTACTTGGCAATCATTGAGCCATTGGTAGTTGTCTTGAGGTGGGTAGATTCAGATGACAGGGACCAGATGGGCACGTTGTATGATGCCATGGACCGGTCAAAGCTGAAAATAAAAGAAAAAAATCCCAGAGGTTACAAAAAGTGGTGGAAGATCATAGATGACCGATGGGACAAGACCTTGCACCACGATGTCCATGCTGCAGGTAACTTGGTTAAAAAATTATTTTTGCTGAATAATTGTCTTATGCTCAGTGTTAACTAATAAAATGTTGCAGGATATTTTTTGAACCCCCGCATCCAATATGGAGGACAGGTGGTGAACGACAACGAGGTGATGCGGGGTATACTTGCTGTTATTCAGTGTCTGTGCCGATCTCAGCAGGACAGGATAGAGGCTGAGATAGAAGTAAGTTAGAGTTCATTCAATACCTTGGAGTAGCCTTACCAGGCAACTAATATTTTTTTTATAAAATTTTCAGATGCAGAAGTATAAGATGAGGGTCGGCGTATACTCAGATGCTGATCTGAAATATTCAGTTGACAAAGTGTCACCTGGTATAGTAATAGTTTGATGAAGATTTTATTTTATTTTCATATAAGTTATGGTAGATGATGGGCTAATTGTTTACCTTTTCTCTTGTTTTTTTCTTGCAGCTGAGTGGTGGGTTCAGGTGAACACCAGGAGTGGATGGAATCCACTTGCTGCCATCGGTATCAGGATACTCAGCCAGAGCACCAGTTCCTCCCATTGTGAGAGGAACTGGAGTACATTCAACTTGATACATACGAAATGGAGGAACAGGTTGACCTCAGACCGGCCGGAGAAGCTGGTCTTCTGTCATTACAACATGACGAAAAAAAAATTGAAAAAAAAAAACGATTCCGTGCCAATCCGAAATCTGTCCGATTCCGATTCCGTAATCCTTGTGGTCGACATAGTAATTTTTGTGTCGCGACTTAGAGAAGACATGGTAAATCAAAGTAATCAACAATTAAATAAACAAGTAAAAGGATTAGAATAATTCAAAAATAAGTAAACAACTACTAATGAATAATTAAGGGCCTTAGAGGGTTGGGAATGAACCTTAAACTCTTAAGGCTTAGAGGGGTGGAAATGAATGGGGGAGGGGTGGGATTGAAGGGCCTCCCTTAGGCCCCCAAGGGAGCATTGAGGCATAAAAAAACCCCTTGCTTGCCCTCTATGGGAAGCGAAGTGAAGGGATCCCCTTGACATCCTGGGGTTGTGCGACCCAGTCATTGGGTTGTACGACCCGGCGATTGGGTCGCGACCTGAGGGGATCCCACCCTCAGGTTGGCCGGTTGGCTCTTTTTCCGACCTGGTTTGGCCCAGATCGCAACCTGGGTACTGACTGGGCATTCCATGATGAAAACAAAAACGATTCAAAATAAAAGATAGTCATCCAAAATAGAACTTGAAAGTCCAACTAAGAGATAATGTGCAAATTGTAATCAAACACCTTTTTTTTGACAAATTTGGTTACAGAAAGCATATTCTTACAAACTCATTTATTCATCCAACCAAACACCCTATTATGATTTTTATTTAGTGGTTATGAGTTTGTATTTTGTTTTACATCTCGATGGAGCGTACGCTTTTTCAGTTTTCTTGAAAAATGGTGATCTCTTTCCATGCTCTTGTGATGGAATACATAGTTTATTCTGGAAATATACGAACTTCCTCTGATTATGAGAGATTGGGCACTTTATTTTATACCTACTGCTGTCTTCAAGACCAAATAAAGAGCTACAAGTTTTTTTATGATACCTTTATGTTGCAGACAACCAGGTTTTTTCTAAATGCCCCATTGATTACATGTTCATCCAACAACCATATTGTATTTATTAAACCATGAATATTGTTCTCAGTGGATTGAGTTAAATGGGCTCACTGTTTTGATATACACAAAATATAAACAATCTAGAGCTATCATGAAAAGATATGAAATATGCTTTTTATTATAGTTTTGTTATGCAGGCTTTGACAAGAATTAGGTATGGAATTGGAGTGGAAGATGTAACTTGTGTTGTGCTGTAGGCTTCAACAATGAACCACCGTGAAGTTGTGCGCTGTCAATCAAACAGAAAATTATATAGGCATCGGAAGAGAAAAAGGGAAGATCAGGAAGGAACAAGGCTTACCTTATGCTGAGGCCTGTTTGTAAGAGAGGAAGAAGATGGAATGTTGTGCTTGTGACTGGGAAGTTTGCAGCTGCGAAGTGAGAATTGAATCATCTTCTCATTATCATCAACTATTCTCTACACTTTTATGAAGCTTGTTGAGAGAGGTCCTACTGTGAGGTGCTAAAATTGAGGAGATGCAAGGAAAAGAGGAGGGACCAAAAGCCACGTCTGAGAAGAATAAGCAATGATCCTCACATACAAAAGAAAAGTACTCGTTTTCAATCTAATTCAAGTAAAGATCAAACTATGCCCTTGTTTAACCATATTTCCAGCAGACCTAGCGTTGAACTTTCGATACGTTGTCTCATCGTAAGCGACCAACAATATTCAAAAACCATACAATCCCAACTGAAGTATGCAGTAAATCCAACAAACCCATTCCAGAATGTAAAGGATATGAACAGATGGAAAAGTACAAGAATCCACTAGTTACAAAAAAAAAGGAGAGGAGGGAAACATCTCAAAATGGAGGTAACACTATGAAAAAACAAAACATAGGAATAAACAAGATACCTTTAAAAGCTACTTGCAACTGAACTTGATCTTGGGCAGCGAAAGAAGAGGAGACAGCCTCCCTACCTGGAGAATACTTGGAGAAGTGGCGATGCTAGCACTGCTGCAGAAGAACCAGCTGGCGACGTCAATGCAGAAGTGATAGAAAGAGAAGAGGAAGCCCCAGTTGAAGCCCCATCGACACCCGCACGGTCAAAGCCTGCACAATCAAAGCTCTGTTGAAGCCCCCTCACTAGAAGAGGAACTAGAAGGGTTCTCAGAACAGGGGAAAGAGGCCCCATCGATGCCGCACAGTTGGCACTGCTTTCTTCGTTGTCCTCCAGTCGAGCACCACCCTTGTCGGGTGGGAAGGAAGAAATCGGGGTTCAGAATGGTTTCCTATCATATCCTTAATGCCTAAAAACTATTCAATATATTAGTTGGGATGATTTATCTCAGATTTTATTCTTAATTTTTTGGATAAGCCATATTAAATTTATTCAGGTTAAGCTGTATTTTAATTGCGAAACAAACGAGGGTTTAGGGATAAACCAGGCTTATCCCTAATTATCCATGTACCAAATGGCACCTAAAGTTTCTATAGTCCAATGAGAATAACCTACATGGTAGTTTATTACTTTATTATTTTAATCATGATTATGAAAAAGATCCTATATCCTCTCAGATCTTCAATCTGGAGCACGAACTCCACAATTTCAACGTATTTTGTTACTCAAAGAACAAAGCATGGTTAAAAATATTTTTATTAATTGGAGGATCTATTACCTTGCTTCTACTGGGAGAGCAACTCAAGCCAATTTATTTTTTGGCAGATCAAATGGGATTAGCCAAGATCAGCGATCCCAATTTGAGTTGTCTGGGATAGGCTGATCCACTCATGGATTGCAGAATCGGCCGATCCGGATCGGGATCGGCCGATTCTTGGATCGGATCGGACCCCTCCAATCCGATTCCTGGCGGAACTACCGATCCGGACCGAAGATCAATCCGGATCGGTGTTTGTAGGTGGAATCGGTGCCGGAATCGACCGATTCGGTCGATTCTGGATCGATTCCGGCGATTCCCTCGCCGGAATCGACCCACAGGCTGCCGCGGCGGCCATCTTCCCCGCCCTATCGGGCGGGGAAGATGACCTTACCGGGTCCATCGGACCCGGTAAGGCCAGGATCCGGTGACTTAAGTCACCGGATCCTATTCTTACCGGGTCCGATGGACCCGGTAAGGTCATCTTCCCCGCCCGATAGGGCGGGGAGGATGTCACGGCGGCAAGCTGCCGCCGTGGCGGTGATTTCGGGCCACTTTTGGGCCCGAAATCGCCCCAAAATGGGGTAGATCGGATCGGAATCCGATCTACCTCCTTATTTAGTTAATTTTTTGGTGTTTTAGGGTTTTTTTAAGGGTCGATCCGGATCGATTTTCCTTCCGACGAATTGGCCTGGATCGGTCCGATCCGATCCGATCCGGATCGGATCGGTCCCCACCGATCCAGGGACCGATTCCGATCCCGCGATCCTGGGATCCACTTATTCTAGCCCAATCCTGACGGAACTTGTCTCCAAGATGGTCCACAAGACCTTTTCTGGTTCAAAGTGGTTGGAACTTGAAAAATCTCCAAGAATAGGAAAAAGTAAATATTTTTTGTCTTTCTTTCTCATATCATTTAGATTGAAAATATAATTTTTTTTAAAACTATGGATATAAATAGATATAACAATTATAATTTAGTTTAGTTTATATATAAGCACACTAATTATAATAAGTGTACCAGTGAAGGTTACAAATTTAGGCCCTGTTTGGTAGCCGCTATTAAGGCACAATATTAACATTAGTCTTGATATCGATTCCAGTAGAGGTTGAAATCATGTTTGGGTATTAATATTAGTTTCAAAATATTTAGCATACAGTCTTTATTTAAATTGTTATAGGTCAAAACTTGTATTGAAATTGAAACCACCCTCGTTGGAAGTGAAACCCCTCTTTCGACACCTTTGACTTAGCCATAAGTGAAGCTCCAATGCCCCACCCTTATAGGAGCTCTCAGAAGATTGAAGGCACTGCAGCTGCTCACTTGTTGGAGCTCTTGCTGGAAGGGAAGCCCCCTCTCTGGAGCTAGGAAGCCCTTTTGCCGGAGCCGTTTAAGGTGAATCCTACTCCCTTTTCTTCTTTTCATCTCAGCTTCACCGGAGCTTGAAACCCCCTCTCTGGAACTTGGAAACCCCCTTGCCTTGTGGGTTTGATGCCTTGTGATATGTTAACAACCAGGATGGCAGGAGCTGAGGGGCTTGAGGCTGGACGGGTGTGAAGATTTTGGATGGGACCGGAGCAGCCTATAGGTCAGCTTTGGAGGATGGGATTCTTATCGGAGGAGCTGATACTCATGGCCTCATTCCTGGACAGCTGTCTCTCTGGTTCTTTCTTCTTTGACCACACAGTACCCTGAAGAGGAGCTTCTCAAAATTCGAGACCAGAAGACTTGAACGTAGGAGCTGGGATGATGGTGGTAGTGCTTGGAACTGGAGGCAGTGGAGAGGGTGGGGTGACTGTGGCAGCTTTGGGATCTTGTCGGAGGTAGCCGCTGCGGCGGAAAGACTGGAAGGTATGGTTCAAGTGGAGAACGGAAGAGCTTCTCGCACATGCCCATGGGTGATGGGTCTGGAGGTGGCAACGGGGTTGTTCTTCATGGAACTCTTTAGAGTTATTCTCATTGGTAGGAAACATGGAAAACTTATATATATTCCGATCTGGAAACTTTATCCTGTTGTTGGAAAAATGGAGAATGTGGAATTGAAGCAATCAAGTGAAATCGGCTGTGAGATTCTGAAGACCTCTGAATCGTGATGGATTTGGAATCATATTCTTGTTCTTGGCTGTTTTGAGAATGACCGATGATCTAAGGAAGGTGCCCTTAGGAAAGAACAGTGGGAAAGATGTTTGCTGAATTGGTCATCCCAAAAGAAAAGGTGAAGAAAATGCTGAGTAGATCCCACACCAGTTTAAGGGGAAGATACTAGCACAAAAAGCATTAGCCCCCCAGAGTAAAGAGAGTTAATGTAGTCAGCAATCAGCATAGAGCTAGAATTTCAAAGAACATGAAGTTTTTATCTTTACATATGATGTGATGTTTTATATCTGAATAAAAGTTTTGTTAGGTTTTAAATCATACTTGGGTACTTTTTTGGAGTCAGCTTTTCTACGAGGCTTCCTGAAGGAGCATGGCAGTTGACACCTCGGTAAGATCAGCATGATAATAAGAATAAGCACTTATCAATTTCTATTTTTATTATTTTGAATCAGAATTTATAAACATGTTATATATTTTTTGAAAATATCATTAATATGTTTACTTTTTTAATAATATATTTTGATATTAGTTTTGATATTGATATACATAGTCTTACCAAACACCTAATATAAAATTTAATATTGATATAGTATTACTAAACAGCTAAAGAGATTTATTATTATCACTTTTGATATTGATACTCTATTCTAGAGAAATATCAATATCAAAATTTTGAAATTGATACTCTAACCAAACTGGCTATTAAATTTTAACCTTCAAAATTCTACTTTTGATTTGAGGAGAAAGGACTTTAAGCAATATTTAAAAATTCAAATTAATCAAAATAAAACATCCCATGAGAAAATAATTTTATAGTAATCAAATACTTAATGGGGTGTTTGGTTACGTGATAATTTTTTGTACACTTTCATGATAAAAAATTATATTAAAATAAAAAGTGAACCAACTCATGCAATAAAATTATCATGTTTGGAGGGATGTGATAACAAGAAAGAGTAACTACCATTCATGACCAAATAAAGTGGGGGACCACAAGAAAAAAAGAGAGAGGTGAGATTCTCTTTTTTTGTTTAAGAAGAAAATCACTTTCAAAATATAAAATTGTCATGGTTGTCAAACACCTCTTTTAACAAGTTTTCTTACAATTTTTAAAAATTAAAATAAAAATTTCTATTGTCACGCAACCAAACACTCTATAAAGTATCTCAAAGTGAATCTAATGGCATTTTATCTGCCTTAAATTGTAAAACATATGTTCTTGTTTTTGCATCTAAATTTTTTGTGGTAAAAGTTAAATATTGTATTCATACTTTCATAGATATACATTATTAAATACTTTGTATCCTTTATTGGGCAATTTTTGCGTCTCCAAATCTAAATTTTGGCTGCCAGCCACGTGACCCAGCTAGCTGTTGGTCCAGCTGATGTACTGGCTAGAACTGGATCAGCTTAGCTAAGCTGCTGTGCAGCTTATACGACTGCTAGGAGTAAATCAGCATGATCTAGTGCATGGGAGGGGGCAGGGCCGGATGATCTGGCCCTATCCTGGCTGAACGAACCAATCCACCACCATAAATTATGAATTAGATCATCCTGCTAAAACATCATATCTCATCAAGGATTTTTCAGTTGTAATTGGCCTCTAGGTCGGCCATTGAGATAGAATTGGCTGGCTCAGTCAATATCAGGGAAGAAAAACTGATTCAAGATCAACTTGAATGTTTATTCAAAAGTTGAAAAAACAAGAAGACATAATAAATAGATCTGCTAGCACCAGAAGATCGGGTCAACAGAGCAGATTGCTGGAAGATAATGAATCAGATCTACATGACCTGATTTTAAGTTATTTGCAACTTAGTTACGAATCTGGGTTTGCGACACCTGTTAACTTGTTAAGTTGATATTGTGTTAATGGAAGCCCTCAGTGTCTTCCCTGCCCAAGATGTGCCAGGAAGACTTCACAGGGTGTGACCGACAACTGCTGGTGGCAGCCTTTCTGCCCTCTGCCCACCGGCTGCCACGTATTGGCTGATCCAACCAATCGGATTGGTACAGGAACCATCAATCTAGGGCAATCTGACCTTTGTTTAACTTGATCCTAGCAGAAGTTGTGGTTGGGTTCCCACCTAGTATCATGTCGGCAAGTGTCAGCCCCATTCCAGATTCGATAAAGCCATGGTAAAGACCTCCTTGCCACACAGTTCATTCAAAATTTTCTTGTTATTATAAGTTTTTTAGATCCTACTTAATGATGTGAACATGTAGTTGCTTTTCTCATTCCCACGGTTACCATTTGAAGGACTATGTTATATTAATCTGTTTGGTTTTCATGACACTTGATCTGCTTGTAGGTGTAGATTCAGGGGATATAATTCAGGTGCTGGAGGCTGGAAATAGTGGACGACGTGGTACCTGCCCGGGAAACTTGTTCATTAAGATCAAGGTACATCCTTCTGACCATTGGTGTTTCACTGTTCGTTCATTGTTCAAGGATAAAGAGGTGTAATAAGAAAGATGAAAATACAGAAAGTTGAACTGCCTTGCCACCTGAAAATGTCAGAAAATCCTGTCTCTAATGAGCAGTGTCATGAATTATATCACCTTAGACATGTTCATTTCTTGGTTTTGGTTCAGAGTCTTGATGCGATCCTAGGTGATTTGGATTCGGGAAAGTTTGGAAATTTCAATTCTCAATTTTAAGAGGAACTTTTTAGTTTATGATATTAAGCATTAAAATATGAAATCTCTTCATTTATTAGAATTGGTGTTAACTATGTGAGATTGTTGACACCTAAAATTTCCATATGGAATCGGACAAAAAAAAAGAAGGGGGAGTTTTATAACTCTAAGTGATGTGCTTGTTTGACATACAAAAGTCGTTCAACATAAATATGAATCAAAGTTCCTCCCTAAATCTACAAGGATTGAGATTGATGTTATTTAAAGAGCATGGTGGTCAGCGGCTAGATTAGGCATTGGCTCATTTTTTATTCACCCTAAGTCCAATCTCAAGCTCAGTTGTGGCTCGTATGTGTTGCAAAAAAGGGGGGCGGTGGGGCCAAGTGTGCATCATCATCGGAAGCCCATTAAGAGATCCAATTGGTTGACAAGCCCTCATTATGCACGTGCCCAAAGCCAAGCCGATTGGAGTATATTTTGAAAATCCTTTATACGTCTGTAAGATGGGCAAGGTCTCAAAAGAGGGTGAGAATCCGACTTGCCATATCTAGCTGCTGGACAAGGGAAGGAGGCCAGCGGTGCCATAACAGGCAACCGAGAATTGCGCAATGGAGCCGTGACGCGTCTTCCGTGATTGAAATCCCTCCGAGCTCATCTCGGAGTAAGATTTCCTCTTTCGGAAGGGCTCTCGACATCACAAGGGAAGTCGGGAGCCTATATAGGAGTGGCCCGAGCCATCGACAAAAAGGAGAGAGGCCGGAGAGGGCCGGAGAGGCCGCAGGAAGCCCTTGCGGAAGCCACCTCCACCGAAACCTCCTCCAAGACCCGCCATCGTGCGGGGGAAGAGGGCCGGAGAGTGCCGGAGAGGTCGCAGGAGGGAGGGGGAGGGGTTACCGAAGCCGCGGAACCTTGTTCGTACTGTTGGGTCTGCCTCCTCTGTTCGCCGAAGCCAGCTGCATCATCTCGCGACATCGTTGAGAGGAAAATAGCCCCTCCGGAGCGTCATCTTCCACCGACAAGCCTTGCTATCGCCTAAGAGGGTATCGTCGGTGTCGGAAGTTGGTGTGGCCGTCGCCAGCGGGGTCTCCGGAGCCGAGCATCGCCGTAGAATCCTTCCCCTCTCCCCAATAGCGCCGGCGCACCCCTTCCTTCCCGTAAGGATCATTGGAGCCATCTCCTATCCCCTCCAAAGCCACCTTCTTCTCCGTCTAAGGCCGCCGGAGCCCTTTCCTCCTCCGGAAGAGCCGTCGAAGCTTCTTGGATGCCGCCGGAGAGGGCCGCGCCGCCATCGGATGCGGAAGGCGCCGAGCGGACATCGTAGCCACGGGAGAAATATATCTCCCAAACTAACATCCAACGTGGAAAACAGGCGGGGCCCACCGACGAAGAAAAACGCAAAAAAAAAGGAAGCGGACCGGGCGAAGCCGGCCGCCCCCGCGGAGATGCGTCCACCGGTCCAAGAAGAAGAACCGGCCCGGTCCAAACAGTGGACCGGGCCTCCTCTCCGCTGAATACAGAACAGTGCGGCTCCCTTCAAATAAATAAAAAAATTTCAAATTAAAAGGATCTTCACCCAGGAGTCTTGGGATAGCCACGCGCTAAACCATAGACCGACGAGGTGGGGTCATGGGAGGTCCTCCCCAAGTCCTTCTGGACCGGGGCTACTCTCCCTCAATTTGGTTAATAATAATTGTGGGGTTAATTTCTAATTTCCCCAAAATCCATTCAATTTTTAAGTCTCTAATGCCTATAAAAGGCCATATGATATTTAATCTTCATTGTGGGGTTAATTTCCAATTTCCCCAAAATCCATTCAATTTTTAAGTCTCTTAATGCCTATAAAAGGCCGTATGAGATTTAATCTTCATTGTGGGGTTAATTTCCAATTTCCCCAAAATCCATTCAATTTTAAATCTCTCAACGCCTATAAAAGGTCATATGAGGTTTAATTTTCTTTGTGGGGTCGATTTTCGATACCCAAAATTCATTTGAGATAAATTTCTTGATGCTCATGAAGAGCTAGGAGAAATTTAATCTTAAAAAAAAGAGGAGAGTTATTATGTAAGTCAATTTTATTCTTTTATGCCCATGCGAATACATGAAAAAAATTAGCTCGGAGTTAAGTTTTGTGGAATATCTCTATACGTACGAGTATTCGTATGCTCCTATTTTCTTTTCACATCCCAAAATCCAATTTAATTTCAACTAAATAAATTCAAAGTGATTCCAAATTAAATAAATCCAATTTAAACCAAATCAAGTTAAATCACATAAATCAATTTTAACCAAATGATTAAAATAACAACCCATAAATAAAACTCAACTTCTCGAAAATAAACCAAAATCAAATTTCTAAACGAATCATAATAAACAATACAAATCCAAAGACAACTCAAGAAAATTTAAATCAAATTAAAATTTAAACACCAATCAAATTCAATCCAAATCCAACTCTTAAATTAAACTCAAGTTGATTTCAATCAAACAAAATTAAACAAAACAAACTTCAAATTAAGCCAAATCTAATCAACCTGAATCAACTTCCAAATAAATCCAACTCAAACTTAATAAAATCCAAATTAAGCAAACAAGACAAATCAAATCCAAATGAATCTCTCAAAATAAACTCAAATTAAACTCAAATCAACTCAAATCAAACTCTCCAAATCAAAGTCAAGCTCAATGAAACAAATCCAAATTAATTAAACAAATCAAAACTAAATTCAAGTTAATCAAACCAAAATTCAAATCAATTCAATTCAACTTAAATTAATGTAAATCAAACCAAATCAATTCAAATCAATTTTAATCAATTCAATTCAAATCAATTCAACTTTAACTAATGCAATTCAAACCAAACTCAAAAAACAAATTAAGTGCTTGCCTTCCATAAAATTCATGGGGTGTTTTCTCCTATGTGTGAATGTTTATTTTGTGGATGCATGTCTTCTACCTCAATGGATTGCTATGACGAGAATCAAGGGTATTCGAGAAATCTCGATGTAATTAACGTCGGATCTTCGCACCATCCGACGGGGAGAGGTCAAAGCAAATTTCAAAGAACCCAACAACCTCAACAAATAATTTTAACCCTAGTTAATACTTTTATGGAATACCATCTATTTTCCTAAGAAGTCAATACTAAGGTCGAATCCAAATTCAAAAGGAAAATGAATTTCCAAAACAAAGATATCAAATTCTTTTGGAGATTTTGAGGTTACATCAAATGGCACGCCCGGTGGGACCTCTCCTTCCCTTCATCTCTCCGTCATAGCAACTCAAGAAGACATACATCCCAAATGTTATATATCTAACACATGCTTCTTTCCTTTTTGTGCGAGGAGGAGGCGAAAAGTGTCAAAGGATGAGACCCGGTGGGGTCCAATGATCCCGCCATGAAGATTTCGTCCCGATGTTGCAAACATCTTAAGAAGCTGTTCTCGGAGTTCATCCAACACCAAGAAGATTTCAAGGGTCAAACAACTTGATCCTTTTTTCCAAAGAGCTCACCAAAGAAGCTTTCCAACAAACAACTCCGGGGGCAGGTGGTCATGGACTCTGTCACCACCAACCCCCAAAGAAGTGAAAGAGGCACCAAACATGCCGTCTCAAGACCCATCAACTACATACCAGGGTCGGTCTTTCATAACCAACCAAGGTAATGGGAGGACAATGCCAAGGCAAAGTCTAATTCCTCCATCTCCAACAAGTGCGTGGCACCGGGGCAACCACAACAAGAGAAGGTTGACAACAAAAAAAAAGGAAGAAAGAAAAAAAAAAGAAGGCTGCTGGCCAACCGGCAAAGAAAGCACGGACTCGGCGGCAACAATGTCATTCTGCGGGGAACAAATCCCTTGGTCCAAGTGAACTTTATCGACGAATGGGGGCAAGGAACAAATCCTTCACCCAAAAGTCATATATGGTCAAGCAGTGGCCATGCCAAAGACATATTCCCAATTCGCGAGATCATCATTGCTGGCCAATTGGCAAAGAAATCTCTCACACTCAAGCTGGTGATGTCGTCATTCGGCAGGGAATAAATCCCTAAATCCGGATGAACTCCGTCAATCAAATGGGGGCAAGGAACAAATCCTTCACCCAAAAATCATAACTGGTCAAGCAATGACCATGCCAAATGACAAATCAAGAAGGAATCGATTCTCAATGCATGAACCTACCATGGCTGACCTACCAAAGGCTCAGCATATTCAAAGCAAGGAATCAATCCTTTGTCTGCTCATGCGTCGTGGTCAACCAATTCTCAGTTGAACCCAAGAAAATTTTTGGGCAAAGTAGAAACTAGGTGCCCATGCTGCAGCCGACTTGATGGAAGGCTCGTCAAAATCAAGAAAAAAAAATTCAGAATTTTATATTTGGCTGGGGGCAATTGCCCAACTGCACCACAACAGCATAGGCCAGGGATAAACCCCATATGTTATCAAAATGATGAGGGAGGAAGCAATCCTCCACCTCAAAGGGAAAGCTAGCATAAGTTCCAACATTTCTTATTACTAACCGTCATGCCACTCTGGCCCGGTTGGAGAAAAAGGACAAGGCTACTCCCCAACCTTCCACCAACACTACTGCAAGGCCCACTCGGGGAAAGAGGAAATCTTTCGTCTGTCAAGTTATTCATGGCCAATCAGTGGTCTCAATTACTACTGGAGAGAGGGAACAAGCCTCTTTTCCTAAAGATCAACAATTTTGGCCGATCAACGGCCCACCAAGATATGGCGCGGGTGAGGGAGCAACCCTCGGCCCATAATTCAAACAGGGAAAACCGATCAACGGATCCATCCCCACATACTATCTTCAAGTGAAGGGCCAACCTTCAACTTGTCAGTTCAACAGGGATGATCGATCAACGGTCCTATCCCCCAATACTGCTTGATGGGCTAGGAATCAATCCTAGGCTCACCAATTGAAAAAAATGCTGCCCGGTTATCGGTGCAACTCCAAAATATCCTTTGGTCTGGGAACAAATCCGATGACCAAATCAAAACTTGCCCGGATATGGCTTCTGTTATGCTAAGGCAGATGAAGTTGAAGCTCACCAACCAACATTTAACCAATCGTTTTGCCACTCTGGCCCGATTGGATGAAAAGAATAAAAATGCTGCCCAGCCTTTTGCTAGCATTGCTGCAGCTGCACGGGGAAAGAAGAAATCTTTCACCCGTCAATTCATTTCTGACCAACAGTGGTCCCAACTGCTAATGGAGAGAGGGATCAGTCCTCTTGTCTAAAAAAATCAACAAAGTTGGCCAATCAATAGCTAGCCGTGCTATTTCTTGGGTAAGGGACCATCCCTTAACCCATGATTTCAACCGGGGGCAATTGATCAACAGTTTCATCCCCGGATGTCATCTTCCGGGTGAGGGATTAACCCTCGACCCACCATTTCAAGCAGGACAACCGATCAACGGTTCCGTCCACCAAGACAAGTCGACGAGCTAGGAATCAATCCTATGCTTGCCAATTGCAAGAATATTGTCCAGTTACCGGTGCAACTCCAAAGTATTCCTTGGTCCTAGAACAAATCCAATGACCACATCAAAAATGGCCTAGATGTGGTGCCTTTTTCATGCTCAGGTCGGGTTCGGAATTAATCTGTCACTCGGTATACATCGGATGTTGGTCGGTTCACTGGTCAACCCACAATGTCATCCATCTGACCGGGGGCAAGTCTCCAAGTCACTCCAGTACAGCTTGGGCTAAGGATCAACCAGACACCCATCATACTGGTAAAAAGCAAGGAAGAAATCCTTTGTGTATGAAAGGAATGCATTCAACCAAAGTAATCGGTCCTCTGGCCACCAAGTGAGGAAGCAATCCTCCATATTTTAACAAAGTCTGGCCAATCAATGGTCGAAAACATGGCTTTCGGTGAAGCAAGGGATCAGCCCTACATTCTTCAGTAAGAAGGAGCCAGCCGATCAACGGCCTATGATGCTATAGAGAGATCAGCCTTTCGCCCTTTCTCTCAACCAATTAGACCAACCAATGGTCCAATCTTCTAATTCTTGCTTGCAGGTGAGGAATCAATCCTCTATCGGGCAAACAGATGCCACTATCATGATACCAGTTTGGTAGTCATATGTCAATTGGGCTCGGAGCAAATCTTATGCCCTCACTGAATGATGTTTATATGGCGTCGCCTGATAAGGTTCTGCTCGGGAGAGAAATCAATTCTTGACCCATTATGCATCAAAAAATCAGGTAGTTTCTTGATTCTGGGAGCTACTCATCCGGCCGGGGGCATACCCCTAAGCCATGTCATACCAAGCGGGTGTGAGGGAGAACTCTCCACTTAAAAAGGTGACAGGGGGCAAGAGGACCAACCTCTATCAATAAAACCCCAGAAAATCACCAATCTGCGCTAACTACCAAGGGAGACCAAGAAGAAATCATTGTCCCAACAGGAAACTACATGAAGTCAGTCCTGTTATCAGGGTGAGGGAGCAACCCTCCATCCTACATGTTAGTAGATCAGGCCGACCAACAGCCCCCAATGCTGCAATTCAAGTGGGAGACCAACTCTTAACTTGACTTTTCAAATCAATCTTGCTAGTCAACGACTCGACCTAATTATGCTTATTGGCAAACAAAGAAATCTATCTCTACATGTCAACATGCCAGGGTCAACCATCAATCCAATGCAAAGCATAAAGCTCGGACAGGGAAGAAGCTTGACACTCGTCACAAATTGAGCCATTTGCAGCCTGATTGGGTTCTGCTCAGGCAAATAAGCAATATCCAGTCCAAAAATGCTCATTAATGTCAAGGGATTTGACAAATGGTCTGTGAAGGTCGTGCAAGGCCAAGGACAGGTCCTTAAGCCCCGTTGTGACAACTGGGCTAAGTTTGCCTCGAAACGACATTAGGAGCAAAAAGAATGGGTTTCATCTGTTCAAGATTGGCAAGATTGGCCCACTTTCAAATGATCTTGGAAATTCTAACATCCAGATCACAAAGAATCCTCAAACCAACCTCCCAAGAAGAGAGAGCCAAGGGCTGGATCTTCTTCTATCCCTTTGCTTGGGGAATGAAGAGTCCATAGGACAGCCCTCCACAACTCTTCAATTCAATCCCAAAGCAGGCCATCAACATGCCCCCAAATATACCCAAAAACAACTGCTCATGTGCCCTCACATACCACAAAAGAAACAGTCTCCATGGCCTTCGACATGCCCATATACAAATAAAAAAAAACCTCCATGGCCTCCGACATGCCCATGTACAAATAAAAAAAAACCTCTATGGCCTCTGACATGCCTAAATCCTAACCCACTCTAATGGCTTTGACATGCCTAGGCCCACACACAAGCCATCCCCAAGGCCCCCAATATTCCTATGACCAGCCCTACACAGTTTCCCTGTGTGGACTCCAAAGGAATCTCAAAGAAAAAAAAAGAGGAAACAGGTTGAATGGAGAAGATACTCCCAACTCAAGCAGTGAGAGAAATAAATTCTCAAATTGACACTAGCAACTCTCAGAAGGGAAGAAATCTCTAAACTGAGCCGGACATGCAATCTCGGGCAACCTTGTGTTGATCGAGAAAAGGGAATCTGGAGGTTAGTACAAGGTCAGTTGGCCATCACTAGTATCACCCCAGAGAAGACAGAATATACTGAGGACACAAGGCAATATGCTGGTTAGTGTTTGTCACGCCTCAAATTTCAACAACCAAAGAAGATGCGCAAGGAGGTCAAGAGCTTGAGGCGTCCACCTTGTGTCACTCTCTATCTAGAGCGTGACTGAAGTTCATATGGCTTAAGGGAAGCCTGAATTCCCTTGTGAAAAAAAAAAGAGAGAGAAAGAAAGAAAGAAAAATGAAATACCTTGACAGACTTGGTTAGTTACACCATTAATTGACCAAGGGCAAGATATGTCAAACAAAAAAAAAGAAAAAAATCTGGCTGAGGTGATGACCCGTTGAGGGGCACCCCAGGCAAAAGTGGATCACCCTGCTGTATGAAAACCCTGCAAAAGGGCATACAGGCAAAAGAAAGGAGGGGACTAGCTTGGGTGAAAACTTTGCAAAAGGCGGTCAAGCTAGTTTGAAAAAAAAAAAAGAAGAAAAAAAAAGAAAGAGAGTGAGAAACTCTGGAAATTCAAGGTTCAAAAAAAGAGGAGACTCACCTCTCCTCTAAACATGTCAAATTTCATGTCATCATGACTTTCATGTCTACATGACTCTCAAACTCCAACTCCATACCATTATGACCCTCTCGGTATATATGGTTTGCTAATAAATCCCCAGGCTATCATGACCCTCTTGGCCTACATAACCTTCAATCTTTCATACCATTATGACCCTCATGGTCTGTATGGTTTCAAAAAAAAAAATCATCACATGCCATTATGACTCTCATGTCCGCATGGCTTTTAATAAATTCATACCATTGTGACCCTCATGGTCTGTGTGGTTTCAAACATTCGTACCATCATGACTCTTCGGGTCTATATGGTTTTCAAGCTTCCATACCATCATGGCCCTTCCAGTCTACATGGTCCCCAAGTTCTTACGTCATCATGACCAGCAAGGTCTATGTGACTGTCAAATTCTATACCAGTATGACCCTCTCGGTCTATATGGTTTCCATAAATCCCATACCATCATGGTCTTTTGGCCTAAATGCTGCTCAGAGTCTATGCCACCAAGGCTGGGCATGGAACCATTCCCATGTCTCAAGTCCCACCGGCAATATTTAAGCCTTGAACCTTCAAGTTTGGGTTTTACCCCAAATTCATACTTCACGGGCCGAGCATGATCATTTCATACTCGCATGTCCCACAACTCTAAAAATGGCATCAAGCCATCCCATGTTTATACCCTTTCGGCATCAAGCCTCCACATTCTTGTGGCATCAAGCCATCCTCACCCTCATACCTATTTGGCATCAAGCCAACAGCATTCATCTGGCATTAAGCCACATTATTCTTTTTGGCATCAAGCCATTATACCTCTTTTGGCACCAAGCCACCATTCGGCATCAAGCCGTCATGACCTTTTGGCATCAAGCCACAATACCCCGTCTTAACATCAAGTTGTCAACTCCTTTTGGCATCAAGCCACAACACCCTATTTTCTGGCATTAAGCCATCATAACCAAACTGGCACCAAGCCATCATCTCACTTTTCGGCATCAAGCCACCACAACACATTCGGCATTAAGCCATCACAAACCATGTTCTCTTGGCATCAAGCCAACATATTCCTTTGGCATCAAGCCACCATCCCTCTTAGACATCAAGCCACAAATTCATACCCGAAGGCCGAGTGTGACTTCTTCACGCTCACATATCCTATGGGACCATCTTGGCATCAAGCCACAAAACTTATACCCAATAAGCCAAGTATGACTTCCTCGTGCTCATATGTCCTACGGGTTTATCTTGGCATTAAGCCATCAAACTAATACCCAATAGGCCGAGTATGACTTACAGACCGAGTGTGACTTCTTCATACTCACGAGTCTGCGGGTTCCACCGGCGTCCAGTCGTCAAAACCTATGGCCCAGAGGAAGCCTCAATTCCTCACCGCCCAAGAACAACTTCATGGCTTGAGGGAAGCCTCGATTTCCTGCAAAAAAAAAAAACAACAAAGAAAAAAGAAAGTGAGCTAAAAATAGAGATGCCCGACGGACTTAGTCAATCTGATCTCATTGATTGGCTAAAGGTAAAAATGTCGAAAGAAAGCCTGGCTAGAGTGAAAACCTGAAAAGGCACTCTAGGCAAAATCAGGCATCCCCACTACATGAAAAACCTCTCTTGAGGCATGTAGGCAAAAAGCAAAGGGGGCTGGTCCGGGTGAAAACCCGAAAAGGGCAGTCGGATCAGTAAAAAAAACCAAAAAAAAACAACAAACAAAACAAACAACCAAACAACAAAAGCAAACAAAACAAAAAAAAGAAAGAAAAGTTCTGACCGGACCCCGAGAGTCACCTGACTGGGAGTCTTGTATAAATGTATCAAAGGATGATTCGCAGTTGAGCTCCCTCAGAAGCACCGGAATGGCATGCAAGCCTGGTGTGTAAAATGCGCTGAAAGAGCAGGCAAAAGAAAAAATTCTCTCATAGGCCATCACAAAGCCGGCAAGAGGGCCCAAGCCCTTCTCAGCCCCAAAGATGCACAATCAGCACAAGAACAATGCAAAAAAGCAATCTGTCCCAACACCAAGGCAAAGCAGGGCGGTGTTAAGAACAACGAATCTCACAAAATTGATTGATCAGGTTGAGGATAGAAGCGAGAACACCATGAAAGAGAAACAGAGAACATGGGGAAAGAACCACTTATTTTTCAATCACATATAAAAGGGTACAAAATACATGCGTACGGCCTTGATGGGAAATGAAAGACATTGCATTGCACAATCATTTTCTATACACAGAGTACAATGTTCCCGAACAACCCTCGAGGCCCAGGTTTGACTTGAAGCAGCCCGCCTGGTGTAGACATACATAAAGCCGCAAGGTATACGTCTTCTATTGATGGGACCTCCCACTTGGAATACTCCTAGCCTTGGCACCACACCAAGGAGCACGAACACGGGAAATTGTTGTCTCGACCATAATGTGTTTGCTTGTTGACATCAAGACAATGCAGTTGGACGGCAATAAATACAAGATGGCACGAAGAAATAATTCAACTATGATAGCAACAAGCGATTCAAGAATTTCCAGCCAAGCAGCAAGCAGATGACAGAAAGGGAATGACACAAATATATTTGCATGAACAATTCAAAATTTCCAGTCAAGCAACAAGCAAATGAAAGAAAGGAAGTGGACAGTTCTGCATAAACAATTCAAAATTTCTAGTCATATAGCAGCAAGCAAGCGATAGAAAGAAAAGCATCCATATATATATATTTGCATGGTCAAATTCCAAGGTTCAGCAGAACGATTGCAGAAAAGGAAATGGCTGAAGAAAGCAAAATAAAAAGCCATATTTTACACGGGCAATTCCCCAACGACTGTGGTCTCTGAGAAATTACCCGTGGGGGGCATTTGTTGACACCTAAAATTTCCATATAGAATCGGAAAAAAAAAAAGAAGGGGGAGTTTTATAACTCTAAGTGATGTGCTTGTTTGACATACAAAAGTCGTTCAACATAAATATGAATCAAAGTTCCTCCCTAAATCTACAAGGATTGAGATTGATGTTATTTAAAGAGCATGGTGGTCAGCGGCTAGATTAGGCATTGGCTCATTTTTTATTCACCCTAAGTCCAATCTCAAGCTCAGTTGTGGCTCGTATGTGTTGCAAAAAAGGGGCGGTGGGGCCAAGTGTGCATCATCATCGGAAGCCCATTAAGAGATCCAATTGGTTGACAAGCCCTCATTATGCACGTGCCCAAAGCCAAGCCGATTGGAGTATATTTTGAAAATCCTTTATACGTCTGTAAGATGGGCAAGGTCTCAAAAGAGGGTGAGAATCCGACTTGCCGTATCTAGGCTGGCCCGGACAAGGGAAGGAGGCCGGCGGTGCCATAACGAGCAACCGAGAATTGCGCGATGGAGCCGTGACGCGTCTTCCGTGATTGAAATCCCTCCGAGCTCATCTCGGAGTAAGATTTCCTCTTTCGGAAGGGCTCTCGACATCACAAGGGAAGTCGGGAGCCTATATAGGAGTGGCCCGAGCCATCGACAAAAAGGAGAGAGGCCAGAGAGGGCCGGAGAGGCCGCAGGAAGCCCTTGCGGAAGCTACCTCCACCGAAACCTCCTCCAAGACCCGCCATCGTGCGGGGGAAGAGGGCCGGAGAGTGCCGGAGAGGTCGCAGGAGGGAGGGGGAGGGGTTACCGAAGCCGCGGAACCTTGTTCGTACTGTTGGGTCTGCCTCCTCTGTTCGCCGAAGCCAGCTGCATCTTCTCGCGACATCGTTGAGAGGAAAATAGCCCCTCCAGAGCGTCATCTTCCACCGACAAGCCTTGCTATCGCCTAAGAGGGTATCGTCGGTGTCGGAAGTTGGTGTGGCCGTCGCCAGCGGGGTCTCCGGAGCCGAGCATCGCCGTAGAATCCTTCCCCTCTCCCCAATAGCGCCGGCGCACCCCTTCCTTCCCGTAAGGATCGTTGGAGCCATCTCCTATCCCCTCCAAAGCCACCTTCTTCTCCGTCTAAGGCCGCCGGAGCCCTTTCCTCCTCCGGAAGAACTGTCGAAGCCTGCTGGATGCCGCCGGAGAGGGCCGCGCTGCCATCGGATGCCGGAAGCTGCCGAGCGGACACTGTAGCCACGGGAGAAATATATCTCCCAAACTAACATCCAACGTGGAAAACAGGCGGGGCCCACCGACGAAGAAAAACGCAAAAAAAAAGGAAGCGGACCGGGCGAAGCCGGCCGCCCCCGCGGAGATGCGTCCACCGGTCCAAGAAGAAGAACCGGCCCGGTCCAAACAGTGGACCGGGCCTCCTCTCCGCTGAATACAGAACAGTGCGGCTCCCTTCAAATAAATAAAAAAATTTCAAATTAAAAGGATCTTCACCCAGGAGTCTTGGGATAGCCACGCGCTAAACCATAGACCGACGAGGTGGGGTCCTTGGGAGATCCTCCACAAGTCCTTCTGGACCGGGGCTACTCTCCCTCAATTTGGTTAATAATAATTGTGGGGTTAATTTCTAATTTCCCCAAAATCCATTCAATTTTTAAGTCTCTAATGCCTATAAAAGGCCATATGAGATTTAATCTTCATTGTGGGGTTAATTTCCAATTTTCCCCAAAATCCATTCAATTTTAAGTCTCTTAATGCCTATAAAAGGCCGTATGAGATTTAATCTTCATTGTGGGGTTAATTTCCAATTTCTCCAAAATCCATTCAATTTTAAATCTCTCAACGCCTATAAAAGGTCATATGAGGTTTAATTTTCTTTGTGGGGTCGATTTTCGATACCCAAAATTCATTTGAGATAAATTTCTTGATGCTCATAAAGAGCTAGGAGAAATTTAATCTTAAAAAAAAGAGGAGAGTTATTATGTAAGTCAATTTTATTCTTTTATGCCCATGCAGGGCCATGAAAAAAATTAGCTCGGAGTTAAGTTTTGTGGAATATCTCTATACATGCAGAGTATTCATATGCTCCTATTTTCTTTTCACATCCCAAAATCCAATTTAATTTCAACTAAATAAATTCAAAGTGATTCCAAATTAAATAAATCCAATTTAAACCAAATCAAGTTAAATCACATAAATCAATTTTAACCAAATGATTAAAATAACAACCCATAAATAAAACTCAACTTCTCAAAAATAAACCAAAATCAAATTTCTAAACAAATTTTAATAAACAAACCAAATCCAAAGACAAGTCAAGAAAATTTAAATCAAATTAAAATTTAAACACCAATCAAATTCAATTCAAATCCAACTCTTAAATTAAACTCAAGTTGATTTCAATCAAACAAAATTAAACAAAACAAACTTCAAATTAAGCCAAATCTAATCAACCTGAATCAACTTCCAAATAAATCCAACTCAAACTTAATAAAATCCAAATTAAGCAAACAAGACAAATCAAATCCAAATGAATCTCTCAAAATAAACTCAAATTAAACTCAAATCAAACTCTCCAAATCAAAGTCAAGCTCAATGAAACAAATCCAAATTAATTAAACAAATCAAAACTAAATTCAAGTTAATCAAACCAAAATTCAAATCAATTCAATTCAACTTAAATTAATGTAAATCAAACCAAATCAATTCAAATCAATTTTAATCAATTCAATTCAAATCAATTCAACTTTAACTAATGCAATTCAAACCAAACTCAAAAACAAATTAAGTGCTTGCCTTCCATAAAATTCATGGGGTGTTTTCTCCCATGTGTGAATGTTTATTTTGTGGATGCATGTCTTCTACCTCAATGGATTGCTATGACGAGAATCAAGGGTATTCGAGAAATCTCGATGTAATTAACGTCGGATCTTCGCACCATCCGACGGGGAGAGGTCAAAGCAAATTTCAAAGAACCCAACAACCTCAACAAATAATTTTAACCCTAGTTAATACTTTTATGGAATACCATCTATTTTCCTAAGAAGTCAATACTAAGGTCGAATCCAAATTCAAAAGGAAAATGAATTTCCAAAACAAAGATATCAAATTCTTTTGGAGATTTTGAGGTTACATCAGAGATGCACCCCAATAATCGATTTATGTGAAAATCTCATTTTTCCACACATTATGATCTTTTAAAATGAGGTAGATGATGCCAAAACGTATAGGGATATGTTTAGTGCGGTATATATGTAGGAATATGTAATTAGTACTGAAACTTTCCAAGTATAAGCATAGATATATCCCTATGACTTAAGAAATTCTACTCTTCAAAAAACAACTCTAGAAATTGTAACCACTTTTAGGATATTGAGGTTGTTCGGTTATGAAGATATGTTTGAACTCTCATTAAATTTGCATTAATCCAATGCTAATTACATTGAGCAACTGCTAGAATACTCTTGGTTATCTGCTATAGCAATGTATTACATTAAACCATTCATTCACATAAGGGACATAAATGATTGACATGGAACATAGAGGAATTAAGAGTCATTTCCTCATGGTTTTTTTGTTTATTATTTTTGTATATAACCTAATGGTTTGCTTATTTCCCTCTTTTTCATATGTTGATGAATTGATTTTTAATTTGATTCTTTTAATGACTATTCACTGCCTATGGCTTAGATTATTTCATATTTAAATTTCAATTAAATGGTATGACTTTTTAGTGTTTATTGAATCGTTGAAAGATTTCTTTTGTTTTGTTGTTAATTGATGTTTCATTATTAGATTATGACACATGGGACTATGAGTTCATATTCACAAACATGCTCTTATTTATGAATATGATTAACATATGTATGTACATGTCTACACCTACCTTTCTAGGATATATTCCGCTAGGGGGTTGATTCCTAAATTAAATAAACCCACTTTGGGCTCATTGAATATCCCACTTGGGAGGGATCACCTGAAACATTCCCTTAAGCCCTCTATAATGGTTTAAAGCCAATTATTAGGTCCATCAAAAAAGTCTATCTGCAAAACCTGGACAGCAAGGAGTCTTCGGCTTTTAAGGCCTATTTGCAGGGCTACAAACCGGCAAGGGAAGTTGGGCTATGATCAGCCCATCAAGAGCCCATCGGAAACCTAGTTTTCAGCCCACAAATGGCAATAGGAAGAGCCATAAAGAGGGCTATAAACAGCCCACTTGGAAGCTAATCTCGAAGTCTCTTATGAGACAACCATCCTTCCTTATATATATATATATATATATATGCTCATATATGAATACAAAGGCATGCATTCAAAATTTTTACACCTGTTCTTCACTAGTACGGTTGAGGCACTGTTCTAGAGTCCTAAACACAATCTTCTCTCGCGTGTCAAGGCAACGACCTTTTAGAGGCCTGAACTCGAGAGAATAAACCCCTATTAGGTCTTTCAATGGACAATCTTCACTCACATGTCGAGACAATGACCTTTTATAGACCTGATCACGAAAAGATAAATCCTTGTTGAGTTCCTCAAGAGACAATAATGAAATCCTGTCAGACCCCTAGAAACAAAAATGGAACTTGCAAACACTAAAGGAAAATGTCGACTTGTCGTCAATGCCATCGGAAATGAAAAGGAAGATTGGCGTTGTTACGAATTCTTGGACGATGCTTTCATGTCATTGTCGATAAATCCTCTGCACCATTTGAACCGTTGAAGAGGACCACCACCGGAGAAGAAATGTCTTCCCTCGGACTCCTTCCGTGCGGGCATCAAAAAAAGAACCTCCATTGAGGCTAGTGCCACAATTGTTGCTTTTATCCTCACTAAAATCAACACTGTCCTGAACCCCTATGCCAGCTGATGTCTTCGAAGGGCAATGGGCTTCATGTTGCATTTCAGAGAGAGGGATATAGGAAAATGAAAGAGAGAGAGAGAGAGGGGGGATGCTGCCGCCGTTATCTCCCTTGCTTCCAACTGTCGTCAACTACTCCACTGATTGTCATCGTTGCTGCCATCAAGAGTAGAAGTCGTTGATGGAAGTGTCATTGCCATCAAAGAAGGGAGCCCACGAAGCTCCCGTTGAAATTGCCATGGAAAAGGAATTTGCATGACTTCTGTTGGCACAAATGTTGGGGAAGAAGCCTTGCTAGAGGGAACATAGAAGAACCTCCCACCGCTCCCTTGGCCGCCACCACAGCCACCACTAGAAGCACCATCAAAAGTGCCCTGTGTGCACTTCTGACAAGGGATTTACTGTCTAGGAGAGGGAGCAAGGGGAGGAGGAGAAGCACCCTCTGTGACTATTGCTGCTAGTGTTGGCCGCCGGAATCACCACCAACAAAGTGCTGCCATCGCGAGGAAGATCTGCTCGGGAGGGAGCTGCCATGAAGGAACCAATAGGTTCTTGTTCTTGCTCGCATTGCCTTCGGAGGAAGAGAAAGAGGGAGTAGTAGGTGAAGGGCCTGAAGGCTCCACCTTTGTCGTCTCTTATTGCCTGTGTCATTGTCGAGATCTATTGCCGCTAGAAGAGCCACCGAAAACCCCTACCGTTGGAGTCTTTCTTGTGCGCTCTGCCATTAGGGAGACAGAACAGTGAAGTGAGGAGTCTTTCACTGTCAACAAGTCTATAGAGAAAGAAAGAAGAAGAATAAATAAAGGACCTGGTCGAAACCAAGTCCTCTACGCACTTGTCTAAGAATGTCGACGTCGTGCACCCATGCGTGAGAATGTGGGAGAGAGAGGGTAGGGACCTGGTCAAGTACCAGGTTTGGTTACCAAGGATGAACTTACCCCTGCTTTGAGTTTTAGTCAAACAAATTCCAAAAAAGCTACAAAATATGAGGAAAAACAAGAGAAAGGTGGTAACTTCACCTCTTTGTATACACCACCTTCCACTAACTCAAAAGTGGGGTGAGTGAGGCGATATTTTGGGACTAAACTACCCTAAAAATCCTACATAAGTAGCCCTGAATGGTTCATACGTGAGGAGGTTGGCTAATTATAAGATAAGAAGAGTTGGAGGAGAAGAGAGAAGCTCTAATGTAGTTCTCAAAAAACTACTTAGCCAATTAGAAGACCTCACTTGGTGGTGAAGTTGGCCCATAATTTTGTTCTATCTTTTTTCCAAAAAAAAGAGATAGAATAACTTGCATTTATATGCCAAAATTCTAGTTTTTATTCCCCTTTTCTACTAAAAAGGGGACAAAAGGATACGCATTTCAAATGCAAACAAATTTGTTTCGACATATATAGTTCAAATCCTATTCGGTCCAACTGAAACATTGCCGAAATCACATGAACACAGAATAGTTGCATTAACATGCAAACAAAGCTATTTTTTGATGCATAACAGTAAATCTAACTTTGTTTAGTCGAAATGCTACCAAAATTTGATAGATGAATATAGTTGCATATCAAATGTAGAAAAAACTATTTTAGACTCAAACAAGCCAATCCAACTTAGTCCATTTGCATTTTTATTGAAAGTTAACAAATATTCAAAAAAATGTCGACATTTTGTGATGGAAATTAATTTTACTTATTGAGGAACAAGGCTTTCATGCCTTATTTATTATACTTTTATATACTATGCAAGTTGTACTGAAATGAATTCAAGTTCACTTGATGTGATATGTTGTTCCAAAGTGACATCAAATCCTTATGGGGTGTTTGGTTGCATGATAATTTTTTGTACACTTTCATGATAAAAAATTGTATTAAAATAAAAAGTAAACCAACTCATGACATAAAATTATCATGTTTGGAGGGATGTGATTACAAAAAGAGTAACCACCGCACGTGACCAAATAAAGTGGGGGACCACAAGAAAAAAGAAAGAGGTGAGACCCTCTTTTTTTGTTTAAGAAGAAAATCACTTTCAAAACATAAAATTGTCATGGTTGTCAAACACCTCTTTTAACAAGTTTTCTTACAATTTTTAAAAATTAAAATAAAAACCTCAATTATCATGCAACCAAACACCCCATTATAGATTTTAAAGAGATAAATAAAAATAAATAAGTCACATAAATAATTGAAAAATTAAATAAACAAATAAGCTTAAATAAATTTAAACTAAGTATTAACTTAAACATTAATAAAATATTATGATAATCAAATCAACTTGACTCCATAAAATAATACATAAAAACGACCACCCACGGTTACAAAACATGTTAAGTTCAACTTAAACTTGACCTTGAAATTAAGTTGATAATACTACTTAACTAAAAAAGTATGCATAATAAAATTTAAATTAAATGACAACTTAAATATTAACAAAATGAAAGCATAATTATGCTAAAGTCGTTTCATTAAATAATACATAAAAATATCTGTCAAAGATTACAAAATATGTTAAGTTGAATCAAACTTAATGATTAAATTAAGTGGGTAATGTTAATAAGAATAAATCTTAACAACAAAATTCTCTTAAACGATAAGAAAATAACAACGAAACCTATAGAGATGGAAGATAATTCCTATCAAAATTCATAAAGCAAAAAATAATCTAATAATTTATAGAAACTTAACAAAAATCAATAATAAACATCAAATAATCATACAAATTGTCAAAGTCAATTTAATGATAAAAGGCAAACGAAAAAATCAAATCAAATAAGTGAATCAAACAAAACTTTAGAAATTAAATAATCTTAAAGCATCTTAATAATTTAATTAAGATGATCTCCAAACCCAAAACAAATCAAATCACAAAAATAAATCAATTAACTCAAAATAAATTAATTCAAACAAAAATCAATCTCATAAGGCCATGGAGATATGTCTTCCACTCTTGTATTTTATGTGGTTGAATGACTCCTAATCAATGTGTTGCCTTGATGATTATATAGAGTAGACCAGTTCAACCCCAACATCAACAAGTTCGGTGTATGGATGAAAAAGTCATTCGTCTAATCCTACTGCCCCGACATTAGTTACAACTGGGAGGGAGTAATAGCAATCCAAGGATTGTGTTCGTTTTCTAATGATCCTCATTCTCAAGAGGCTCTACTGAAAGAAATGCCGTACCAAGGGCACATGGCAAGATGTCAATATTCACTTGCTACACTTCAAGCTTCAATAAACAATTTGAGGATGCTGGTGAAACTTCAAGGCAACCTGCCTAGATGAGCCCAATTACGTGACAACTGACGGCCTCACTACAGTAAAATTTGTTGGCCAATACTCTCAATCACGAGGAGCAAGGGGAAATATGTTGCCAAGACCCCCCCCCCCTCCCCTGTTAGAAGTAAAAGCCACACCTCCCATGCTTACTATGGCCATTTTATGGGAGGAAAACTAGGAGCTCAAGGCTCTTATAATGAGTTAGAAGGGGCTTTAGCATTAACCCACACCACAGTCAAGATTGTCTTTGACTTTAAGTGATATTCCAAATTGAATTCCAACTCAGTCATAGGTTGGGAAGATATTGAGTGCAAATTCATCCATCAGTTCGGATTAATTGAGATGCTAGTAATGCTTGTAGAATCGACCTCTCTCCAATGCTTGTATGATAGGATTCCGAAGCTTATGTAGCTCTCGTGGTGGATGTACCAAGTTACGAGGCTTATGCAGCTTCAATTTCCTTCACTAACAAAGATTTGATGCTACCATCTTCTTTTATAATTGACCACTCTACTTGAAGGATCACCTTAGTGGGCATGAGATGAACCTTATGTTGATCAATGTCAGTGCCGCTAAGAATATCTTTCTTTTGAAGACATTCAAATCGTTATACCTAGGGGTGGGCACGGTTCGGTTTGGTCCGGTTTAGATCATTTTTTTTCCAAACTGAACCAAACCGAATCACCCTCTCAAACTGAACCGAACCAAACCGATTCAATTCGGTTTGGTTTGGTTTGGTTCGGTTTAAACCAAAAATAAATAAAAATATTTAAATTAATTAATTTTTACATTTATATACTAATTTTTAAGTTAAAAATAAAAAAAATAAATACTATTTTATTATGAAATTTATAAAAATATCATTTTTATTAATACTATAATTGTTTTTTATATATTTTTTGATTAATTCGGTTTAAAAGGTTTGGTTTGGTTTAAATCGGTTTGGAGATTTTCCAAACCGAACCAAACCGAAAGGGGGTCCAAACCGAACCGAACCGAACCTAATGGGCTGGTTCGGTTTGGTTTCTCGGTTTGAACCGTTTTGTGCCCACCCCTAGTTATACCTTATTCTTCACCTTAAGAAGGTATTGGACGTTTACATATTTGGCTTCAATCATAATTTTGAAGAAGCCTTGGGGAAAGTTAAGCTAGAGCTTACCCTCAGTGAATTCCAAACTTGAGCGACGTTATATGTTCTTGATATAGACAATACTTATAGAGTTCTATTTGGGAGACCTCTTAGTTGTATGAAAATTTTGTGGTATCATCCACACTCCAATGCATAAAATACGCCAAGGATGGAAAACAACATAAAATATATATTCTGATCGAGAACCCTTTGAAGTTTGTGAATGTCATCTGGCAGACACCCAACTATATTTTGAAGTAGGCCTTTCAAACCAAGGCAAAGCAAAAGGTAGAGGGAGAGAATCCTGAACTAGAAATTGTTACAGATGAGGCAAAAGCCAAGATCCATCGACGCATTATGTTGTCTAGGAGCCAAATGCCTACATGGGTAGACCGGAATGGTGCCCTATCAAATTTAAGGCTAATGCTACAACCGAAGTTCACAAGGTTGGCATATGCATGCCCCCAACTTGATATCGCTCACTAGAGAACAAGAACTCCATACAGTTGAGACATTGGGTACCTTTGTGGTTTCCTTTAATGATGGGTGGCATTTCGTGTACTACAAGGGAGAACTTGTCCTTAAATGTGCTCCAAAAGATGATTTCGGTTGGGATGAAAACCCTACAACATCTATGATGACAATTGTCACCCCATGTACAACAAGTACACGAAAGGGCCCAATTATCATCTATGATATGTCACCCCATGTACAACAAGTTTGCCAAAAACTATGCATTTTAAGAAAGCATTCACGTGAAAGGGCCCAATTATTCCGATAACTTTGGTATCTCAGTAGAGGACACAATTCATCACAAAGCAAACATCTTAGTTTGGGGTATGATTCCGACTGACAGCCCCTTGTACGCTGCGTAGTGAACTTGGCAAATGTCCATCAAGACAGGACCATCTTCGATGTGAAGTCAATCTTTGACTCCTTCGAGGATGAAATCAAAGGTGAAATCCCTGATGGTTTGCCACCTGAGGCAAGGAAGGAAGTCTCCTAGGGATCCCCAGCTAACAAGGGGAAATGCTTAGAACCTTCCTTGTCCCTAGGAGTTCAAGTGGTTGATTGCCTTATCCAAGCAGAAATCTACAATGCCAAAGAAGATGGGGTCGACAAAGAATTCATTGATTTACAACTAGCCCCCAAAGAAATCGAGGATGACATCTAGGCTCTTGTGGATGACTTGATTTAGATCAACCTTAGCTCAGCTTAAAATCTCATGCCAATGTTCATAAGTGTGCTCCTCAATGAATAAGAATAGCAAGACTACAAAGGTTATTGCAAGAATTCCATAATTGTTTTACCTTGAATTACAAGTAAATGCCTGGCCTAGAACCTCTTGTGGCAGTTCATTAACTAGACATCCTTCTATCGACCAAGTTTGTGAAACAAGGCTAAAGGTGAATGTGGGCCGAATTGGAACTCAAAGTAAATTCAAAAGTCAACAAGTTGCGATAGGTTGACTTCATAGAGTCATGTATGTACTCCACGTGGTTAGCAAATATTGTTCTTGTCAAAAAGAAGAATGGGAAATCCAAGTCTGCATTGATCATAGGGACCTAAATAGGGCATGTCGCAATGATGACTTTTCACTTTCAATTCCTGAAAATAGGTGGATGTCACCACTGGATATGAAGCTTTGTCCTTCATGGATAGGTTGTCTAGATACAAGCAAATCCTCATGTCCTTCGAAGATAACGATTCCACAAGGACGTCAAAAGGGGCTTTCAACTACAAAAAGATGCCTTTCAGGCTTAGACATGCCAGCGTCACCTATCAAAGGGCTATAAACAAGAGCTTCGATGAGATACTCCATGACTTCGTTGAATGCTATGTAGATGACCTCCTTGTCAAGACAAGGAAGTGGAATGACCACCTCAACAACTTGAAGAAAGTCTTTGAAAGACTATGGCAATATAAATTGAAAATGTACTCTATAAAGTGCACCTTTGGTGTATTTAGTGGGAAATTTCTCAACATTGTAGTCAAAGATCAAGGTATCAAGATCGACCCCAATAAATTCAAGGCCATTAGAGAATTGCCATCTCCTTGTACAATATGGGAATTGTGGTCATTGCAAGGCAAGTTGACTTACATATGGCATTTTATCGTCAATCTATTAGGAAGATGTGAGCTATTTTTCAAGCTAGTTTGAAAGGTGGTACCCTTCAAGTGGAACAATAATTGCCCAACTACTTTGGATAGACTAAAGGAGTATCTACTCAATCCACCGATTTTAGGGGTGGCTATCAATGATAAACCCCTAATCTTATACATCACCAAGTTAGATACCTCTCTAGGAGCTCTATTAGCCTAAGTGAATGTAGAAGGAAAAGAACAACTATTGTACTATCTAAGTTGACGGGAAATAAGCTGCGAACACTGATATTCCTGAATGAAAAAGATATGCTTGGCACTAATGTTTTTCACAAAAAGTTACGGCATTAACTTCTATCTCATGAGGTCAACCTAATTTCTAGATTTGACTCTTTGAAGTATATCTTGAAGAAACCCATCCTAACAACATGTCTGGGGAAATGAGCACCCCTTCTTATAAAGTTTTACATCAAATTCGTCCCACAAAGGACAAGGCGGCTTCATATCAACTCTTTAATTGAGATCTATGCCAGTTGCTTCTCGAGAAAGAGAGGACAATCCTCGCAAGATGCCTATCCGTGAGATAAGCCCATTAAATAATGAGAGAAGTCTATAGTGACTTACGTGGAGAACATCGATTTGACCCCAAAATGAAGATCACAATCGAAGTAAGGGGCTATTATTGGCTTAGCATGTATGCTGATTATGAAAAATATGCTAAGACTTATCATGAATGCCAAGTATTTGGGCCAATCTCAAAACGCCCTTCTGCACAACTACATCCAACTACCCCAACATAGTCGTTCATTGAATGGGGCATGGACATCTTGGTCCTCTTTAGGCCACCCTCCAAAGGCTGCAAGTTCATACTCACGACAACTGACTATTTTTCAAGATGAGTTAAGGCAATACTAGCAAGAAAAGTCATGGGCCAAGTGGTTGCTCAGTTTGTCTGACACCATATCATATGCATATGCTGTGTGCCGAGTCAAATTATCTTCGATAATATCACTCCCATTCAAAAACCAAACAATCTACAAAATGGCAACTGTATTTTACATTGACTGGAGGACGTCCATCATCTACAATCCATAATCCAATGACTTAGCTGAATTCTTCAACAAGACGCTATGCAAACTCCTGGTCAAGGTGGTAGGGAGTAAGAAGCAAAGTTGGGATTAAAAAATACAAGAGGTGTTATGAGCCTATCACACCATATACAAAACTCACGGGCTACTCACTATTTTCTCTATTTTGTAGGAGTGAGGTCGTTATACATGTGGAAATTGAGTGGCTCCATGCCAGGTGGCAGTCCATCATGACTTTCCTTATGAAAAATTCGATGAAATGCAAATGCAGTTCATGGAGCTAGAAAAGCTATAAGGGAAAAAGGTTGGAAGCTTACAAACACATTAAAATTTGCCAAGCCAGCATATCCTGAGCTTACGACAAACTGGTGAAAAAGAAAACATTTTGGAAAAGAGATCTTGCGATGATAAAACAAAAGGATGTTTTGACAGTATGTCCTAAGAATAAATTTCTTCCAAATTGGCTTGACCCCTATGCCATCAACAAGGTGTTTGAAGGTAGTGCATATACCATAGTTGACAACAAGGATTGCCATCTCGGATCTCGGCTTCGTCTCGGGAAGGTGAAAAAGAAGAGATCTCGGAGAGATCTCGGAAAAATCTCGGGAGATTGGATCTCGGATTCTCATATCAAAATGTATATATGTATGAAACATAACATAATATCTTATAAAGATAGGAGTACATCAATGAATTTACATGAAAATATATAACACATTTATACATCAATTGTGTGAATGAACAATTACAAAGTACTCTTAATACCAAAAAAATGATCTTTGTGTTTCTAAAAGATTTAATCTTATATACAATCTTATTTAAATACTAATATGGTATTAAACTTGTTGCACTTTTTTATCCGCGATAGTATAAGTGATAGTGAGATATATTAATATGTTTACACTATCATAAATGGGGGGCACAGAGTAGTCGCGGATCGATCTATAAATTTTGGAGGACTTCCCAAAAGGCGCTGGTCAAGTAGTGCCTTGTCGCCTAGGCACCCGTCTTGACAATCATGGTATCAAGGGGGCAAAGCCCTTGGAAGAATTTTTTTTTTCTGACTAGGCTACTTGGGGCGAGATCTCGGCAATCTCGTTTCTCGGCCCCCTTGGCGAGACCGAGATCTCGCGAGATGGCATTCCATGGTTGACAACAAAGGAGAAGTTCCTTTTCCACCATTGAACATGGCGCATCTTAAAAAATATTATACCGCTGAGTATGAATTTCAACAAAATTGCTAGAAGATGAGTAAAAAAACTCAAGCCTGATGAGCCGAGCATGAAACATTCATATTCACAAGCCTACGGGTCCTAAGGGCACAAAAACAACCAAATCTCATACCTCATATGCTAAGTATGAATCCTTCATAGCCACATGCCTACATGCATGGAATGCAATCTCTCGAGATCTCCCGAGAATCTCTTTTTCTCCACGTGTCCGAGAAACGAGATCATCGAAACAAGAATATCTATATAATATCTCTTGTAACTTGATCTACTCCGTCTATTACTATCCCTAACTTGTTAGATGGTCTTGTTAAGTTTGTTTCATATATTGCTAATTTTATTGTGGAATTTATCCAAATATTCATCTAAACATTATTGTTTGATAAAATTTTATAACATAATATTTTTCTGACTATATATGTATAATTGACTTAAGATGTCATCAATCTCCTATCCATATAATTCAAACGAAGCTTTGGTCTAACATACGATTTCTTGTATGTCTCCTGTTAACATTAGTTCATCATCTTTATAATAAACTTTTAATTCTCTCACAATTTATTTTGATGTTTAAAATGAGTCTCATTGTTCTTTTTGAAGAGATTACATGGCATTTTACACTTAAATATGCACATTTATTGGTATTTTTGAGATCCAATCTCTCGAGATGTTTTTGAGATCTCTTCTCTTAAGTCTCTATGACATAAAACCTAGATGCGAGATTGCAATTCTTGAATCAAGTATACCCTACATAAATGAAATTCGAGATCCGATCTCCCAAGATTTTTTCGAGAATCTTACGAGATCTTTTTTTTTCCACTCTTCTGAGACGAAGCCGAGATCCGAGACGACAATCTTTGCCTATAGGTCCCAATGGCATGAACAAAGCCACCAAAATCTCATACCTTATTAGCCGAGTATGAACCCTTCATACTTGCATGCCTATGGGTCCCAAAGGCACAAAGTCACCCAAATCTCATACCCTATAGGCCGAGTATGGACCCTTCATACTCACATGCCTATGGGTCTCAATGGCATGAAGCCACTTAAATCTCATACCCTATAAATCGAGTATGAACCCTTCATACTCACATGCCTACGGTGCCCAATGGCATAAAGTCACCCAAATCTCATACCCTATAGGCCGAGTATGAACCTTTCATACTCACATGCTTATGAGTCTTAATGGCATAAAACCACCAAAATCTCGTACCTTATAAGCCGAGTATTAACCTTTCGTACTCACATGCTTAGATTTCTCAAGGGCACAAAGCCACATAAATCTCATACCTTCATACTCACAAACCTGCGGGTCTTAATAGCTTAAAGCACTTAAAGCCACCCAAATCTCTTACTTTACAGACAAAATGTGAAACGTTCATACTCACAAGTGTATGGGTTTTGCCTTCACAAAGCAATTCCAAAATTTTATGTCTTATGGACTATGTTTATGAGTTTTTCATATTCATAAGTCTATGAGTTTTAGCAGCACTAAAGCACTAATTCTTATGGCTCAGGGGAAATTTTAATTCTTCACTGACTTAAAAAACATAATTTATGGCCTTAGAGGAAACCTTAATTTCTTTATTCCTCTCTGTCTAAAAAAAATTATGGCCTAAAGGAAAACCATAAGTCCTCATCAACTTGACAATCTTATGGCTCAGGTGAAGCCTAAATTTCTTGAAAAATAAGAAAGGGTTAAAAATAGAGATGTCCTAATGGTCTTAGTCGGTTACTACAGTTGACTAGGTAAGGGCAAAAGTGTTAAAAATTTTTGGCTTGGGTGAAAACCCACAAAGGGCATCGCTAGCAAAAATGGATAACCCTATTATATGAAAACCCTGTAAAAAGGGCATATAGGTAAAATATGAAAGATGCTAGTCTAGGTGGAAACCCAAATGGGCAGTCAGATTGGTAAATAAAAAAAGGAGAAAAGAGTGAAAGTAAAAGAATAGGGGGCCATAGCAGGCCCACCATGCAATCCAAGTATGAACACCTTTATGTCAATATACTATTGGAGAAACGAAGAGTTGTAGAGGGATGAAGGGATTTAAAACTCATCCATCATTTAATATATACGAGGTGAACCCTTTACCCTTCAATGAGAAATATCCCCTTTATGTCGAGAAAACACTTAAAAAAACAAAAATCAACATCCAAAACACTAAAAAAACACCAAAATCAATCTTAAAACAAGCAATATCAGATTATGAAACAAAAAAAATTCAAACCAACAAAATCAAAATACATTCAAATCACACTTAAGATATTCAAACCAATCTCCAAAGCTCTAAACAAACATAAAAAATACAAACAGGCACATAAGAGAGATAATGAAAATATCTCAACACATAATTTAAAACATTCAATCAAGTGAATTAATCTTAAAAATTTAATTCATTTACCAAATCCAAAACCAAAACAAAATAATTCTAACTAGAATTAAATAATTAAATCAAATTAAATTCAAAACAAATCAAAATAATAATAAAAATATCATGAAAGTTGAGCATAAAATTCAAGTCAACATCAAATTTGGACATAAACCCAAACACAAAATTCAGATCAAATTAAATCAACTTGAAATAAAAAAGCAAGATATTTTGTATCTCGTCAAGACCACAAGGTTACTACCCCATTTAAGCTTATTTGTTTTATGTAGAAGTGTACTTTCCACAAACAGATTGTTGTGGCGGTTAAATAGGGATCTTCGAGTGATTGCTCGATGTAATCTAACATGGAACTTTTGCACCATTCGATGGAGAGAGGTCGAACAATAAATTTTCATAGAACCCGATAACCTCGATTCTCTATATCTTTAAAACATATCATCGGACTATTTAACACATTTATTGGCTGTCACCTATTTTTTTAAATAGTCCGGAATGAGATCCAAAAAGAAAAAAATTTCAAATCAAGGTTTCATATATGATTTTTATGAATTTTCCATAGGTTTTGGTGAGTTGCTTGAATTTTCCTTGATTTTTTAATATTTATTCTTATTTTTTGGAAAATAAAAAGGGGTGGATGTGAATTTTGGAAAAATTCACTCAATATGAAAATCATGTGCTGAGATACCCAATTTAGAATTGGATTGCAAGGGCTCTCGGATTTGTCAAGGAGAAAAACATTGAGAAATTGAATTTTCAATTGGATTTGGAAATTTAATTGAGATAAAAGGTATATCCCAATTAACATGGAATTTGGAAATTCACATAAAATTTCCATCCTCTCTTTTTTTGCGAAAATTTTCTGTGTTAACACTGAACAACTGAGGTGGCTAGAGCATGGCTTGGCATGGTGAAAAGTGGTTTTAAGCAGTGAATTGGCAAGCTGTTCACATCAATGGATCGACTGGTCAAGGTTGAGCACTGAGGTGCCTAGGCAAGCATCTTGTGCATTTAAGTAGCCTAGAAAGACATATTTTGAAGGCCTAATATAGTGCGGGCTTCAGGCAAGGATGACTTTTTTTTCTTTTTTAACTAAGCGCTGCCTTGCCAACTGTGCTTTCTTGTGCTTTCTGATGCTTCTATCCCACTTCATTCTCATGGTGAGGCCTATGGTGGCCATTTCTAGAGGGAAGAGCAATGAACAAGTTGGGTGCTCACTGGCTTAAAACAAATCATTTACTCCTTACAAGTCATTTTGTCAGTGGGATCCCTTTAGCTAACATCAATAATTATGTCTCCCCTCCCCCCCTCTCTCTCCCCCAGGTTAAATGGTTGGGAACCATACCTATTTCTTGGGAATCCATTCCCAGTGAATAGGAAGTTGGAACTAACGAGGGCTTGCATAGTTTTCTCTCATCTTTTATTCTTGCTCTTTTTTTACTTTATAGCTAATCACGGTTCAATGCTGGCTGGTGATCACATGCTGCATGCCAGTGGATGGGAGATCCCTGTGGGCCCCTAGGGTGGCAGGCACAATCCGCTTATCATACCATCTGATGGGAGTCGTGAGAAACACATGGGATGCCCCCTCTCTGTATATCTATTTATCTTGCTACTGCAACCTTTCAAAGGCTTTTTCTAAGTGATTTTTTTTATTGTCCAGGGCATATCAGCAGAAAATATTTTACTCCATCACAGTGCTTTGAGGGGTTGCTGAAGCAGCATTTTTCATTGCAGAATATAATATTGAGCTCCATCCATCCTATCACATGCCACTATCAGCCATAGAGGGAGGGTCCCAAACTATCAGACATGGGTATGCCCATTTTCATGCAAATGCTCCATTGCCCAGCCCCTTGGAGGGAGGCCTTTTTTTTATTAGTCAGGCAGACAAAAGATCAACATCCTGATTTCCATTCATCAATCAGACCAAGGCTTTTCAAAGCCTTGTGCTGCATCGGATAGCTGCGAAGGCAGGCTTGTTAAAGGTTTCCATCAATATTTGTCAGCTGGGAGGGTCTTTGATGTCTGTCTGAAGCATCATCACTACAAATTTCTTGGGAACTCTTCACTAAGGCTCTTAAACAGCATCCTTCCATCTTTTGGACACGTAAAGACCTGGTTTTTTTATGATCCTTACTGGAACACTAGTTGTAGTGCATTCACATGTGGTATTTTATTTGGTCTAGGTTTCATGCTAAATTAACTTGGGTTTCAGGTATATGTAAAGGTGTTTTTTGTATCTAATTGCTCCTCCAAACCTGCTGCCAGTGTTATGTATGACTATAAAGTTCTAAGTAAGATTATTTGAGGTGCATTATGAAGACCAGCTTGGGTCACACCTTGCTTAACATGTCCAGACTTAAATTTTAATGTCCGACTCCTGAGTTTATTAGAGTTCAACAAATAACAGACTGCAATATGATTAATCCTTATCACTATTAAGTGCTAGTTTGAAGTTCTGCCAACGAATCTTGTTCACAAGTTTCAAATGTTGCCATACCTTCTTTTCAAATTGCACTATGCTGGCATGATGTAGAATAACTAATCTGTAACTCTGTTGGCATCATCTAACTTGAAATTTCACCTATACCAGTAGTCTCATGCAATTCGAAACTAAAATCAGCAAAGAGTTGCAGTATATTAAGTAGGGAAGTAGTATACATGCCTTTTTAAATATTTAATTTTTTATTTGTACAGGGGTAGTATTTGGGTTGAGTTAGTTGGAATTAAGGTTTGATTTAAGTTGTATAATGGTAGCATTTTTATGATTAAAACTAGGTTTGTATTTATGGCCTATCTATGCATGCAAAAATTGTCTCAAAATCTATGTTAGGTGTACATTTCTTCTGAGGTTGCCTAGTTGATAGTGCTACCATGCTTTCTTTCTGTGAGCTCATTTGGTCTTATTCCAGAACTGGAATATGATCCCATTTTACTACCATAATGAAATCTACTTAGGTTTCCTTTTCTAGTCCAACTTCATCTGTAAGTGCACTTTCAGAAGAAACAACATAATTATCTCTTTCGGGCAAAACTATACTTTGTACTAGTATGGAACTTTTTCTTTGTTGGTTTCTCCATCTACAGGATCCATCATTAGTCCTGAAAATCTTGTCGTTTGTAAACAAAGCAATTTAATCATCTCTCTTTTTTTTCAATATGCTTGTTTAACTTTGAAAACAAATTCAATGATTTGTATTCTGTAAGATGGTAAGTTGTTTGCCATGATGTTTCTACTTAGGTTGCCAAAGATGCTGTTTTCTCAAGGGATGATGCTGATATCTATGTGGACAGTAACATTACTTTCACACAGGCAAGGATTTTTCCTCTTTTTTTTGTACTGCTAGAAAGAAACTAATTGTTCAAAAGATGTCTCTGGTTCATTTAAGTCAATGCGCACCCTACTTTTACTTATTTCTGGACTGATCCTATTTACTAATTCATTCTTATAATTTCACTCAAGCTGCAACCTAGAGATTATGATGAATTATCTGCTTTGGATCCAATTATGAGGATGAACATTGATTCATGTTTATTTCACCAGATTTTTAAGAACAAAAGATCAAAAGATGAAATGAAAACAGATTGAATAGATGGTGAAGCCTTAATCTCTAATTATTTAGGTATATTGAATTATACTTTTCAAAGCTAACATAAGTTTGTCACATTCTTCCTTTTATATATTATTTTGATATATTTTTTTACTTTTCTAACTAGTGCTTCTTTAGATTTATGTTTAATATGTTAAAATGATCTCAATTGTTCTTTTTTCTATTTGTCTACAATTGCTGCCACTCATAGTTTTTTCTAATATATTTATTATGCATTCTTTCTAATCTACTATGACCACATTTCAACAACACTTATTTTGAAGGCCTGTTTTTTATTTGTTTTTCAACATTTAAACATTGTAGGTCTTATAGTTGTACAATAATTTGTTTTCGATTTTAATAGAATTTTACAAACACATAAACACTTGTAGCTAATCTCCGCTTCATCCATTCTGTTTTAATCATAAGGTTAATATCCTTATCACATTCTTCATTTTTTGAATAATTGAACAAAAATATTTAAACTTAGTACTTTAAGATAATATTATCCATTCAAACTAATTTTCCCAAGTTCTTTTCTATGGTTTATTAAATTTACAATGCACATATTATATCTTAGTTCTACTTATTTACAATGCACATATTCTTAGTTTTTTTTTAGTTCTAGTTTCTAATGCATCTGTTTAAAGTTTCATTAGTTGTATGTTGTTATCATACATATGCAATCTTTTATACCAATATTTTTATTTTTATCATTTTTTTACTTATTTATTCTACCATTATACCTCCATTTTAAGTGGATCATGGCATTTTTACTTTCCAAGTACTTTTTAGCTCTTTCTAATTTTTATAATTATGTTCATGTACATATCATTAGCTTCTATATCTGACTTTCATTCATTTTTCTTAAAAGTTTATTCTTAAATATCTTGTTTCACTGCCTTTAGTTCCTAACATTTTTAAAGAGAAATATTTATTTTAAATATATTTGTTTGTCTTTTAATTTTAACATTTAAAACTACTCATTTATGTTCAATTGTTAAAATTTAACTAGAAATAGCTTCACAATTTTTGTAAAGAGCATAATTAATCTTTTTTGTATGAAAGATGCCAACTTGACTTTTATTTTATCTATTTTTAAAGTCAATAAATATACTTCTTTTTTAATAAAATAGATAATTGTTAGTATAAGAACACAAGTCAATGCAAAGTCGAGGATAGTTTTTCCCCTTTCATTTAAATTTTTATTTTCAAAACCGCTCTGTACATTCTTATATCAATAGCATTCATTTCTAACATGTCCATTGATATCTCTAATTAATATATTCTCTTTATTTGATATGCTCTACATAAATTTATCCATATCCTTTAATTTTTTTATTTAATCATACTTCCTAATCCAATTTCATGATGCATAAGCGTTAACTATATCATTATCTCTCTTTTTATAAGATTTTTTACCATAATGACTTTATCTCTTACTCTTTGATCTGACATCACTGCATCCTTCAATTTTCTATAATTCTATCAATGATGATACATGCCTAATTTTTATTTCTTTTATTTCGTCTATATCATTGTTTAAAACTTGTATTTTCTACTTTATTACATTTCTCTCTTATTCATTTAGTTTCTTGAATGCAAGTAATATTAATCCTTCTTATGTTCATATTATCAATAAGTTTTCCTCTAAACGACCTACATTAATATGTTTTATAATTTTTTTCTATAAACGACTCAATATTCTATCTATTCTCACCATTATTTCCATTTTTTTTCTTATATTATTTCATAATAATGTTTATTAGTTTTTAGGTTTTTTCTAAAATTTCTTTGTTGTTCAATACCATAGATTAGTTTGCTTACTCACACTCTTCCTTGATGAAGGAACTTTTGTTTATAAAACACCAAATTAGGGTGCTAATACGAGTTGTTGCCTATGAGGAACACTTCTACTCTTGTTGAATGTAACATTACACAGGCTCTAGTGTAGCACATCATAAGAAGAGAGTGCCCCAAGTATCATTTGAAAGTATATCATGACATGTGACCAAAGATAGTCGCATCGGAATCGTTCCTAGGATTGGCTTGTGCCGATCTAATTCGGATCGGATCGTATTGGACATACTCAACTCAACTCAACTCAACTAAGGCCTTTATCTCAAATTACTTGGGGTCAGCCATATTGGTTCTCTTTCTTCACTCATGTCGATTTTGTGTTATTTCTTCAGAGATATTTAAACCATTTAAATCATATTGAATTATTCTCTTCCAAGTTAACTTAGGTCTACCATGCCCTTTTTTTGTTTCTGCCATTTTAATATTTTTTATCTTTCTAACTGGAGCCTCTTTAGGTCTACGTTTAATATGTCCAAACCATCTCAATCTTCCTTATTTCAATTTATCTACAATTCTCGTTAGTCCTACATTTTCTCTAATATATTCATTTCTTATTTTATCTAATATAATGTGACCACTCATCCATCTTAACATTCTCATTTCGGCAACACTTATTTTAGAAGTATGTTTTTCTTTTATTGTCCAACATTCACTACCATACAACATTGCGGGTTTTTATACTTGTACGATAAAATTTTCCTTTCAACTTTAATGGAATTTTACGATCACATAGAACTCCTAAAGCGAATCTCTACTTCATCCAACCTACTCTAATCCTATGATTAACGTCTTCATCACATTCTACATCTTTTTGAATAATTGATCCAAAATACTTGAACTGAGTTTTTGAGACAATATTATCCCATCTAAACTGACGCCCTCACCTACTTATTTTTGGTTTTCATTAAATTTACAATACATATATTCTGTTTTAGTTCTACTTATCTTGAGACCTTTAGTCTCCAAAATATTTCTCCACATTCTATTCACTCCTTCTTGTGTTTCATCTATCAATACGATATTGTCTGCAAATATCATACACCATGGTATATCATCTTGTATAGTCTTTGTTAATTTATCTATAACTATTGCAAAAAGATAAGGACTTATTACAGACCCTTGATGTAAGCCAATTGAAATAGGAAAATTTCTTGTTTCTCCACTAATTGTGCATACGCTTGTAGTTGCATCATCATACATGTCTTTTATCATTTGTATATACTTTACAGGCATCATCCTTCGTTCCAACACCTACCATAGACTCTCTCTTGGTACTCTATCCTAAGTCTTTTCTAAATCAATGAACACCATATGTAAATCTTTTTTCATATCTTGGTATTTTTCTATCAAACTTCTAATAAGAAAAATAGCTTTAGTTGTAGATCGACCAGGCATAAATCCAAATTGATTAGCTGAAATATTTGTACAGCTCCGTAATCGCCGCTCAATAACTCTTTTTCATAATTTCATAGTATGACTCATGAGTTTGATCCCTCTATAATTTGCACAATCTTGTATATCTTTTTTTTTATTAAAAATTGGTATAATGATGCTCTTTCTCCATTCATTCGACATTCTTTTCGATATTTGGATTTTGTTAAAAAGTCGAGTTAACCATTTCACTCTTAAATCTTCCAAACACTTCCACACTTCAATGAGATTATTATCCGGACCACATGCCTTACTTGTTTTTATCATTTTCAATACTTCTTTAACTTCTGAAAATTAATTTTTATAATATAATTTAAATTAAAGTTTGTCACAGTCTCTATGTTGTCTATGTTTTTAGCAAAGTTGTCATTAAAAAGAGTATCAAAATAATTTTTTCATCATTCTTTAATAGCATCATCTTTAATCAAAATTCTCTAGGAGAATTTACCAATTCTCTAGGAGAATTCTTGATTTAAAATAGATCTAGATCGTAAGTTTTTTTTATTTTTTTCTTTTCAAAAAGATTTGTAAAAATATTGAAAAATCTATATAAAATATGAGAGTAGCTAGAAAAAATTTAAAAATAACATGTAACACACATTCATGTAACTATTACTCTTTATGAGTCATTACAATATGTGGCTGTAAAACAACACCAATCTAAGTTTGAATAAATATAAAAATTTGTATAATTCATATAAAAATGGTACATTCTCATTATCACCATCTACGGTATTGGCTTTCATAGTTTTCATTATCTTGATTTTCTTGAATACTCTATTGAGATTGATTAGTTAATAATTGGCCTATACCTATATGAAAATAATGATTTGTCCATCTAACTAAAATTATATACAGGAGGTGGAGGTGTTGATGGATAACATGGCTTGAAATGTAAAGCGGGTTTTGGATGATTTGCTACCGCATGTTTGTTAAAGAAACCCATATGATTCTAACGTTGACTTTTTTCACTTGAATGTTGGTGGTGACCTAGATCATTAGGCTCTGCTCCACTTGTATGTGCGCTGCTAGATCCGGAACCACTTTTTCCTTCTCCTCCACCTAAACCACCTAGATATTACTAGTGTATAGGTGGAATGAACTCTTCCTCCTCAGGACCTCATCATATAAGGAAGGTGCTTGGGTACTGTCATTGAGACTCACAGGTCTTCGCAGGCAAGTAGTTTTCTTCTCTTTCTCGTTTTCTCTTCTTGCATACCTTGTCAAATACTACGTTGGTGCATTTTCTTTAACGATCTAAATCCTCCAAATCTCTTTTTTCTACTCTTCTAAATAATAGGACTTGGAGTTGTGGCTCGAGGGTTTAAATCTATGGTGTGTATCTTATTGGATTGGAGCTATATAAGAAACCTGAGTATCTTGCATTGTTCAACATCATCCTCATCAGGTATGCTATCAAGCTCTCCTTTAGCCCATACTTGACCATTAGTCAAACTTAGGAGGTGGTTCAACATCCATATCTTGCATCCATGCTAATAGTTGATGTTTTTCTTTAAATTGGTATTCCAAATCAGCGTGCCCGTGACCACTTGCATTGTGTCTTTTCTCATAAGGACCACTTTCAAATCTTGCAAACCGTTCTTCAAAATTTTTTTGTGTATTCTTAATGTTTTTATTCTTAGTCATATATTGTAGTCACAAATAGGAGTGTCAATGGGCTGGGCTTGGGCTGGCCCGGCCCAAGCCCACTTCAGCCGACATATTTAAAACCCAAGCCCAAGCCCATGTATAAGGCCCAACGGGCTTGAGCTGCCTAAATGGGCTTTAGCCCTCCAAAGTCCGTCAATAGCCCATTAGCCCAACGGGCTTTAGTTACGCAAAATAGTATGAAATTGAAAATTCTATTAAAGTCAAAAAATTGATAAAATTTATAAATTCTATAATAATGCAAAATATAGAATCTATAAAACAAAAATAGAAAAAAAGAAAATCCATAAATCTGTGAATTGCTGTAGGTTGTAATATGAGAAATTACAACTCATATTAGTGAGAAGTTTACATTGTTGTTCCAAACAATAATTGAGAACAAAGAGAAAAAGTACCAGCAGACACAAGGTAAGCATATTAGTGAGAAGTTTACATTGTTGTTCCAATTTATAACCGCGTGCTTCCACGAGACTCCCGGGTCCTCCAATGACAAGTCACGAAGAAATTCTCCCGATAGTCGGGGAGTGCGGAAGGGTCTACCGACCGCCCGGAACAAAGATAACCCGATTGAAGGACCGGAAATAACCTCCAAGCCTAGGCACTTCTCGCACTTCTAAAAGAATACAGGCTCATACAAATATGGAGGCGGTCTGCAATTTATGCAATAGAAAAGACATTATATTTAATTTGCATTTCTCCATATATCATTGAGGCATAAATATGCTGCAGGATGTTACGTTGATAAGATGCTTTATCCTTCGCTGGAGAAGCATGATTCCTGACATTCTCCTCCAAAAACTCTAACACACTTATAGTTTCTTCTTTCCTTTGCTGTTTGAAGTCTTCTATGGGCCAATTTGCTATCTCTGTACGCTTGAGTGTTTGACCAAATGAACAGTCTTCTGATATGCCATATGAAAATTCATGTTGAGGATCAAATCACCATTGATTGCCAGTTGAAAGTATAGGAGAATATAAAAGCAGGTCGAATGGAAATAACTAGTTGAACTATAATAGAATATAATAGTAGGTTAGATGAAAATAACTAGAGGAAGAAAATATTCCAACGTGTCTTCATACAATATACATACCTGTTGGTGACCTCCGTCGTCGGGAGAGCCGTACGAGCAAAAAGTGAGCTAATATTCACATCACTTTGAAGCCTAGGTTCCTACGAAATTCTATCGAAACATTAATTTGTCTAGGGATGTCACTAGGATCATTAAAAAGAAGAGGTATCTCAAAATCAGCCCGAAAAGAGAAGAAAAGGCAAACAAGTAGCATATTACAGTTGATTCTTTTTAGACCAGAAATAAGATGAATGTAAGAGCAGATAAAGATTGAGTGAACAGGCACACATAAATTACAATGTTCCAAAAATACAAGGCAGCAAGAGAAAATCCTGCCATTTGCTGATTGCCTACCCTTACATGCCACTATTTTTAGAACTAAATTATGCCAACTTTTGCTCAGAAAATGAATGTAATGACTAATGAAACCATATTTCATATAGATTTCTGGGATTTTAAAAAAGAATACTATAAAAAGAGCATGGATATAAACTGCTCCTCATGGGGTGCCTAATAGCACTCCAAGCAATAAATGTCACCTAAAATGAGCATGCAATATGCATCTCTCAATCTCTCGAGCATCAGAAAAGTCAAGAATTTCGCACTTTAAAATAGAAATGCAACAAAGCTGTAAAATTAGTGGACAACATAGACATAGAATACATTCTACTTATATTTCAAAGGTAATTTGCAAAGTTATGAACACTTAAAATGAGTGAAGTCAAACAACACAGACCACGTTCTTGCAGAGTTGCAGACTTGCAGTTACCAGCCCCATTATTCGTTGTGATTATTGTGGAGAAACATGGTGTGAGGTACCTAAAGACATCAAAAGACATCATAATATATTTCAGTATTTACACTCTGTGTGAACCTCTTTTTTCTGCGTCTGTTCTTTAGGAAGAAAGACATCCCCGGACTTTTCTAGGAAAATAGGTGATATCCTAAAAATATTAGGTAGTCCGGTGATAGTTTAAAAATATTAGAACCGAGGTTCGGGTTCTTTGAAAATTTCATTTTTTGACCCTTCTCCGCCGGATGGTGCGAGTATCCGGCATTAACTTACATCGAGCAACGGCTCGAACGCCTTTGATTAACCGTCGTGGCAACCTGTTTTCGGAGACATGCACTTCCACAAAATAAAGTAAAGAACTCAAAAGGGCAGCGGCCTTTTGGGTCCGATCGGATGCAAACCGATTTGTTCGGGTTTGTTTTATTTGTTTGTTGGTTGATTTTTGGATTGACTTGAAAGTCGGTTTTGAGTTTTGGAGTTTGAATCAATTGGTTTGATTGATTTGGCTTTGTTGTTTTATTTGTTTGATTTTGATTTTGGTTGATTCAAGTTGTTTTGGCTTAAATCTGTTTGATCTTTGGACTTAATTGGTTCAAGTTTTTGTTTTGATTTCAGTTTGATGTGCTTAAAGTTTTAAGCATGTTTGGATTTTTTGATTTGGTTGATTTTGATTTTTTTGATTTCTGAATTTTCTGGTTTTGAGTTGATTTTGATCCATTTTGGATGTTTGAAATGTTGTTTATTTGATTTCTTTTGGGAAGAAGCACTTGATTGTTCATTTAAGTGAAGTTCTGTGGATTTTAAGTGAATTTTCAGATTGCTAAAATCAGATTTTTGAAGTTGATTAGAATCTGTTTTGGGAGATTGTTCAAATCTGTTTTTTTTTGTTGCAGATTGGTTTTTTTTGTTGACAGATTTAATTTGAATCTGAATTTCCTGTTTTGGCAGATTTTTGGTTTGAAATCTGATTTCGGTTTGATTTGTTTCAAAACCGGTTCAATCTTGTTGAAGATCGGTTGTTTGTTGAACCGGGACAAGTTGAATTTCAGATTCTGTTCATTTCTGATTTTTTGACTTTCAGATTTGATTTTCTGTTTGAATTCCCAGATTGGGTTTGAAATGATTTTATTTTGTTTGGCGGTTTGCATCGCCTCTGACCCATCGGGTCGCTTTGAATGCCCGATTTCATGCATCGATATGGACATCAAAGCTTCATTTCATTGAAAGATGGGGTGAAGTACATCGGTGTACAATGTGATTGGTCCTTCCCCCAATATAGGTTTATCTCCACTACTTTGGAAAAATTTTGGCATTACGACGGTATGCCGGCTATTTTTCCAACTTAGTGAAAATTTACCCATCCAAAATAGCCAGCCTTAGCTTAGCCATATTGGGGGAAGGAACCGCTGGCTATGGGAGCATGCCCGCGCCACCGTCCGGATCGACATTCCGGGGCGGACCCGGGGGGAGTCGTCCAAGGTTGGAGTCCCCGCGAAGGGTGGATCTCCTTAATTTAATATTGCTTTCGCATTCTGGATTTTTTATTTGTTCATTTTTGGAACAAGGCCATGGAGGCCGGTTCAATTTCATCGGCGTTCCGAGCCGGCCTTCAGTCTTCATAGGCCCTCCGGGCCTGTCTTGGACTGTCTTTGGGCCGGATGGGCCTGTTGAGAAGCTGCTGCTCTGCTGGCCCTACTTGGAGCTTCCGGGACTGCTGTCTTGCTGGAGCTTCCTGATGGAACCGGCTTGGAAGGCCACCCGGCTATGCCCTTGGCCCGTCGGACGGTTTCCAAGGGGTGCCGGGCCGTCACCTTCAAGCCGGCCCACTTCTGGCTGCTGTAGAACCTGTTTTTGGAGCACCTCCCTTTTGCTGTGGCGGCAGAACCATGGGCCAAGGAGGGGCTGTTTTGGTTTGGTTTTAGGTGGGCCGAAATGGGCCTGCACAAAGGGCATTTCAGGGCCTGATTTGGGACCGGTTTTGGGGTCTGAATTGAGTGCCGAACATGGGCTGGAAATGGACCGGTTTGGGGTCTGTTTAGAGTGCCTCTGGATGGGCTGGAACCGGGTCACAAAGGGACCGGTCATGGGCTGTACATGGGCCTGTTATGTGGGCTCGGTTGGGCCGGAACGGGCCTGGCGAGGGCCTGGTTTGGAGCTGTTTTGGGGTCCTGGTTTGGGCTGGACAGGGTCCTGGTTTGGAGACCGGCTGGGGGCCTGATATGGGGTGCGCAGAGAGCTAGGAAATGACCTGTTAAAGGGGGGTGCCCAATGGGCTAGAACAGGTGCAGTTCGGGGAGTTTTTGAGTGGGCTGCAAGGGGGCCTGATTATGGGCTGTTTGTGGGCCGGCTATGGGCCAGGGTAGAGATCAGGGAATGGGCCGGCTATGGACCTGAACAGGGGTCAGGTTATGGGCCGAAATTGGGCTCTTTTAGGCCTTGATTGGGGCTGAAAGCCTGATCACAAGGGGACTGGTTTTTGTTGCTCCGGACAAGGGCCAGCAAGGGCCAGATTTATGGATTCGGCCCAAGGGGATTAAAGTCCAATCTAGGGGGGTTTGAATGGACTGAAATGGGGCATTTTCTGTAGATGAAGAAAAGGCAGAAAAAGGGCTGCTAGAACAGGTTGAAAAGAGTGCCCATAGAGGGCTACATAGCTAGTACGTACTACTCCTTCCTACCTTGTCTTCTTCTTCTCTTCTTTCTCTTCTTCCTCTTGGCGGCAGGCAGCAGGTGCAGTGGGCAGCAGGCGCACAGGGGGCAGCAGGTGCAGCGGGCAGCAGGTGCACAGTGGGCAGCAGGTGCAGTGGACAAACCGGCAGCCTATCGGCGTCTGAAGCAGCCCCCCCCCCCTCTGGCTGGTGCGCCCCCCTCTTCTTATAGAGGCTGGAGGGGGAGGTGAAGAGCCAGCAGGTGGCTGTACGTGGATGCCTTGGGTGGTGGTCAATAGGCTTCTCCAAGGCTGCTTTAATTGGCCTTGACCAGACCTTTGAGTTCTCCCATAGAAGACTTAATGACCATGCATTAATCCTTGAGTTCTCCCATGTTGACCCGCCTCTTGGGTTTCCCCATGCAATTAACCAGCCAAGGGTGTGAATGGGCAAGTGCGCAGGTGGTTGCTGATGTGGCAGGACAGCCAGTGTGGCATGTTCACACTAGGCCGCAGGTGGGCTGGAATGTGGGCTGCGCACAGGCCTTCTTTGCATGGGTTAATTGGGCTGGCTGGGTGCTGCGGCCCAGCCTCTGCTGTGGGCTGCGCAGGGGCCTGATTTAGGATGAAACTTGGCCTAATTCTAGGATGGGATGATGGGCTTCTTATTGGACCTACATGGGCTCCTGATCGGGCTTAACTTGGCTGAACTATGGGCTGTCCGGTCTGCTCTTGGGCCTGCCCATTTGTCTCTCTTTTTCTTTTGTGAAAAAAAATGGATGCCAACACACTCCACCCAAAAAAAGAGTGAAAATGAGAAAAGACAAATCACATGAAAATGATAATGCCAGCGAAAATGAGATGGGCTAGTCATTGATAAAGCCAAACTTATGCACGAGTATAGATCGAACTAACTGTGAAGGTAAACAAAAATATCCTTCCTAATTATATAGACCCTATAAATCCATTGTTTGACATCACAGCCAGGACCATAAAATATAGCAAGTTAATTGATGGATTCCATGTTTGCACATATTTCAAAAAAAGAATATCTTCACAATTCAGAACATAGCCCTCCATGATTTGGTCCGTATAAATAGCAACATGACGTACAAACAGTAATTGTTTGAGCCCTAAACCAACTTTGTTGCAATAATATTGAGACCACAAGACGGAAAAGTGGCAAAAAGGATTATGAGCAATCATTTTCCATGAGATGCACTATATACTACAGCTATCAGACAACTATCCCACCAAACTAAACAAAGAATAAGTTCTTCGACTAATTGTCCAAAAAGATCACATATAGTCAATTTTCTATTACTACAGTGCTTAGGTGTCGTGGGCCTCTCAACCATAACACCATGATTTTAAAGTTGGTAAGATGATGTTAAACTAGAGACTGATCTTATAATGATATTTGATTATCTTGAGTCACATTAAAATTTCCACGGCCTATCAACCTTAAATTCATGGCATTGAAAAGTGTTGTTGAATCCCAGACCCATCTCCTGCTAAAAACGGTAGACGATCAAAGGACAAATGGGATCAAGGAAATGCAAAGATGATTCATATCAAGCACCAGCAGAAGGAAATCAGGAAAAGAGGACTACCGAGACAACAAAACAGATAAGATCCCGGAGATATAAGCATTCCTCTTTCTCTCAAGAGGCGGCCCTGACACAGTGACCATACTTTTTTTTAGCTCGTGCCAAATGCAGAGAACAATCCACAAAAACCAAGAAAATCAATCAGACAACACAGGCTATAAAACAAAGTAGGAATTAAACTGTGTGAGAAGTAAGAAAGGGGAAGAAGAGAAATTGAAATGAAAGAAACGACCTAATGAAAACAGAAAGAGCAAACAGAGGGAATCGAATAAGATCGGCTCATGCGAGGTGGTCGAGCATCGAGAATGACCCACCGGCGAGGGAATCCTGATGAGATGGTCTTGTGCAAATCCACGAGCTGCTAGCAGATGGCAGCGTATACAGAGGTTTGCTTCCTCAGCACCTCCATTTGCTAGTCGGTCATCACCTTCACATGGAGCGTACCATCCATCGCCTCTCCTCCGGCAAGCGCCACCCCCGTCCCCATCCCCATTGTCACGTCCAGAGCCGGCCCGCACATAATTCCTCTCCGCCCTTCTCACACGCACGGTGCCGCAGAAGGAAAGCACCCGTGCCCCCGCCTTTCTTGTTCTTCTCGGCTAGGCTGCAATGCCACTGGCGGTGCCTGCGAATCCCAGCTCCGCCTGTAACTCGGGCCCGATCTCTCTAGAAGTTGCGTCGATGGAGTTCCCTCATCCTCCGACCGTCGGTAGCAACCTGGACGCCGAAACCCTACGCGGGCACTGAGCAGCAGTCGAAGACGAGGGACTGGCCAGCCGAGGGTGCTGGGGCTCGTGAGTCACCGCCGACGGCTTTTGACGGGCTGGCGGGTCAGGATCAACGGGCTTGCTGATTCATTAAGCCCAGCCCGTCTGTTTATCATTAAGCCCTCGTAACCTTTGTGATTGGCCTGAGCCCAGCCCGTAGCGGGCTTTATGACGGGCTAACGGGCCCAGCCCGTCCGTTTGACACCCCTAGTCACAAAACATTAGTTTGTTCAATCTCTCACTCTTCAGTATATTCTTTTTTTGTGCATTATGATGAAAGTGCTATAGTTTCTCTCATACTGTGGAGAACTAGTGCTTGGACTCAAAACTCGTATAGCAATAGTGGCGAGTGGATTCCATCCACTTCTTTTGAATACTTGGATCCACCACTCAGTTGTAAAAAAAGATAGATAATATTGTAAGTGTGTAATCTCAGCACAAAAAGTATTAACATAAACCAAATATAAGTAAACATATCAAGAGAAACCTTGTCATATGAGTACCGTAGATTTGGATCTCCGTAGACTCCAATACGATGCTTATATGAAATAAGATATGAAATCATGAATGACATTCAAAAATCAAGTACTTATAATCACTCACTTTAATTTCCGATTCTATTTATCTTGCGAAGTCCGAGATAAACGTTGTATCACTGACAACGTGCTTCGTATAAACTCGGAGTCATTGGATACTTGCTCGCCATACTGTATCTTTGGGTTTAAGAAACATGCTGGCAAAAGAAGAAGACAAGCATTAATAATATTTTACTCATTATTCATAATGAAATGTATGAAATATAGCATGAAAAACAAATACTTGCGGCATGGATATCGTGGTAGAGTGTCTTATCCTATTTATCATCTATAATTTTCTACTATTTCCTATAAATCTTTGGATATTTTTCTTTGATTTTCATTTTGGTTTTGTTCATTCCATCATAAAAGTATCAGATGTAACTTCAAAAATTAAAATAGGTTTTCCTTTGTGAAAAAGAACTTTTGTTTGAATTAACTTTGAACAACTAGGAAAATAGGTAGTATTTCATAAGTGTACAAGCTAATTCAATGATATGTAAAAAGATATCCTGTTCTAATTCCATGAAAATTGTACTTTTCTCTAATTCCTGTTCTCTGAGTCCTAAATGATATGAATTTATATATTTCCAGTTTATGGGATATCCTATATGCATGACTGGACTACCAATAGGTATCACACATGGAGTGCTAACACTTGGCACCAAAAAAAATGCCAACTTATAGAGATCTGTCAAAACAAAATGAGACAGATCACATAGACAATGAGAAATTGGTCTTCTTTATTGCTACAATGGACATATGCAAGCCTAAACATAAATTGGGCATCCAGAGGCAGTATGAACATGGTTAATGCAAGGTTGTGCGTATGATGGCTGATGGTAACAACAAAAATGTGTTTCTCATTCATTTTAGATGTTTTGTATTCATGATCTGATGACTAGATCATCAACACATAGAGGTCATATTAAAGTGCTAATACTTAGCATCTCAATTTCACAAGAAAGAGCTCCTCTTTGTTCTTAGCAATGTGGGATGCTTAATTAGGCATCCAGGCTACCATGACAGCAAAAGAGGGCAAGTCCATGAGTGTGGAAATTAGTGAAAGGGATTAATGCCTTCATAACTGTTATAAACATATATGAGTTTAAGCATGGCCCGAGGTGATGCAGGACAACGTGAGTAGACTAACACTAATCACCGGTAAACAACATTCACAAACGAACTAAATAGACCGAGATAAACATGAACTGGCCAAGAACTGGACAAAACAGGTCCGAATCAGCCTTGAACCATGCCAAACCGGCCCAAAACAGGTTGAACCAGGCTCAAACCGGCCCAAGACAGGTTGAACCGGCCAGTTTAAGCTCTGAACCAGATCTAACCGGTGTGAACTGGGTCTGAACCAGTTGAAAAGGCGTGAACCGATGAGCCGGGTGGTCTGTTGACCAGCTTGAACCGGCTGGGTGAACCGGCATCGGCCGGTTGTGTGGCCACGCGTGACTTAATACCTGGTGGGTGTCGTGGCCTCGCGAGGGAAGCACCTCAAGGCGGTGTCGTGGCCGAGCGACTGTGCTCTGCGTACCTCACGAGAGGCATCTTCAGCCGCTTGAACGCGAGTGTCTGAAACCCTCGCCGCTGCGACTTCGTGCGTATGTCCGCACGGCGGAGGAACCGAAGGGGCCAAGGGTCGCCAATCATCATCTTCGCACTGCCTTTTTCTATCTTTAGCTCGGCCATCTTCTTCGTCTCCGTCTCTTCATCTTTCTCCGTAGTTTGGTGGGTGGTGCTGGGAGATGGCAGCCGGAACGATTTTGAGACACAGTAGTGGCAAGGGGGGCTGCTCTAGGGATTGCCAAAGGGCTTTGCCAGAACCAATCCGAAATCGCTGCGATGCCGAAGGAGCCGGCGCTTTGTCGGATGAGACTTGCTGTGCAAGGGATGGCCACCTTCTTTTCCAGAAGTTGTTGGGAGCCCCAGTGGGGCGATGTGGACGGCGATGGGAGTGGAGATGGCCAGCGATGGTGGAACAAGGAGGGCGAGGCTATTGGTCTGACGTCTTCACATTGATCTGTGCACAGAGGCAATGACGGAGGACAAAGACGATGTCGATGGCATCGCTAGTGTTTGAGGATTGCCGAATCCTTCACTTCGCACTTTTGCGATGGCACTAAGGATGAATTGTGAAGGGGAATGGTGAAGGACGGCGCGGAGGCCGGAAGGTGAGGAGAAGAGGAGGTAGAATGGCGCACTGGGACCAAAGGTGGAAGGTGAAGTAGCCGACGGCGATCCTAGCTGGGGTGACGAGAAGAAGAAATGGGGTGGAAGGGAAGGTGACTAGCCAAAGCCCGTGCACGAGTGTAACCAGCCATAAGTCATTTCAAAAATTAAGTATCACTATCTCTCTATTTTCAACATACGGGGCTCCTTAAATAAAGGAGCTAGCTTTACATAAAGACCTCCAAGATGACTTTTTACATACATGTCATCTTGAGGACCCAAATACAAAGAAAAGACTAAAAATAAAATTCAAATATTTACAAAAAGTTCCCCTAAAAGACGTAAACAAAATAAACCCTAAATGGACCGGTTCGGGTCCCCATCATTTTTCTCTACTGGGAGAAAACTCACCCTCTAGTTTTGATCTGCCTTTCAAACATCATTGTCACATCTTTCACCGAGCGCCGTAGTCATCGAAAGTATCCCAAGAGTCGGCTCACGAGATTGGGCTGATCCCAAGTTCTGATACCAATTCAATGTGGGACGGCATAGGTGAACCGATACTAATTGCCGATAAATGGCATTCACAAATGAACTAAATAAACAGAAATAAGCACGAACCTGCCAAGAATCGAACAAAACGGGTTCGAATTGGCCTTGAACCACGCTGAACTGGCCTAAAAAACTAAGCTCAGACCAGCCCAAGATAGGCTGAATTGGCAGGTTTAAGCATTGAACCGGCGTGAACTGGTTTGAATCGGTCAACCTAGCGTGAACCAGTGACCCGGGCGGTCTGTTGATCGACCCGAACTGGTTGGGGAACCAACGTCCGCCGGTCACATGGCCACGTGCGTCTTAACCCCCGGTGGGGGTTGTGGCCACGTAAGGGAAGCACCCCAGGTGGTGTCGTGGCCAAGCGACCATGCTTTGCGTACCCCATGGGAGATGTCTTCAGCCGCCCAAACACGAGGGTCGGAAACCCTCACCACTGCTCCGCGATGCTGCCGTCTTTGCGCATATGTCTACACGACGGAGGAACCGGAGGGACCGAGGGGTGCCAACATTGTTGCGGGAGGAGATTTGAAGGGGCATTGATCATCGTCTTCGTGCCGCCCTTCTCTATCTCTGCCTCAACCATCTTTTTCATCTCCCTCTTTTCATCTTTCTTCATTGTTCGGTGGGTGGTGCCGGGAGATGGTAACGAGAATGGTTTTGGGATGCGGTGGTGGCAAGGGGGGATTGCTGGAGGGCTTCGCCAGAGCCATCCGTTGAAGAGGAGAGGCCCTAGGAGAGTTCCAAATCGGATTCCAAAATCGTTGCAATGCTGAAAGAGGTGGCACTCTATCAGTCGAGACTTGCTGCGTAGGCGATGGCCGCCTTCTTCTTTAGAAGTTGTTGGGAGCCCCAGTGGGGCAACGTATATGACGATGGGAACAGTGATGGCCAACGATGGCATAACAAAGAGGGCAAGGCTGTTGGTCCGACATCTTCATGCTGATATGTACACAAAGATGATGATGAAGGAGGACGAAGACGATGTTGATAGCGCCGTTAGTGTTGGAGGATCATCGGATCCTTCACTTCGCACTATGTTCGTGATGGCGCCAAGGAGGAACTGTGAAGGGGAATGGGGGAAGAATAGTGCAGAGGCCATAAGGTGAGGAGAAGAGGAGGTAGAACGGCACACCAGGGCTGAAGGTGGAAGGTGAAGTAGCCAGCCTCGATGCCGGAGATGAGAGGGATGACAGCGATCCTAGCCGGGGTGACGGGATCAAGAAATGGGGTGGAAAGGTAGGTGACAGGCCGTAGCCCTCGCGCATCCAAAAATTCACTTTCACTATCTTTCTATTTCCAACATATATGCCTCCTTAAATAAAGGAAGCAACTTTACAAAAAAGACCTTCAAGATGACTATTTACATGCATGTCCTCTTGAGGACCCAAATACAAAGAAAAGACTAAAAATAAAATTTAAATATTTACAAACAATTCCCCTCAAAAGATGTAAACAAAATAAAAATGGACCGGACTAGGTCCTCATCACAAGGTATGGTTAATTGACATATGTGTATTTCCGGTTGATATGTGATCATAGTCGGGGAAGGGTTGCTATTCTTCTATAAAGGACAGAACATGGTTAATGCTAGGCTATCCATATATGTACATAACGGGCACGATAAGTGGCAACAAAGATGGGTATCTCAACTGGGATTTGAGACAGTTGGTATTCCTAACCTGATGGCTCAATATGTGATGGGCTGTCAAATATGGAATACATGTTCAGATATATATGACGAGGGTTCTCTCATTAGAGGATATGAAAAATCAAGGTCCAACAGCTCCGGAACATGTTCAAGATGAGGACATTAGACAATTGATTGCCAAAGAAGAACTATGTATGTCTAACGAGATCCAGATTATGTCCTCTTTAATTGTGACTCTACTGGATGCCTAATTAAATCTAATGCATGAAGGCAATTAAAGTAAAGATGAAAGGAGAAATACATATGCCTAATAGGCTTAACCAATGCTCAGAATTGAGAAGAGACACCTCTTTTTCATGTTTGACCATGTTTATGATTGTTTAACAACAAAATGGGATGCACTTATAGCTGTTAATAGTGAGAATAAAAAGGGATCATATCTTTATTATATTCTATTTAGAGAGGGAGGCAATTGAATGCCTAGAAGATGCTCGAGGCTAAGAGGGATGCCGCTCTTCCCAAACTGATCAGTATTAGCACTTGATCATGCTTTTGGATGTGCCACAATATCAAAACAGTCATGAAATACCTGCCACTATGGATGCCCCAGGGAGAAGGATGATTCCTCTAGATGTTGGTCCAATGAATAGGGAATTATGGGCTCGACAGGCCGGCAGATGCTCAGAGCAGAAAAACTCTATATCTCCTTCAATTCAGCCCCAGAGGATCCTGCGCTGAAACAGCATGGAAACAGGCCCTGATAGGACTTTTTTGAAATCTGATGACAACAACTGAGAGGGGAAGTAAGGAGATGAAAAAATATTTTAAATTCATGTACCTGATGGGTCCAACTGATGCTAAGGCCTGTAAGCATGGTTTGTAGAATCGGTGAAATTGGATCGGATTCTGTCGATTCCGGAATTAGATTGGTCTATCCAATTCCCACCAGAAGGACCGATTCTATCTAGAATTTCAGTGAAATCGGTGGAATCAACCTGAATCGGTCTGAATTAATCCGATTATACCAAATCAACTTTAGTCCTGGTCTGCATCGATATTGGGCCTGATGTTGATCCGATTTCGGCCATTTAAGGCTGACATTAGCCCCAGAAGACTGATTCAATCCTTGGGCTTGGCGATTATGGCAATCTGTAGGCAATTTCGGCAACGTCCTTGCAATTCCAGTGATCTGCATGCAATTCTGGCATCAACCCTTACGATTTGACGGCAATTTAGGTGATTCAACATTAATTTTGGCAATTTGGCAACGATTTTGGCAATTCTAGGACCGATTCTGGCGATTCCTTCCATGTCTTTTAATGATTCCTCATCTGATTCTTGTTCTTCCACCGTTGGTGAGTCTCCCTCCTCTGAAACTTGGTTTGAATGAATTCTAAGCCCCGATTGACTCCCATATAGCTGATTTTTGCCGTTTTGTAAGTTGTTAACATTTGGAATTGGCTGGAATTGTCCCGTAATGGGTCATTCTAATCCCCCTTGGTCTGACAGGCTGAACAACCCCCTTAGGGTGGTTGTCCACACCGAACAGACTCCTAAAGGGGTTGTTCAATCTTCCCCCATCCCAGTTTCCTTTTTTGGTTTATTTAATACTTCATTTAATAATTTTAAGTTGTTAACATTTCAAAACAAGGAGTTTAAATTGCGGAACAAGGAGCCTCCTATGCACTGGCTTCTCATGACATTGGGTGGGAGCATGGTCACATGGTGGATATAGAGAAGAAGAGGGTGCAATGCAAATGGTGTGGAAAGCAAATGAATGGAGGAATATTTTAATTGAAACAACACATCTAGACTGGGTGGTGAAAAATTATGACAAGGTGACTAGGGAGAGTAGTGAGGCTTTGAGAGGATGCATGTTAGGAAGAGTCTCACAGAGGGAGATCCGGATGGAACAGAGAGATGAGTTGCATGATGAGCTCGTGGGGAGAAGACATGACTACCCAACCCACAAAGAAAAGAGGAAAGGGAAATCTAGGGCTATACGTGAGGAAGAGGAGGATGAGTTTTCCACAGACTTTGAGTTGAGGAAGGCGAGGCATGCAAGTAAGTATACATAGAGAGAGGAGGAGGAGAGGAAGAAGGGAGCAAGAGACTCTAGAGCTAGGGATGTTCCATTATGTCATTCACAATCCAGTCGATCCCCACCTAGTGAGGGAGTGGGAGTAAGAGAGGGGACATTTAGGGCGTACCGTCATTCACATTCCACATGCCTAGCCACCGCACTAGCAATTATTTCTTTAGAAAGCAGAGTGCCTCCCAGAGGACATTAAAGCAAGTATTTAAAGGCATCAAAGCAACTGACATAGTTGCCAAGAGATCAGTAAGATATATTGCCAAGTTTTTCTTACATTCAGGTATGAAATTTATAGTGTCAACTTATTTTCTTCAACTTATTTTTTTCAAATTTCTTTGACCTTTATACATGTATGATTATACAAGTATCCCTACACATCTATCCACAGCCCTTACTTTCAAACCATGGTGGATGTTATAGCTGATGTTGGACTGGGATTAAAAGTCCCCAACAACTAATATAAATATGGAGCCAACCTAGAGGAGGAGGTAGAAGAGCTGAAGTCATGGATAGATGGTTTGAAACTGGTCTGGAAGGAGAGGGAGTGCACAGTGATGTGCGATGGATGGACTAGCATTACAAAGAGGCCCATGATTAATTTTTTGATTACTATTTAGAGGGCATCACATTTTTAAAGTCAATAGATGTTTCTAGTCAGATTAAAAATGTTGATTACATATTTTCTTTGATGAATGCCATTGTGGAGGAGATTGAGAGGACAATGTTGTGCAAATTGTGACATACAATGAGCCCTCCTACAAGGCAACGGGTAAGAAGTTGATAGAAAAAAAAGACCACCTTTTTTGGGTTTCTTGTGCTGCACATTCTATAGATCTTATGCTGGAGGATATTGGTAATGAGTCATCGATGTCTACACTTGTTAGTCAGGCTTAACTTATTACATCCTTTGTTTATTCACATCACCATTTGCTCTATATTATGAGACAATATACAGGGGCACGATCTCATTAGGCTAGGGGTGGGCACGGTTCGGTTTGGTCCGGTTTGGACCATTTTTTTTTCAAACCAAACCAAACCGAATCACCCTCCCAAATCGAACCGAACCGAACCGAATCAAATCGGTTTGTTTCGGTTTGGTTCGGTTTAAACCGAAAATCAATGTTTCAGTTATCTCGTCATGACCCATGATGTTCTTCTGACCATCAGATACCCTAGTCATTGGCAGTGAAGCAATGCTAGTTGCTTGATTGCTCAGGCAAAACCTCAAAGCAAGTCAGATGGCTCTCTTAAGGGCACTGCACAATCTAATTGACTAAAAATCACAGGCAAAGTTAATGGTGAACCAGAAATTTTTTAATATTTTGTGTTGATTCAACTTAACTCAAGTCATATCACCATATGGATTCACTTTCTTCACTTGCATCAGTTTTAAGTTATTTTTTCAGAAATATTTAAATTATTTAAGTCATATTGAATTGCCCTCCCATAAGTTAACTTAGGTGTATCATGTCTTTTTATATTTCTTTTATTTTGATATTTTCTTCTTTTCTAACTAGAGTTTCTTTAAGTCTATGTTTAATACATTCAAACTATATTAATCTTCTTTCTTTCAATTTATGTATAGTTGTCATTACTTTTGTATTTTATCTAATATATTCATTATGTATTTTATCTAATTTAGTATGACCATAAATCTATCTTAGCATTGTTGTTTTAGTAACACTTATTTTGGAAGCATATTTTTCTATCCAACATTCACCACTACTATATGACTTTGTGGGTTTTATAATTATATGATAAAATTTTGCTTTCAACTTTACTAGAAACTTATCTCTTAAAACTCTTGTAGCTAACCACCACCTTTTCCATCATACTTCATCACCTAGAAATTCTAAAATTAACAATTTATATCATAATTACCAATTCAGGGATGAAAATTAAGATCTGCATATAATATCTTTCTAGGTACTTTACTAATGCTGTTATGTTGTATGTCCTGAGATGGTTTGATGTGATTAACAAAGTATCTTGTATTGGGAGTTCATATTCAGATTTTAAACAAAGAATAAGCCCGCATATTGCCTCAACTTGAAATGTTAAAATACCTTTTGTAATGAGATCCCATAACATGCTTACATTTTACTTTCAATTTAATCAATTCCACAACTACCTGCCTTCTAAGTAATTTATTTGAATATTTTACTTCATTTTCTTAGTGGAGCTTGTAGGTTGATTTCAAGAAATCCAGTCACCATGAGAATGAGCCTTCATAGTTACCAACATGGGAAACAGAAGGAAAGTGAACTGTGAAGCGAAAATGAAACCTTAAGATTTTAAAAGCATAACCCAAGGATGATTTATAAACATGAGAAGTGAATAAAAGAAGCAGACCGAGAAACAAGTGGGTTAGGATGTCTTCCTGCATTTGGACTTGTTCCACCATAGTAATATTATTTGATTCATAGTACACCCTCCATCAAGGATGGAAAGATTGAAATTGGATTTGGTGGGATTCGATTTGATCCAAATCAAATCAAATCGATAGGAATTGACCAATTTTTTTGGAAGAAAAACGATTCCGAATCGGTCAATTTTTTTTTTGCCATTGTAAAAAAATTATAAAAAATAATTTTTTTTAGAAAATTAGGAATACTTTTAAAAAAAAATTTAAAAATAAAACTTACTTATCTAACATAGTTTCATGTCATTACAGTAGAATTTAAGATAAGTAGATATATTTTTGGTAATGATCATTTTATTCAGGATAGGTAACACGATGCAAATATAATATTGACATGTAATAAAATGTTATACTTTTTTATCACCAAATCTATAGAATTCACTTTCATAGTCATCGTCGTCCTGATTCTCTTCTATGCTTCACTGAGAGTTATTTTTCATGATTGGTGTATATCCATATGAAAATATTAAATCAACAATCTGAGAAAAATTATAGACAATGTCATGTGCTGGAGATATAGTTAGAATATATGGCTAAAAGTCAAGAGGGGTTCTAGATAATTTGCCATTGTGTATTGATAAAAAAACCCTGATTCTAGTGTTGACTTCTCCCACTAGAATATTATTTTTGTCCCAATTTCTCCGCCTATACACCATTGGTGCATGCACTACTAGAAGAACCTCCTCTACCATCTCCATATCCACATCCACCTAAACCTCTTACATTTTGTTGATGGGTAGGGAGAATGAACTCTTTCTCATCGTCATCGGAGGAAAGTGTCTAAGTATTGTCTATTGAACTGACAAGCTTTCGCTTGATAACCAACTTTCTCTTCTTCACATCTTTTTTTGCCTAGGATGAAGAACTTTCAAGTCCTATGTCATATTGATATACTTTTTTCAATTGTGAAAAATATCTCAACCTCGTTGCCATGGTCTTTGTCCTCACAGGAGTTGGTTGTGAGATTGTGGCTGGTGCTAGGGCTGGGGTTGCAATTGAAACTAGGGTTGAAGTTGGGACCAGAGGTGGAGTAGCAAAAGCTTTTCTTCCATTTGCTCAGCTTCAACTTGAACATCAAGTTCCCCTTCAACCAATGTACGATCCTTAGAATTGAACTCTGGTAGTGCTCTACCTGCTTTCTCCTCCACCCACATAAAAAGTGGGTGCTTTTCTTGGAAAAGATAGTTGGCATCCATATCTGAAGTAGGTGCTTTTGTGCTTTTGCCTCAACCATTTTTATATATGGATCACCTACAAATCTAACAAATCTTTATTCTACAACTTTTTGACAATCTTTAATGTTATTTATCCTTAGTCGCATATTGTAGTGGTAGAACGCTAGTTTCTCCAACTTGTCAGATGTTAGCATATTCCTTCTCTTCATGTGAAAGGCTAAATACACTCTAGTTTCTCTCACATTGGGAGAAACTTGTGCTCTTACTAAGAATCTGAATGGCGATTATAGCAAGTGGATTCTTTTCACTTCTTGTGTTTATTTGCACTACCACTCAACTGCAAAAAAAGAACAATAGAACATAATGTTATTATCGACCGATTATGGGTTTGTATATCATAAAATAAATTAATATTTCTTTCAATTTCAACATACTAAAAGAAACCATGTCAGATGAATATCTAAGATTTAGATATGAGTATACTTCAGTTCTCACCTATAAGATTACATCTAAAATTTGAGAGTTGTTGAATTATTAGACTATTAGTGATCTAATGTAGAAACATCGAGAAAAATAACTTTCACACTTACTTTTAACTTAGCTTCACATCTATCATGCTGAGTTCTTAAAAGCTTTTGTATCACAGTCAAAGTATACCTCATGAATTCTTGTTCATTGCATCCTTGTGATCCATATTGCATACAAAGATTTAAGAAATATCCTGCATTTATCACATTTGACATGAGAACATATATTTATATATCATGCAATAATTAAATTATGAAAACAAGAATTATTTACTGCATGCACATCGTGGTGTAATATCTTGTCTCATCTAGTATCTATTATCTTCCACCATTTATTGTAACATTTGCGATACTTGTTTTTTATTTTCAATTTTGCATTGTCTATAGCATCGTAGTGATATCCTATGTGGTTACTCTCATCTAAGTTAACTAATCTCAACACAATTATAAATGGCTCAATGATGGACAAGTAGTAAACAATTCTCTTCCAAAACACTTGTTCATATTCAAACGCTTCATTTAAGCAAGAATTTCCAATCGATTCATCTTATTATGCAGGTCAACCATATAGCAGATGCACTCTGCCATTGCAATGAACTGACCAATGTATGTCCATGTCAATGCAAGTTCTCCAAGGCAATGAACTGCGTGACAAATTTAGTTAGCCCAAGCTTGATCAAATCATATCTCTCTATATAATATAATATCACATTATGTGGAGCAAACATGGATGTGAATAATAAATGAGATGATCAACTATGCATGTCTGACAAGTGTAGAAACTGATACCTCCTTGCCAATATCCTCCAACATGTGGTCAATGGAGTGTGTTGCACATGAAACCTAGAAGTGTAGCCTCTTATCCATCAACATTCTCCTTACAGTCTTATAGGATGATTCATTATTTGACATGAACCGGACAATGTTCTCCTACCCAATCTCTTTCACAACATCGTCCATAAGTGAAAAACTGTAATCAATATTCTTAATATGACCTGAAGCTTCAATAGACTTCAAAAGCATTATGCCCTCTTAACGATACACAAGAAAGTTATCTTTGTTATGCTAGTACACCTATTGCACATTATTGTGCACCCTCTTTTCTTGCAGACCAACTTAAGGTCATCTATCCAAGTGTTAAAGTTGTTCTACTTTGTCATCTAGGCTAACAGCGTAGATATATTGGCTAATTGGGACTTTAATCCCAATCCGACCTCTCTAATTTCATCAATCATGCTTTGAAAATAAGGAGTTATGGTGGCATGTGTTAGAATGTCTACATTAAGTTAGGATGAAAAGAAAATGTTAGGAGCCGAGGCCCACTAAATAAATACATAAGATATATGCATGAGCTTCCCAATTTAAGATTATTACATGCATGTAGATTCGCTTGCAGATATACTAGATTGCTAGTTTTGCAATGGAAATTGTTGCCTTAACCCCTTTAATTCTTGTATTATTGTTTTTTTAGAGTTATTTTATTGCCTGAACATGTTAAAAATCCTCTGTGGGCTACATCAAAGAATATTAACAGAATGGACCCTACCCCTCTCTAGCTCCCGCATCCTGAGTGGGTGTGGGACACGTGGACTGTGAGCGATGATATTCCTTCTCTCTGGCTCTAGAGCCTTTTGCTCTCATATTTCTCTCTTCATCTTCCCTTTATGCTTGTTTACTAACATGCCTTTCTCTCATGAAGTCTTTCATATAATTTGTGAATGATTCAAGTTCAAATTCAGCTCTTCCCTTGTCTTTGCCTTTTTGGGCCCCCTATCCTATCTATGTTTAACATGAATCCCCCTTTGTGATGCTCTTTTAGTCAGGTATGCCCTCATAACTTCACTAGGTCTTCCTAGACATCTTGTCACAAGTTTTAACATTTCTCCCCACCCCACCTATGTGTTGCTTCAAACGGAATACTTTCCATTTATCTATTTCTCACATCACTTACATTTTACCATATTTTTTGTTGAAATCCACCATATGGATGTGATCCCACAAAATATCACTAAAAGTAGGTATATCTTGCTCAGCCATTGCTTCTTGAGTTCTTGGTCTACAATAAACAAGAAATCAACATATTTAAAAATTTTAAAAACCTAAACATTTAATTGGGGAACCCAAAATCAGGGGGGGCTTGGGGGGCTTAACTGGGCTGTTCAACCAAGGGATATGGAGAGGGAGGGAGTAACAGCCTCTTCAAGTGTATTGGAGGGGGAGGGGGAATGAATTGGTGGATTAGATGTGGAGGGAGATGGGAATCGCCTAAAGAAGGGACGAAATGCCAGATGTTGGAGGACTTGCCGCCGGATTCGCCAAATCTTGGAGGAATTGTCGGATGGTGGAGGAATCACCATTGGAATCGGCTGAAGAATGCCGGGATGAGGAGGATCACTACTAGATCAATCCAAAAGTCATCGAATTGAAGAGATCGCCGGAATAGTAGGAATCTCCTTGCCCTAGACATTTATAGAGGAAAGAGAGTGGTAGGGGTGAAATCAATCTGTTATTAGTGATATAAGGTGATATTGGATCAATATAGGACCCGATATCGTTAACTTCATGGGACTGAAGTTCTCTCGATTGAATTGGTAGAGATGTCCAATACCACACTGATTCAAAACTATCGGCCAATTGACTACCAATTCAGGCCAATTTTATTGATTTCCAGCTGATTCCACCAGGAGTCATGTCTGAATTGGTGCTCTAAGCCAAAATCAGATCGACATCGACTGATTCGATTCAGGAATTGACCAATTCTAATCTGATTTGACTGACTTTGCAATCCATGCCCTCTGTTGTTACTTGAAAGTTTGAAAGGTGATTTAGGTAAGCTACAACCTCACTTCCATGAGTGGCAACAGCATGTTCCAATCCACTACATTAAACCCTTTTCAGATATTTGTGGAGTATTATAGCTTAACATTTAAAAAATCTGCTTAATCACTCTCTTTTTTGTTGGATGTAAAACGTTGGGTGTTTGAACCTCTAGCCTCACTTCTTTGTTTTTTGCAACTCTTGGAATAAGATTGTGCGTGTGTTTTTTTTTATTTTTGAGCTTCGCTTGTTACTTCGTTTCTTGCTTCCTGCTTTCATCACTTATCATGTAATTATGATTTGGCCTGATGTAAGTATCCTTGTTATATCTTATATCCTGTTACAATTGCAAGTTGACCTGGAGAAAATGTAAACTCTTTGTATAATTAATCTAAACTAAGTTGAAGTTCCTTTTAATGGATGTTAAATCACCAATTTAACAAGTCAACAAAAGGAACAGCCATGCCTTTTTATGTTTCTTAAAATTATAATATATTTTTTTACACTTGAAAGCTTTGTTCTGTGTAAAAACGTTAGTTTTCACAGTCTGAATTTTTTTGTGACATGGTCGTTTATCAAAGTTGATGGTATATTGTGTATCTCCTAGATCAATAAATGAAAGACAAAAATCCCTGCTGGAGGAGTTCTCAAAGGAGGAAGAAATCCTTGAAAAAAGTGGACATGCAGAAGGAAACTGGTAAGGCTATTATTAACATTTCATTGGCTTATCCTTATATTGGATAGTTTAGACCATATCTTGTTATTATGGATAAAATGCTATGGTTTCAGAATCGCTCAGTTCAAAACATGGGCTTGTGGAAGCAGAATGGGCATGCGAGGTTGTTTCTTATCTGTATATTGAGGAAAGTTTATGTTTTAGGTGGATTGGGAATTATGGAAAGTTGCCTTTTGTTGGGCTGCATCACCAGGGAAAGGTATTTTAGGGAAGATAGCAAGTTGAACTAGAACTATCAAACTAGAAGCTTATTATCTACAATCTGAAAAAAAAATACATTAAGTCTTTTAATTCTTAAAGCTTAATCGAGATTGTTCGGAAAAATATTTTGGAACTGATTTCTTGAATGACTCTTGATCTATTAATAAGCCATTTACAGAACTTTCCTTCCATTTCTCTATTGTTTTTATAACTGGCAGCAAGATTACGGACTAACGTAAACAGACAGTATTTTGGGACATCTTAGGGTGGAACTTTTTGCATGAAAAGAGCTCAAATATTTGGAGTTGCTGAACTTCTTCTCCAACAATCATTTCAGAACATGGTATGTGAATTAAGGACTTCGATATTGGGAGCCATTAGGTGCCTAGGGTGAAATCAGAAGTATTCTGTGCTATTGTGATAATGGAGTAAATTCAATTCTTGTTGTGGAGCAACATGTGGATTAAGTGGTTGGCGAGTATACCTGACTCAGCTTGATTCTAGGCGATATTGGTCTATTGATACTGTTAGGCTTGGGTCTGATTGCATCGCATAGTGTTGACATGTGTATTCCTAGTGTCACATGTAAAAGGTTCATCAAGTCAAACAAAGGTGACCCACTTTTTGTTAGTTTGCATGTGAAGAGAGAAGCTTTTATAGGTGTATTCTTTCTTTCTTTTGTTTTAGAAAGTGTATTAACATCAGTTAGGTAAATTTGTTTTTCTATATTTTAATTTCGGTGAGAGTTTACTCCTTTTAGATACTTAGAATTTTAGTTTTTAGAGGGATATAACTTTTTAAAGTAGTTTGGCTATAAAACATCATGTATCTTCCATTTGAAGGCAATTGATCGCCAAGAAATGAGGAAGCACTAAGTCACCATCTTAAGAAAGGGAGTCCGTGAGAGGTGTCATCTTCGCCCTGTGATAGAGCTTGCAAGGGACATTTTTTTATCCATCTTGTATTCTTTCCACCATTTCTTACCCTCCATTGAACTAGTCTTCACTCCCTCTTCCTATTTGTGCCACATACCCACTCCAGTCTCTTCAGCCCAATGCACCACCCTTCCCTTCTTCCTCTCAGGCTCATTGTGCCACCCTATCAGTCCCTAGCAGCAATCATGATGCCATTTTGCTTTTATGCTTATCATCCTGTTTTCATAGCTCCTTCGGCAGGAGCCATGCTGCCAGAAGCCCCTTAACTCTCCTCTCCTTCTGAAACTCCCACCTCTCCAGATGCATGGTCGTGGCTGTCTGAACCACAGATTGTGCTGCCCATGTTTTGTAGAATAGACCAATCCTGGATCCGCTTTTCTTCTCTTGGGTTGTCTGATCGGATCCCAATCCCAACTCATACTTCCTTGGTACTGCTGTATATACCCTGCCTCCTCTTTCTTTCCCACCTACGCCCACACTCAGCCACTGATCACCCATTTCCATCCTGGTCTTCATATGCCACACCCCACCTGCCTTGCTGGGCTACCATTTACCGGTGCTTAAGAACCCCCCCCCCCTTTGTCTTCCTTTCAAACTGCCCTGCATGCAGGTAGCCCAGGTGGCTTGGACCCTTTTTCCTTCTCACACACCTAGCCTTCTCCTTCTCATCACCATTCTCTTCCTCCCTGGAAACCCTGCATGCAGAGATTGGCTTAGCCACCACTGCGACTTCCTCTTCCCTGGTATACATCTGCTTGTGTAGCTGCTTGTAGGTGTTGGTTGCAAGGACATTGCCACAACTGGACAGCTATTCCCTGACATGTGTGCCATGCCATTCTCCTTACCACTTCCTGTGCATGCTCTCTTCTCTCTGAATGCCAGCAAGTGCTAGAAGCCACTACCATCATGCCAGACTTCAGAGTATGTCACCAGAAGGTACTTTGCCAGCATCCCCATTTCTCATCCCAGCCAGGTTCTTTGCTCCTGTCTGCTTGAGCTGCAGGATTTGTTCAGATTTGAGCACGTCACCAACAGTGTCTGTGCAACTCCAGATTAGTCAACACGTGCTCTCTGTTAAGTCAACTATGTGACAGTATCATGGTTGGCACTTGATGTGTGAGCATACCCATTAACCAAGCACATCTCTCATGGATAAGCTAACTATAACCTATTATTTCTCTGCAAAGAATAGGCCCCACTAAAATGGTATATTATTCTTTCAAATTGTAGTCCTTTGAGATATGTGCTAGCCAAGTCATCTCCCACACTGTAAGTATGGAGATAACTTCTTACTCCTATTGATGTTTTACAATGTTTATCTCATATACAACATGTATGCTTGTGCGGACGCAATACCTGGAGTTCCAGTTATCATAGGTGAGTGAACCCATATATATATATAGCTGTGGGTCTCTGGAAGCTGAGTGCCCTAACCTAGGTGGTTTGTAAACCACTCAGTCCGTCACCCTAGTAGAGTTTGATATCCGACTTTATTGTGGAGTCACATGTGAAAATCAATGTTTACCGAGTAGACACGTTAGTCTTGCATCAAATTTGGTACCAAAATTCAAGTTCTAATTACCATGAGGAAGCAAACCCATTTGTCCCACTTCATTAAGCATAGGATCTTTGCCATCAATGGATGATTGAGAATGATTTCTTAATCATTGATCTTATGTGGATGAGTAGATACATATGTTCTATGGGGTGAAAAGGACATTTTTGCATGGTATAGTATAATTCTAGTTCTTGGAACTATGTTACCTAAGGTGTGAGATGCCCAAGATAAGGAGGGGTCACCTTGGCTTAGGTGCTTGAGGTGGAGTATATGTTTTTAATATATTTTTGTATTTTATTATATTATATTTGTATATACATGAGATACTAATAAATTATAAATTCAAAAATAAAGTATAAAATTATAGAAATAGAAAATACAACTAACTTAAAAAAGTAACAAAAATTAAGTAAGAATCAATTTAAAACAAAATTGATCAACATCAATTTAAATTGGGAAATACAATAGTTTAATAGCATAAATTTTGAAAATTTTAACAACATCAACTCAGGATAGATGATTTAAAACCAAAAGTAGAGATAATTCATCTACGAATGACAAAATTGGACTAATAAACTGAAAAATTACAAAAATGATGAATAACTTAGTAACTACAATAAATATTTTAAGACTGCAGTTATAAGCATTATATAAAGATTAAAAAAATAAAAACAAAAGAGAGCAATAACGTCCATTTAAAACTGAAAAAAATGCAGGAACTTTTGAATAAATTTATAACAAGTTAATAACAACAACAAATTAAACATAAAAAAACAACATAACATCAACTAAGAAAGAAATGAAATCTAAAATCTTGCAACCAATATGATTATATCAACCAAATCTCAAGTCTAAAACTCTAAAAACCAAATACAAAATAACCTTTAATTTATTTGATCCAGGGCGATTGCGGGTCTGAATCCAATAAGTGGTCTATGTCCTGGGCAGGTGAATAGGTGAGGCGGATAAGGTGGGTGAGCCACTCGGGGCAGTTGCCTAGGGGACCGAGGCGACTAAAGCGATCGCCAAAGACGAAATCAGACAAGGTGAGGTGGGAAACCGCCAACCACCTTGCCCTTACTCATTGCCTAGGTGACCAAGGTGATCGCTTTTAATGACACCGCTTTGAGTACTACTTTAGGTCATTCAAATGCCTTAACCATTGATTGCAGTCACTGAAAGCTTCTAATAACTTGGTTAACCAAAATCTGATGATACAGGAAGAGGACTTCTGGGAAGTCTGGTTACCAACCATTTATGGAATATTAGGCTTGCTAGAATTAATACCATTTTTCAAACTGCGTTTTGGACCTATTTTGCAATAATGACCATATTCATTCTATTAGAGACTAGATTTTGCTTGTAAATGAGTGGTTGTATCTTCATGATCCTGTTCCTCATTTTGAAGATAAGACTCTCCCACTTTTTGTAGTTTTTTTATTCTTTTTATGTCATCTTGGTAGATGCTATAATTTATGTGATATTTTCTTTTTTTTTTGCTTTAGTAATTGTTTGTCTTATTACATCATCTTGAAAGGAAACTTCTATGGGTGTTAATTACAGTCATAGTTTTCAATGTGTTACTCATTTTTTTGTGCATGTATTTTGTTGGTATCTGATGCAGCAGATAAACCTGAGGTAAAAGTTGCTTCCACACTTTAAGCCAATGCAACGTGTGGAAATTTTTATTTTGTATACTTAAACAGATATTATTCATGAACTATGATACATGAACTTTCTAATTTTATTACTAAAACTTAGCAGTGCTAGTATAGATGGCTTAAACTTGGCGAAGAAAAAACTTGTTTCTAAGCCCATGCCTAGTTATAAAGCACTGAAACTAGCATGGGTATATTCTTTACATCTAAATCCCTATAATAATCTATTGGGTTTCTAACTTTACATTGGTGAATCATGCTGGTGGCATGGTTTGTGGAATCAAGCAATCCGGAACCTGATCCAAGGGGATCCTGAACCTGTGGCCGATTTATGTTGAGATCGGGTTAGATGAAATTGGATCAGCATAAATTGGCCAATGTTGGATTGATCCTGCCAGTAGGTGGTGGAGGGTGGTGGCAAGATCATTGCTTTGGCCCAACAACTTCCTCGCCGAATCTTGGTATTGGCTAATTTGGAACTGGGTTGGATATGAAAACAAGAAAATGCTTAAAAATAAAAAATGGAAAATTATAGATAACATATTTAAAAACTACATAATGACATTGCTGTTCAAATCTTACAAGTTGGGCAGGTTCTACAACATAATATATAGAGTTGGCTTAACTCATTTGTGTTTGAGTACATGGCATTCTCTAAAAACATATGCTCATTGTACTCTTCACTTCTTCGCATAATTACCCTATGGCTAGTGAATTACGGAATCGGCCGAATCGTATTAGAGTCAGATTGGCCAATCTTGATCGGATTACCACCAAGAGGAACAATCCATATTTTGATTCTTGGTGGAATCGGTCTAGATTGATAGAATTGGTCAAGATTTGGATTATAATTGGTTGATTCCACTAATCCCGCCGAGGGACTTAAGTTTGAGGCCCGAATCGATTTTGGGTCCGATTTAGACCCGATATCGATCCAATACCAAGCTGGTAAGGGAGCGGTAATTCCGGCGTTCTAGCAGAGATTCTACATTGATATGGCAATCTTCCATCAATTCTCTGTTATCCTAGCGATGCACTAAAACAATCATCTAACGGTGACTGTTTCGACTTAAGTAACCCTTTATGGACCTACTCTTTCTTCCTAGTGGTTGGAGTAGTTCTCGTCCTCTCCTCTTTTAGCCCTCTTTAAGTGGTTTATGGTAACATCTTAATTTTTATTAGCATCTTGATGTTGTAGACCAAGGACAAAGGGTAATTGCCAAGCAAAGAGACAGGGATACTACCTGTGATAGGGAATACAATTTTTTGATGAATTTTTGTAAGAGGATACAATGTAAGTGGTGCGGTAAACAAATGAATGAGGGGGGGATTCTGCGCATTTCAAATCCCCCTTATGGGGTGACTATGTAGTCACCCGACACCCCTTCTGGTGGTGATTGTAGGGGAAGGAAGACTTCTGAACAGTCATCCAACGGTGACTGCACAGTTAAAGGAGGGCGGCAGGTGGGGGTGAGGGGAAGGGGGTGGGGGGATCGACACCAGAATGGGGTGGCCAGTGGCTTGTTTGTTCTCGCTTCGAATAGTCTGATCGTCAGATATATTTTTGTAAACATGAATTAATTTTTTGTGTAGAAAAAATGTAAGACGAGAAGCAACATGTCTCTGTACATCATCACATTAGATGGCAACACGGGCACATGTTATATGTGGACAAGAAGAGAGTTAAATGTGAAATGTGTAAGAAGGAAATGAGTGGAGTTAAATATAAATGGTTCAAGATCTAGTAGTGCACGTATAGTGGAGCAGGGTCTCATGATTTGGGTCAGAGAACATTCAAGTGGAAGAAGTCAATACTGAAATCAGATGGGTTTTCTTAATAAGCACACAATAGCAAATTATCTAGAACCCGCTTCAGACTTCGAACCATGTTATCCATTCTCACCTCCAACCCTAACACCTTTTAGTGTGTATGATTTTAGTCAAATAGCCAAGTCCTTATTTTTATATAGGTACCTATCATGACAGATTTTTTGACTAGTAATTTTCTTAATAAATACACATGACAAGCAACATGTTCCGAATGATATTGTCATTGTTTCAATAAAATTAAACATGTACATATATTTGATTTTACACTTGTGCTCATACAACCAACTGAAAAATTGAATATAAGGACATAGGACCCTCAACTTTTATCTAGAATGCGGTCGGCAGAATCGACCGTCAACAACATCAAAAACGAAAATTAAAAGATAATATTGTCACCATTTTTCAACGTTGTTGCCACCCGTCATCCACTTCGTCAGATAAGATGAGAGAAATGTACGAAGCCTCCTACACGACTGTGGGAGGCTGAGGCTGCCGCCTTTCACCAACTCCCTCGACTACTGTCACCACAAGCCACCGGAAGAAGCTCCACCTCTGTCACAAGTTGTGGTCAATGTGGATGAATGCTTGGGGAACCTCCTACCACATCGTACCCAAAATTTGCCACTACCGCGTGGAGGAGCCACGAGAAGGCTCAGCGGTCTATGTGTGCGGCCGTCAAGGAGAAAGAAGCTGAAGAAGAGAGGAATAAGGGGGAGGAGCGCCTGAAGCCACTGCTACCACCTTCCACAACAACCACCGTTGTCTCCTCTGCCGTAAGGAGCCACGAAGGAGATTAACGCGAGGAGATGCCGAAAGAAGAACCCCGCTCGGAGGTCTTTGGGCTGAGGAGAAAGGAGGGAGGGGGAGGAGAGCCCTCTACCATCGCCACCGTCTTCTCCTACCATCAGAGCTGGAAGACACCTCCACAAAGAGGAGCTGTCGAGAGGATTTCTTCTGCAAGGAAGAGGTGCTGAAAGAAGAAACCCCAGAGGGGTCTTGTGTCACAAGTGGGGGAGGAGAGACTAGAGGTGGCACCACCACCACTGTCATTGTTGGGACCCGCCACCGTCATAGATGCTGCCCTTGGCCACAATCGGTGCTGTGTGAAGTCCATTTGAGAGAGCCGCACCAAAGACCCTCACCGTGAAGCCCTCCTTCCCGAATAGTCATCAAGCCGAGAGAAGTTGAGGGGGAAACGGATCTCAGTTGCAATCAATAAAAAAACAACTACCCCATCAGGCGGTTGTGCACATGATCAGCCACTTGGCCAAACCTGATCAAAGACCGGGTCCAATGACAGGAGTTGAGCTTACCCATTGGTTGACTTATGGTCTAACTCCTTAGAGAAGTAAAAAAAAATCAAAAAAGGGGAAAAAGATGGTAACCACACCTTTGCTTGAGTTACTCCTCACTCATGTAAATGGGTTAAGTGGGATAAGTTTTAAGACCAAAATGTCTCTTAAAACTCTTTATAAAAAGCCTTCAACTTGGCATACATAAGGAGGTTAGCCCCATTGTGAGAAGAAAAGAGTTTAGGAGGAGAGAGAAGTTCTGCTCAGTTCTTACATCCTACTAGAAAGAAGGTAGGAAGGAAGGCGTTGGTTTTATGCTACCTGATCATAAAAAGGGGTTGATTTTGCTTTATCTTGCTATTTTGGATAGAAAAAACCAACTTAACTTTGGTCATGTCAAAATACTACCGAAATTTTATGATTTTGCGCTATCTTTCCATTAAAAGCGTTCGAAACAACAAACTATTTTGAATAGAAATAAAAAATATAATTTGATCTAGTCGAAATGTTGCCAAAATAAAAAAAGAAGAGTATTGCATAAAAAGTTTGCATCAAAACTCATTGACTTTTCAATGATGGACATTAATTTAATTCCTCAAGGAACAAGGTTTACATCAGGGATCGCGGAATCGGCCGATCCAGATCGGAATCGGCCAATTCCTGGATCGGATCGGCCATTGCCGATCCGATTCTTGGCTGAAGGACCGATCCGGAAAAAAGTTCCGGCAGAATCGGTCGGGATCGGCCGGATCGGTCGGGATCGGATCAGAATCGGATCGGAATCGGAATCGGAATCGTTCGGGATCGGAATCGGAATCGGAATCGGAATCGAATCGTTTTTTTTCATTTTTTGCTATTCCAGTTGGATCGGCCAGGATCGGCTAGAATCGGTCCGAATCGGCCAGAATCGGTCCGGATCGGTCTGGAATCGGATCGGATCGGAATCGGATCGTTTTTTTTTTTTTTTTTTTTTTTCTTTCCGATTCTGGATCGATTTTCTTCCATTGGATCGGTCGGAATTGGTCCGATCCGATCCGATCCGGATCGGATCGGTACCCACCGATCCCGATTCCGATTCCGATCCCGCGATCCTTGGTTTACATGTCTCCTCATATGTTGTACTCCAATGTACTCAAGTTGAAATGAAATAAAATTCAAGCTCGATTGATATGATGTGTTACTCCGAAGTGACATCGAATCCTCATAAACTTTAAAAAGATGGATAAAATTAAATAAGTCACATAAATAATTTAAAACTTAAATAAACAAATAAATTTAATTAAAGTCAAATCAAACAATAACGTAATCATTAATAAAATGTTAAGATAATTAAACAAATCTCACTCCATAAAATAATACATAAAAAATGCTCACCAATGGTTACAAAACATGTTTAGTTCAACTTAACTTAACAGTAAAACAAAAAGATGGGTAATATTACTTAATTAGATAAGTATGCATGATAAAATCCAAATTAAATAATAACTTAAACATTAGCAAAATGTCAACATAATCAAACTGAAATTATTTCATTGCATAATGCATAAAAAATGTCTACTAAAGACCATGGTTCGCCGGGTCGGCGACCCGGTCAGCAGGGTCGCCCGACCTGGCTGGTTTCCGGGCCGACCGGCCCGGAAACGACCCTGCCGGGCCGGCTCCAAGGGGTCAGTCGCGCGACCCGGCGACCCGGTCGGCCAGGTCGCCCGACCACGGGGCAACCCGGCCTAGTTCAAATTTTTTTATACTATTATTATATACTTAAAATTTATTCTTTCCCCTCCCCGTTACCACCATTAAAAAAATCATAAATACCACTATCACTGATACCATCACATGATCTACGACTACTCTGCACCGCATTTAATAATAGTATAACAATACTTCACTATCACTTATATCATCACATGTATACAAGAATTTTAATCATAAATACGTGTTATATACTCAAATTTTATAAAGATTTATTTTAACTCGCTTCTCTTTCACACACATCATCAAATTTGTCAAGAATAATTATTTTTTGAGTGTCCCATTTATTAATTGTACAATAATATTTTACTATCATTTATATTATTATGTATGTTTAAAATTTAAAATTATAAATATATGATACATCTTAAAATTTATAAAATTGTTTGATAAGTATCTTTACCTTCTCACTTAAGATTAACTCTTTCCCAACATATATTAATACAACATAATCACAAAAAAATCATATTTACTTGTATACATAGATAAACACTCATATTCAATTATAATATAAAAAATATAATTATATTTATGTATACATAAATATATGACATAAAAATTATTGTTTCTATTTGTTTCTTATTTTTATATAATTTTTTATAAAAAAATAATTAAAATCCGACCCCATCCGACCCTGTCCGACCCGGGGTTGCGACCCCGTCCGACTAGATCGGTTTTGGGGCCGACCGACCCCGGGCCGACCCCCGACCCTGCCTTCCTTGCTAAATACTACAAAAATATGTTAAGTTGGACCAAACTTAACCATAAGGTTAAGTGAACAAATTTAATAAGAATAAATATTATTAATAAAATTCACTTAAATCATCATAAAAATAACTACAAAACACAAAAAATGGAAATTAATTCTTATAAAAACAGAAAAATGTGCAAAGCAAAAATACTCTGATAACTTATAAGAAGTTAAAAAAAATCAATAACAAAACCTTATGCGAACAAAAGAATCTCAATTCCTAGTCAAACAAAAGTTACTTAAAAATCAAATCAGATCAAATCAATTCAACAAATTAAATAAAATTTTGTAAAACATCTTAATAATTCAATTAGATGATCTTGAAATGTTAAAAAATCAAACTATAAAAAAAATAAAATTCATCAAATAAAAAAAATTAAATCAAACCAAATCCAATATCATGAAGCCACGGGGATGTCTTCGAGTTTTGTGGTTTATGTAGATGAATGACTTTCATTCAATATGTTGTTACGACGATTAATCAAAAATATTCGAGTAGTTGCTCAATGTAATTAACACGGAATATTGCAAGTCCGATGAGAACAAATCAAATTTTATTTTCAAAGAATTTAGATAACCTCGACGTATAAAAAATGTGGTTTAGATCATCTAAGCGATGGCTATCCCTATATCAACATTTGAAGATTTGTGGAACCATCATGTTTTATATAACAATACCACATATCAAATTAGCTAATACTTCTATGAATACTATGTATTTTCATAGTTGTCAATGCTAGACAAAATAAATATACATTCTTTTTCTTTTTTTCTTAAGAAAATGAAGATGGAATTTAGGAGGTTTCAACATAGACCAATCTCGAGCATTTAATTAACTCAAGAGAATGAAGATTGGCGTTATTCTATATCCACTTATCTTAACTTATCTCATAGAGTGATAGTCACATTAATGTGTTAGATATTATTTTTATTTTTTTAAATTTTTATGAAGTGCTCTTATTTTTTTAGGATTTATTATGATTTTTCTATTTTTTAAAAGAAAAAAAAGTCGATATAAGCCGATTCTAGACTAGATTGGGATTCCTCTCGAAGAATCAATCTTGATCGGTCCTATCTAATTTAGATGGCATCGACATTGGCCAATCCTGGCCCCGATTCCAATCTGATGATCTTTAGTTCCAGTACATGCTGCCACTAAGCTCTATTTCCACATCATACTTGATGCAATCAGGGAGGCTGGAGCAAGGATTCCGGAATCGGTCTCGATTCCAATTCCGATTCCAGGAATCGGCCGATTCTTGGGAAGGGAATCAATTCCAGATCGGCCGGAATCGGTTTTTTTTTTGAATTTTTAAAAAAAATTCAAAAAAATCAGAAGAAAATCTAAAAAATAGGAAATGAGTTAGAAAAAAAATTAAAAATAAGAATAGCATTCATCCACAAGACCACATCGAATAAATACTAATGAACTCCAATTGAAGTTAAGTATATATTCCATTGATTCAAAAATCAAAGAGTTGATACATCATGAAAAAAAATATACATTTACATCATATGAATTTACTACCAATATTTTGGATATAGATATTGGTCTTCCTCCTCTCCCTGCTGCTGTCGATGCTCCTCTCTCGTGCTCAGTCTAGTATACTGTCCGGGACCATATCCATATGAAAATAATGCCGATGCCATGCTATCAAGGTCGTACGGATCGGACTACGGGACGACCGGGACGTAAGCAGAGGATGGTGGAGCTAGTGGTGTAATCCACTGCTGGTCAGCCTGGACAAATGCTGGATACTGTGGCTCCTGTATAAAAGAATCAGGTGTATCCGAATCCAACGTGTAATACGGCTTTGGATGCCGTGAATCAGGAGACTCGGCTGCTGCTGATGGCTGCGTCGCTGGTATGCACTCCTCGTCATCATCACCTGAGGAGTGAGAAGGAGCCTGCATGCTGTCATCTGGGCTGACAGGACGCCTGACCTCTAGCTTCCTTCTCTTCACCTCTTCAGCCATCTCTGAAGTACCAGAACCCAAAGTTTTTTTCAACTTTGCAAATCCTCCCATTTTCTATGCAGTCACTTTTGTTTTCGTTTTCCCCGGACTGCGAATGGGCTGGGTAGCGGCGGCTGGGACTGGAGCTGGGGCTAAAGCTGCAGGTGGCTACTCCATAGCTGCTGGGGCAGAAGAAGGCCCTGCCTGAGCCTGAGAAGTAGGTGGAGGTGGAGCTGGAGCATCCTCCTCGGCTTCAACACCATCCAACTCTCCTTCAGCCCATGCACGGCAAGGATTCCGGAATCGGATTCCGATTCCGATTCCAGGAATCGGCCGGAATAGAGAGAATCGATTCCGGATCGATCCGGAATCGGTTTTTCATTTTTTTTTTTTTCGTCAAAAAAATTCTAAAAATTCAGAAAAAATAGGAAATGAGTTAGAAACAATTTTAAAAATAACCAATGCATTCATCCACAGGACCACATCGAATAAATACTAATGAACTCCCATTGAAGACTTGAAGTTAAGTACATATTACAATTCTATTGATTCAAAAATCAAAGAGATGATATATCATGGAAAAAAAAATTACATCATATCAATCTACTACCAAAATCTAGGATATAAATATGGGTCTTCCTCCTCTCCCTGCTGCACTTCACGCTCCTCCCTCGTGCTCAGTCTTGTATACTGTCCGAGACCATATCCATATGAAAATAATGCCGATGACATGCCATCAAGGTCGTATGGATCGGACTGCGGGACGACCGGGACGTAAGCTAAGGATGGTGGAGCTAGTGGTGTAATCCACTACTGGTCAACCTGGCCAAATGCTGGATACTGTGGCTCCTGTATATAAGAATCATGTGTATCCGAATCCAGCGTGTAATACGGCTTTGGAAGCCATGAATCAGGAGACTCTGCTGCTGCTGATGGCTGCGTCGCTGGTATGCACTCCTCGTCATCATCACCTGAGGAGTGAGAAGGAGCCTGCGTGCTGTCATCTGGGCTGACCCTTGATTGCAGAATATGCAGAATCGGTCTGATTCCGACCGATTCCGGAATCGGATCGGTGGATTCCGATTCGATTCCTGGCGGAAGGACCGATTCCGGGAATAATTCTGTGGAATCGCCTAGAATCGGTCGGAATCGTTCCTTGTGGAATCGGTCGATCCCTTCGGAAGACCGGTTGAACCGGCCCGGTTCGATTCCCGGTTTGATTCTGGACCGGGAATCGAACCGATTGCGGCCCTTTTAGGGCCGGAATCGACCGCCGCGGTCGATTCCGTCGATCCCGCGGCGGTAGGGCTCGATTCCCGCGATTTTGAGGCGATTCCAGCATCGATCCGGCGATCCAGGCGTCGATCCGAGCTGCCAGCACCGATTCCAGAAGGATTCCAGCGATTCGAGCACCGATTCCGGCGATTCCAGCGATTCCGGTGGTGATTCCGGCGATTCCAAGCAATTCCTTCAGCCGATTCCGCCGATCCAAGCTCCGATCGGCCTTGAATCAACGTCTTCTTCGATCTTTGACCGGTTTTTGGTAAGATTTCTTCGCCGAAAACTTCGTACGTCCATTCTTACGCGTTTTCGACGAGTCCGGTCGTCGTTAAACGTTGTAATTTCCGACCGAACAAGTCCGTCCAAGTTTTGAACTATCCGTTTAAGTTCATTTTGCACGGGAAAAATTCTGGATATCCCGTACGTTAATTTACGACCATTTCCGGCAAATATATAACCCTTTAAACATACCGAATGGTGTGTTACTTGGGTTGTCTGCTTCCCGAACAGCGTCTAAATCATTTTTTATGTTATCTAATCATGTTTAGTGCATTGTTTACAATTTTTACAGATATAAGCAATGGCCGATCAAGGTGATGCAGCAGCAGCACGTGCTTCCGACGTGGGTTGGGAACACGGGCACATGGTAGACCCAGTCAGGAAGAGGGTACAGTGCAAATGGTGTGGGAAGGAGATGAACGGGGGGGTGTTCCGGTTGAAACAACATATTGCCGGAACAGGTGGGAATGTCAAGAAATGTGACAAGGTGCTCAAGGAGAAGAGTGAGGAGATGAGAGGCTACATGACAGGTAGAGCCTCTCAACGGGCTGTTAGGATTGAGCAGAGGGAGGAGTTGCACGACGAGCTACTCCAGAGGAGGAGGGACCGCGATTTGCCTACCTCGAAAGGGAAAGGCACCAGTTGAGCCGGAGCCAGAGAGCGAGGACGAGTCCACATACTCCGAGCTTGGACGTGCTAGGCACGCTAGCAAGCGTGCATTTGCTGAGGAGGAGGACAGGAGGAGGGGAGCAGGAGGGTCTGGGTCCAGAGTTGACCCAGCTTTGGGCTAATCAGCATCGGCTCGCCCGACCTCGGGCTGGGACCGAGAGACTGACCCCAGGATACAGGAGCCACACCGCCGTTCTACTTTCTACCAAAGACTCGATTTACACCGAGTGACGAGTATTTATTTAGGAAACGAGTCTTTGGGCAGATGGGGATAAAACAGGCAATGAAAGGGGTGAAGGCAACAGGAACGGCTGCAAAGAGAGCCGTTCGCCATATTGTGAAATGGTTTTTACATGCAGGTATCACTTTTTAAATTAAAATTGACATTATGTGTGTTTTATTTACTTAAACTTAATTTTAGCATGATCTCAAATTTTTTTAACTTGATGTAGGCATCCCAGCACATGCAGCCACCAGCCCCTACTTCCAGACGATGGTGGATGCCGTGGGTGAGGCTGGACCAGGTTTGCAAGCCCCGGGCAGCAGACACATATACGGCGCTGGCCTGGATGAGGAGGTCCAGGAGTTGAAGGAATGGATGGATGGATTTAAGTTGGTGTGGAAGGAAAGGGGTTGCACAATTATGTGCGATGGGTGGACAGGTATCACCAGGACGAGTATGATAAACTTCTTGGTGTACTGTTCTGAGGGGACTACATTCTTGAAGTCGGTAGATGCTTCTGGGAAGATAAAAAATGCCGACTTCATCTTTTTTCTAATGGATGGGGTGGTGGGGGAAATCGGGGAGGACAATGTGGTTCAGGTTGTCACTGACAACGAACCATCATATAAGGTGGCTGGGAGGAAGTTGATGGAGAAGAGGAAGCACATCTTCTGGGTGCCCTGTGCAGCACATTCCATAGATCTCATATTAGAGGATATAGGCAAGGAGGAGGGTGTATCTACACTTGTCGGGCAGGCGCAGACGATCACATCTTTTATTTATTCGCATCCCCGCCTGCTACATATCATGAGATCACACACAGGAGGGCACGATCTTGTTAAGCCCGGTCCGACACGATTTGCCACGAACTTTATTGCGTTGGAGAGTTTACACTGGCACAGTCATGCATTGGTTAGGTTCACACAGTCCGAGGAGTATTACAACTATATGGTGGACAACCTGCATGACAAGAAAGATCAGTTGGAGATTCTTGTCAGGTCTGAGAAGCAGATCACTGACAAGAGGTTTTAGGAGAGGATTGCCTACTACTTGGTAATCATTGAGCCACTGTTAGTTGTCTTGAGGTTGGTAGACTCAGATGACCTATGTAGTTAGAGGCGAGGCGAGGCGGTTCAAAACCGCCTCGCGTTGGGCGATCTCGCCTGAGGCGTTCGCCTCCGGCGCCCCGGCCGCCTCAGCGGCCGCCTCGGGCTCCTTGTGCGCGTCGCCCGCCTCCTCCTCCTGTCCGGTAAGAACCAGATCCGTTTCACTTAAACGCCCCCCCCCAACCCTCGGTTCTCTCTCTCCCCGACGCGCAAGGACCCCGACGGAACCAGGGTTCCTTCGTCTCCTGCCCCCGCCGCCGCCGCCGCCGGAAGGTGCTGCCGCCGCCGCCGCCGCCGCCGGAAGCTCTTCCCGCCGCCGCCTGTGCAGGAAGCTCTTGCCGCCACCGCCGCCTGTGCAGGAAGCTTTTGCCGCCGCCGCCTAGAGCTGTTGCCGCCGCCGCCGCCGCAGCTGTCGGACGCCGCGGTTGACGCCGCCAGAAGCCTAAGTCGACGCCGCAGTCGACACTGCCGCCTCTAGCAGACGCTACCGCTCTCAACGGCTCGACGCCTCTCCCACCAGCAGACCCCGCTGCTGTCGTGGTCGTGGGTCTTTACAAAGGTAATTATTTTTGTTTATTTTTTATTCGTTTTGTTATTTTCATTTAGTACATATTTGATTAGATATTTATGTTTGTTAAATATTTATCATTTTGCTTTGTTCTTTTGTTTTATTATTTTTGTTCATTTTAGGTTATATTTTATCATGTCTCAAACACGTGAAGACCGTGCTTCGAGGGACCGGTTCTAATAGTCAACCTTCGCGCCTACGTCTACAATCGAAGCTTCGGTTCCATATCAAGAGCACCTCCTAAATCCAAAGATGTTGGATGGAAATATGGGATTTTAGTAGATCCTCGGAACCGGGATCTTGTTAGATGTCAATTTTGCCAGAAAGAGTGCAAAGGAGGCATCTATCGTTTGAAGCAACACATTGCAGGCTTGGGGACGAATGTGACTGCATGCAAGAAAGCAAGCATTGAGGCTAAGGAGGAGATAAAACTATGTATGCAACAAGCAAAACAAACAAGGGTTGAAAAGGCAATTAACGTTCGAGAGATGGAAGGGAGGGACAACCTCCTTGGGCAAGGAGTACAAGTACGACGAGATGGAGACATCTTCACAAGATGTCTCACAAAGTGTAGATGAGCTTTCACTCCAATTTCTTCCTCCACGAATGAAAGGACCAATGGATCGTTTTTGTGCACCTCCTGAGGAGTCAAAGGCAAAAACAATAAAGGACAAGAAACATTTGAAAGAGGAAAGAGAGCGATGTATTCAGTACATCGCTAGATGGATGTACCAAGCGGGCATTTCTTTCAACACTGTCCACCTTAATAGTTTTCAAACAATGCTAGAGGCAGTTGGTCAGTTTGGACCGGGCTTGAAAGGACCTAGTTATCATGAAGTAAGAGAAACTTTCTTGGCTAAAGAGATTGAGACCACCCAAAAGTTGGTGGAGAAGGAGAAAGGCAGTTGGGTGAAATATGGCTGTAGTATCATGTCTGATGCATGGACAGATAGAAGGGATAGATCATTAATTAACTTTCTGGTAAACACTCCTACTGGTATGCTTTTCTTAAGATCGGTTGATGCTTCATCGGAGGTCAAAGATGCCAAGCTACTAGCAGGTCTTCGATAAGGTTGTGGAGGAGGTTGGTCCATCTAATGTCCCGCATTGTTACGGACAATGAGGTGAGCTATGTGGTACAGGGCCGCCTTTTGATGGACACACCGCCATTTGTTTTGGACACCGTGCTTTGCTCACTGCCTTGATTTAATGCTTGAAGATATTTCGAAGCTATCACCAATAAAGTCCACAATTCGACATGCGAAATGTCACAAACTTCATTTATGGCCACACCAAGGTTCTAGCTCTTATGAGGAAATACACAAATGATAAGAACCTTGTTCGTGCAGCTGTAACTAGATTTGCAACTAACTATCTGAGTTTGGACAGCTTAAACACGTGCAAGGATGATTTGAGATGTATGTTCACCTCACAGGATTGGACAAATAACAACAATCGATGGAGTAAAAAAGTTGAAGGGAAAAAGAGTTGTGAAATTGTATTGAAGACTACATTATGGAAAGGAGTGGCTTATGCTTTGAAGATCTTCAAGCCACTCGTCCTTGTATTAAGGCTAGTTGATGGTGAAAAGCCTGCAATGGGATATATATATGAAGCCATTGATCGTGCCAAGGAAGGAATAAAAAAGGCATTGGATGATAAATATAGCCCAATTTGGGATATCATTGACAGAAGATGGGATTTTCAGTTACATCGTCCGTTGCATGCTGCAGGGTATTATCTAAATCCACAGTTTCACTATGCCAATCCCAATATTGAGAGCGACAACGAAATCAAGCGAGGGTTGTATGATTGTATTGAAAAGTTGGTACCTTTGCTTGAAGACCGAGATCAAATTTTTAGGCAATTGGCAATGTATAGAGAGGCACAAGGTATGTTTGGTAGGGACATGGCTATCAGGCTTCGAAAGACTTCTACTCCAGGTATGATTATTTGCTTATTGATTTATAAACTTGTATCAATCACTCTAGTGTATTTTAATATCAATTTGTTATTTTGTAGCAAATTGGTGGGTAGATTGGGGAAGCACGACCCCTCAATTACAAAAGTTGGCAATACGCATATTGAGCTTAACATGTAGTGCCTCTGTTGCGAACGTAATTGGAGCACGTTTGAGCGAGTAATATTACTTAACACATTTCAAGGCGTTTGAAGTAATCCAATATCATTTATTTGATTAATAGAATCATATTTTCATTTTTTTTTATAGATTCATACAAAAAAGAGGAATAGATTGGAACAAAAGAAGTTGAATGATTTGGTATTCGTCCAATACAACCAAAGGCTTAGGGAAAGACATCTAAGGTTGGAGAAATCGGGTCTAGACCCAATATCCTTAGATGACATTGATGAATCAAGTGAGTGGATTGCAAATGAAGATGAAGATCTTGTCCACGAAAGCGAAGACTTGAGATGGAGAGATGTAGAAGTTGCTGTTGGAATGGATGAAGAGGAGGGGCCAAGTACGAGGTCGTATTTTAAACACTACATGTCTTAATTCTAGTTATTGAGTTTGGTTATTTTTGTTAATTTTGATGTTATGTTTTTACATGTTTGAAATGAATTTCTAGGTCTTCAGGGAAAAGAATTCGTCTTTCTAATGAAGATTCGGACGATACCGGTAATGATGATCGGGAAGCTCCCCGATCTTGATTCGATAGTGATTCTTGGTGACTACCGACTAGTGAGTCTTTGTTTGAATTTGTATGGTTGTATTCGAATTAGACTTACTTTATGTATTATGTTTGGTTGTATGGTTGTATTCTTTTCTTATTGTATGGTTGAATTCCTCTTTCTAATGTTATATTTAATTGTCACTCTTTTTAGTTAATGATTCCATGTTTTTTATGTATTTTTTCAATTATCTGATATCACATATATCATTATTAAAATAAATATTATTATAATATTCAAAACACCTCAGACGCCTGAGGCGCCCACCTTAGGCGCCTGAGGCGAGGCACCGGGTCCCTCGCCTCAGGCGCCTCACGCCTCGGATAACATTGCAGATGACAGGGACCAGATGGGCACGTTGTATGATGCCATGGACCGGACAAAGCTGAAAATAAAAAAAAAATCCCAGAGGTTACAAAAAGTGGTGGAAGATCATAGATGACCGATGGGACAAGACCTTGCACCACGATATCCATGCTGCAGGTAACTTGGTTAAAAAATTATTTTTGCTGTATAATTGTCTTATATCCACAGTGTTAACTAATATAATCTTGCAGGATAGTTTTTGAACCCCCGCATCCAATATGGAGGACAGGTGGTGAACGACAACGAGGTGATGCGGGGTATACTTGCTGTTATTCAGCGTCTGTGCCGATCTCAGCAGGACAGGATAGAGGCTGAGATAGAAGTAAGTTAGAGTTCTTTCAATACCTTGGAGTAGCCTTACCTGGCAACTAATGTTTTTTTTTATAAATATTTCAGATGCAGAAGTATAAGATGAGGGTTGGCGTATACTCAGATGCTGATCTGAAATATTCAGTTGACAAAGTGTCACCTGGTATAGTAATAGCTTGATGAAGATTTTATTTTCTTTTCATATAAGTTATGGTAGATGATGGGCTAATCGTTTACCTTTTCTTTTCTTGTTTTTTTCTTGCAGCTGAGTGGTGGGTTCAGGTGAACACCAGGAGTGGATGGAATCCACTTGTCGCCATCGGTATCAGGATACTCAACCAGAGCACCAGTTCCTCCCATTGTGAGAGGAACTGGAGTACATTCAACCTGATACATACGAAAAGGAGGAACAGGTTGACCTCAGACCGGGTGGAGAAGCTGGTCTTCTGTCATTACAACATGAGGCTGCGCATAAAGAACATCAACGATCGACAGAAGATCAGCGAGGCACGATTTGCACGATTCTCCACCTGGATCAAACTCAACTGCATGATCCCTGGCTTCCCTCTCCTCTATTCAGGAGGCAAGTGCATGCTCCTCCTGGAATATCTGATCCATGTCCACCTCCTCGGGTGGTGGTGTGGTGGAGGAATGCCTTTGCTCGTACGGACTACCTGCGAATCGTGCAAATCGTGCCTCGCTGATCTTCTGTCGATCCTTGATGTTCTTTATGCGCAGCCTCATGTTGTAATAACAGAAGACCAGCTTCTCCGGCCGGTCTGAGGTCAACTTGTTCCTCCTTTTCGTATGTATCAGGTTGAATGTACTCCAGTTCCTCTCACAATGGGAGGAACTGGTGCTCTGGCTGAGTATACCGATGGCAGCAAGTGGATTCCATCCACTCCTGGTGTTCACCTGAACCCACCACTCACCGCAAGAAAAAAAAAGAAGAGAAAAGGTAAACAATTAGCCCATCATCTACCATAACTTATATGAAAATAAAATAAAATCTTCATCAAGCTATTACTATACCAGGTGACACTTTGTCAACTGAATATTTCATATCAGCATCTGAGTATACGCCGACCCTCATCTTATACTTCTGCATCTGAAAATTTTATAAAAAAAAACATTAGTTGGCTGGTAAGGCTACTCCAAGGTATTGAATGAACTCTAACTTACTTCTATCTCAGCCTCTATCCTGTCCTGCTGAGATCGGCACAGACGCTGAATAACAGCAAGTGTACCCCGCATCACCTCGTTGTCGTTCACCACCTGTCCTCCATATTGGATGCGGGAGTTCAAAAAATATCCTGCAAGATTTTATTAGATAACATTATGGATAAGAATAAGACAATTATTCAGCATGGACATCGTGGTGCAAGGTCTTGTCCCATCGGTCATCTATGATCTTCCACCACTTTTTGTAACCTCTGGGATTTTTTTCTTTTATTTTTAGCTTTGCCCGGTCAATGGCATCGTACAACGTGCCCATCTGGTCCCTGTCATCTGAGTCTACCAACCTCAAGACAACTACCAGTGGCTCAATGATTGCCAAGTAGTAGGCAATCCTCTCCCAAAACCTCTTGTCAGTGATCTGCTTCTCAGACCTGACAAGAATCTCCAACTGATCTTTCTTGTCATGCAGGTTGTCCACCATATAGTTATAATACTCCTCGGAGTGTGTGAACCTAACCAATGCATGTCTGTGCCGGTGTAGACTCTCCAATGCAATGAAATTCGTAGCAAATCGAGTCGGACCAAGCCTAACAAGATCGTGCCCTCCTGTGTGTGATCTCATAATATGTAGCAGGCGGGGATGCGAATAAATAAATGATGTGATCGTCTGCGCCTGCCTGACAAGTGTGGATACACCCTCCTCCTTGCCTACATCCTCTAATATGAGATCAATGGAATGTGCCGCACAGGGCACCCAGAACATGTGCTTTCTCTTCTCCATCAACTTCCTCCCAGCCGCCTTATATGATGGTTCGTCGTCAGTGACAACCTGAACCACATTGTCCTCCCCGATCTCCTCCACCACCGCATCCATCAGAGAAAAAAGGAAGTCAGCATTTTTTATCTTCCCAGAAGCATCTACCGATTTCAAGAATATTGTCCCCTCAGAACCGTACACCAAGAAGTTTATCATACTCCTATTGGTGATACCTGTCCACCCATCGCACATAATTGTGCAACCCCTCTCCTTCCACACCAACTTAAAACCATCTATCCACTCCTTCAACTCCTGGACCTCCTCATGCAGCCCAGCACCGTATATATGTCGGCTTCCCGGGGCTTGCAAACCCGGTCCAGCCTCACCCACGGCATCCACCATCGTCTGGAAGTAGGGGCTGGTGGCTGCATGTGCTGGGATGCCTACATCAAGTTAAAAAAAATTGGGATCAGGCTAAAATTAAGTTTAAGTAAATAAAACACACATAATGTCAATTTTAATTTAAAAAGTGATACATGCATGTAAAAACCACTTCAAAATGTGGCGAACGGCTCTCTTTGCAGCCGTTCCTGTTGCCTTCACCCCTTTCATTGCCTGTTTTATCCCCATCTGCCCAACACTCTGTTTCCTAAATAAATACTCGTCACTCGGTGTAAATCGAGTGCTGGTAGAAGTAGAACGGCGGTATGGCTCCTGTCTTCTGGGGTCAATCTCTCGGTCCCGGGTAGGGCGAGCCGATGCTGATCGGCCCAAAGCTGGGTCAACTATGGACCCAGACTCTCCTGCTCCCCTCCTCCTGTCCTCCTCCTCAGCAAATGCACGCTTGCTAGCGTGCCTAGCACATCCAAGCTCGGAGTCTGTGGACTCCTCCTCGTTCTCTGGCTCTGGCTCAGCTGGTGCCTTCCCCTTGCCTTTCCCTTTTCCCTTTCGAGGTAGGCAAATCGCGGTCCCGCCTCCTCTGGAGTAGCTCGTCGTGCAACTCCTCCCTCTGCTCAATCCTAACAGCCCGTTGAGAGGCTCTACCTGTCATGTAACCTCTCATCTCCTCACTCTTCTCCCTCGGCACCTAGTCACATTCCTTTACATTTCCATCTGTTCTGGCAATATGTTGTTTCAGCCGAAACACCCCCCCGTTCATCTCCTTCCCACACCATCTGCACTGTACCCTCTTCATGACTGGGTCTACCATGTGCCCGTGTTCTCAACCCACGTCGGAAGCACGTGTTGGTGCTGCATCACCTTGATCGGCCATTGTTTATATCTGCAAAAATTGTAAACAATGCACTAAAAATGATTAGTCCATATAAAAATTGCTTTAGACGCTGTTCGGGAAGCAGACGGCCCAAGTAACACACCATTGGGTATGTTTAAAGGGTTACGTATTTGCTTTGATTCCCGCAAATGGTCGTAAATCAACGTACGGGGCTTCCAAAATTTTTCCCGTACAAAGAACATCCAATCGATGTTCAAACAACTTAAGCGGAGTTGTTCAATCAAAAATCACCGAGTTTAACTCTGCTCGGAGTCGTCGGAAACATGTAAAAATAGACGTACGGGATATCCGGAATTTTTCCCGTGCAAAGAACATTCGATTGAATAGTTCAGAACTTAAACGGACTTGTTCGGTCGGAAATTACAACGTTTAACGACGCTCGGACTCGTCGGAACGCGTAAGAATAAACGTACGAAGTTTTCGGCAAAGAAATCTTACCAAAAAGCGGTTAAAGATCGAAGAAGAGGTTGATTCAAGGCCGATCGCAGCTTGGATCGGCAGAATCGGCTGAAGGAATCGCTTGGAATCGCCGGAATTGCCGTCGGAATCGTTGGAATCGCCGGAATCGGTGCTGGAATCGCTGGAATCCTTGTGGAATCGGTGCTGGCAGCTAGGATCGATGCCTGGATCGCCGTATCGACGCTGAAATCGCCGTAAAATCGCCGGAATCGAACCCTTCCGCCGCGGGATCGATGGAATCGACCGCGGCGGTCGATTCCGGCCCTAAAAGGGCTGGAATCTGTTCGATTCCCGGTCCAGAATCGAACCGGTCCACATGAACCGGTCTTCCAACGGATCGACCGATTTCACAAGGAATCGGTGAAATCGGATCGATTCCGACCGATTCCAAGCGATTCTGACCGATTCCGCGGAATTCATACCGGAATCGGTCCTTCCGCATGGAATCGGACCGATTCCACCGATTCTGCAATCTATGGGCTGGAGTGAGATTATAAGTCCCACCTAGTCTGTATATTAATGTTACCAGCCTAGACGAAGAGGTAAAAGAGCTTAAGACTTGAATAAATGGTTTCGAGATGGTCTAAAGGGATGCACAATGATGTGTGATGGGTGGATATACATCACGAAGAGATTGATGATTAGTTTTCTTGTTTATTGTTTAGAGAGCACAGCATTTCTAAAGTCCATTGATGCTTCTTATCAGATAAAGAATGCGAACTACATGTTTTCACTTATGGACAACATTGTAGAAGAGATTGGAAAGAGAAATATTGCCCAGTTTGTGACAAATAATGAGCCCTTATACAAGACAACATGGAGGAAGTTGATGTAAAGAATGCTACACCTCTTCTAGGTTCCATATGCATCACACTCTATCGATCTAATGTTGGAGGATTTAAACAATGAGACTTAAGTTTCTTCACTTGTGAGATAGGCAGAGCTGATCACGTCATTCATCTATTCACATCCTCATTTACTACATATCATGAGAGATCATAATAAGCGGCACGAGCTAATCTAGTTTAGGCTAACTAGATCTATCACACACTTCATTGTCTTGGAGAGTTTGCTCCAATTAGATATACACTTGTCTGTTTTATAGTATTAGAGTAATACATTTATTATATGGTTGACATGCACAATAAGATGGATCAATTAGAGATATTTGCACAGATAGAATGTCTAATAATGGATAAGTGTTTTTGGGAAAGAATTGTTTGTTACTTGTCCATTATTGAGTCACTTGTACATGTGTTGAAATTAATGAACTTAGATGAGAGAAACTAGATAGGATACCTCTACGATGCCATGGACAAAACAAAGTTGAAAATTAAAGAGAATCACCGTAAAGATTATAAGAAGTGGTGGAATATCATAGATGACATATGGGATATGACACCATTATGTGTATACAGAAGGTAATTCTTCTTGTGCATAATTTAATAACCACCTGATGCATAAATGTATGCTATTATATTATATATGATGAATGCATGATACTTTTTAAACCCTCAGATGCAATACAAAGGACAAGTATGCAATAATCAAAAAATCCAAATGGATACTTTGTCTGGCTTTCTAGAGTTCACTGTTCAGCGGGACAAATGTGAAGTTGAATTAGAAATGAGTAAAAAGTGTTATTGTTCTTACATTGAAACACTAATAATTTGGCAACTCTCAATTTTAAAATGTAATCTTATAAAATGAAATTTGGAGTATGCTCCGATCTAGATATGAGTATTCATTTGATAATGTTGTTCTTAATACGTTGAAACAACCCTCGTAACTTAGAATGATAGACGATATTATTACGAGAGTAACATCCTCTCTCTTTTTTTCTCTTTTTTTCGGTGAAGTGGTAGGTGTAAATGAATACAAGAAGTGGATGGAATCTATTTGTTGCAATTGTAAATTGCATTCTTAGTCAGAAGACAACTTTTTCTCAATGCAAGAGGAACTAGAGTATTTTTAGTTTGATTCGTATAAAGAAAAGGAATATACAAACATCTAGTAGATTGGAGAAGCTTATGTTCTACCACTATAACATGTGACTGAGAATAAAGAATATCAAAAACTGTTAAAAAATTGTAGAATAGAGATTTGCTATATGTTGGCGTCAGAATTTTCCGAAAAGAAAAAGAAGAGAAAAGGAAGAAAAGGGAGCAACCTGGCCCATGCTAGGCTGGACCGCCCCTCAATTGGGCTAAAATCAGGTCCTGGACGGGCTCAGCAGGATATAGTTGATCAGCCAGCCCATCCTCCCATTTTAAATCAAGACATATCAGCCCATAAAGAAGCCTGCGCCCAGCCCATTTAATACAAAGGACTTGATGGGCTGCAGCCATCCAAATTGACCCAAATCAGAAACCAGGCCCACCTGCGGCCAGGTGTGAACAGGCCCAGCCGCACCAGCCCTGCCACCTCAGCCCAGCGGTCAGGTCAAGGAGAGGGGAGGTGAAGGGCCAGCCGGTCAATTAAGAAGGTTGAATGGAGACTGGAGTAACCTCCATGGGGGAGGCCAAAAGCCATCTAGGTACCACACCTGGCCTGCCACATCACCACCTGCCACCTCAGCCAATCTGTCAGTTGAAAGACGGGGAAGATGAAGGGTCAGCCAGCCAATAAAGCAACCTTAATGAGATTGAATGGTGTAACCCCCAAGGGAGGCCAAGAGGCCTGCATACAAGCACAACCTGCTGCCTCTTCATCTCCCCTCAACTCTCTATAAGAAGAGGGGGGTGCACCAGCATCAAGGGGGGCTGCTTTAGACGCCGGGAGGCGGCCGGTTTATCCACTGCACCTGCTGCCAACTGTGCCCCTGCACCTGCTGCCTGCGGCCAATAAGGTGAAGAGGAGAAGAAGAAGAGGAGAAGAAGAAGACAAGGTAAGAAGGAGATATACATACATAGCTATGTAGCCCTTTAAGGGCACTCTCTTCAGCCTGTTCTAGCACCCCTCTTCTGCCTTTTGTTCATCTCCAGAAAATCCTCCTGGACAGACCCATTATTGGGACTGCTCAAAGGGCATGAAAACAGGGGGGCTTGAGGATCCGCCCGGAGTAGACTTTGCCCATCGGACGGTCTCCAAGAATCTCCAGGTCATCCACCCTCACCTAGGGCTCTAATGAATGCCACAAAGGGGTTGAAATTGGGGTCGGACATGGGCCGACTATGGGCTTGGGTAGAGGCCAAAAGATGGGCCAGTTGTGGGCCAGAATAGGGGTCTGGTCATGGGCCGGTTGTGGGCCAAGGTAGAGGCCAGAAAATGGGCTGGTTGTGGGCCTGAACAGGGGTCAGGTTAGGGGGCTGCAGGTGGGCTGAAACCGGGCTTGTTTAGAGGGCTGTTTTCGACCGGCTTTGGGCCTGCTCATGGGGGTGCGCAAAGGGCATGAAAACAGGGGGGCTTGAGGATCCGCCCGGAGTAGACTTGGCCCGTCGGACGGTCTCCTAGAATCTCCGGGTCATCCACCCTCACCTAGGGCTCTAATGGATGCCACGAAGGGGCTATGGAGTTGGATAGGGACCAGAGGATGGGCCGGTTGTGAACCTGAATTGGGGCCGAACAGGGGGGCTGTTCATGGGCTTGGATTGGGGCCCAACATGGGGCAGAAAATGGGTCTGTCCAGGGGGATTTTCTGGAGATGAACAAAATGCAGAAGAGGGGTGCTAGAACAGGCTGAAGAGAGTGCCCTTAAAGGGCTACATAGCTATGTACGTATATCTCCTTACCTTGTCTTCTTCTTCTCTTCTCCTTCTTGGCCGCAAGCAGCAGGTGCAGGGGCGCAGTTGACAGCAGGTGCAGTGAACAAACCGGCAGCCTCACGGCGTCTAAAGCAGCCCCCCTTGATGCTGGCGCACCCCCTCTTCTTATAGAGAGTGGAGGGGAGATGAAGAGGCAGCAGGTTGTGCTTGTACGCAGGCCTCTTGGCCTCCCTTGGGGGGTTACACCCTTCAATCTCATTAAGGTTGCTTTATTGACTGACTGACCCTTCATCTTCCCCCTCTTTCATCTGACAGATTGGCTGAGGTGGCAGGTGGTGACGTGGCAGGCCAGGTGTGGTATGTAAATGGCTTTTGGCCTCCCCCGTAGAGGTTACTCCATTCAACCTTCTTAATTGACTTGCTGGCCCTTCACCCCCCTCTTCTTGACCTGACTGCTGGGCTGAGGTGGCAGGGCTGGTGCGGCTGGGCCTGTTCACACCTGGCCGCAGGTGGGCCTGGTTTCTGATTTGGGTCAATTTGGATGGCTGCAGCCCATCAAGTCCTTTGTATTAAATGGGCTGGGCGCAGGCTTCTTTATGGGCTGATATGTCTTGATTTAAAATGGGAGGATGGGCTGGCTGATCAACTATATCCTGCTGGGCCCGTCCAGGACCTGATTTTAGCCCAATTGAGGGGCGGTCCAGCCTAGCATGGGCCAGGTTGTTCCCTTTTCTTCCTTTTCTCTTCTTTTTCTTTTCTGAAAATTCTGATGCCAACAGTAGCGTGCTTAGCATGTCTAAGCTTGGAGTCCGTAAAGTCCTCCTCACTCTCCTCCTCCGGCTCAGCTGGTGCCTTCTCCTTATCTTTCCCTTTGTATGTAGGCAAATCTCAGTCCCTCCTCTCAAGTAGCTCATCGTTCAATTCCTCCCTCTACTCAATCTTAATAGACCGTTGAGAGACTCTACATGTCATGTAGCCTCTCATCTCCTCACTCTTCTCTCTCGACACCTTATGGTCCTTATCACATTTTTTAACATTCTCACTTGTTCTGGCAATATGTTGTTTCACCCGGAATACACCCTCGTTCATCTCCTTTCCACACCACTTGCATTGCACTCTCTTTCTGGCTGCGTCTACCATATGGATGTGTTCCCAACCCCCGTCAGATAGATGTATTGATGCTACATCACTCAGATCTGCCATTACTTATACCTGAAAAAATTACAAACAATTCATAGAAAATTATTAGACATCATATAACTTGTTTTAGGGACTGTTTGGAGAGCAGACAACCTGTCGAACATACTATTCGGTATGTTTAGAGAGTTACGTCTTTGCCGGAAAGGGTAATAAATTGGCGTACGGGGTTTTTGAAACTTTTCCCATACAAAGAACATCCAATCAATGTTCTCACAACTTGAACGAAGTTGTTCGGTCGGAAATCGGCGAGTTTAACCATACTCGAAGTCATCGGAAATGTGTCAAAATCAGCATACGGGATTTCCAAAATTTTTCTTGTACAAAAGAACATCCAATCAATGTTCTTACAAGTTGAGCAAAGTTGTTCGGTCGGAAATCAATGAGTTTAATCATACTCAGAGTCGTCGAAAATGAGTAAAAAAAGGCGTAAGGGATTTTCGGCAAAGATCTTATCGACAATCAGCTTAGGATCGAAGAAAAGGTTGAATCGAGGTAGATCGGAGCTTGGATCGGCGGAATCCCTTTAAGGGATCGGCGGAATCCCTTTAAGGGATCGGTTGGAATTGCTAGAATCGCCAGAATCGGCGTTGGAATCATCGGAATCGCCGGAATCATCAGAATCGTGTCGGAATCGGCGTTGACAGCTAGGATCGAGCTTGGAATCATCGGATCGATTGATTCTGAGGATTGAATCGCCCTGGAATCGCCGCTCTGGTCGCCGCAGCGTGCTGGTTGCATGGGTATCGAGCTGAGCAGTCGATTCTGGTCCTAAAAGGGTCGGGAATCAATTCGATTCTCGGTCCAGAATCGGTTTGGGAATCGAACCGGACCGTATAGACCGGTTTCTGGCAGAATTAGATGGATTGACCGATTCCAGGCTGAATCAATTGGAATCAGATCGATTCCGACCGATTCAAGCAATTTAGTCCAATTCTAGCATAATTCCCCCTGAAATTTGAGCTTCCGCAAGGAATTGAATTGAAATCGACCAATCCGATTTCAGAATCGGTCGATTACGACGATTCTGCAATCAATGCCTTCGGCCTATTCTTGGTCTTCCGAGTTGAACTTCTATTCTCCAATCCCTCTTGATCATTGACGCAAGCTTCTAATGAATTCTTCTCGTAAAATATTTGATCCAAGTCGATGTTCTCTTCTTCAATCGTTGGCTTCTTAATCTGTCGTTTCGAAGCCTCTGATATCCACCTTTTTTTCTAGTTGGTTCTACTTCAGTCTCTCTAAATTCTTCAGCTTTAGTCTTATGTTGTAGTGACAATATACAAGGTCTTCAAGTCTTCGTGATGTCAATCAGTTCCTTTGCTTTATGTGAATCAAGCTAAATGTAGACCAGTTTCTCTCACAACTTGAAGCCGAAGTGGTTTGACTCAAGATTCTGATGACTACATCCGCCAAGTCTTCATATCCTGGTGCTTTACTATGGTCCATCCACCAATCAACTGCATAAATATAATATGTCAAAAAATTATATCGTACATTTTTATTAAGTAACTAAGTCACAAAGAAGAATTTTACATACCCAGACTTAGTAGCATCACAGATCATTTCACTCTACCTATTCCAAAGTGAAATGACTGCATTTTGTAATTGTACACCTTGTTGCAGCCAATAATAGACAAGTCATCGTCATTTAGCATCCGTCAGATGATGCATTTGACATTATCTAGCAGTTCATTCGATGCCTTGAAATATGAATTGTAGCTATATTGTGAGTTGAAAAATAACCTATCAAAGAAATAATATTAGTAATCAACTTATATGTATTTGGAACTTAATGTAAGTAAATGACTAAGGATTTATACTTGTCACTTCGAACTTCCCTTCGCTTGTTCCATTGCTTGTAGGTGCCTATGAAATTAGGCTCTTATCTCCGGTGGAGTCTGTGTGCAAGGTGCAACATTGTTCTTCATGCCTGCAAGATGAAATTTCAATCGATAAATACCACCGAATATTATTTTGTCATAATACCACCGAATATTATTTTGTCATAATACTTACATTGCACTTTTCTCTCCGCCATGGAGATTAAGTTACAATGTGCCCAAGCCAGATCATTCCGGGTCGCACCGGAAGTTAGGGTTGTATGACTTGAAGAAGACATCTTTAATTAACTAAAAAGTATGTAATTAAAACTAATTAAGTCACTAATAAAGTAATTAAATCACTAATTAAGTAACTAAAGAATTATTTTGAATATCTATTTAACTAACAAACTATTAACGAAACTAAGTATTAACTAATTATTTAAGTAAAACTAATAAAATTATATAAATACTAATTATGTAACTAATAAAGTAATTATCAAACTAATTAAATGATGTGATGAAGAACTTAATAAACTACTTAAATATCTAATTTACCAACTAACTATTTTATTTACTAACTAATTTACTAACTAACTAAAACAACTAATAAAAGAATGAAATATTTAATGAACTAATTAAGTAACTAAATAAGGAAGAGAACATGAAATTGAGAGTAAAAACTTGAGAGCAAGAGTGAGCAAGAGAGAGGTGAGAGGCAAGAGAACAGCTTGGGGGCTTTTGCCAGGTGGGTCGCACGACCCGGCAACCTCATGCGACCAGGTGCTCCAGGTCACGACCAGGCCGGGTCACGACCCGAAATACCATGGTCTCAACTTATTGAGTCATAAATGTCAATTTAAAAAATGTAATACATGAACATTTAAATAAGTAATCATACGATTCACAAACTATCTAAAAGACTATCATCAAAATAAAATATAATCAATTATTAATTGTTTAAATTTTTATATTGTATGAATAAACAAAGTTTGATTAATAATTAAAGAGTATAAAAAGTAAAATTTTGTTTAAGTAACATTTTTTTCTAAATAATGCATTCAATACTTATAACTTTTATATACTTGATATTTTTTATTTGTATAAATATATTACATAGAAAAAAAATTGCAGATTCAGCAAACACACTCCAAAAGAAAAAGTAAAGCCAATGTATATGGAAAAAAAAGTGCTAAAAAAGTTTGCATGATAGGGAGAGGAAATACCTTCTTTCTTTACATGCATAGATGATTTATAACTCTTTTTTCTTATTTTTTTATTAAGATACTCTCAAATCTGAGGTTTACGCGTTGTCACCACCCAAGTGCCTCACATTGTCTCTTTTTTTTGAAAAGAAGTGCCTCACATTGTCTGTTTTTTTCTTTATGAAAAGAAGTGGCAAATAAAGAAGTCTCATGTTTTGTCAACAAGGTGTAAAGTTGTAAACTTTAGGTGAAATGCTCATCTTGAGATGTACGTCTCAGAGCCACATGGCAGTGCCTTTTTAAACAATGCTAGTAACACAAAATGCTAAATATTCTAGTAAGATTCAAATTTATTGCATCGAGGTATAGAGGTTTTGTGGCTTCATTGAAATTTCAGGAATAATAGTAAACATATTTTAAAAATTTTAGGAATAATATACGGTAAACACATTTTATGTACTGGTATTTATCAAACTAAGTAAAATGATGATATTATTGCATAAACATCTTCGTATTGAACTATAATCATTTTGAATATTAGAGCTTTGAGTAGTAGGACGAACGCTAGATAGATGGAAAGACTTGCATCTTGTTTAGCAGTCCAAGTTCGTAATATACATTGGCAAATATTTTTCAGGAAATAGAATACGTGTGCATAAACTGAACGTTATTTTTTCTATCTCCGCCGTATCGTCCTCATCATCAGGCATTTTCTACCTTTTCCGTTATATATTTCGATCTTTTTTATGAGGACCGTCGGGACGAACAGCAGGCCTTATGGGCACTTATACACTGGTTGAACTTACAGGTGGCAGCAAATCACTGGCCGATGGAATACTTATCTGATGTATATTGCTGTAGCCTACGTGGCGTGGATCCTACTCAGTATACTGTTCTCTGCTGTGTAACACTAAAAAAAAAAGGTTTTTCTGGAAGAACAGGGGTGCGCATTTCGAAAACTAAGAGCAACTGAAATCACGGGATTCAGAGAGCAAAAGAGCCAACAGGTTAAGCATGTTTTCGGTACAAGTATTTTGTGGGGGCCAGTTTGATTTGTGGCTAGGAAGGGTGTAGATTACTTTCTCAGTTACTCGCGTGTGGAACAACTCATTCTTACAGGAGATGAGGTACGTATCCTCTCCCAGCGCTCGAACTTCATTTAACAATGTTATAATCGATCGATCGTAGAGATGATTGCAGCACGTTTACGCGCCTACATATTTTTTTTGTGATTCCACGTATCTATCCAAATATTCGTAGTTGAGAGTACGCAATAACTTTCTGTCTTTGGTTTTCGTTCCCTTAAAAACAGTCACTGGGTCGTACTATTTTAACATGGCTGTTAAAGGCACGCTGTTCGAGGGTTCCATCGAGGGAGATCCTGTCAGTGACACAGTCCAACAGGATGGGCGTAGGATAGACCCACCTGATGATGCTTCTCAGTTCTCAGCCACGAGCCACATGCTATCCCGGAAACACGAAAATAGCTGCGAACAGAGATGAGCTGAGAGACGGTGAGGAGCTAATGAAGTTTCAGGTAAAGATCAGCCGTCGGAGGCGGGCTGAGCATAACTGATGGTGATGGAGCCCTCAAGGTAGAACTTGGGCAGTAGAGAGTTTGGAGGAAAATGGCTCGCGCGCAACACAGGGCCCTTGGTCTTTCCATTATCTGGGGTATTAGTAAATAGAGCTTTTTATATAGCACTTAAGTTATATCGAAAGTAAGTGGAGATTTTTGCTTTAATATTCCCTCTCTAACTCTTCTTGATGCTAGCAGATTTAGTTTGTTTCTAAATCATGTAAATCTGTATATAACTAGAGATATGGTAATGATATCTGATTTTTTTAATAATACAAGACGTATCTATTTATTATATGTCTACCAAGTGAGTTTATTTCTGTGTTTTGTTTGGATGTGAAAGCCTAGATTTTTTGACAAGAATGTAGCACTGAAATTATATATCAAAAAATAAATTGGCATATTGTGTTGAAATTTTTTCATCTTCTTCAAGAGTGAATGAATCCAAATTAATTCGATTGTAGCATTTGCTAAAGATTTGTATTCAAATGATGTACTTGATCTTTATTGTTTTTGAAATTGCATTTTTATCAAGAAAAGTGATATTGCCGCTTGTTAGCATTCTATCAAATTGATCTCTTAACCAATTGCATCAATAATTGCTTGTAACGTGAAAGATTTAATTGCAATAGCAAGCAACCCGTATGTAATTTTACCCTAAAGATATTGATGGGATCCTTTAGACTGTTATCTAATGATAAACATTTGCATTATACATAAATTGGTATATCTTATTTACCGTAAATGAAATACCAGCCCTTGTTATTGCATGTAAATGAATATCGTTTTCTTGGGCTTTACTTTCTGTGCCTTAATCATTCTAGTCAGCTTTTTCATGTGTTTGTGTTCATCAATTCTATTGCATTATATGTATCTTCATTATCCTTGATAACATAAAGAGGGAATTTTACACGTTTGACGACATAAATTTTGTTTATTTTTTTAACTAAACATTTACAAACTGGATATTTTTACCATAATAAATGAACACATGATGCTGAAATATATAATCTAAATTCCCAATCGAAAGGATGCACATATTAGAGACCAATGCATGTGTAAGAACATGAGACTATATGTTGAAAGAGAAAACGGAAAATGCCCGAAAATTTCCAAAACAAAAGGAAAAATTCTAATATTTTATTTAATAAATTATTAAAGTGTTGTCATAGAATCCACGATAGTTAGGTTTAATTTTTTTTAAATATCAACTTATGAAATTAATGTTTGAATTAACTTTGTAAAATGTGATTTTTCATATTGGTGATTGGGACATTGGTTTTGCACTATGTACAATTTCGAGAAAGCATGAATATTCTAAATAATTTAGATTTCTTTGTTTGGATATATAAATTATTTAATAGATATTTTATGTTATTTATTTTATGAAAATTACAACAATCATGAAATTAAGAATTTTGAAAATTATGGGTTATAACTTTATGATATAAATGTTATATCATATAATTATCACTTATATTAAGGTCTGCATGCCTCGTCTCCTCTTTATTGAATTATGGTTCTAAAGTTTGACCTCTCTCAATGATATGTACTCCCATTGGTTAAAATCAATATTTCTTACTTAAATTATGGGTCTACATACCCTTAAACCTCTTGTAATAATAAAATGGTTTGTGGAGAAAGAGACAATGGGACCACTTGAAGAAATGTTCTTCGGGAATTGGAGACATGTTTACACTGGCATAAGATGTTGATTCTTTTTTATGCATACCGATCTACCTCCAGTGTTGCATAATTAGGATTAAGTTCATGATCATTCATTTAATTCTTCTATATGCGATATATGGGTTTGTGCTATTGTTTATATCTTAAATATGTGATATTTTAAATGTATATATTTATATACATATGTAGGATATATTTTGATGAGATTAAAATAAAAACTTATCATCATTTAAATTAGGTCAATAAACATGAAACATTAATAATGACTTAAGAAGTCTTCCTTTTTATAGTCTTTATAAGTCAATTTTGAATTGGATGGGTTTATTGTGTTTCTCACAATACTCATTCAACAAGAGATTGATGATCATAGTCAAACACAAGTACCAAACTTTGGGGTGGACCATCAGCATGACCTTGTTGTGTTTCCCACATCGATTATGTTAAGAATTTATTCTCATAACGTAACAAGCATATTTGACTTGACTAGAGTATATGATTTATTGTATTTCTCACAAAGTCATAACTTTAAACGCTAAATATAATTAAAGTTGTATACCTATTAATTATGTGGTGATTTGTCATGTTTCCCACAAGGTCATCACCTTAATAGGGTCATAGTCCCACTAGGATGCCATCGTGTTATCCTGTCTTTGCATAATGATAGTTATGCAAATTGGTCGAAAATTAGTAGGAGCATAATATAGGCTAAAAGATCATATCTTAATTTACGTTATCAGATTGTAATTATATATATCTCTCTTTGTAGAATTAAATGATAAACCATTGCGGATGGGGGAGACAATGAGGGGAAGCGAGGAAAAGGTGATAGTTGGGAACTCTTATGTTCTAAATGTAAACTTGAACCTAAATATACCGACTTATGTTGCACCTTAGCGGGGGATGACTTTGCGGGTTCCCAATTTCTACTTCCTCGGCCAGCTGAAGATGAAGAGCTTGGAGTTGTTGACCTGGATTTCATAGTGAGGTGATGTTGGCTAGTTTGTAAGGGTGAGTAGTTGTCAAAAATTGGATTAGTTTCATGAAGAGAGAGAGAGAGAGAGAGAGAGAGAGAGAGAGAGAGAGAGAGAGCACTAAGTAATGGATGCTTTAAAACGGAAGGAAGTAATAAAATAAAATAAGCTAACTAGCACGTAGATGAAAAGGGGAGATTGCAATGGGTTCACAACTTCTTCCTTGTTGTTTGGCCAGAGAAGAAAAGTTTTTTCGAGCTTCTTTTCTTCAACGTGTCCACTCCTTAGCATGTCTTGGATGATGCATCCACAACCCGGATGTGTTGTTGCTGCAATTTCTAAAAGATTAAAAGAGAATGGTGCAACAAGAACTAATGGTGGGTGTAGTACCCATAAATACAATGAACATGAAAACAAAAGGAGTGTGATGAACTGGATTAGGGCTAGTTTCCTAACCCTTTTTTTGGTATTTTGATGTATGTATGCTATAAAAATGCTATGCTAAATGATGAATAATGGCTAAAAGATGCTTAAACAAAACAAAACTCCCTGGCAGGGATTGCCTACATGGGAAAAGACTCCTTTTTACTAGATGAGATAGGAGGATCTTGGCTTGAAAAGGGGCAATCACCTTTGGAGAGGGATAAAGATGGGCAAAGGATTCCTAAGCCTCCAAAGATGCGTTGGTTCTTGCTTCAAGATGCTAAAATTGCCTTGCCAAAAATCCTAAATTCATCAAAAATCTCCTATTATAGAGGACTAAAAGAGCATTGGGTCAGCTAATATCCCCCACTATTTGTGCTTTAGGATATGTCTACCTCATCTAGACGCAATAAAAACATGTCCGCCCTTTCAGACACGTATAATGAATATTTTCAAATTTTTATTATGCGTACAATCAGTGATGTTTGACCCACCATTGATCTCACACATCTGGATTGATCGGATGTATCAAACTGACAAGAACACGTGGACCATTAAGTGGAATTGTTGACGCACAGGTCCAAATTAGTAGACCTTTTCTAAAATGAGATACGTCTTGCTGATCAGATGTATCCTTTTAAGGACACCATTAATTGCCCATAAATGGTGGTCAATCAAAGGTTCAAATTTAAAATTGCCTTTCCTTAAGTAAGACACATCTTGTTGATCGAATGTGTCCCTTTGAAGGAAAGGTTTGACCACTTACCCTAAATGGGATGCATCTGGTTGGATCGAACGCATCTCTTCTAAGGTACATGCACAATCAACAGGTGGGAAAATCAAAATACCCAAAGTTCCCACCACATAGACACATCTAAGAAATGGATGTGCATATCAATTGGCACTAGACACGTTATCCATTCCTTTGGATGTGTCAAAAGATTTGATCTTGATGACTTTGGGTGGACGGTGATCAAAATCCAATGATGAGTTCTCAAGTATTGTACAATAAACACACGAGTTTTGTGCTCCACATCTAGGCAAAATCGGCATGTCTACAACTTGCCATGCCTTGGTGTCGGCATTGCAAGGGAGTGACATGTAGTGGAGCAGAGACACATTTGAGTGGCATAACGAAGATGGAATGGTGGCATACTGAAATGGTGGCCCCAAGGTGTAGATTAGACACATAAATTCATACCCAATCAGGCAATGTGCGAATGCTATTTGGTATTCTTAGAAAGCCTTAGATATTCTATCCGGAATACTCCCCTTGGTTAGTCGAGGAAAAGGAGTATCATGCATATGATAGGGGATATTAAAAAGCCACCCGCATGATGGGTGATTCATCATGGATGGTGGACCCATACTATGTGGTGTGTGCTTATCGGGAATGGTTGAACAATAGTGTAAAGGAGATTGTCTAAACTAAGCAGAATCTCCAACTAACCAAAAAAAGAAGTCCTTTAATTTCATGGGAGGTCCTCTTGGGGCACCAACTCAATTCGAAGTGGAATAACCTCATGTCACATAGACGATACTCATGAAAATGCCATAGGGCTCTAATCAATGAGTGATGGTAGAGCACAGCGTGAAACATGACGTGGTAAAATTGAAAAACATGGTGGGAAAATGGCACAATAGGTTACGATGGGAAAAAGAATCATGGAGGGATAGTGGTTGGGATGAAATAGGACATGTAAGATTGAGTAAAATGATGGGCCACAGTGGCAAGAACATGATGGAACATGGTGGTGATTGGAGAGTAGTAGTTGGATGCAGCCTAATGCATGAGATGCATGCGATGTGATGCAAGACACTTGTGCTAAATGTGAAAATGTATGCTAGTCTGAAAAAAATGCAAGTATATAGAACATAGTTGGAGATATAGGTCGCTTAACAAATCAAGTAGCCCTTATGGGAACCATCGTCCTTGTCGTGCAAATTAGGCCTATCCAAGAGTTCTAAAGTTCTTGAAAATACCAAAAACAACAACAACAAAAAATCTTTGCACTCACTTTTGGAAAAATTGATAGAATGCCCAAGCAATTTAAGCTTGGAAGAACCATTGGGATGTCAGACTACTATGAGCAACATGAGTCTAACCAGGCCCACTACAAGCTATAAGGTCCACATATGACTCGAGCTAAAAGCTATGTCAATGTTGTTCTTGAACCGGAGGCACAACAAGAGATCACCCATCAACTTCCTCTATCTAGCCTTGAAAAGTTGTTTGAGGAACTTGCTCTCTATTTAAACCCAAATACTATGTCAACTATCCAAACTTTGATTAAAGATAAGATGCCCAGTGACCATACTTCTGCTAATGTTGGTCCATTCACTTCTGCTCCTCAACCTATGGTTTGGCAACCGATCTTGGCCCCGCATGGGCATTCTAACTCCAACCACGCTTTACCAACTCCTCACCACATGACGAAGCATCATCAATCCAATCTCTTGCCACACCTGTGGGTCCATGCTTCTAACTTGGTTCCATCCTTGATCTGACCTACTACTCAAGTTGCTCCACCAATCACCTCAACTTATACCACACCAGTTCTTGGGTCCCACAATCAAATTCCACTAAGCATTACTTAAGAATTGGTTGTCAATCGGGCATTAATAAGTATGCTCACCCAAATACATGGGCAATACAAGAAATTAACGTGCTAGTTAGACTCCAAAGCAACCCCTTAGGTTACCATTCCATCACTCCCAATCCTTCATCTTCCTCCTGTCAAGATGCTAGTCTATCATCACTACAATGGCACTAGCAATGCATTTTGTCATCTGAAGAATTTTCTCTACTAGTCTTCTTTATGGCAGAGTGACCGCAAGGCCCTAGCATTTCATTTTTTCAATCTTTGGAAGGGCTGGCCTTAGAGTGATTTTACTTGCTCGACCTTGTCGACTCCGAAAATGGGTTCCGAATTAGCACCTCAAGAGAAGGGTGAAAGATAGAATAGGGGAAAAGGAGAGAATCGAAAAACACTCAGAAAGTGGTAAAATCCTCACCTCGGCCCCATGCTCACATTGATCCCCGAACTTTCATCTCATAGCGTCACTCGAGCACCGGAGATGGTTCGGGTCGTGTGGGAGGAGAGGGAGGAGTAGAATGACTTAGAACATAAATAAGAGAAGAAGTGGTCGCCAGGAGCCGTTGGCTCCGCTTTATGGAATAAAAGACAAGATTGAGTTGACCGTATGTACCTTAGAGCGGGAGATGATATGTTAGTTAAACCTTCTTCCTCATCTGCCAGCCGATGAGGGAGAGTTCAACCAATGCTAGCTTGATCAATCTGTGCAACTATTAAACAAGGAAACAAGTGAAGGGATGGATTAGACTTGTGGGAAGTGTAGTAACTGTAAAGAGAAGATGAGAAAGGAAGCAATTGAAACCGAACTCACCGGCTTTGGGGTGAGCCTTAACCCCTTTTTTGTGTTTTTGGTTATGTAAAAATGATGAAAACTAAACTAAAATATGTTCTAACAAATAAATATACTAAATGAAATGAGTTAAGAAGAACTTATGAAGTGAATTGGCTTGAGTTGAAGCCGAGTTGGTTGAAGAAGGCCAGTTCGGGTAGCCTTGTACCCTTCTGGTGCGACTTTGGTGCAGAGAATTCTACGGACGACCCCAATGTTAGAATTGAGTGCTGTTTGTTTCTATGGATGGAGAACTCAGAGAGGAAGAGATCTTCTATTGATGACTTCTCCGAAATATGTCCGTAAAAGCATGTAGAAAATCTGAAACTAGACGGATATGGAAGAATAGAACCTGGAAGCACGCCCTTAGTGTAGCAATCACCACGGACATACGGCAAGTTGGAATCAAGTGTCTCCAGTTGTAAATGAAAGAAGACAAGGAGATGAACGATTCTTTTGTTTACCACTTTGGCAGAAGAAGCCCTAAATTTTCTATATAAGCCAATGAAGTTCTATGATGTAGAGTGCTCTGATCGGGCCTTCTTCTTTGCTTCGGGATGGATCTCTCGACGTCGGATCAGCTTTGGACGTCAGGACAGCCTCAGGAGGGAGCTTGGATGAACTCAGGACAAGCTAGGCATGGGTTAACCTTGTTTCATTGGGAATAGCCCTCAATTTATAGAGATGGAAAACTGGTGCAAACGAGGGAAACTAGCCAACTACGCCCCCGGCTTTCAAAGGAGGTGGGGGTGCGTAGGGAGTGCCCTCCACTTGAGGGTGCATAGACCGCGCCCCCAAGGTGGGGGCGCGGTCTATGCACCCCCCTTTTCAAGTAGAGCGGGGGCGCGTTATGCATTTCATTACTAAAAATCGCCGGAACCTTCCAAAAGTTGCTAAAAATCAGACTTAAGAAGATGAACTCACCCCCGACCCAGGGGTGCGGTCAAAATAAATGATAATTTTCGACTCCAAAAACGGGTTCCGGATCGACACCTCAAGAGAAGGTGAAAGATAGAATAGGGGAAAAGGGGGAGTGAATCGGAAAACACTCGGAAAGCGGTAAAAAGTCCTCACCTCGGTCCCACACTCACATTGATCCCCTAACTTTCATCTCACGGCGTCGCTCGAGCACCGGAGACGGTTCGGGTCATGTGGGAGGAGAGTGAGGAATAGAATAACTTAGAACATGATAAGAGAAATTGTGGTCACTAGGAGCCACGGGCTCCGCTTTATGGAATATAAATCAAGAGATGAGTTGACCGCGTGTACCTTAGAGCGGGAGATGATATGTGGGTTAAAACTTCTTCCTCGTCGACCGGCCGATGAGGGAGAGTCCAATCGATGCTAGCTTGATCAATCAGTGCAACTTAAGACAATAAAACAAATGAAGAGTTTGATTAGACTTGTGAGAAGTGTAGTAACTGTAGAGAGAAGATGAGAAAGAAGCAATTGGAATCGAACTCACCGGCTTCGGGGTGCGCCTTAACCCCTTTTTTGTATATTTTTTATGATATAAAATTATGCAAAAAACTAAATAAAAATGATGTTAAAATGATTATGGATGAATGATGAAGACATAGAAACTTGAACGGCTCAAATCGAAGCTAAAACAGAGAATATATCACCAATATGGCTGGACAGCGCACTGGACTGAACGTGCCCTGGGTTTAAGGGCGCGGTGGGCGCACCCTAGGTATGAGAGCGCGATCTGCGCGCCCTTGGTTTAGGGGCGTGTTGCACTATCTGGCGCAACTTCGGTGCAGAGCTCGTCACGGGCAGTCCCAATGTCAGAATTGAGTGCCGTTTGTTGAAGTAGATAGAAGACTCTAAGAGGAAGAGTTCTTATGTTAATGACCTCTCCAGAATCCGCCTGTAGAAGTCTGTAAAAATTCTGAAAATGGACGGATGTGACAAGTAAAACCTGGATGTGCACCCTTGGTGCAACAATCTCCACGGACAAACGGCAAGTCAGAATCGAATGCCGTCAGTTGAAAATGAAAGAGGACGAAGAGAGAAATAACTCTTCTATTAAAGACTTTTGCAGCAGGAGTTCCAAATTTTCTACAGAAGTCGATGAAGTCGGTTGATGTAGAACGCACAGATCGGGCTTCTCCTTCGCCTCGGGATTGATCTCTCGACGTCAGATCGACTTTGAACGTCGGGACAGCCTTGGAAGAGAGTTTGGACAACCTCAGGATTAGCTAGGCATGGGGGATTAACCTTGGGTCATTGAGAATGACCCTCAATTTATAGAGGAGAGAAATCGGTGCAAAACATGGAAACTGGACCGACCGCGCCCCCGCCTTTCAAAGGAGGCGAGGGCGCGTAGGGCACGCCCTCACCTTGGGGGCGCGGCCTGCGCACCCCCCAGTTTCAAAGAAACCGGGGGCGCGTTACGCATCTTATTGCTAAAAATCGCCGGAGTCTTCCAGAAATTGCTAGAATCCGACTTGACAAACGTAACGTGCCCCCGAACCGGGGGCACTGTACAAATAATCGAAAATTATCAATGGTAACTTTTTAAAAATCCGGTTTAGAAAGTGCTAATCGGGGCAATTTCCGATTTTTGGAAATTGACCGCCCCCCCGCGTAGGGCATGCCCCCGGAATGAGGGCGCTCAGAGCGCGCCCCCGGGTTGAGGGCGCACAGGGCGCTCCCTCCCCTTTCAACGGGAGCGGGGGCACGGTACACTCTCTCTCCTACGCGCGCATTCCACAAGCCGTAACTTACAAACAGAATGTCTGATTCGGCTTCCATTTGTTGCATTGGAAAGAGTGCCTTAAGACGCACCTCCTCAAGTCGGTAAACCAGCTGGAATTACTATCGAGACATTCGCACGGGGCTTTGACTACCGGTTTACCATTTCATAAAAAGCCAAAAACCGCGGCGGAGATCCGAAAGGGCACGGTTCCGGTCGAGCAATCTCGGGTCAGCTCAGGATGACTTAAAATGATGACCGAACAAGTCCGGTACGGTCGGAAAACCCGAAATCATCGAAAAATCTGAGATTAACCCAGTAAACGTGAATCGAAACTCGGAAAAGCCGTAAAACCCTAAAATCGACTGAAATGGCCGTATGGCCCCGGTTGATGAAATATATGGCTAGGATCGACCTGGATGACTTGAAAAGACCCAGTGATGACCGAAAAGGCCTTACGCGTGGTCCAGGATAGCCGTGTCAATACAGATCAAAAAACTGTAACAAAAGCCGTCATTGACCAACAACTACCGAATTGAGTTCTCGAAAACCCTAAATGTTACGTAACACATGCGGGACTCCCGAGACATTCAATTAAGGACTATTCAAGGTCGGTCATCGAGTAAGCTCCGTGTTTTCACAATTCACGTGTGGCTCTCACTTGAAGGTTACGGCATTATTCCGAAAATCATCGGTCCATTCCCAACTACAAGGGGCTCCATCAGCGTCTTTAGCTTATCTCCAAGAGGTAATCTGGATCAAATAATGGTCAAATAAAAGATATTGCCTATGAAATAAGAGTCTGGGGCTCCGATTCAGGGCAATTTGGCGTGTCTACAATAATTAGCGGGGGAAACTTTTCAAAAATCGATTTAGAAGGCACTAATCAAGGTAATTTCCAATTTTCGGAAACATACCATGCCCCTGTCTTTCGTAAACGTGTTCCGCGGGCCGTAACTTGCAAACAGGACGTTCAATTTGGCTCCCGTTTGTTGCATTGGAAAGAGGGCATTAAATCGCAGCTCCTAATGTTAGTAAACCAGCTGGCATGACTCCCGAGACATTTGCACAGGGCTTTCTACCGGTTTACCCTCTTACGGAATGCCAAAAACCACGTAAGAGATTCGAAAGGGCACAGTTCCGGTCAAGGAATCTTGGGTCAACTCGGAATGACTTAAAATGATGACCGAACAAGTTTGGAACGATCAAAAATCTGAAATTATCAAAAAATCCGAGATTAACCCAGTAAACGTGAACCGAAGCTCGAAAAAGCTGGGAAATCCTAAAATCAGCCGAAATGGCCATATGGTCCCGGTTGATGAAATGTACGGCTAGGATCAACCCGGATGACCCAAAAGGACCCGATGATGACCAGAAAGGCCTAGCACATGGTCTGGGATAGCCGTGTTAGTATATATCGAAAAGCCATAACAAATGTCGTTATAGACCGACGACTGCCAAAATGACTTGTCGAAAACCCTGAACGTTACGAAACACATGCAGGTCTTCCAAGACCTTCAAGTATATACCATTCAAGGTCAGTCATTGAGCAGGTTTCATGTTTTTCACAGTTCATGTGTGGCTCTCACTTGAAGGTTATGACATTATTCCAGAAATCATCGGTCCATTCCCAACTCACGAGCAGCTCCACCAACGTCCTTAACTCATCTCCACGAGGTAATATGGATCAGATAATGGTCAAATAAAGGATATTTCTAATGGAATAGGAGTCTGGGGCTCCGAATCAGGCCAATTTGGTGTCTACAGACCCTACAGAAGCAAGCCAACTTTGATGTGGTCAAAGCCAAGTTTCTGTAGAGATACCAGGACTGGGTAGGACCAGCCTACTCTATTATTGATTTGATTGTTGAGAAGATGAAAGTCAATGAGGACTTTGTGAAATTCACCAACTACATGAGAGCAATGGCTAAGAGACTCATGGACATGATCTCAGAGGGTGACCAAGTGATGATGCTCATAGGGAATACCATGCTAGCCCTTAGGAATGTTTTCATGATGCACCACCCAACAATCATGAGTGAGCTCTACAATAGTGCTCATTACCTACATACCCACTTTAGAGACTCCACCATGGTCAATACTTTTGATCTTAAACCCCGAGCCGCTTGGAAAATCAATAACTTCACACTTGCCAGTCCCATCATTGAGAGAGTAGCCAATAATAAGAGTGTCAATGCTATAGGAAACCTAGGAGGCCACCATCAAAACTAGTATAGGAACCCACAACCGAACTAACAGTACCAACCCACCCCTCAACAACCTCAAGCTAGGCAACAACAACGTATTGTGCACCCCATAGTACTACTCATAATTACCCTTTTCCTTGACCGACATCTTCAATGCACTTATGATGGAGCAACAAGTAAAACTGCCCAAGGAGAGGGTCGGCTGGCCGACCAATGTGGACATATCAAGGTATTGTGTCTACCATTAGTATCTAGGGCACACCGTTGAAGTTTGCTTCCAATTTAGGAATTACATCTATGATCTCAACAACCAAGGGAGTATCAACTGGACATATATGGAAGAGTGCATACAACCCATGAAGGTAGGAGGAAATCAGCAACGACAACAACAACCACAATAGGCACAAGCTTAGTAGTAACCCAGCTTGGGCATTATTCAAGATCCGCTACCAGTTCATGTACCCGCTCTAGTAGCGGCACCTGCACCCGTCAACCATAGGATCAGTCTCATTTATTTTGCCACCAACAAATTAATTGATCATGCTTAAATTTGGTAACTGGAGAGTGTAAAGGCCACCATTCCATCTACTCAACCATCCTTTCCATACCTTGAGCCACTATCCGCATTGGTCGATGCCTCATTCGTGCACAACCACCACCACACTTAGCATTACCTCAATCAAACCCAACACCACCGCCATCAAATCCATTGTCTCCACCATTGGCCATCATTTGCCCTAATCGACTCTTAATTAGGCTGGCCACACTGCCCCAACTGACACCTACACCAAACCACCTGACCATCATTCCTACACCGAGCTTACTTAGATGCCTCCTTATCATCAGACCATCCCCACTTCCACATTCCATAATCCCACCACTCCAACAAACCATAACCTCATCCCTACAACCAGCCATGCCAACAACTACACCAACCTTACTGTTGTCACCACCAATAGTCCTATCCCAAACACTTCATGCAACCAACCGCCAATTAGCCTAGGGGCTCAAGAGTAGGAGATGTTAGTGTCGACTCTGAAAATTCGACGGGGTCTTCTCCTTTTCAGGAAAGTCCGTGAATCCAGATCGTCACCTCAAGAGGGGATGAGAAAAGAAAGGAATAAAGCTCGGAAAGCAAATCTCACCTCGATCCCACACTCACATTGATCCCCGAACTTTCATCCCTTGGCGTCGCTCGATTACCAAAGAGACAGTTCGGGTCATGTGGGAAGAGGGTGAGAAGAAAGAAATTAAGACATGTGGTCGCCAGGAACCGTGGGTTCTGATTTATAGAATTAAAATGACCGTGTGTACCTTAGCGTGAAGAATGTGAGTTAAAACTTCTCCTTCTTCGGCCGGCCGATGAAGGAGTCCTCAACGCGGTGGGTGCTTGATATTCTGTGCAACTAGACAAAAAACAAGTGAAATAGACTATTAGAACTAAACAAGGTGGAGTATATGCAAAGAGAATAACATAAAACACACAATTGACTAGAAACTGACCGGATTCGGGTTATCTCTAACCCTTTTTTTTATTTTCGGAATAACAGAATAAAAGTAATGCAAAAATGTAAAAAAATGATATGAGGATGGAGAATCACTAAACAAAGAGACAGGAAAAAGAACTGAAAGATTCTTAGTTGAATAGAGAAAGATATAGCCAAATTTGGGTTGTCGAAAAAACCGAGCAGCAGTCCAGGATCTGCCAGGCGCAACTTTGCTTCTGCGCTCGTCACGACCAGCCCCGACCTCAGAATCAAGTTCCATCAATTTCAAACTGAAGAAGACTTGAAGATGAAGAACTTTGATGAAAAGAGCTCAGGCAGAAAACGTCCACACACTGCTGTAGTAGCCAAAGAAGAGAGACTTGGTAGATCACCTGCAGAATAGCCTTCCTCTCTCTTGAACTGACTTTTCTCTCTCTAAAAACTCGAAATTCTCTCTTTAAAAATCACAAAATCAATGCAGGAGGGAGGTTGGACGTCTTGAGATGCCTGGGGGTCGTGCTCATGCCTCTATAATGACCGGAATCGGAGTTTATTTATAGGAGAACGAACGGCGCGATCAACACTACAAAATAGGAGACCTTGTGGTCTACCCCTGGGTGCATGTGCCCTACCCCCCAGGGCACATGTGCCTCCAAGTGGGGGCGCATGGCACTTTTTCCAAAAAAATCGATCTTATCCGGTCATCTGTTCAGCGGTAGAGTCCCGGTGAAAAAACTGGTTCCCTTGTGCCTCAAGGGCAGGGCGCATGTGCCCTCAAGTGAGGGCACGAGGTCACGTGCCTCACTGGTAGGGCGCATGGGCACGTGCCCTGGGTCCCGGGCGCATGTGACTAGGAACCCGGGCGCATGGGACTGTTTTTGCGCGTCCTTCTTCCGGAAGCCATTGCGAACACTCCCGAACTCGGAATTCAACGCCGTTTGTTGCGTTGGAAAGATAACAGGCCGAAGAAGCTTTCTATAGCATCGGATAAGCCATCACACCCTCCAAAATTTCATAATTTTATCCGGAAGTTAGGGCAGTGAACAAAAGATCCGATACAGGTCAAAATGACTCCGACGGCAAACCGGAAAGGCACGGTATGCAACAAAACTTGTCCGGGGTTTGAACATGACCATAACCTTCAATGCATGATCATTAGGAATTGGTCATTCATCCAACTTTCGTGTTTACACGATTTACGTGTGGCTTTCGCTCGGAAATTATGGCTTTTTGCGGAAAACTTCGGAAAGCATCCGATTTCGTTCGGCGAAGCTCCAAATCAACTTTTAAAGACCCGGCATCATTATAAGGTCAATCATACATGTTACCCTATAAAACATGAGTTTTATGCTCAGAATTAGGCGAATTTGGCGTGTCTACAGCTAGCTCCTAAAAGTGAGTACCTGACACACATTTTCTTAAGAAGAGCTGGCAGTCCCAAAAGTTAGAAGATATGCATTGTACATCATAATCACTATTAGGAAAGTCAGTGTGAAATATTGTCTGATCAATACAAGAGTATCTATTAATGCTATGCCGCCAGAAACTTTGCAACTATATGACATCTTTGAGGATGAGATCAAGCCATCTCACATTACTGTGACTGCCTATGATAATTCTAGAAAATCTGCATATGGAGTGATCATACTAGAAGTGGGACTTGGACCACATATAATCATGGCTGATTTTCATGTTTTGGAATTGGATTCAACCTTCAAGGCTATACTAGGATGACCCTACCTCAAGGTGATGGATGTTATCATCTCGACCCACCACCAATGTATCAAATTTTCATACAAGGGACATGTGGTTAAGGTGACCAGTATGCCTTTAATGAATTATGTGAGTTGTTTCTCCTCCGCAACATCCTTCTAGGAGCCCAACCAACCAGTAATCTTAGTAATAGAGTACTCAATGTCAAGGTATTGACAATCTCACCCCCAGAAATGGTCTAGCAGTAGAGGATGAAGAAGTTGGGATATCAATTAGGAAAGGGACTAGGTATGAGTCTACAAGGAATGACTCGGCCTATTAAGTTTGTGAGAAGGCATTGAAGGGACATCGGAACAGGGTACACCATGAGCCCATATGCATTCTTCGTCAAGAGAGAAACTATCATGGTGAATGAGAAAGCTAAAGAAACATAGACAACACTATCTACACCAATCAAGAAAAGGAGGGCCTATGACCTAGTAGATGAAATGATGAGTCTAAGCTTGTCTATGGCTCACTTGTTTACATATGAGCAAGAGCAATTTCAGCCACTTGAGGGTAGACTGACCAATGATTAGCCTATCATTCCAAGTGGTCAATCTACCTGATGGGCCGATCCCATAGTCCAAACTATTCCGCAGGGACCATCCCCCCACCGTTGCTCATTTTGGGGTTCTCATGCCACTCCTTTTGGACTTTCTTTATGGGCTCTCCAGTTCACTTCTTAACATTGGGCTTATGTGCCCATCCAAGCTAATAATTCACATTGGACTCACATGCCCATTCGAGTTACCCATCACTACTGGGACCGCATGCTCATTTACCATAAATACTGGGCCTACGTGCCTATTAAAATTCCCATCAACTTTGGGCCCACGAGCTTGTCTTCTATTAATATTTGGGCCCGCAAGCCCATTTTTTTATTTCTTCTTAAAATCTTCTTTTCATTAGTTGCATCAACTTTTCACCATTCTTCTCCATCCATCCTTGATCAAGTCAGCCCAACTCATTCTCTCTTTATGCTTAAAAATAACTAAAAAGCATCTTCCTTGAAACTCACACTTCCATTGAGAAGACGTCTCTACTCGCTCCAGAAAGGGCTCCCAACTAGGAGCCTTTCTTCTCTGAATTATTGATTAATCTACTCAATCATCCATACACTATAAATACCACCTTTTTATATTCATCTTTAGTAGGCATAGTTAGGTCAAAGGAAAGCAAGAAAATTCAAGGTAGAAGAGTCTCAAATAGATATCTACAACAACTCGTTTAGAAGTGTGAAGAGTGTGCAAGGTTGCCAAATTACTTGGAGAAGGCAATCCAGCTAGATGAAATTCAATATGAGAATGAATGTAATATGGATCACACTTTGGGAGTATGTGAGGTGATATGAAAAAAAGATCCCAAATCTGAGGAAGAAACTGAGGATTTTTCTAATGTATATGTATCTAGACTTAGAAGATTTGAGGAACCATTAGCCAAGGTGGATGAACCAACAAAGAAATTTAGTCTTGGGACACCTGAAGAACAAAAAACCATCCTCATCGGTGCAAACCACACTCCCACTAAGGAATAAAAAATGATCAAAATATCAGAAGAGTACAATGGCATGTTCATATGGACATATAAAGACATGCTTGGGTTAGATAACTTATTGGTTGAACACAGGTTAACTTTAAAACCTAGAGCTACCCTAGTTAAATAAAAGCGTAGGAGATTCCACCTCGATGTTGCACTTAAAATGAAGGAAAATGTTGATAAGTCACACTAGGCAAAATTTATTAAAGTCATCCTTTATTCTCAATAGGTGGCAAACATAGTCCCTGTCATAAAGAAGAATGGACAAGTTTGGATCTATATTGACTTCAAGGACTTGAATCGAGCGTGTCCTAAAGATGACTTTTCTTTACCTCATATCAATGTCATGGATAACACAGCTAGGTACGAGACTCAATCATTTCTGGATGACTATTCCGATTACAACCAGATCCGGTTAGCTGAAGAGGACTAGGAGAAGCCATCATTCACTACACCTTGAAAAACCTATTTCTATGTCATCATGACCTTTGGTATGAAGAATGCTAGTTCTACTTGTCAAAGGTCTATGATGGCTATTTTTTAGGACGTGATGCATAAACTTGTAAAAGTTTATATGGACAACTTGGTCGTTAAGTCTAAAAGTTGAGAGGATCACCTGGAAGTATTAACAAAAGTCTTGAAAATGGATAGAGAGTATGAGTTGAAAATAAAGCCTAAGAAGTGTACTTTCGATGTCTCATCAAGAAATTGTTAGGGTTCATTGTAAGTAAAAGGGGTATAGAGAATGACCCTAGCAAGGCCAAAGCAATCATCGGTATGCCTCCTCCAAAGAATATGAAGAAGCTTTGAGAATTGATCAGGAGGCTATAGTTTGTCTATCGATTTATCTCGTAACACTTCCAAAGGTGTAAACCTTTCTATGAGTTAACCAAAGCAGAGACCAAGTTCAAATGAGATTCAAAGTGCCAAGATGCTTTTAATAGTTTAAATAAATATCTAGCAAGTCCCCCAGTGCTCAAGCTATTGGTTCTCGACAAATCCTTGGTCCTATACATCTCAATTCTAGAAAGTTCTCTTAGAGTAGTCCTTGCACAGGTGGATAAAGAAGGGAAAGAGTGAGCAACTTATTATTTGTCAATGATTTTCGACTCTTGTGATCAGAAGTACAATGTGGTAGAAAAGACATGTGCCACCCTAGTCTAGGTTGTTCAGAAACTAAAGCATTACTTCCTTATTTATGAAGTCATTTTGATCATTTGCATCAACCCCATCAGGTTTCTTCTTGAAAAGACTATTATGACTGATCAGTTGGCCCACTGACAGGGCTTCCTTTTACAGTTTAGTATCACCTATGTCCAATAGAAGTTGATTAAGTGCTATGATATTGCCGAACATCTTGCCCATCATCCCATGCCAATCTTTGACCCAGTCCAGTCAAAGCTCCTGGATAAGAATCAAATGTCCATCCGAATATCTAACTTTTGAACATTGTATTTTGATGGTGCTATGAATTTTCATGGTAGAGGGATAGGAATCATCCCACTATCACCTGAAGTGGTCACCATTCTACAAGCTTTTCAGCTTGACTTTCTAGCAACAAACAACTTAGCTAAGTATGAAGCCTTGTTGGCTAGGCTAGAGGCTACACACTTTCATGGTGCCACTAAATTGAAAGTGATAGGTGATAGACAACTAATTTTATGCTAGATCCTAACCAAGTATCTAACATCTCATCCAAACCTCAAACCCTACCAAGAACTCATCACTTGCTACATCAAGCTCTTCTCCAAACTAACTTTTGTTCATGTCCCTCGAGCTCAGAACACCCTTGCTGATGCCTTAGCCTCTTTAGCATCATTACTATCTATCCTGCTAGGTAGGCAGTTTTGAACCATCTACATTTGTAGGTGATCTATTCTAGCAATTGAGGATGCATGTTTCTTGAAAGTCAAGAAAGAATTTGATAGGAGGGAATATCTAGTGCAGAAAAAAGAATCTTTTTTATTGATTTGGAGGAGTTAGAAGAAGTGAGAAACTTTGGTATGATGAGATTGCAAGGTATTGTCAAGATCAAACTTTTTCACCTGGATCTACTTCAAAAGAAAAGAGGGCAATCATAAGAGTTTTCTAAAGGTACACAATTCTAGTTGGAGTGCTTTACAAGAGTAGTCTGGGTGGCATTTTACTTCGGTGCATTGACAAAGAAGAATCTGAATTAGTGTTGAAAGAAGCACAATCTGAAGGTTGTGGGGGCCATGTGAATACTCAAGCCTTGGTAGGGGTACTACTGGTCGACTCAAGAAGAAGACTACTTCATCTTTATCCGGCATTGTCACTCATGTCAACTTCACGCTGACAAAATCCACTCTCCCATGTCTTCCCTTCATCCAATCCATGCCCATGGTCCTTCACCATCTTGGCCTTTGATATCTTTCACCCGTTGAACAATTTCAACTCTGAAGTGTGCTACCAATCATTCATCATGACAACCATGAAGTACTTCACCAAGTGGGCAGAAGCAAAAGTGTACATAGAGATTAAAGCATTAACACTATGTTCCTTCATCAAGTGCAACATCATCACTAGGTTTGGGATTCTTAATGGCATCATCACCAATAATGGGTCTTAGTTTCTCTCTCAACATCTATGTGATCTTTGCAACATGTACTACATTGCATTGTATCATCCATCACCTTACTATCCTCAAGGAAATGGTCAAGTAGAAGTCACCAACAAGACATTAATCATGATCATCAAGAAAACTTACGAGTCTAACAAATTTGCAGGCTAGCTCGATAAGCTCATAGATGCTCTATGGGTTTATCACACCTTTGTACAAACTCCTACCTACCAAACCCCGTATTCCCTCACATATGGAATGGAAGCGATGGTTATGTATGAGGTATTCCTTCCATCCCTCCAAGTTCAACTTGACAAGGACATCCCTATCAACAAAAGACGAGAATCACTTCTTGCCCAACTTGAACTTTTGGATGAAAGAAGGCTAGCTGTTGCCAAACATGCTAGAATCTATCAAAACAAACTCAAAAGGTTTTATCAAAATATGGTGGTTCAAAGAAAGTTTAAAATTAGTGAGATGGTGGTTAAAAGAATATTCATTAAATTGGTTGGTCCCTACTCCAAATTGCAACCGAACTAGGAAGGGTCTTTTGTAATCACTGAAAATTATTCAAGCAATGCTTAAGAATTGACTAATGTAGATGGAGAAGATTTGAATCATTCTTAGAATGAAGTCTACCTCAAAAAATACTTTACATAAAAGAAAATTCTAAGAGAGGACTATTGGTTTAACTTGAGTTCGTATGTCTACAGGTTGTTCTCTAGAAGTCAAGGGTAGATACCACCCTACACAAACAACATGTCCTGATCCCAGAATCTAGATGACCAAAGGTTGAAAAAAGCTAGACCAAAAAAAGAGGAGGAAGGAATGTTTATGTCCCATTCTCTCATATTTAGTCCAAGATGGGTGAAAGAGATCAGAGAGGAATAGTATCAAAAGCATCTATTGCCTTAGTAGGAGGCTATCTTAGCGGGTCCTATTTAGAAGTCCAAAATAATATGTGAAAGTAAAAATTGGAAAATCATCAAAAAAGAAAAAGATAAGGCACAATAAAGAGGGCAAGCACCCCACAGGTTTTAAAGAAAAAACCTAATCACACCATGCTGTAAAAGGGTCTAAAGGAAAGGGCTAAGTGTTGTAATGTCAAATGTCTTGAAGAGACCAAACCCCAACAGGCAATAGGTTGTGAGTAGAGTCTCTAAAACCTATCAAAGGACTTCTTATTAATTCTTATTTTTTAACCTTGGGGCATGGGTAGATTGACCAAGTCAAAGTTGAATCCTATCCAATCAAAGGATGAAGGTTAGAGGAATTTAAGTAAGGAATCTTCTTTGCACATGATTTTTGCTATTTGAACTTAGAAAATAATCAAAAGGGCAAATGACTTATATTAATACTCGTACTTTTCTCTCTCTCCAAAAAATTGCATATTTTCAAATTCCAAAAAATTGCATACCCTTAAAAATAAAAAAAAATTGCATCATTTAACATGGCTTAACCTTGACCTTTTACATTTTGCATTCATGTTTTTTTCCAGTCTTGCACATTTATATTCTTGCATTGCATTTTTACTTTCATTATTATTCATACCTTGTTAAGAAGGCCCCTCCCCTTGACCTAAGTCAAAGTAGGTAGTCATGAGAAAGGAGATGAGCCAAAGTAAAGATCTAATCCCTTCCATTAAGCATTTCAAGAACCACAAGGCAAACGGAAAGGACCCTTGCTAAAAAAATAGGATAGATTTTTGCCAAAAATAAGCCTTTAAAAAATCATTGTTTATTTAGAGGGAAATGATTGCAAGACAAAAAAGCCACCTCAACACGAATGAAGGACAATAAACTATGTAGTAGCTTTAGCTTGGAGAGGTAGTTGCACTTTCAGTCTAGGTCTCCTCCAATCAGCATCCCTAGATGGCATGACTCGTTTCCTACAAAGCAATGGCAATGCTAGCTTCTTCCTCTTCATCAGTAGAACCAAGCCACCTGTCCTTAATAGGGGCCAAATGCAATCGCACAAGCAAGTCATGGCAAGACAAACTGCTCTAAGGGTGACATCAGTGAGTGTTATATAATATAAAGGTAGTGCCAGTAATTGGGCAGAGGTCAACCGTTGGTGTAAGGCAAATATGAAGATCCTTCTTCATCATGGCTATCAACATATGAAGAAAACATGATTGGTTCATACCAGCAAAATGCGCATGCCACTCTTGCCTTTTCTTCAAACTTGCACACTTTCTAGTAACTTTTTCACTAAAGTTGAGTGAAGTAGCGTACGGGTACAAGGGACTATGGCGAAAGAGCAATGACACAGTAGCTACCTCACTTGATGAATCGAAGTTGAAGTGGAGATTGACCCAGTAAGCAAGCAGTAGAGCACTACTGAATGGAGGGCATCTCGTGCAAGCAAAATACAAGCCATAGTATAGGAAGCCCATCACTAAAGGACCAAAGCACTCACCACTCTAGATTTCGTAGATGCACTACTACTATTCCAGCTCCAGAAAGTTGTCCTTCATGGAAAACAAGAATGCAATAGTAAGATAGGTAGCAAAACCTTTGGCACCACTGAGTAGCTAAGCCTCGTCGATCCTTGGATATGACAAGGTAGAAATTGTCTAAGTAGCCAACCTGGGGATGCTGATCCATTTGTTGACAAGTAAGGAATAGATCTTCTTGGCTTCAACAAAGTCTTGTAAAAACTCTGAGTTGGACAGCAACCCTAGCAGCATGAGCATGTCAGTCACCTCCCCTTTTTCGGGTCTGAGGGAGACCAAAAGGTAACTCTACCTCCTCAAAAAGAACGATGCACTTGAAGGTACTAAGAATGAATATATGCATATATGGATGCCACAACTCAACTAGAGCACCCAACAAGCCAAAATTGATGAAGTACCCCAAATACTGCTTAACATGTTCCAAGAGACCAGTCAGCCACCAGTCAAAACGGAACAACTACATTGACAGGTGGAGGACTCTGAGTAGATCCCCAAGCCATAGAGGTTGACAATATCGGCATGGACTAGAGAAATTTGGGTAATCCTACATCAAGAATGGTAAAGTAGTCAAAATCAAACATTTTGGTGCACGTGCCCCTAACCTAGGGCACATGTGATCAGGGGCACATGGGAATGTGACTCCAATTAGGGGCACGTGACAACATGCCCTTGATCAAGGGTGCTACCAATAGCATGTTGAAAATTGTATAACTAAAGCAAAAATGAAGTAGAAGGTTAAAGGGATCAAACTAGATTGAGAAAGGCAAAATAGTGCTCTGGCTCATGCACAATCAGGCAAGGGTGCTGGCCTCACCCTGGCTTTTGAGGTGCATTGGCCACACCCTGGTTGTTAATTGGAAGTGGGGGTGCTTAGCACTCTAGCGTGAATTCGGTGCATAGGCCACCAAAGCAAATAGGAAGTCCGATTTAACTTCTGTTTATCGCAGATGGAAGAAGACTCACCGAGAAAAAATTTCTCTTTAAACAACATAGCCATGATGATGACCAGCATGGACCGGGCTCCCTTCTCTTGTCTGAAGCAATTTCTCTTAATGAAGAATGTGGGAGGACATGGAAGGAAGCCTTGAGAGATACGGGTATGTCCTAGTATGCTAGGGTATGAGTGTGGTAACCTCAGTTTGTACAAGACAGCTTCAAACTTTTATAAGATGGTGAACAACATAAAACACAGAAACTGGGGAGTGTGTCCCCAATTGGGGGTGCACTGGTCGCTCCCCCCAGTCGGGGGTGCACAAGGTGCTCCCTCAGTAGCGGGTGCATAAGGCACTCCCCCAGAGAGTGCCACATAGACAACACCCTCATTGTGGGGGCACAATCACCCTAAAATCTTCTAAAATTATTTTGGGAACATTTAAAACTAGTAGGAATTGAAGAAAAAGTTCGGAGATTGATCTCCTTTCACTGCTACCATGCCCTCACAGTGGGGGCACAATCACTATACCCCTAGTAGGGGGTGTTCGTAGTGTGTCCTCGATTTAGGGCACGTCCTACACTCTCCCACTTGGGGGGGGGGGTGCTAGACTTTACAACTGTGACTTCACTCCAGGAGTCATTATGGGCAAATGAGAGGTCCAATTTGGCTCCCATTTGTTGCGGATGAAAGAAGGCTGATCAAGGAAGTTTCAATCTAAGTGTATCGATTGGCATGCACTTCAAGACTTCCATAAAACACTAGAGATTTCAGTGCCTTTAGTCGATAGAGCACAAAAGACCTGGCATAATCCAAAAGACTTGGCATCAATCAAAAAGACCCGACAGTAACTAGAAACACCTTGTGGCAATTGGAAAGATCCAACAACAATCAGAAAGACCTAGTGGTAACTAGAAAGATCAGTTAGTGACTAGAAAAAACAACATGGCCGTGAATGTATTCGATGAGCTAAAGACTTAATCATAACCCTCAAAGATTTGAGCTTTAAATATTGATCATTGAGTCATTTTTGTGCATCTATAGTTAACGTGTGGCTCTTGCTTGAAAGGTACAACCTTGTTCAGAAAGCTCATAGTTTGATCTAGATATGGTACGATGAAACCCTAGGCCATAGGAACTATATTCCAACCATAAGAACGGAATCCTAGGATTCATTATTAAGTTGGTTTGCCACTCCCAATCATTAATGCATGGCTTGCCTCGAAAGAAAAAGTAGTTTTGTTTAGAAAATCTCGGTTGACTAAAAAAATGTTTGGTTCGATCTAGCATGAATGGAAAGCTCCTGGCTTGACTCGGTGAATCCTTGGTTCATCTCAAAAATGACCCGACATGATTTTAAGTGATGCAATCATACATACCACTCATAGAATATGAGCTTTAGGTTCTGAATTAGCTATTTTTGTGTACCTACAATACAATCAATATACAAAGGAGTTAACAGTTGGTGTAGTATCCCTATTTGACCGGAGCATTAGATAGTCAAGAGTTTATATTTATGTGATAACTAATGATGAAAATGCTAAATGGAGATGAGATCTTTTCTAAAGTCAATTGAGATTATGAGATGTGACTTATACCATTCATAATTTAATGGTCGTTAAATATGTTATTAAATAAAAATTTTAATTTAAAATAAGTTCTTTTGATTAGGCCTCAACCAAATGAACATTTGAGCTTGGTGGGCTCACGTTAGCATTGATCCATTAGTATTGGGGCATAGGACTAATTTATAGAAAGTAGGGATTTTATGAAAAGTTCCAACTTCTATTAATACTAATGAAGTGGCCATGGACTCTACCAAGCCAAGAGTGCCCATTTCATCCTTAACCCTCTCCAACATGTTTTCTCAACTTTGAGACCACTGAGAGGCAATAGAGCACCATCTGAGACAAGTTGAAACATCTAGCATGCAGGATATCCATCTATAGAGGAGGTATGTGTGGATACCACCAGACGATGTGCACTTGGACGGCTTGGAGAGCATTAAATGTCCTATGCTCGTTCTTCTCTAGTTTTGAGGGGTTGGTTGAATCTCGACAAGGTATAATCAATTTGATTGAATCTGATGTTTTAGCATTTATAGCTTGATTCCAATCAAGATAATGACAAAGATATACAAGAAATCATTGCTTATACTATGCCTACGTAAATTCCTTACAGAAGAAAGTCACTGATTGATAATAATTTGGTTCCAAATTTTAATTTTTTATCTAATTTTACCTGTTAAATCAAAGTCCATCCTGGAATAATATGACACAGCTAATAACTACCCTAACATTTGAGGAGTCGGGTATTAGGGTGCCATCACCTTTTACTCTTGAGGACATTTTTATTAACATCACGGGTAGAGACAGACTAGGACAAATCCAATGTGTAGAGCGAGGACAAACTCACAACCTAATATAGTGAAACCGGTGGAAGTGTTACAAGCTCAACAACAAGGAACACTAGGTAAGGGCTTGAGCCTAGGTCAGTTGGCTCCAAAGCAGGCCTTATCCAACTAAGTTTTAAAATAAATTTTTTAATATTAAAAATGATAAAAACTTAGAAAAATGCATAAATAAAAACATTTTGCCAAAAAATATGAAAAATAGAAAATATGACTATTAAAAGAATTTATTCATTTCTAATCAAATATTATATTTGTGGTTCATCTACATAGTTTTTATACTCTTCCCATGACCTTTGGGAATAATACATAACATTGTAAATATAAATGTTGATTGTACTCTCACTCCCTCGCACAATAATCCTATGATAAGATCCAAAGGATTCACTATAGCTACCACATATAGAGTGCATGGAAGTGTCTGATGAGGATCCACATGTTGGTTGAGTCATCTTATTACCCTCTTGGTGATGTGAAGAAGAGTCATGAGATGAATCAAGTCTATAAGACTGTCCATAATACTGACCCCCACCGTATTGTGTGTGCTGATTTTCATCACCTTGCAACTACGCATCATGATTTGAGTCTTGCATTGAATGTGTGTATTGCTCCTCTCCAATGAACAACACCATTGTAAGGTATATCCCTAGATCTATTGACCTCCTTGGACAAGTGATGGTTTCCTTCGCTCCCAATGCTCCATCGCTACTGCTCTTTGAAGTTGAATTTTAAGAACTCTGGTATTGAAGTCGTATGTTCAACTTCAGTGTGTCTTCTTATCCCTTATTGATTGTTTCTTGACTTGTAATATTCAATGAATCAGTTACAACCTATTTATCTTTACCCTTTGATTTCTTACCTAAGCTAGAAGATTCTCCAGTATTTTATCTCTTTGCTACTGAAGGAGGAATATGAAATTCCTTGGATAGATGTAAATCATTGAGTTCTCCTTGTGCCCACTCTCAATCTTTTGGGTTGAACTCAGGTTCGCCTAATCCTTCTTGATCATTCACCCAAGTTTGCAATGGATACTACACATGAAAGATCTCATCCAAATCGATGTTGACTTCTTCTATAGTCACTGTATCACTTCACCATCTAGATACTTCCTACCTCTACCTCTTTTCGTTCTTCTAGTTCTCCCTCATCCACTTCAAATTCTTCAACTTCAATCTCATGTTGTAATGACAGTATACCAATTGCTCTAGTCTTCTTGATGTCATCATGTTTCTTTACTTTGTATGAATTAGGCTAAATGTTGACCAATTCCTTTCACATCTTGAAGCTGATATGGTTTGGCGTAGGTCTCTTATTGCAATGTCCACCAAATCCTTGTATCTCAATGCCTTGCCATGGTCCAAGCACCAATCACCTGCATGATATCATTATATGTTAGAAGATAATTAGAATAATTTCATTATTTAAATTGTAAAAAAAGATTAAATAATACTTACCAAGACTTCATAGCATAATTTCTTATTGTACCCTTGATGTTCCAAAATTAAATGTCCTCATTTTATAGTCATGCATCTTGTTTCTTGCTATAATTGATCGATCTTCATCCCTAAGCATTCTACGGATGACCACTTTTACACTATCTAGAAGCTTGTTAATTGGCTTGAATTTTGGACCATAATAATATCTAGGATTGAAAAAGTGACCTGGAAAGTGACAACATATCCATGTCACTAAAGAACATAATAATAAAAATGTGATATATGATTTGACTTAATGACAAAGAAAGTATTTGTTGCACATATTGGATGATACAACATTCGAATTCACCAATGATCGTTAATATCCCATCACTTGTTAAAGTTTGACATTGTATTTGTGATTTCTTCATTTGCCCACTCCAATGCGTTGTAGAGATACCCACCCCATGCCTACCTCCCTATCCCCATATACTACTATAAGAACTATGACTAAGGGCTGACTATATGAAGGGTCTTCTTTATAACCTGCCAGAAGTCTCCACTCTCTAAGATCTCCTCAACCTTCCTCCCTATCCTCTTATCTGAAGGACTAGCTCTAACAATCCGACTAGCCCATCTTGGTGAAAGTATCATTTGGGTAAGGGGACACCTATGTTGCCTTAAATCTAAAGAAATGTAATGTTAAAGCGAAATGGGTTGCCCCAAGTCATAAGAGCTCTCAGCCCTTTGTATATTCCCTCATTAGGTTAAGGATGAAATTATGGTTGTATATGATTGATGATACAAATTAGGTCATCTTAACTACCTAGTCAATTTGAGGATCCATGCAATTATCCTCTAGCATCAAATCTAACAAATGGGCTAAGCATGTTGCCCAATATAAATGTAGTCTCTTGACCATCAACATTTGTCTAGCTACTTTATATGTAGCTACGTACTTGGACAACTCAATCCTCTCTCATCTCTTCGACAACACTATCAATTAACTCAAATAGTTAGTTTGCATTCTTTACACATCCGGATGCATCCACGAACTTCCAGAAGATTGTCCTGGCTTGACAATCTATTAGTAAGATGGACATACATATTGTTTGATGTCTTCCACCTATGTATACCTATTAATAAGATGGACATACATAAGTTTAATTTAGAAATTTAAAAAGTTAAGTCTTTAATAAGTTTAAAAATTAAAGGTTACAGACTTGTCTAGCCATCCCCATCAATGTGCATCCCCTTTCTAGCTAAATGCGCTCAAATGACTTAACATATTGTTTGATATCTTCCACCTTTATTTGAATATAGTTATTCTATATTTCTTTCAGAATTAGTTCGAGCACTACCATATCAATGTCGGCTGTGGTGTCGATCATGGACTCATAATATCGCCCCTTTGTTGTGTTTGCCGGTATACTACTATAGAAAAACTATCTTGATGTTGTCAACCTAATCTTCTTCTTACATATCCACAAATTCTTAATCACTACTGTGATGGTAATTTGTCTTTGGTATTGTGTGATGATGAGATCCATGGGACCTTCTGTTGGGTCATCATATCATGTTAAATTGTGTATTTTTTCTTCTTTTTCATTGATCGATCCTCTCCCAGCTCTGCATCTACTTTCACTTCTCAAACCTTGGCCCATAAATCGATTGGTACACCAATACATGTCTTCATCCCCCAAAGAACTTGCAGCTTGCTCCATTGCCTAAATTAAATCATTTTTAACAATAATGACTAAATATTAATGTCATATAGATATTGAGATGATTTTGTAAACTTTAATGGCAATGTACCACCATTGAAACTTCTATCTTGAGGAATTTCCGGGTGTTGTTTTCCCATCCCATAAATGTGGATCGAACACCTTGAGGGTTCAGAAGTTTCTTCTTAAATGGTGTATTTATACCGTTTTGAAGCTCCCTTTGTTTGTTTCAACACTTATAAATGCCTTTGAAATTGAGCTCTTACCACATGTGGAGTTTGTGTGCACAGTGACACATTGCCCTTCATTCATGTGAGGTGATGCTTCAACCGGTAAGTCCCCCCATAGATAAGCTTTCATGATATTTACATTGAACTTTTATCTCTACATGGATATCAAGTTGCAATGAAGACGGATGGATGGATCATTTCAAGTCGAATTGGTCATTTGAGTGTCACGGCTTGGAGAAGACATGTTGAAGAAGAAAGATTAAAAAAATAAAGACAACACTAAAAAAGAAGAGGTTAGCAACACAATTAGACAAAAAAGAGGTTAGCAACACAATTAGAAAAAAAGAGGTATCAACACAATTAGATGAAAAAGGGATAGCAACACAATTATCAAAAGAAGTTAGCAATAATTAGATGCTTAAAAGAAATAATTAACACTGATTAAATGCTTAGAAACAATAGTTTGAGAGAGAGAGAGAGAGAGAGAGAGCTTAAGAGAGTGAGGGAAGGGTGGGGGTAAGAGAAGGAAACTTGGGGGCCTTATATAGCTATTTTGTAATGGTTGTATGACCACTGCAACCTGGTCAGCTCGGTCAACAAATGAGTCGTAGGGCAAGAGACTCGGCACCAGGTCACGTGACCCCACTGGGTTGCTATTGAGGTCACAACTGGGACTATCAAGACCAAAACTGACTAGGTCAGGTGCCCCGATCACAACCCTTCCTTCCATGCTATAATTCATGAGTTAATAAATAAAGTGGAGAGCTTAAAGAAGCAATTTGAGATGAATCCACGTTATGAATCTTAGATTTCTACTTTGAAGTAACAATTGTTGAATCAACAAAAGTCATTTGATGATAGGTTTGAACAGTTGACTCAACATAAGTCAATTATTAAGACCAAGATAATCCATTAGCATTGGCACCACTGGTAGGATAGAGAGAAAAGGATAGAGATGATGACAAGGAGGACATAGAGGATAAGGAAGAGGGGTCTTATGGAGATGATGAGTGACATATTTCTTATTTTCATATGGTGTACATTATTTCTGTATGAATATGTTAACTCCATGTAACATTTAATTTTTATTTATTAATCATGTTATTGAACATGTGTATGTGCTTCAATTTGTTTTGTATGAATGGTTGTACTCAGTTTTATAAGTTGAAATGGCATGAGTTGAACTTGGTGGTATGTAGTTCAAATGGTATGTATGAATGCTACAAGTTGTATGAACTGGTCATTGTGAATTTATTAGAATTGTGTATGAAAGGTTGACTCAACATAAGCCAATTATTAAGACCAAGCTAATTTATTGGCATTGGCACCACTGGTAGGATAGAAAGAAAAGGATAGAGATGATGACAAGGAGGACATAGAGGATAAGGAAGAGGGGTCTTATGGAGATGATGAGTGACATATTTCTTATTTTCGTATGATGTACATTATTTCTATATATGAACATGTTCACTCCATGTAACATTTAATTTTTATTTATTAATCATGTTATTGAACATGTGTATGTGCTTCAATTTGTTTTGTATGAATGGTTGTACTCAGTTTTGCACTAGGGACTGGACCGATCCGAAGTCGTTCTGGATCAGAAAGAAGAGAGAGAAAGGGGCATGGCCCCCTAGCACCCCCTTGATGGGGCGCTAGGCTCATCAAGGGGGTGCCTGGTCAATGGGGCACCTGGCCAGCAGGGCCCCGATTTCTTGTTCTTTCCTGCTTGGTTTGTTTCTGACATTCTGAAATGTTGCAAATGACGAAGAGGTCCCAAGTTGACTACAGCGGAGCCTCCAGCTCGGCCGATTATGGCCCGTCGGAGCCGCCTACCCTTCATTCACCCTCGAATGTCACAGTATTCAAATTTCACCTCCCCTTTTGAGTTATTCTTTAACTGTTATTTCTAACATGATGTTTGCTTGTGCAGGGAAAGATCAAGTCCCAGATATCCTAGGAGATGGTCTTCCATGCCTATCAGGGGTTGTAGGACTTCTAGAAGGCACGGTTGGACGAGATGGGCTTTGGCCCGTTACTTCATTGCTCCACCATCTGGGAGGACCTCCCCTTGATCCAGGTATTGAGGGAGAGATGGGATTTTACTACCCATTCTTTCCCCTTTCCCTAGGGGTACATGGTGCCCACATTGGAGGACGTCTCCCAGATTATCGGGCTTCGTGTCCATGGTCGCTCCGTCACTGGCAAGACCTACCCGACTACTCCGCCGTGGTCCGGGACTTCTTGGGCCGTCTGATCCCACACTGCCCTGGCGGACTGCGTATCATGAAGCACACGGACATAGGGGACTTGCTCGAACTGGGCAAGGCGAGTGTGGGGAAGGATGACCTGGTGGTGGAGGTTCTTCACGCATTCACAGACCGCGTGAAGAACCATCTAGTTGGCGAGGAGGGCATAGTCCAGGCCGACTTCGATCTCTACCGGTTCCTTCTTTTCTTCCTAACCTGGCTCCTGCTAGGCTCGAAGACAGATAGGGTGCACCTGCGGTTCCTTCCATTTCTTGCCGACCTGTCAAAGGTTAGCGAGTATGCTTGGGGGGCACCATGTTGGCACACCTGTTTGCTTCACTGGCGATGGAGAGCTTCCCGGTCACTGTGGCTGATTTTACTCCTTTCCTTCATGTATGCTTTGTCCTTTTGTGCACTGCTAGTTCTGCCTTACTTATGTTGTCTAATCAAGCTTGTTGACAAGTCTAGAGCTATTACTATATTCCCTTGGGGCATGCCCTACTGAAGGAGGCCCCTGAGTATCCTCTTATCGGTAGCTAGGTCATTGGCCGATCTGCCTCCTCTCATCCATATCAGGTGGAGAACTTGAGAAGGCAACTACTTTGCTTTCCCCACCACGAGGTATCCTCTTGCCTTGCCACTTTTGCTTTTAGTTGCCCCTGGCATGGTTCGCCGGGTCGCGACCCGGGCCCGACCCGGTCGCTTTTGGGGCCGACCGACCCGGTCCCGACCCCAAGACCCCGACCCAAAAATTAATTTTTTATTATTATTTTTGGCGACCCCGGTCGACCCCGGCCCGACCCGGGTCGCGACCCCGACTGACTTGGGTCGGTTTTGGGCCCAAACGACCCGGTCCCGACTCCCGACCCCACCTTCCTTGGCCCCTGGTTCTTCTTACTCGCCGTCCTGCTCTGCTTTTTCAGGTGGTGTGGCGCCCATACTCCGACATTCACCTGGATCGGCAGTCGTGGGTGCTAGAGAGTCGCCTCATCTTTGGCCGTGACACATTTCTAATCTGCTTAAACAAGATGGAGCCTCTGTATGAGATCTGTGATGAAGTAGATAGGGCCGACTCAATCTTAATACCTTTGCAGAAATTTTGCTTTGACAATATCAAAGTTGCTGGCTTCTAAAGGGTCAGGTGAATAGAACCATTCCAACACGGAGCCTTCTAGTGATCTTATGAACAGATATGTAAGGGCTTTCTAATCATTTTGCCACATGACAGATTCATAAAGGAAGTCCTTGATGTGAATGAAAGGATTTCCACTTCCATTTTACCAGCGGTAGATGGGCATTTCGGAAGGGGGAAGATGGAACATGGAGAGAGATGGGAGAGATATCTTGGGGAGAGCCCTCATGTCGATCAACCGCTTGAGTTCCTGGTATTGTTCATCCATCTGGTTGATTTTGTTAATCACATATTGGTCAACAGAGGATTCCCGAGCAGGAGGAGGGGGAAAGGTGGATGTTTGATTCATCGGCACAGCCATCGGATAGGCTGAAGCGGCCGGGCAAGGAGGCATGTTGTGTGATGTGTTTGCGGGCGAGCTTGGTTGAAGTGGACGGAAGAGTAGACTGGTGGCCTGAGTGGTGTGGCGTTGTTCAGGTCAGGGTGGTTCAAGATAGCCACCGAATGGGATGAGTTTGGAGTCAGGGGTCCATTATGAGAATGACCCGGTACTGGTACATCGGGTTGATCAGTTGCCAATTGGGGGGTAGAGGTGCGGTGACCACCTTCAGCATGGGTGTGATTGGCGGGTGATTTTCCCTTCAAGATGGCTTCAATGGCTTGTAGTTGAGTTGGGTCGGCATGAGCAAATGCCTCCCACAGAGAATCTGGATGGAGTCGAGGTGAGCTGGCTTCGGGGAGAACTTCGAGTTCGTTAATGGCACACACGGCATTTGGGTAGAGGTAGGATTGATCATACTCCAGCTGTAGCGGCTCGTATCCTTGGTCCATCATCTCGATGACTCGTCCTAATCTCAAGTTCATAAACACAAAGAAAGGGTGACGAGTAAAAGCACATAGAATTTCAGTTTTGATTTTTTCTTTCTCTTCTCCCTTTTTTTGGTTTTGAGTTTTGATTGGACAAACAGGTTGTCAAGCAGGTTAACCTCAAGCAATGATTTCTTTTGATTTTTTTATTTTGTTAAGTGATTTTGAATGTTTGTTTGATTTTCAATTTTTGGTTTGCAAACAAGTAATGGCAGAGACTTGAAATGATTATCGCAATTTTTTTATGTTTCTGCCTTAAATTAGTGGCTTGTTAAGAGAAATATTGTCCACTCAAATAAATGGGTAGGACCCTATGCTCTCACAGCGCCGAGCAATCTAAGATTGTCACTCTTTTCACAATGATAGGTAACAGGTACTCCGGGTTTTGGGATAAAATGGTACAATCGGCCAAATCATTGAAGAGGGAATCCTTCACATCTGGGGACTTACGGAGGCCTTGATGGAAGCTACCTAGTCCTTCTGAGAGGGAATCCTCGGAGGAGGTGTTGGCAACCACCAAGAGGGGTGTTTGGATGTGTGGAGCTTTGGGAGGAGAGAGCCACCCTTCTAGAATGACTTAAAGGGGCCAAAAACCCCAATGCAAACTAAATGCAAGTGAAATGTTAAGAAATGAGAAGCAAGGAATAAGAAAGTAAAAGCATACAATGAACAATGAGATGTTGTAGAAAGTAAGTAAACAAGACAATGATATGATGTCAAACTAAGATGAAAGAAAGCACTAATTTTAGCTAAAGATTCTTAGGAAAGAAACTAGACTTTGAAGAAAATGGTCAAGTATGCTTAACAAGATAATCTCAAAGATGCGAAGTTAAAACAAGTTGATAAACAAGTCTAAAAATTGGATTATTATACCTTTTGAAAGGACCAACGGAAAGCAGGTAAATCAGAAGGAACTAGATGATGTTCAAAGGAAGTAAGTAAGCAAGCAAGCAAATAAACAAGTAGAGATACAAAGAAGGTGTAATAACTCAAGCAAGAACTAGAGCGAAGATGAGCATGTTTTCTAAACGGACATTCTTTTGAAGAGATGAGAAGAGCTCACTAAAGCAAGGTTGTCCCACCGTGGTCGCCAAAAGGTGTAAGCACCCAGAACGGATCCAGAGGAACCCTCCTTCTTCATTCATGGGAACCTACGCCCGATCTGGAAACTCGGTGGATGGTGGTAGTGACACGCTTTGGAAGAGATTGTTAGTGGTCGCCAGGAGCCAAAAACTCCAAAGTATGGTAAGATATAAAGTAAATGAAATAGAAAGCAGGTTTGATCATCGTACCTTTTAGAATGGGGGGATTGCTTGGTTCTAACTTCTCCTCTCTCGACCGGTCGAAAGAAGAGAGCTTTAGTGAGCTCTTTGTCTCCGATCGGGTTGTAGCTCCACCTCGATCGGGTTCACCTAAGAATGTCATGTGGAAAAATATGAAAACAAGTAAAATACTATTAGTTCTGGCGAGAGTATGGCATCATGTCTAACGTAAAGCTTAAACATGCAAAAAGAGATGGACTAACCAGATTGGAACGAAAATCCCAACCCCTATTTTTGGTAGGTTTTAAAATATTTAAGGGATGCAAAATGACCTAATGCATGCTAAATAACATGATGACAGGAGTTAAGATGAAAAGAAAGAGTAAAAATTCGATCGGACGGGCGTTCGGAATCCAGAAAGTGCAAAATTGGCTTCTGCCACTGCTAGTGCCCTGTATATGGGGCGCCAACTACAGATGTCCCCTTTTATGGGGTGCATTGACCAAGGTCAAAGCGCCCTATTTATGGGACACTAGGGTTGGCTCAGGCAGACTTTCTTCCCCTCTTCGTTGCGCCGCCCTAGAGTACCGAATGACTTTCAATACGAAGTAGGAGCTCCTCCTTGTAGCCAATACACAAATGAATCTTATGGTAGAAGGTTTGGATGTTGGATGGAAAGGAAATAGTGGGTAGAGGCCTTCAAAGTTGAAGAAAAATCATGTTTCTGAATGGCAAAAATAGTAGGTTTTTTAGCTTTTGGAAATGAAAATTTAGATTGGTTTGAAGGCTTATGGAGGGTGCTAAGGGCTTAAAAACGTAGTGTTGGATGAACTCTAGGGTGGCACGGAGTTGGAATCCCCTCCAAGCTCCAAATGGGTGCTTATTTATAGCCAAAAAGAGAGCACTTTGGTCAAATCCAAAAATCTGTTCCACGCGACAAAGCGCCCCATATATGGGGTGCTAGCATCATGAGCCACGTCATTTCGATAAGATGGGTCCCAGTGAGTGGTCAAATCAGCCGTTTGAACTAGTTTGATCGGGTGCCAGGCACCGTTTATAGGGTGCCTGTTGCCCTATATACAGGGCACCTAGTGCCCTATATACAGGTCACCTGGGGCCCTATATACAAGGTGCCTGGTGCCCTGTATATAGGGCTCTTTGACCTTAGTCAAATCCCTATTGATCTTCTATGAAATGCGTCAGGAACTTCGATTTTTTTAGAAAACTCTATTTCTTTGAAAGGATAATCAGATATACTTCATAAAAACAAAAATTTGAGCTCCTCGACTAGGCCAAAATCGCGTGTCTACATCGTGTTTTCATAAAGAATATTTAAAGCACATCGTGTTTTCCGGACAGATCAAGTTTCTGGCACATTCCGAAGGTGGGCCCATAAAGCAATCAGATGAGCCAAGTGCCCCATGAATAGGGCACCTGGCGCCCTGTTTATAGGGCACCAGGCGCCCTATATATAGGGCACCTGGCACCCTATTTATAGGGCACCAGGCGCCCTATAAACAGGGCACCTGGCGCCCTGTATACAGGGCACCAGGCGCCCTATAAACAGGGCGCCTGGAACCAAATCCGATCGATTTGACAGGCTGATTTGACCCCCCGCAGTGACTTATCTTTTCGACCTGACAAACCTCATGATGCTAGCGCCCCATATACAGGGCGCTATGCCACATGGCACTATTTTTCGAAAATGGCCAAAGTGCCCTTTTTTGGGCTATAAATAGACCCCCATTTGGAGCTTGGAGGAGGTTCCAACTCCGTGCCACCCTAGAGCTCATCCAACACTACGATTCTAAGCCACATCCACCCTCCAAAAGCCTCCAAATCGATCCAAAATCCTCCACCAAAAACCCTAAAACCTTCTGTTTCTGTCACCCAGAAATATGATTTCTCTCCAACTTTGAGAGCCCCTATCCGACTCTCCTCATACATCCAGCACCCAAACCACCTTCCACTAGCTTTATTTGCATATTGTCTACAAGGGGAAGCTCCTACTTCGTCCCGGAAGCCACCCAGCACTCCGGAGCGGCATCGCGAAGAGGAGAAGAAAATTTGTTCGCGCCAGACTTAGTGCCCCGTATACAGGGCGCTTTGACCTTGGTCAACGCGCCCCATAAAGGGGGCACTTGCTCCTGGCGCCCTATATATAGGGCACCAGGAAAGGCAGAAGTTTGTTTTGTCGTTTTTCGAAGTCCGATCGCCCGTTTAATCGAGTTCTTTTCTCCCTTTTTCGCTTTTGCATTGATCATCATGTTATTTAGCATATCTTAGAACATTTTTGCATTTCATATATGTTTAAAACCTATCAAAAATAGGGGTTTGGATCTCGTCCCAATCCGGTTAGTCTCTTCCCATTTGCATGTTTGAATCTAAATTCGAGCACGATACTATGCTTTCGTTAGAATTAATGAAACCTTCACTTGTCTACATGTTTTCTTATGGACATTCTTAGGTAAATCCGATCGAGGCAGAGCTTCAACCGGATTGAAGGCAAAGGATTCACTAAGCTCTCTTCTTTCGGCCAGCCGAGAGAGGAGAAGTCGGGACTCAACAATCTCCCCGCTTCCGAAGGTACGACGGTCATCTTTCTATTTCATTTTCTTTCATTCCACCATATTTTGGAGCCTTTGGTTCCTGACGACCACACCTACATAACACACCATCCACCAACACACACCGAGGTGGGCGTAAGGGTTCCGGGAGGGGGAGATCCGCGGATGTCCCGTTCCGGGTGCTTACACCTTTTGGCGACCATGGTGGGACCGACTTTGCTTTAGTGAAATCCCACTTTCTTTCCTAAGAATGTCCATCTGAAAATCATGTTTACTTTCATTTCCATGTGAGTCATTTCCATTTCCTTACATTGTTGCTTGTTTGCGTTGCTTACTTTTTTTCGAAGCATCATCTTGTTTCTTCCAAGTTTACTTGCTCTCCGTTTATCTTTTTAAAAAAGCATATCCATCTGATTTCCAACTTTGTTAATCAACTTATTTCACCTTAGTATTTTAGATATCATCTTCTTTGCTAAGTCTAGTTCTCCTTTAACAAATCTTTCAAAGCATGCTTAGTTAAATTAGTTCTTTCTTCCACCCTAGCTTAATTTCATATCATTGTCTTGTTCACTTGCTTCCTACAACATCTCATTAATCATTGTATGCTTTTATTTTCTTCTTGGTTGCTTCTTATCCCTTGAAATTTCACTTGCATTTAGTTTGCATCGGAGCTTCGGGTCCGCCCGTCTCCTTAGGACATCCGAGAAGGGAGGCTCTCTCCTCCCAAAGCCCCACACACCCAAACACCCCTCTTGGTGGTTGCCAACTCCTCCTCCGGGGATTCCCTCTCGGAAGGACCGGGTAGCTTCCATCAAGACCTCCGTAAGTCCCCATACGTGAAGGATTCCCTCTTCACTGATCGGGCTGGTTGTACCACTTTATCCCAAAACCCGGAGTACCTATTACCCATCGTTGTGAAAAGAGTGACAACCTTAGATTGCTCGGTGTTGTGAGAGCATAGGGTCCTACCCATTTATTTGAGTGGACAATATTTCTCTTAACAAGCCATTAATTTGAGGTTGAAACAAAAAATTTTTGCGTTAATCATTCCAAGTCTGTGCTATCACTTATTTGCAAAGAAAAACTAAAAATTAAACAAAAATCCCAAAATCACCTAAAAAAGAACCAAAACAAAAATTTTGCTTGAGGTTAATTTGCTTGACAACTTGCTTGTCCAAAACAAAAGAAAATCAAAACAAAAGTGGTCAAAAATCAAAACCAAAAAAAATCCTTGAACTTTTATTTGCCAACCTTCCTTTTATGTCGTGTTTATGAATTTGAGGTAAGGTCGAGTTATCGGAATGGCGGATCAAAGATGCGAGCAACTACAATTGGAATACGACCAGTCTTATTTCTACCCTGATGTCGTGTGTGCCGTCAATGAACCTGAAGTTCTCCCTGAACCTAGTCAAACTTCTCCTCGACCCAATCCAAATTCACTTTGGGAGGCATTCTCTCATGCCGACCCTACCCAACTCCAGGCTATCAAAGCCATCCTCAAGGGCAAGTCCCCCACCGACCACATTCCTCCCGAAGGTGGCCTTCATATCTCTACCCCTCGGTCAGTGGCACACCAACCCAATGTGCCCACTCATGGCCATTCCCATACCGGACTCATAGCCCCAATTTCTCCTCATCCGGTGGCTAATCTAGATCACCCCAATACAAATGTTGTTGTCCCTTCTAGACCACCAGTTTATTCTTCTAATCATCCCAACCCTACTCACCTTTTGGTGCATCCCCCAATATACCCTTCTCATCCGGTCACTTCGGCCCACCAAATCCCAGTCCCGGTGCACCAAGCACCCACTCCTCCTCCTCCTTTTGGGGAACCTTCTGTCGATCTGGCTATGATTAATAAAATCAATCGCATGGACGAACAATATAGAGAGCTCAGACGTTTGATCGACGCCAAGGCAGCCCCCGAAATTTCTCTTCCTTTTCTCCCTACTTTTCATCTACCTCCCTCTGAGATGCCGGTATACCGTCGCTACAACGGAACTGGTAATCTCTTCATTCACATCAAAGACTTTCTGTATGAGTCAGTAATGTGGCAGAATGATCCAAGGGCCCTGGCTTTTCTTTTCAGAAGATCATTTGAGGGTTCAGCTTTAGAGTGGTTTTACTCACTTGACCCTTCGGAGGCAAGTAACTTTGAAATCGTCAAGGCTAAATTTTTGCAAAGATATCAAGATAGGGTCGGACCAACATATTCCATCACCGACCTCATGGCTGAAAGGATGAAGAATGATGAAGATTTTATCAGGTATGCTGATAGGTGGAGAGCAATGGCGGAAAGATTGACAAATGCACTGTCCGAATCGGAACAAGTTAAGATGATCATCACCAATGCCACTCCCGCTTTAAAAAATGTATTGGCATTACATCACCCTGCCACGATGAGCGAACTCTACGAGAGAGCGCGGTATATCCAAACACAACTCCGAGACTCTCCCATCTGTAAGCACCTGGAATGGGACATCCGCGGATCTCCCCCTCCCGGAACCCTTACGCCCTCCTTGGTGACTTGGTGGATGGGATGTTAGTGGTTGTGGTCGCCAGGAGCCAAAGGCTCCAAAATATAGTAGAATGAAAGGAAATGAAATAGAGAGATGAAAGTGACCGTCGTACCTTTGGAAGCGGAGAGATTGTTGGGTTCCGACTTCTCCTCTCTCGGCCGGCCGAAAGAAGAGAGCTTAGTGAGTCCTTCGTCTTCGATCCGGTTGAAGCTCCGCTTCAATCGGATTTACCTAAGAATGTCCATAAGAAAACATGTAGACAAGTGAAGGTTTCATTAGTTCTAACGAAAGCATAGTATCGTGCTCGAATTTAGATTCAAACATGCAAATGGGAAGAGACTAACCGGATTGGGACGAGATCTCAACCCCTATTTTTGGTAGGTTTTAAATATATATATGTGATGCAAAATGATCTAAGACATGCTAAATAACTTGATGCACAGTGCTAAGATGAAAAAGGAAGACAAAAACTCGATTAAACGGACGATCGGAATCCAAAAATAACAAAACAAGCTTCTGTCCTTCCTGGTGCCCTGTATATAGGGCGCCAGGAGCAAGTGCCCCCTTTATGGGGCGCGTTGACCAAGTCAAAGCGCCCTGTATACGGGGCACTAAGTCTGGCCCGAACAGATTTTCTTCTCCTCTTCGTGGCGCTGCTCCGGAGTGCTGGGTGGCTTACGGGACGAAGTAGGGGCTTCTCCTTGTAGACAATACTCAAATGAAGCCAATGAAAGGGAGTTTGGGTACTGAATGCAAGAGGAGAGACGAGTAGAAGCTCTCAAAATCGGAGAAAAATCATTTTTCTGGGTGACAGAAACAGAAGGTTTTTAGGGTTTTTGGTGGACGATTTTGGATCGATTTGAAGGCTTGTGGGGGATGAGAATGGCTTAGAAACGTGGTGTTGGATGAGCTATAGGGTGGCACGAAGTTGGAACCTCCTTTTGGTCTCAAATGGGGGTCTATTTATAGCTCAAAAGAGGGCACTTTGGCCATTTTTGAAAAACAGTGCCATGTGGCATAGCGCCCTGTATATGGGGCGCCAGCATCATGAGATATGTCAGATCGACAAGACAAGTCACTGCGGGGGGTCAAATCAACCTGTCACATCGATTTAATTTGGATCCAGGCACCCTGTATACAGGGCGCCTGGTGCCCTGTATACAGGGCGCCTGGTGCCCTGTTTACAGGGCGCCTGGTGCCCTATAAACAGGTCGCCTGGTGCCCTATTTATAGGGCGCCTGGTGCCCTATAAGTAGGGCGCCAGGTGCCCTTACACACAGGGTTTTGCCCTCTTCAAAATCTTCAATTTTTCCGGAAAACTCGGTTCCCTTGATATGTTACTCAAATATACTTCATGAAAACAAGAATTTAAGCTCTCCAACTAGGCCAAAATTGTGTGTCTACAGCTTGCCTCGCCTTGGCGTCGGCTTTGTAGGGGAGTGACACGAATGAAGCGTTGGCGAATGTAGCGAAGCGTAATGAGGCATAGCGGAGTGAAGTGGTAATGGACTGAAAAGGTGATGCCAAGGTGTAGATTAGACACGCCCTCATTGGCCTAGTTGAGTGGAATAAAACTTTACCGGACTCCGAGATTACCCTTTGTCTTATCAAAACCTTCCCTCTAGTTGATTGGTTAAAGAGAAGCACAGTACTAAAAGTAAATAACTAAAATCCCACGTGGGGGAGAATTGTTACCGGCCAGGACCCGAACTGCATGGTGTGCTGGACTCGGCAGCAATGCGGTAAATTGCGAAAAGTAAAGAGGAGACAGCCAATCAACCAAGGTTGGGTTCTTCAAATTCATAAGGTTTTACTCAACAATACCGGTTTAGTTCGACGTGGAAAACTTCTTGTTTTGATGAAAACATCGTTGAAACATTTTGAAAGCCGATTTTTCGAAAAAACAAGACCTCCTCTAGGGGCTATAAAAGACCATCTTTAAAAAGGTTCATGATGGGACTGGAAGGAAGCAGGAAATGGTTGTGGTGGGATGATGCATGTATGAAATGATGCATGCTGGGTTTAAAGAAATAAGTATAAGAAAATAGTTGAAGATATAGGTTGAACATAACGGGTCAGGACATCCATGAAGAAACCGTCGTCCCCGCATATTCAACTTTGGCTTATCCGCAAGCCTAGGGAATGACTGAGCCCTCACTGATTTTGTTGAAGGGGTTCTCAAGCTCAGCCCCCTCTAGACTTGAGGTCTTCAACATCTCAAATATTATTTATTTTGATAGATGCAATACTAAATGCAAGTCCTAATAGGGGTCGGAGTAGTCCACTTTTTTTTTCAATTTTTGTTTTTTTTTTGTGTTTTTGCTTCCTCCAAGTGTCTGGGGATATGAAGTTGGCATGCCTTCTCCTGTTCCTGCATCCACTTGAGAAAAGAGGTTAGAACTTTATTTTGGCTTAGTCCCTTGCGAGGAGAGGGCAAAGTTGCCTTGACCTTTTGTCAAGGGACATCGGCCTTATCAAGGTAAAGATAACAGAAGAACATAAGTATGCACAAAAGAAAGTATGCAAGACTGAAATTAAACATGAATGCAAAGGCAGCTAGCCAATTTAAGAAGCAAATTTTTAGGTGTTTTGAAATTTTTGATTTGTTTGGGTTTTGATGGTTTTATAATGTTTTTGGTATTTTGGTATTTTTATGATTTTTTGGTGTTTTGAATATTTAATTTTATAAGATTTTTGGTGTTTTTGAAGTATTCGATTTTTTTTGTGTTCGGTGTGAGGGAAACGACCATCTCCTCCGTTGCCTTGCTTGCCATAGGTGCCTCTCATTGTTACCTAAGGGTTAAGTGTAGGCATCACATGCAAGAAAGTGCCTTGTTCGGAATCTTCTGACCTTCCCCCTTCGATAGGCTATGGCTCTTCTTGGACCTAGTCGGTCAACCCTATCCTTTGAGGTTAAAGAAGGAAGATGATTGGTGGTAAGTCCTTAGTAGAATTCAGGGATGTCGAACTTTGTTTCTCTACTAGTGCCCACATTGCCCGTTTGGGATTTGACATCCTCGGGTCCTTCCTTCTAGCCCCTTTTCTTTGATGGCCCACATTCGGACAGGTCTCTTTTTTCTTTTGCTTGATTTTGACCTGAGGGGTCATTGCCCATCTTTTGGAGCCTTTTTCTCATTTTTTTGGACTTTTGTTGGTACACATTCAGACAGGTCTATTCTTTTGCCGACCTGAGGGGTCATTGCCCATCTTTTGGCACCTTTTCTTCTTTTCAAGAAGTCAGACCTTCAGAGGCATTTTCCAACTAAGACAATGGGCACCTTCGATACTCCTTATTCTAACCCCTTCCATCTATTCTGGACCGAAACGAGAAGAGAATGGGATTAGGTTGACCTTCTTTCGCCAAGCGTTGCTCAGCTTTCTCTCTGACTTCCGATCATCGGATCTCAAAACATGGCGTGTAGTGTGTGCAGTATGATGCCTATCCTTACTTCCCTAAGTGACAAGTTGGTGCACCGAGCAAGAAAGCGTTGGATGTTATCATTATACTTCACACCTTTGAATTTTGTAGATTTTTTTGTGATTTTTGTTTTAAGGGAAGTATATTTTTTTTTGAGGTACACACCATTCTAGGGATGAGCTAGTTCTTCTCCTTCTGCATTAGTCAGCTTATATGAATTACCGGGATAAACAGCCGAAATTACATAAGGACCCTCCCAATTTGGTTGAAGTTTGGAGCGGGGACCGCCCGGCTTAACAAATATTCTTTTAAGCACAACCTCACCGATTTCAAATTTTCTCTCCACCACCCTCTTTTGATAAAATCTTTTAAGTCTATTCTGATAAGATCTAGCATGTTCGGCAGCGGCCAGTCTCCTTTCATCCAAGAGTTCGAGTTGCGCGAGAAGAGAATCTAGGCGTTCATCCATCGGGATATCTCGATCGATCTGGACTCGGAGGGAAGGAATGATTACTTCGTATGGAACTACCGCCTCCATCCCAAATGCAAAGGCATAGGGGGTCTGACGGCTCCTTGGGTCGAATGCCCTTCCGAGACAAGTTGCGATGTTTCCTCGATCGAAATTTGAGTTTCGAGGACGTTGTTTATTGGGGAGTGCTAAACATGAAGACAGAATGGGCGTCAGGTGCCCGATTTGGGTTGAGATCAACTACGGGAGCCAAAGTAGGCGGAGATATTGATAAAGAGGGGAAGACTTCGAGCAATGCTTGATAGAGGGGGCTTTCGGGCCCAATGTTGACAGAAAGAGGTGATGGGCCAGTAGGCCGGATGATCATAGAGGAAGATGGGTTCATGGACCCAATAAGAGGAGGATGCGGGCTTAAGGGCCCGGGTTTAGGAGATGGGCTCGAGGGCCCGAGAATTGGAGAAAATGGGCACAAAGGCCCAGATTCAGTAGAGGGGCTCGATGGCCCAAGAGTTGGAAGAAATGGGCACAAAGGCCCATATTTAGTAGAGGGGCTCGGTGGCCCAAGAGTTGGAGAAAATGGGCACAAAGGCCCAGATTTAATAGAGGGGCTCGATGGCCCAAGAGTTGGAGAAAATGGGCACAAAGACCCAGATTCAATAGAGGGGCTCGATGGCCCAAGAGTTGGAGGAAATGGGCACAAAGGCCCAGATTCAATAGAGGGGCTCGATGGCCCAAGAGCAACAAGTGGGTTTGTGGACCCATAAGCTGGGCCTGAGGGCCTAGAAATAGGGATCGGGCCAAGAAGCCCGGGGAGAGCGTCATAGTGAGTTGGGGCATCGGCCCCAAAAGATGACGTAATGAGGGAAGGCCCTCGTGGAGTTGGTTGGACTTTTTCTCGAGTCGGTTTGACAATATGACCCTCAGGTGGGTCAACAGGTGGTTCAGCCTAGAGTGGTTCATTGCTTGACCCTTCTTCATCAGTGGAAAACAAAAGAGATATTTCAGGATACACGTCATCTTCAGGGTCATCAGTTCTTCTTTTCTTGTCTTGTCCTAGTTCTTGTTCTTCCTTGTTCTCAGCCAGTTGAATGGTTTCTTTCTTGATGAAAAACTTTTGTAAGCATCCTGAAAAGTATTTGCTTTTGAGATTTTGACCATTGGCTGTCGTTCCATCATATCCAACCCCGCTTTTTGATTGTAACCTCACTAGATTGATTGGCTCAGCTATGCCTTGCAGTTCTTTGCCTAGTCCTTGGCCCTTCTGGTATCCCAAACTTTTCATTATATGCCACCCAATAGTTTCATTTTCTTCTCTTTTCCTTCTCCACACTTGCCTGGGTTGCCTACTCATTTCTGGAAGATCCAAGATTGTAAAAATTGGCTCGTTTGGCAACCCAAGGGGTGGTGGTGGAGAAGATGGATGATCTAGGGGCATGCTAGTCACCTTAATCACCTGTCCCTTGTAAGGGAATTTAAGACACTGGTGATTGGTGGAGGCGACTGCCTCTAGTGCTTCCAAGTAGGGTCGTTCTAAAATAGCTTTGTATGTCGGATCCATCTCTAGTATGTGAAAGTTGACAGTGACTGTCTGAGGTCCGAGTTTGACACCCAATGTAATCATGCCGTCTGCGGGCTTCTTTGAATTATCATATGCGGTCACTGTTATTTGAGATGGCCGGATGTCCTCTTCAGAGATTCCACAAAGATGTAATGTTTCTGGTGGCAGAACGTTAATGGATGCTCCGGTATCGACCAAACATGACTTAATGCCTACGCCATTGATGTGGACTGTGATGCACAAGGCACATTTCCTTATTTCCGGGTCGGCCAACTCTTCCTTCGTGAATGTAAGGGCCGGGTACTCACTTCTCGGGACCAAAACTGATGAGATTTTTTCTGGGGGGAGGCTCTCATTTACCATTACTCGCTTTAAGTATTGTTGGAGAACCTCTTGATGGACTCTGGATCTTTTGATCAACTCTAAGATATAGATCCGTGCCGGGGTTTTATCAAGATGTTTCAACAAGTCATAGGATGTCCCAGGCAACGGCTCTTCAATGTGTTCTTCTTCTGCTTCTGGTGCCAACCCTGATTGACCGGCCTGGGGAAATACCCTTTGGAACATGCGCCCAGTCCTAAGTACTGTGGCAAGTTGAGGAGCTATAGCTGGGGTGGTAGTGGTGGGTGGTGGGTTAGGTCGAATGATGGGAGCTCTTGCGATGGGTGTAATGATGGTGGTTTGAGGCATAGTAGGGTAGGTAGGTTGTGAAGGTACAGTTGCTCGGGGCGGGATGATGATGGGTCCTAGTGGTGGTGATGTTTGTAGTGGATTAATCGGGCGGATTAGGGTCCGTCCCGATTGGAGTTGTGTGGTTGGTGGTGTTATGATGGGTCGTGATGGTGCTCGGATGATGGGTGGCCGGTTGAGAGTAATGGGGTTGGCTGATGTAGCTTGGGGTATAGAATGGACGGTTCGGTTGACATGCATGGCGGAGGTGGCTCCCTCAACTTGCCAATTCTGGCCCCGATCATGATACTCCTCGGAAGAAATCATGATGGGATTAACGTGTTGATTCCCAGGCGCGGGTGCATGTAGAGGTAAAGGGTTTTGGATAATCCCCATGCCGGGGTTCTGTTGTTGTTGCTGCTGAGCTGGTGCATGCTGCCGTTGAGGTTGATTTTTCACCGTTCGATGTATTCCCCCATCCGGTCCCGATCAATACTGCCTTGCTCATTAAGATCGTGGATATAGTCTTTGAACTGAAAACAATTTTCCACGGTGTGCCCAGGATATCTATGGAACAAGCAGTATCGCTTTGTGTTGGCATTCTGAGGCCACTCCGACTTCTCCCTTGGCAATGCAATTTGCCCTGCCGCCATGAGTGCGTTAAAGATGTCCACGAGAGAGTACGGCAAAGGCGGGTAATCGTTCCTCTTGAGTCCAACCTTTCGGGGTTCATAGGCCATGGGAGGGGGTGCCTGGTTGTAGTTGGCCAATTGTTGCCGCGCTGGTTGGGGAACTGGGGCTTGCGGTCGTTGAGGGATCGGGGCTTGTTGCTGACGGGGCTGGAACTGAGGTTGATGTTGAGGTTGACGAGGGTTTCTAAATGGTTGATTTTGTTGAGGGTTCCTGAACTGGTGTTGATAATTTATAGGTGGGTTCCCTACAACGTTAAGGTTTTCGTTTGTCACTACGCCCTCGATACGGGGCCGGTTGTGGTAAAAGTGGTTTTCTTGACAGCTCGGGGTCTAGGATCAAACAAGTTCATGATAGGTGAGTCCCTAAGATGTGTCTGAATGTACCGTGCCCTCTCATAGAGTTCACTCATAGAGGTGGGGTGATGCAAAGCCAGCATATTCTTTAAGGCCGGAGTGGCATTAGTGATGATCATCTTCACTTGCTCCGGCTCTGAAATGGAATCAGTAAGCTTTTCTGCCATTGACCTCCACCTATCAGCATATCTGGTAAAATCTTCATCATTTCTCATTCTTTCAGCCATGAGGTCGATGATGGAATATGTTGGTCCGACCCTATCTTGATATCTCTACAAGAATTTAGCTTTGACAGTTTCAAAGTTACTCGCCTCCAAAGAGTCAAGCGAGTAGAACCACTCCAAAGCTGAACCTTCTAATGATCTTCTGAAAAGAAAAGCAAGATCCCTTGGATCATTTTGCCACATTACCGACTCATAAAGAAAGTCCTTGATATGAATGAAGGGATTACCGGTTCCGTTGTAGCGACGGTATACCGGCATCTCAGAGGGAGGTAGATGAAAAGTGGGGAGAGAAGGAAGAGAAATTTCGGGGACTGCCTTGGTGTCGATTAAACGTCTAAGCTCTCTATATTGCTCATCCATGCGATTGATCTTGTTAATCATGGCCTGATCGACAGAAGGTTCCCTAAGAGGGGGAGGAGAAGTGGGTGCTTGGTGCACCAGAATTGGGACTTGATGGGCCGAAGTGGCCGGATAAGAAGGGTACATTGGGGGATGCACCAAAGGGTGAGTAGGGTTGAGATGATTAGAGGAATAAACTGGTGGTCTAGAAGGAACAACAACATTTGGATTGGGATGATCTAGATTAGCCACCGGATGAGGAGAAATTGGGGCCATAAGCCCGGTATGAGAATGGTCATGAGTGGGCACATTGGGTTGATGTGCCCCTGACCGAGGGGTAGAGATGTGAAGACCACCTTCGGGAGGGATGTGGTCGGCGGGCGACTTGCCCTTGAGGATGACTTTGATAGCCTGAAGTTGGGTAGGGTCGGCATGAGAGAATGCCTCCCAAAGTGAATTTGGATTGGGTTGAGGAGAATTTTGACTAGGTTCGGGGAGAACTTCGGGTTCATTGACGGCACACACGGCATCAGGATAGAAATAAGATTGATCATACTCCAACGGTAGTTGCTCGTATCCTTGATCCGCCATTCCGATAACTCGACCTGACCTTAAATTCATAAACACAACAGAAAAAAGGTTGACAAATAAAAGCTTAAGAATTTTTTAGTTTTTGATTTTTGACCCCCTTTTTGTTTTGATTTTCTTTTGTTGGACAAGCAAGTTGTCAGGCAAATTAACCTCAAGCAAAAATTTTTGTTTTGGTTCTTTTTAGGTGATTTTGGAATTTTTGTTTAATTTTCAGTTTTTTTTGCAAACAAGTAATAGCAAAGACTTGGAATGATTAACGCAATTTTTTTGTTTCAACCTCAAATTAATGGCTTGTTAAGAGAAATATTGTTCATTCAAATAATTGGGTAGGACCCTATGCTCTCACAACACCGAGCAATCTAAGGTTGTCACTCTTTTCACAACGATAGGTAATAGGTACTCCGGGTTTTGGGAAAAAATGGTACAACCTGCCCGATCAGTGAAGAGGGAATCCTTCACGTCTGGGGACTTACGGAGGTCTTGATGGAAGCTACCCGGTCCTTCCGAGAGGGAATCCCCGGAGGAGGAGTTGGCAACCACCAAGAGGGGTGTTTGGATGTGTGGGGCTTTGGGAGGAGAGAGCCTCCCTTCTCGGATGACCTAAAGAGACGGGCGAACCCGAAACTCCAATGCAAACTAAATGCAAGTGAAATGTCAAGGAATAAGCAGTAAGCAAGAAGAAAATAAAAGCATACAATGATTAATGAGATGTTGTAGGAAGCAAGTGAACAAGACAATGATATGAAATTAAACTAGGATGGAAGAAAGCATTAATTTAACTAAGCATGCTTTGAAAGATTTGCTAAAGGAAAACTAGGCCTAGAAGGAAATAGACAAGTATACTTAACAAGAGATGAAACAAGATGATATCTAAAATGCTAAGGTGAAATAAGTTGATAAACCAAGCTAGAAATCAGATTGTCTGTTTTTAAAAGGACCAACGGAAGGCAAGTAAATCGGAAGGAACAAGATAATGCTTCAAGGAAATAAACAAGCATGTAAATAAGCAAATAGAAACGCAAAGAAATAGAAATGGCTTAAATGAGAACTAGATTAAAAAGAAGCATGTTTTCAAGTGGACATTCTTAGGAAAAAAAAGAAGAACTCACTAAAGCAAAGTCGGTCCCACCGTGGTCGCCAAAAGGTGTAAGCACCCGGAACGGGACATCCGCGGATCTCCCCCTCCCGGAACCCTTACGCCCTCCTTGGTGACTTGGTGGATGGGATGTTAGTGGTTGTGGTTGCCAGGAGCCAAAGGCTCCAAAATATAGTAGAATGAAAGGAAATGAAATAGAGAGATGAAAGTGACCGTCGTACCTTTGGAAGCGGAGAGATTGTTGGGTTCCGACTTCTCCTCTCTCGGCTGGCCGAAAGAAGAGAGCTTAGTGAGTCCTTCGTCTTCGATCCGGTTGAAGCTCCGCTTCAATCGGATTTACCTAAGAATGTCCATAAGAAAACATGTAGACAAGTGAAGGTTTCATTAGTTCTAACGAAAGCATAGTATCGTGCTCGAATTTAGATTCAAACATGCAAATGGGAAGAGACTAACCGGATTGGGACGAGATCTCAACCCCTATTTTTGGTAGGTTTTAAATATATATATGTGATGCAAAATGATCTAAGACATGCTAAATAACTTGATGAACAGTGCTAAGATGAAAAAGGAAGACAAAAACTCGATTAAACGGACGATCGGAATCCAAAAATAACAAAACAAGCTTCTGTCCTTCCTGGTGCCCTGTATATAGAGCACCAGGAGCAAGTGCCCCCTTTATGGGGCGCGTTGACCAAGTCAAAGCACCCTGTATACGGGGCACTAAGTCTGGCCCGAACAGATTTTCTTCTCCTCTTCGTGGCGCTGCTCCGGAGTGCTAGGTGGCTTCCGGGACGAAGTAGGGGCTTCTCCTTGTAGACAATACTCAAATGAAGCCAATGAAAGGGAGGTTGGGTACTGAATGCAAGAGGAGAGACGAGTAGAAGCTCTCAAAATCGGAGAAAAATCATTTTTCTGGGTGACAGAAACAGAAGGTTTTTAGGGTTTTTGGTGGACAATTTTGGATCGATTTGAAGGCTTGTGGGGGATGAGAATGGCTTAGAAACGTGGTGTTGGATGAGCTATAGGGTGGCACGAAGTTGGAACCTCCTTTTGGTCTCAAATGGGGTCTATTTATAGCCCTAAAGAGGGCACTTTGGCCATTTTCGAAAAACAGTGCCATGTGGCATAGCGCCCTGTATATGGGGCGCCAGCATCATGAGATATGTCAGATCGACAAGACAAGTCACTGCGGGGGGTCAAATCAACTTTGTCACATCGATTTAATTTGGATCCGGGCACCCCGTATACGGGGCGCACGGTGCCTGTATACGGGCGCCCGGCGCCCGTATACGGCGCCAGTGCCCCGTTTATAGGGCGCCTGGTGCCCTATAAACAGGGCGCCTGGTGCCCTATAAGTAGGGCGCCAGGTGCCCTTACACACAGGGTTTTGCCCTCTTCAAAATCTTCAATTTTTCCAGAAAACTCGGTTCCCTTGAAAGGTTACTCAAATATACTTCATGAAAACAAGAATTTAAGCTCTCCAACTAGGCCAAAATTGCGTGTCTACACCATCATGAACCTTTTCGACCCTAGGCCCCGAGTCACCAAAAAAACAACCACCACCACTGCTGGGCCGGTGACTGAAGGCGTGGTAACCAACGAACATGTCAATATCCTAAGAAACCCTCCCATCAACCACCAGCAGCAATACAGGAATCCCCAGTATAGAAACCCGCGCCAAACCCAACCGGCACCTCGCCCCCAGATCCAACCCCGACCTTTCCACCACCAAGCACTGAACCAATATCCCCAACAACAAATACAAACACCAGTTCCCCAGCAACCCCGGCAGTTGGCCGTACAGACCTTTGCACCTCAACCTCCACGCCAACCGACCACCTATGACCAGGCACCTCCCCCCGCCACCTACGTACCACGAAGAGCAAGGCCTAGGAGAAATCATTACCCGCCATTACCGTACTCTCTCGTAGATATTTTTAATGCTCTTATGGCGGCAGGGCAGATCTCATTGCCGAGAGAAAAGTTGGAGTGGCCGCAGAATGCCAACACGGACAAGTATTGCTTATACCACAGATACCCAGGGCATACAGTGGAGAACTGCTTTCAGTTTAAAGATTACATCCATGACCTCCACGAGCAGGGAAGTATTGACTGGGGTCAAATGGGCGAGTACATCAAAGCGGTAAAGAACCAGCCCCAGCAGCAACAGCAGGCACCAGCTCGACAACAACAACAGGAACCCGGCCTGGGAATTATTCAGAACCCGCTACCCGTGCACGCACACACGCGGCACCGTAAAACCGAGAGGGTGAACCCTATCTTAACCTCCACCGATGAACCCCGCGATAGAGGCCAGAATTGGCAGATCGAAGGACCAGCTTCCTTCATAAACATCAACCCTCCAAACCACGTTAACCGAACCGTTCACTCCATACAACGAGTTATCCCCGCCAGAAGAAGCCAACCGCCGATTATCCGCACGCCACCACAACCAACCATAACACCACCAGCCATACAACTCCAACCGGGTAGGACCTTGATCCGCCCGGTCGAGCCCCCGCAAATACCACCACCACTAGGACCCATCATTGTACCACCTCGAGCAACCATGCCACCACAACCCACCCATATCCCTACAACTCGGACCATCATCACTACACCCCTGCCTAGGCCTTCCATCATCCGACCTAACCCTCCGTCTACCTCCATTACACCAACCATAACTCCCCAGCTCGCCACGGTGCTTAGAAGCGGGCGTATGTTCCAAAGAATTTTTCCCCAGGCCGGTCAACCAGGACGACCGCAAGAAAAAGAAGAAGAGCACCCGGAAGAGTCAGTGCCAGGAACATCTTATGATTTGCTGAAGCACCTTGACAAAACCCCTACGCGGATTTCCATCCTGGAGCTGATTAAAAGGTCCAAAGCTCATCAAGAAGTTCTTCAACAATATCTGCAAAGAGTGATGGTCAATGAAACTCTCCCCCCAGAAAAGATTACATCAGTTTTAACCCCGAGAAGTGAACACCCTGCTCTCATTTTCACTAAAGAAGAATTGGTCGAACCAGAAGCGAGAAAATATGCACTATGTATCACTATCAGTATTAACAGAACAGATGTTGAATCTTGTCTAGTTGACACCGGTGCATCTATCAATGTCTTGCCACCAGAAACACTACAGTTGTGTGGAATCCCAGAAGAAGATATTCGGCCATCACAAATCACTGTGACAGCATACGACAATTCCAAGAGGCCCGCCCATGGCGTGGTCACACTTGAAGTCAAACTCGGACCCCGGGTTGTTACTGTCGACTTCCATATTTTGGATATGGATCCAACTTACAAAGCCATCCTAAGAAGGCCTTACCTGGAAGCATTGGAGGCCGTAGCTTCAACCAATCATCAATGCATCAAATTTCCCTTCAAGGGACAAGTTGTCAAGGTGGTGAGTATGCCCGTGGATTGCTTGGTTACTCTCCCCCCTGGCTTGCCGAATCAACCGGTATTTACAATCCTCGATCTGCCGAGGGATAAAAGACAGTCCAGGCAAGTTTGGAGAAAGAAGAAAGATGACGCCAAAACCCTTGGGTGGCGTATGATGGAGAATCTGGGATATCAAGAAGGCCGAGGACTGGGGAAAGAACTGCAAGGCATCACAGAACCCATCCAGCTAGTGAAGACAACATCAAGGAATGGGATAGGGTATGATGGGACACGTGATAATGGCCAAAAGGCCGGCCAAAAATACTTCCGAGGATGTCTGCGCAAGTTCTTTGATAAGAGAGAAACAATACAAATGATTGAAGAGCAAGAACCACAAGAACAAGTGAAGAGGAAGAAGGTGGGCAACCTAGAGGATGAGACATATATTAACATATCATGGTTATTTTCTGAAGAAGGGTCAAGTGATGAATCATTCTGCAACGAGCCTTCTAGCAGTCAAAATCCAGGGCATTCACCAAGTGTCATCTCCTCGGATCTAGCAGACTCATTCCCGACAAATCCATCGTCAGTTCCACCAGATAGCAAAGACGGATGCCCTCTTTACCCGTCTTTACTTGATTTGTTCCCCTCTCTGTCAATATCTCCACCCGCGTTGGAAACAACAACCAACCAAACCCCCTCTGTATTTATGTTTAGTACTTCTCAAAAAGATCAAAAAAAAAATGTCCTTTTCTCAACCCAAATTTCACTCGAAGAAACGTCCCAACTCGCTCCGAAGGATGACCCGAATCAGGAGGCCACCCGATCTCTGATCGATCTCCTTTGCCCTTCGTCAATAAATTCCACTCCATCCACCTCCTCTTCACCTCCTCATTTACCTCCTTCTTCTTTAGGTTTAGTTTCCAGCAAAAGCAAAACAAAAATCAGAGGTAAAAGAGTTCTAGGAAGATATCTTCATCAGTTAGCTCGGAAAAGCTTAGAATGCGCCAAGCTAACAGAGTATTTAGAGGATGCAATCCAGATAGGAGAAATTCGATATGAGGAAAGAAACAATATTGATCCAACTTTAGGGGTCTACGAGGTTGTATCAGAAAAGGATCCTGACACTGAGGATGAAGAGGAGGATTTGGCTGATGCCTATGCATCCAGTTTAAGAAGATTCGAAGAACCATCAGCCACGGTGGATGAACCAACTAAGGAGCTTAATCTCGGAACACTGGAAGATCCTAAAAATATCCTCATCAGTGCCAACCTCGCCCCTTTAGAAGAACAGAATCTAATGGGGGTGTTACAAGAATACAGAGACACGTTCGCTTGGACATACGAAGATATGCCGGGGTTAGATAAGTCATTGGTAGAGCATCGACTGACTTTAAAACCTGAGGCTACCCCGGTCAAGCAAAAGTTAAGGAGATTCCACCCAGACATAGCATTAAAGATGAAGGAAGAGGTCGATAAGTTGCACCAAGCAAAATTCATTAGAGTCGTCCTCTATCCACAATGGGTGGCAAATATAGTCCCAGTCATGAAGAAGGATGGAAAGGTTCGAATTTGCATTGACTTCAGGGACTTAAACCGAGCGTGTCCAAAAGATGATTTCCCCCTTTCTCATATCGATGTTCTTGTTGACAACACAGCTGGATACGAAACCCTATCATTCATGGATGGATACTCAGGGTATAATCAAATCCGTCCGATTAGCAAAAGAGGATCAAGAGAAGACCTCATTCACTACACCTTGGGGAACTTATTGTTACGTCGTCATGCCCTTCGGATTAAAGAATGCCGGAGCAACTTATCAAAGGGCCATGGTAGCGATATTTCATGATATGATGCATAAATTTGTAGAGGTGTACGTGGATGATTTAGTGGTCAAATCTCGAACCCAAGAGTAGCATGCTGAGGTGTTGAGAAGGGTTTTGCAACGAGCCAGGGAATATAAGCTCAAGATGAACCCCAAGAAATGTGTGTTTGGAGTATCATCTGGAAAGTTACTTGGGTTCATTGTCAGCAAAAGAGGCATCGAGATCGATCCCAACAAGGCCAAAGCCATTATTGACATGCCTCCACCAAAGAACCTAAAAGAGCTGAGAGGGTTAATTGGTAGATTACATTTTGTTCGCCGGTTTATCTCACAGCACTCCCAAAGGTGCAAACCTTTCTATGAGTTAACCAAGGCGAAGGCCGAATTCAGATGGGATTCGAGATGTCAAGAGGCACTCAATGGTTTGAAGAAATATTTGTCAAGCCCACCTGTGCTCAACCCTCCGGTTCACGGCAACCCCATGATCTTATACATCGCAGTCTTGGAAGGATCCCCGGGAGCGGTATTGGCACAATTAGATGATGAAGGGAAAGAGCGAGCGACATACTATCCGTCCAAAATCTTTGTTCCTTGTGAACAAAAGTATACGACCATGGAGAAAACTCCGTGCCGCCTGGTTTGGGTGGTCCGAAGCTCAAACACTACTTTACGGCCCACGAGGTTAATCTCATTGCTCGCATGAACCCCATCAAATTCCTTCTTGAAAAATCTATCCTAAGCGATCGTTTGGCACGCCGCGGCGAGTTTTCTCTCCCAATTTGACATCACCTACACCCAACGAAGGCAATCAAGGGCTATGCAATTGCCGAGCACCTTGCCCATCATCCTATCCCAACCTTTGACCCTATCCGGTCGATTTTCCCGATGAAGAATTGATGTCCATTCGATCTTCTAATCTGTGGACTCTATATTTTGACGGGGCATTAAACTCCCAGGGTAGAGGGATAGGGATTGTACTTGTCTCCCGAAGGTGTCACCATTCCACGGGCTTTTCGGCTTCATTTTCCAAGAACAAACAATATAGCTGAGTATGAAGCCTTGTTAGGCGGGCTGGAGGCCGCAGACTTCTATGGTGTCACTAAACTAAGGGTAATTGGAGATAGTCAGTTGATACTCCGCCAAGTACTGGCCAAATACCGCACATCTCATCCTGGGCTCAGACCATATCAAGAACTCACCACCTGTTACATCAAGCTATTCTCCAAACTTGAATTCATTCATGTCCCTCGTGCTCAAAATATTCTTGCTGATGCTCTCGCTTCCCTAGCATCTTCACTATCTGTCCCGCTAGACAGACAAGTTAGGACGATCTATGTCCGCCGACGAACCATTCCGGCAATAGAAGATGCGCGATTCTTGAGGGTTAAAGAAAATTTTGAAAGGAAAGAGTACATTGAGCAAAAGGAAGAAGTATCTCTGATTGAGTTGGAGGAATTAGAAGAGGGTGAGAAACCATGGTATCATGAGATTGCAAATTACTGTCAGGATCAGACATATCCACCAGGATCAACTGCCGAAGAGAAGAAAGCCATAAGGAGAGTCTCCCAGAGATACACCATCTTAGGCGGGGTACTTTACAAAAGGAGCTTGGCCGGAGTTCTGTTAATATGCGTAGATAAAGGAGAGGCTGAATTGGTGCTCAAAGAAGCACACTCCGGAGTATGCGGAGGCCATGTAAATGCTCAAGCCCTCGCCAAGAAGATCATCAGGCAAGGGTATTATTTGCTACTCTGGAAGAAGATTGCTCGATCTTTGTCCGGCACTGTCATCAATGTCAACTCCACGCCGACAAGATTCACTCTCCCGCATCTTCCCTTCATCCGATCCACGCCCCATGGCCCTTCGCTATGTGGGCTTTTGATGTTATCGGACCCCTCGGTGACCCAAACTCCACAAACAAAACCAAATCCTTCATCCTAACTGCAACGGAGTACTTCACCAAGTGGGCAGAAGCAGAAGCACACGTGGAGATCAAGGCATCAACAGTCTGCACCTTCATCAAACGCAACATCATTGCCAGGTTCGGGATCCCGGGCGACATCATCACCGACAACGGACCACAATTCATCTCTCAGGAGCTGCATGACCTTTGCAACAGGTATTGCATCAGATTGCATCATTCATCTCCATATTATCCTCAAGGCAACGGTCAAGCAGAAGCCACCAATAAAACCTTGATAAAAATCATTAAGAAGACTTGTAAGTCTAGCAAGTTCGCAGACTGGCCAGATAAGTTAGTTGATGCTCTATGGGCCTATCTCACTTCTATTGGAACCCCAACGGGTCAGACCCCCTATGCCTTGGCATTTGGGATGGAGGCGGTAGTTCCATACGAAGTAATCATTCCTTCCCTCCGAGTCCAGATCGATCGAGATATCCCGATGGATGAACGCCGAGATTCTCTTCTCGCACAACTCGAACTCTTGGACAAAAGGAGGTTGGCCGCTGCCGAACATGCTAGATCTTATCAGAATAGACTTAAAAGATTTTATCAAAAGAGGGTGGTGGAGAGAAAATTTGAAATCGGTGAGGTTGTGGTCAAAAGAATATTCGTTAAGCCAGGCGGTCCCCGCTTCAAACTTCAACCTAATTGGGAGGGTCCATATGTAATTTCTGCTGTTTATCCCGGTAATTCATATAAGCTGACTAATGCAGAAGGAGAAGAACTAGCTCATCCCTGGAATGGTGTGTACCTCAAAAAATATTTCCCTTAAAACAAAAATCACAAAAAAAAATCTATAAAATCAAAGGTGTGAAGTATAATGATAACATCCAACGCTTGCTTGCTCGGTACACCAACTTGTCACTTAGGGGAATAAGGATAAGGCATCATACTGCACACACTACACGCCAAGTCTTGAGATCCGATGATCGGAAGTCAAAGAGAAAGCTAGGTAACGCTTGGCAAAAGAAGGTCAACCCGATCTCGTTCTCTTCTCGTTTCGGTCCGGAATAGATGAAAGGGGTTAGAATGAGGAGTATCGAAAGTGCCCGTTGCCTTAGCAGAAGGATGCCTCTGAAGGTCTGACTTATTAAAAGAAAAAGGTACCAAAAGATGGGCAATGACCCCTCAGGTCAGCAAAAGAATAGACTTGTCTGAATGTGTACCAACCAAAGCCCAAAAGAAAAAAAGGCTCCAAAAGATGGGCAATGAACCCCTCAGGTCAAAATCAAGCAAAAGAAAAAGAAAGACCTGTATGAATGTGGGCCATCAAAGAAAAGGGCTAGAAGGAAGGACCCAAGGTTGTCAAATTCCAAACAGGCAACGCGAGCACCGGTAGAGAAACAAATTCGACACCCCCGAATCCTATTAAGGACTTACCACCAATCCTCTTCCCTCTTTAACCTTGCGGGTAAGGTTGACCGACTAGACCCAAGAAGAACCATAGCCTATCAAGGGCGGAAGGTCAGAAGATCTCGGACTAAGCACTTTCTTACACATAATGCCTACTCTTAACCCTTAGGTAACAATGAGGCGCACCTATGGCAAGCAAAGCAAAGGATGAGATAATCATGTCCCTCACACCAACCAAAAAAATCAAATACTTTGGAAAGTACCAAACAAATCTTAAAAAATCAAAAATTCTAAAAAGAGAAAATTCAAAACCCAAACAAATCAGAAATCCCAAAACACCTAAAAATTTGCTTAACTAGTTGCCTTTGCATTCATGTTTAATTTCGGTCTTGCATGTTTCCTTTCTGTGCATACTTATGTTTTTCGTTATTTTACCTTGATAAGGCCTATGTCCCTAGACAAAAGATCAAGGCAGTTTCGCCTTTTTCTTGCAAGGGACTAAGCCTGAATAAAGTTCTAATCGCCCTTTGAGTAAACGCAGGGAGTCAGGAAAAGAAGTCAACAACCATCACTATGGAAAAACAAAGTACATCGAAGATAGGAGGGGGTCGGCACATCACAAATCGCCACCTCCCTCTGCTGGAGCCTGATCACCCGGAGGTGGCATGGCGAGTCTCTCCTCACCTCTCCTCCTATGACTACTGGTCTGAGAGGAACCCGAATGGGTAGGTCCCCTCAGCGTGGTCCCACGGGAGTCGGAGCGGTGGGAGTGGCTCGGGATCGAGGCTGCAACATCCGCATCATCACCGACGATGCTCTGCCTCCACCCGATTGAGCTCTCGGGAATGCTCAAGACGAAGAAGGAGGATCTGCTCAGACTCTGGTCGTGACAACTCGACCACGCGAGCCTCCAGTCTCCCGACCTACAAGATGACAAAGGAATGCATCAGTTACAGGAAAGGCAATTTAAGGAAAACAATCAAACATGTACCTCCTGTGTCAGCTCCGCTATCCTCTGAGCAGTCTGTGGAAACCAAAAGAAGCGTCAGTCCAAGCATTTCCAGTTTGAAATCAAAATAAAAACATCGCACCTCGGAAGTAGAAGGACCAGGATCCGGAATGTCTATGAGGGGCTCGAGCCCGAGCTCCCTCTGTAGCTCCATCACCTACCTGAAAAATGTCAGGAAAGAAAGGAAATGATGACAAGCAGAGCAGAAAATTATGTACCTTGTCCTGAAAAACCAAGGGATCATCAGTAGAAGGCGGCTGAAAACCCAAGGGATCACCAGTAGGAGGCGGAGCACCCCCTGCGGAAAGATCAGAAATCCTCGCCCAAAGATCCTTGTTCTACAAAAGGGAAAATGTTAGAATCAAGCAAAGCAGAGCAAGAAAAAGTCAAGGATATTCACCTCAGTAGTAAGGACCTCCACCCGTTCCTTCAGCTGGGCAATTTGCAAGAAGAAAAAAGAAGATTAGCAAGGCAAATGAAGGAAGGAGACATTATAAAGAAAGGCGGTAATCACCTCAAGAAGGAAGCCCGTCTCAGAAGAACTGCTCCCGGGATCAGTAGGAATGAAGGAAGGAGGGTCGACCGGCAAAGGGTGAGGAGGTAGCTCGGGACCCGTAGGCTGGCCGAAGTCGAACGGCTCGAAGGGAGGCTCGTCGAAAGTCGTCGGCTCAGGATCGGCTGGATGGGAACCCAACTCCAGTTCGGCCACGCGCTCGCGGAGCCGAGAGATCTAAAAAGAAGTAGAGGAGACAGTCAACAACATTCATTCAAGGAATCAAAGAAAAATAAAGAGTGTTACCTATCGACGGGAACCTCGGTAGCGACGTCGCTGAAAGAAAGAAAAAGAAAAGATCAGTTAACAAGCAATAGAGGTGTACAAAGCAAATAAAGTACCTGTCGCTCCAGCTCAGCCTCCAGAGATGCTGTCCCCGCCCTCAAACGAGATAACTCCTCCTGAATACTCTGAAAGCAACAAACAGTTAGATGTCAAAGCAAAGGAAGAACAAGTGGTGAAGACAACGAGAACGTACCTCTCCACCCTCAGTGAAAAGGTGGGCAAATGTCGCCATGTAGCGATGCAGATAGTCATCGCTATCAGAAGCACTGGAAGTCACTGGGGTGCCACCCCTCTTCCAGATCCGAACAGCGAACTGGCCTTACTTTTTCCAGTCAATCTCCTGGATCAAGCCGCGAGTGGAACGACCCAGTCGTGGGTAAGGTGGAAGATCCACCCACTCCTGGTGAAGCCCCAATGAGCGCATCGTGAGACGCACCCAAAGTGGCTCCATCTCGTTCAGGCAAATCAAGAAGGTGTCACGGCCAAAAACCGGACGACCCTCCAGTACCCACGGCTGCCGATCCAGGTAAAGGTCTGAAAAAGGATGCCATACCACATGAAAAGGCAAGGCAAGACAGTAAACAAGAAGAACCAAAAGCTAAGAAAAAGAAAAGAGACAAAATACCTCGTGGTGAGGGAAGCAGAGCAGCTGCCTCCTCAGGTTCTCCACCTGGTAAGGATGGGAGGAAGCAGATCGTGTAGCAACCCAGCTGCCGATAAGAGGGTACTCGGGGTCATCCTTCAGCAAAGCACGGCCCAGGGGGATGTAATAGTAACTCCATACCTGCCAATGAAAGCTCAGTTAGTCACCAAAAAAAGACAAGGCAGAATTGATAACAGACAAAAAAAAACAAGGCGTACCTGAAGGAATGGAGTGAAGCCAGCTACTGAGACCGAACCGCTCTCCATCGCCAGCGAGGAGAACAGATGGGCCAGCATAGCAGCACCCCACGCATACTCACCGACCTTCGACAGGTCAGCAAGAAAGGGGAGGAACCGCAAGTGCACCTTATCTGTCTTCGAGGCCAGAAGAAGACGGGTGAGGAAGAAGAGGAGGAACCGGCGGAGATCCTGGTCGGCCTCAACGGTGCCCTCCTCACCGACCAGGGAGCACTCGACGCGTTTCGTCAACTCGTCAAGCACAACCGCCACTATGTCATCCTTACCCACACTGGCGTTGCCCAGACCGAGCAAGTTCCCGACGGCTGTGCGCTTCATAACGCGCAGTCCGCCGAGCGTGTGGGACCGGATGACCCAGAAAATCCCGGACCATGGCCGAGTAATCGCGGTAGGTCTTGCCAGTGACGGCACGACCGTGCACATGAAGACCCGTGATCCGGGAAACATCCTCCAAGGTAGGGACCATATGCCCCCAGGGGAAGAGGAAGGAATGGGTGGTGGAGTCCCATCTCTCCCTCAAGGCCTGGATCAAAGGGAGGTCCTCCCAGAAAGCCGAGCAGCGAAGCAATGGGCCAAAACCCATTGCATCAAGCCGTACCTTCTGGAAATCCTTCAACCCCTGGTAGGCATGGAAGACCATTTCCCAGGATATCCGGGACTTGATCTTCCCCTGCACAATCAAACAATCATGTTAGAAACAAAGCAATCATGAATAAATTCCAGAAAGGGGAAGTCGAGATTCGGTTACCGAGACGGTCGGAGGAGGATGGAGAGTGGGTAGCTCCGATGAGCCAGCGCCAGCAGAGGAAGAAGTGCCAGCGGAGGAAGAAGCACCGGCGGAGGAAGAGGCTCCGGCGGCACCTGAAGCGTCAACACGAGACCTCTTCGTCATCTGCATCATTTCAAAACATTAGAACAGGTCAAGAATAGCAAAACGGAGAAGACTGGGGCCTGGTGACCAGGTGCCCCATTTATGGGGCGCCTGGGCCAGGCGCCCCATTGATAGGGCGCCTAGCGCTCCATTGATGGGGCGCCAGGCAGAGCCTAGCACCCCATCATAGGGGTGCTAGGGGGCTCAACCCCCTTCTCTCTTCTCGTCCCGATCCGGAACGACTCCGGATCGGTTCGGTCCCTTCTGCGAAATTGAAGACAACGAAGTAAACTACAAGTTTGCAGTTGGAAGGAACTTACTGTGGAATCCGCACGATGCGCTGCGCTCCCCGGAAAGGTCCCGCCCAATAGAAAAACTAGAAAAAGGTGATGGTGAAATGAAGAAAAGTGCATGGGTGAAAATATAAAGTGCCATGGTCAAAATTTTCAAAATTCTTAGAACGTGTCCACAAGCAATATTCTTCATGAAAAACACAGTTTCATTGCCAAAACATTGATATTCTATTACTTTTTGCATATTTTTGCTGTTTTTCTGACACTGACAGGACAAGGACACAACTGAAAAGAGACTACATTAAGCAAACTCTGAACCGACACTGATCAAGTCCTAAGCAAACAAAATACATCTAGACACATCAAAGGGCAGAGATGCAGGTCAACCACCGCGCAGCTTCCTCAGCTTCGCCACGTACCGGCTCTTCCAGACCTCGTCTTCATCCATGTAGGCACTTGGCGAGAAGCTCTTGCAAATTCCCCAGATGGCAAGGATGCTTTGGCATTCTTCAGTATCAGTCGCCGTGCCCATCTGACGGTCTTTGACAGACGGAATATGGGAGAGACGAGGGACTTTGAGCCGCGGTTGGCCCAACTGGAGAGGACATCGGTGAGGATTGTAGATAATGAAGGAGGTGTCGGTAATCAATCGGAGATCCACCCCTGGGGTGGGAGAGGCACAGACATTCTGGCGCATAACCACCTCTGTGGGACAAACAAAGCCACTGCTGCTCATCGCCGAAAAATACAAACGCCAGTCAGCGCGGGTCTTCACTGAAGGGCACTTGTTCATCACCTTATATTTCATGCAAAGGCGGTTGGTGAGAGGCTGGAGGGGGCTCCGAGCGAAAAGCCGGGAAGCCGTGGCCGGTCCGAAGCATACGTCAAACTTAAAGTGCCAGTCAGCCCAGCACATGAACAGGAGAATGCAGCCAAACATAGGCACTCGCCGACGCTAGCGAAGTCAGGCCGTCATAAAGGTAGCCCAACACCGAGTGGGCTATGCACTCATTGGACCAAATGCCCTGAATGCAAGGAAGGCAGGTAGGATCAAGCCACCCGTCCTCACACGGGTATAGGAGCACTGAGGCAAGGCAAGCAGCAATGCCTTTGACACCAGGCAGCAGAAGGTCCTCATTATCACCGGCGCCTTGAATCACGCCAATGGACCAATCCGCCAGTGCTTCGGTGTAAATACGGCCACCTACCATAATGGATCGGGCCTCTCCGGTGGTCATAAAGCCACGGAGGAAGTCTAAACCGGTGACCGGTCCAACAGGGATAAACATGGCCTGGCCGTACCCAGGCATGGCACGAAGCCCCAGAAACAACTCTACCTCTTCTAAGAGAACGGTACATTCGAAAGAGTCAAAAACAAAGGTGTGTGTATCGGGATGCCACATCTCGAGAAGTGCACCCGCCAAAGAAAAATCCCAGAAGTATTTGAGGAGGTGGTTGGCGTGAACAAGGATGCCATTGAAGCCCCACCCGCTGAGAATGGTCCGCACATGAATGTTGATAGCAGCCATTAAGCGGGCTATCCATAGCGCCTAACCGTATCGGCGAGCCCCGGGAAAATTCAAAAGGTCCTGCAAAATAACCGCGCAATCAGAAAAGGTTTTGAAATAGAACAAAGAAGGGTGCCTAATAAAGACACTACCACTCCCATGGACACACGGTTCCGAATATGGCACGGCACTTCGAAGAAACTTTTCATCTCGTTTGAACCGGTCGGGCGGGAGGAGGAAGAAGCCATCAGAGCAAAGGGATAAGCAAGGAGCACTGTAGCTGGTGTGGGGGAGAAGAAGGGGAGGTCCCCCCTTCTTATAGAAGCCAAAAGTTGCCTCGGGAAGGAGCAAAATTGAAGACCGCGCAGGTGCCCCACTTATAGGGCGCTTGGCGCCCTATAAGTAGGGCGCCTGGCGCCCTATAAATGGAGGCGCCCTATAAATGGGGCGCCTGGAGCCCGGAATCTTGCATGTGTTATCATATATCTCGCATGTATATCGTTGAAGACCTCGAGTCTAAAAGGGCTGAGTCAGAGAACCCCTTCAACAAAATCGATGAAGGATTCAGTCACCTTTTAGGCCCGCGGATAAGCCAAAGTCAAATAAACGGGGATGACGGTATCTTCGCGGATGTCCTGACCCGTTGTGTTTGACCTATATCTTCAACTATTTTCTTATGTTTATTTGTATTTCTTTAAACTCAGCATACATCATGCATCATCATGCATTATCATACAACATCTCATGCATCATCTTTTCCGTCACCGTCTTTCTATTGCTCCTCAAGGAGGTTTTTGGTCTATCCGGAAGATCCAATTTTAATGGTTTCATCGAAACAAGAAGTTTTCCATGTCAAACTGAACCGGTATTCTTGAGTAAAACCCAATGAATTTGAAGAACCCAACCTTGGATGATTGCCCTTTTTCTCTTCACTTTTCGCAATTTACTGCATTTCTACCGAGTCCAGCACACCATGCAGTTCGGGTCCTGGCCGGTAACATTCTCCCCACGTGGGATTTTAGTTATTTACTTTCATTACTGTTCTTCTCTTTAACCAATCAACAAGAGGAAAGGTTTCGATAAGACAAAGGGTAATCTCGGAGTCCGGTAAAGTTTTATTTCACTCAACTAGGCCAATGAGGGCGTGTCTAAATCTACACCTTGGCGTCACCTTTTCAGTCCATTACCACTTCATTTCGCTACATCTCATTACGCTTCGCTACATTCGTCTACGCTTCATTCATGTCACTCCCCTACAAAGCCGACGCCAAGGCGAGGCAAGCTGTAGACACGCAATTTCGGCCCAGTTGGAGAGTTCAAATTCTTGTTTTCATAAAGAATATTTAAAGCACATCGTGTTTTCCGGATAGATCAAGTTTCTGGCACATTCCGAAGGTGGGTCCATAAAGCAATCAGATGAGCCAAGTGCCCCATGAATAGGGCACCAGGAGCCCTATAAACAGGGCACCTGGCGCCCCATATACAGGGCACCAGGCGCCCTATAAACAGGGCACCTGGAACCAAATCCGATCGATTTGACAGGCTGATTTGACCCCCCACAGTGACTTGTCTTGTCGACCTGACAAACCTCATGATGCTAGTGCCCCATATACAGGGCACTATGCCACATGGCACTGTTTTTCAAAAATGGCCAAAGTGCCCTCTTTTGGGCTATAAATAGACCCCCATTTGGAGCTTGGAGAAGGTTCCAACTCCGTGCCACCCTAGAGCTCATCCAACACTACGATTCTAAGCCACATCCACCCTCCAAAAGCCTCCAAATCGATCCAAAATCCTCCACCAAAAACCCTAAAACCTTCTGTTTCTGTCACCCAGAAATATTATTTCTCTCCAACTTTGAGAGCCCCTATCCGACTCTCCTCATACATCCAGCACCCAAACCACCTTCCACTAGCTTTATTTGCATATTGTCTACAAGGGGAAGTTCTTACTTCGTCCCAGAAGCCACCCAGCACTCCGGAGCGGCGTCGCGAAGAGGAGAAGAAAATCTATTCGGGCCAGACTTAGTGCCCCGTATACAGGGTGCTTTGACCTTGGTCAACGCGCCCCATAAAGGGGGCACTTGCTCCTGGCGCCCTATATATAGGGCACCAGGAAGGGCAGAAGTTTGTTTTGTCGTTTTTCGAAGTCCGATCGCCCGTTTAATCGAGTTCTTTTCTCCCTTTTTCGCTTTTGCATTGATCATCATGTTATTTAGCATATCTTAGAACATTTTTGCATTTCATATATGTTTAAAACCTATCAAAAATAGGGGTTGGGATCTCGTCCCAATCCGGTTAGTCTCTTCCCATTTGCATGTTTGAATCTAAATTCGAGCACGATACTATGCTTTCGTTAGAATTAATGAAACCTTCACTTGTCTACATGTTTTCTTATGGACATTCTTAGGTAAATCCGATCGAGGCAGAGCTTCAACCGGATTGAAGGCAAAGGATTCACTAAGCTCTCTTCTTTCGGCCGGCCGAGAGAGGAGAAGTCGGGACTCAACAATCTCCCCGCTTCCGAAGGTACGACGGTCATCTTTCTATTTCATTTTCTTTCATTCCACCATATTTTGGAGCCTTTGGTTCCTGGCGACCACACCTACATAACACACCATCCACCAACACACACCGAGGCGGGCGTAAGGGTTCCGGGAGGGGGGAGATCCGCGGATGTCCCGTTCCGGGTGCTTACATACATATATAACATAGCATATATGATAGCTTATATGGTTGAGGCATAGAGTACTTTACTTATGTGCTCTTTTTCTTCAAAAGTTTTAGATGATATATCCTTAGAAATTTTAACTATATTTTTCATAGGCAAGAGACCTCTCTTATAGTTTTTTCATGTCAAACCTTGTGACAACAGTTTCTATGTACATTTATTGGGTCAAGCTAAGCAACTTACTTGATCTATCTATATAGATTTTCACTCCCAATACAAAGGATGCATCACCCAAATCTTTCAAGTGCGCTTTAAATAAGCATGAATGATCACATCATTAGATGGTTCATCTATTCAATAGGCGGCACATAGGCTATACTTTCAAAGAAGTTAGGACTAGTAAGCCTATTGGCATTCAATAGGCCACACAACAGATGGATCACCATCAATATCTATAAGAAGAAATAGCTATTATATCATAAAATTATACATCATAAGTTTTGAAATTTTCAATTTCATGCTTGTCAAATTTTTCATAAAATAAATAATATGAAATAGCACATAAACAATTCACATGCTACAAACAAGCTAATCTAAACCATTTAAAAAAAACATGCATTCAAAATTTGTACAAAGTTCAAATAAATGTTTTAATCACCAATTTAGAAAACCATATATTTTTTAGAACTAATTAGGACATTAACCTCATTAGTCAAGTATTCAAAATAATTTTAATAACTCAATTAATATCAAATCTACAATAACAGGACTTATAACTACCTAAAAGATCATTAAACACTTTAAAATTATTTTATATATAAATTTCATAATTTTTTATTTTTGAAATTTTTTATGATTTTTTTGGATTTTTATAGCAATTAATAACATTTAAAAATTACATCTTTTAGGCGGTGCATTGTGCCGCCTGGCACTCAACTTGTGACTATCATAATTCAACCATCATTATATACAGTTTAGGATTTCATTACAATATATGCATCTAGATAGTGCAAGTAATGAAGATAATGTCATTAATATTGTATAAGATATTAAAAGAAATGTAAAACTATATCACATATGATTAGGTTAGGACATACATTTCTATCACTATCTGTATGATACACTTGAGCAAGCAAAAGAGAAAGTATCAAAGACGATGTCAGATTTTAACAAGTGGTGGGATGTTATCAACTGTCGGTGAGAACATACATTGTGTCATCCAATGCATGTAGTAAGTACTTTTTGTGATTAAGTCAAATCATGCATGTTTTTTATTATTATACTTTCTACTAACATGGATATCTTGCCGCTTGCCAGGTCACTTTTTCAATCTTAGATATTGTTATAGTTTGATATTAAACCAATTAATGAGTTTATAAACAGTGTTAAAAACGTAATCGGCATAATACTTGGGGATGACGATTGATCAACTATAGCATGCAACAAGATATATGATTATAGAATGAGATCATTCCATTTTGGGATATAAGGGTACAACAACCAATTATGCTTCCAAGTCTAGGTACATACCATCCAATCTTGTTTTTTGTAATATAGATGATTGACTTATTTTAATTATCTTTAACATACAATGATATCATGCAACTAACTGGTAGATGGGTCATGGCAAGACATCAATACATAAAGATTTGGCAGATGTTGCAATAAGAGTCATGAGTCAAACCATATCGGCTTCAGGATATAAAAAAATTTGGTTAATGTTTAGCCTTATTCATATAAAGTAGAGGAATAGGCTGACGTCAAGAAGACTGGAGTAATTTGTGTATTGTCATTACAACATGAGATTGAAGCTAAAGAATTTGAAAATGATGAGGGCCAACTAGAAGGAGTAACAAAGATGGAGAGAAGAAGCATCTAGACGATAAAGTGAGATGGTGACTATACAAGAACCTGACTTCAATTTGGAGGAGATCTTCGGTGAGCAAATCCGTTGCAAGCTTGGGTGAAGGATCAAGAAGGATTAAAGGAACTTGAGTTCAACCCAAAATATCGAGAATGTGCATAAGGAGAACTCAACAATGTACCTCTATCTAAGGAATTTCATATCTCTCCTTCAACAGCAAAAAGATAGAAGACTAGTGAATATTCCCACTAAGATAAGAAGTCAAAGGGTAAAGATAAACAGGTCATAAATAATCCATTGGACATTGTACATCAAGAAATAATCAACGAAGGGCATAAAGACACATTGGAGCTGAACATCCTACGTTAATACTAGTTGGCAGAAGATTCAACCTTAGAGCAACAACAATGGATCTTTAGAAGTGGAAAAAAGCACTGCTAGTCCAAGGAGGTTAACAGATCTAGGGATATATCCAACAATGATATAGTTTAATGGAGAAGAACATTACACACATGAGACACAAGACAGATCTTGGTGTGCGGTCACAAAGTGGACAAGATCAACACACACAACAAGGCAACGGTCAATACTACAATCTTATAAAGTCAATTCATCTCAAAACTCTTGATTTCCTACGTATCACCAAGAGGATTATGGAGTAACTCAACTTACATATGGATTTTCATCGGATATTTCAATGGACTCCAAATATGATAGTTATGATAGTTTCATGAGATCTCATCTAAGGATGATTGTACAAGACGGTGGCGAGTACAATCATCATGCATAAATATTCAATATTTTGTATTTTTCTCGGATGTCATAGAGAGAATATATAAATTACACAAAAAGTAACAAATGATAAGGTTTGAATAGAAGTGAATGAAAAAAATAGTCACAATTTTATTTTTAAAAAATAAATATTTTTACACCTTTTACATTTTTATATTTTTAAATTTTCATAAACAATAATTTTGTGAGTCAGACCGAGTTGAGACTTGGGTCACAACTGATTCTGACCAAGTCTTTTTTGGGCCCCACCGATCCTAGCCGGACCCCCACCCTTTCTTCGGCGGTAGTAGCCATGGCCAAGCAAAGATTCAAAAGTCATTGTAGAAACCAAATGGTTGCATCCACACGCAAGCCAGTCATCGAATAATTTTCTATTTACTTTTAAAAATATATTATCATGAGTTTAGGTAGATTATTAAATATTGATCAAAATGAAGTAGACTCACGTTTGTCATTGTCTAATTCTTGCATTTACCTTATACCGGTTAGCTCTGCAACCACTTAATTGGGTTCATATCCAATATTTGCGGTCTCGACGAGCGAAAATGTCGACAGCATCCGGAAGAGGATAAAAGCCAATCCCCATGTTATGTAAATGCATGCGTGCATGGCCACGTGAAAATGGCATAAGATGGTAGAACTGGTACGTTCTTGAGCTTCAAATTTGGCTAGCGACGTTCCTGTAAACGTAGGCACAGAAGATTATGAGATGTTTGGTTGTGCCATGAGTTTGAGTTTTCGCTACAAAAAATAAAAATAATTTTTTAAAAGAAATCTTTGAAAATTATTATAATTTAAAAATTTTATTCGTAGACAAAAAATGTGAAACACTCTTTATTATCTGATCCGTTGTCTTTTTTAATCATACTTGATTTCCACTTTTTTTATCATCACATCTTTCTCAACATAATAATTTTATATCTTTAGTTAGTTTAAATTTTATTTTAATATAAACTCTAACGTAAAAATATATTAAAAATTATTATAGAACCAAATGCAAAGCCGTGTGTACGAGAATTTCGCTAGTCATAAATATTAAAAGATAGAGCAGTTGCGGATAGTATTACTTGCTTTGAATTCAAATTCTGATTAAGATTTTGATTTCGTTTAGAATACGATTTTTATAGTACCAGGCCAATATTTTGGAATGTATAATATTTACAATTTATTATTAAAAATAATAAATATATTTTATTTTATTTTATTTAAAATAACAAATTTAAAATTATTTTTATTTTTGAACATTCATTTATCATAATTTTATATTTTTTATATTTTTTTATTATAATATTATTTTTTTAGCAATCAAATAAACGAGTCAGACCCTCCGATAACTTATAAGATATAAAAATATATTTTAAGTTTACTAAGTTTTGTTAAAGAAAATCGGATTATCGAACTTCATTTGCACCCATCTGATCGTCAAATTTAATTAATAAAAATTACGATCAGAAAACCGAAATACAGTACGGGTTCGGATTCCCGCGAAGTCTCGCTTTCGATGTCCGGTTGAGCCGTCGGCGTTGTACTGTACGTCGTCCTGCCGTCCATCGGGGCAGTACATCCTGCGGCCTCGGACACCGACGTGCCGAGAGGATCAACTTCAAACGAGAATACATGCGGTCTAACCCTTGTATATATATCGAATCAAAATCTAATATAAATAATTCTAATTCTGCTTATATCGAAACCGACCAGTCATTTGCCGCGCGCCCTAACTAAAAATCAAGCAAAAATAATAAAAAGAGGCTCTTAATTTGCGATTATATTTCTGTCAAAAAATATTTTTTAGCCCACTATAATCCTTTCTTTATTTGTAGATCCCACCACTTTCACCCTGTTAAGGTAGAGAAGAAATGTCGACATTACCTTCACTGTCATGTTACCCTCATTGCCCCCACCGACATTACCTTCGTTGTCCCGCCCCGCCGCCTCTCCAGACCCGTGAGACCTTCCCCTTCCAGTGCAACCCAAAGCCTACTTCCCAACTGCCTTTTCCAAATGCGTGCAACCTCTTTCCCCCCTGCTTCTAGAGTAGTTTGAGCCCTCTCCTTCCTAACTTTTCTTTTGGCGGCCCCTCGAAATGCACAGAGAACAACATCGTCACCAGCTGTGAAGGGGGGATCCAAGGTGCTAGGTAGAGATGCAAACGAATCAATACATTCCACAAATAATTCGTGTTGAAAGCGGCTCGCCTTCAAGTGCACGGAGACAACGTGCATGGATCAACAATGTCTCGAGAGGCCGTTGCATGGCTGGGCTCATCCATGCGCGAAGGCCGTGAGGATAAAAAGCGGTTGGCGATGAGGATGAGCACGGCGATGAAGACGCGGGTACGCGGGACTCCATCTGCACGAGAACCCCGCACGGATCAGCATTCTCCCGGATATGCATGGCTGGATACGTGCATGGGGAGGAGTCGTGGGATGCACATCCGCGGATATGATACGTACGTAGGAAACCTTCTTCGATGCCTATAAATAGGAGGGATCTCTTGAACGTTGAAACCCCGCCGTGAGCTTCAAGAGATCCAGACGTGGAGGGCGTGCTGAGGAAAGATTATCTTTTTATTTGAGAGCTTTGGGTTAGAGGATTTGTTCCTCTTAGGGAGTGCGTCTCCTTGTAATTTCTCCTTGGTTTAGTGAAGTTTCTGATCGTCGTCGCCCGTGGACGTAGGAAGGCATATCGCCTTGCCGAACCACGTTAAATCGGTGTCTTCTTGGTGTGTTCTTGTTCCTTCTTCTATCTCCATTCGTAGGTCGATATTCGGGATACGACTTGATTTGTCAGAGTCGTACGGCTTATTCCGCACGTGTTACAACAAACTGGTATCAGAGCCCGGTTGCCCAGTTGCTGTTCGATCTGCGAGATGGCTGTCAAGTCGACAACGGCGATGAAGTTAGACGTTGAGATGTTCGACGGGAAGACGAAGGACTTCAACATATGGCGATTGAAGATGCAGGCCTTGTTGGTGCAACAAGGTCTGAGCAAGGCGTTAAAAGATATTGATGCGTTACCTGACGATTGGCAAGATTCTGACAAGGAGAAATATCTCGAGCGGACCCTGGCGGCTATTCGTCTCAGTTTGTCTGATGACGTATTGCGAGAGGTTGCTAACAAGGATACCCCGGAAAAGCTATGGCTCAAATTAGAAACAAGGTACATGACGAAATCTCCTACCAATCAGCTGTATTTGAAGCAAAGATTGTTTACATTCCAGATGAAGGAAGGTACGCCCATTATTGATCATCTAAATGAGTTCAATAAAATCGTTATGGATCTGAAACATATTGGTGTTCAAGTCGAGGATGAAGATCAGGCCATCATTCTCTTAGGTTCTCTGCCAATTTCATTTGAGGGCTTTGTTGACACCTTGATGTACAGCAGAAGTAGTCTGTCTGTAGAAGATGTCAAGTCGTCTTTAAACTCGAAAGAGTTGAAGAGGCGTGTGCTGGAAACTCAAGGCGGAAATCAAGCAGACGGCTCGATGATACAAGGGAGAACCGAGAAAAGAGAAAAGAACGATAGATCTAAATCCAAGGTCAAATGCTACAATTGCAACCAAAGAGGGCACATTAAAAGAGACTGTCCAAAGTGGAAGGGAAAAGGCAAGGTGCAGACGGAGTCTTCTACGGCAAACATGGTTCAAGAGGAGACTTCGGAAGAGGAGACTGTTCTGATGGTCACGGAAGGTACGTCAGAGGATGATTGGATTCTTGATTCAGCATGTCCTTTCCATATGTGTCCCCATAGAGATTGGTTTTCTTCTTACACGACTGTAAGTAGTGGTACTGTCACCTTGAGAGACAATCGAACTATTGCAGTTGCAGGAGTCGGTACAATTAGAATCAAGATGTATGATGATATCGTCAAAACCCTGAAGGTACGCCACGTTCCTAACCTGCAAAGGAGCCTAATTTCTCTTAGTCTTTTGGAAGCACAAGGATACTATTTTTCAGCCAAGAACAGGACGCTTAAAGTGTCTCGAGGTGTTTTGGTTGTGATGAAAGGAAAGTTAGCAAGAGGACTTTATCACCTGGAGGGTAGCACTGTAGTCGGCAGTGCTAGTGTTGCTGAAAGCTCGAATCACGATCCTACTCGGTTGTGACAGATGCGGCAGAGCCACATGAGAGAAAAAGTCAAGGTGGAGAAGTTCAGGTATTCTCTGGACTTGATTGAATTGTGCAGGATGTGAGGTGTGCCCGGTGGGGCATTGGCAGATACGACGATGGTGTGAAGCTTGACACTGAATGTGACGGCTTGTGAAGACGAGCCGAGAGGAGAATTTGTTGAAAGCGGCTCGCCTTCAAGTGCGCGGAGACAACGTGCATGGATCAACGACGTCTCGAGAGGCCGTTGCATGGCTGGGCTCATCCATGCGCGAAGGCCGTGAGGATGAACAGCGGTTGGCGACGAGGATGAGCACGGCGATGAAGACGCGGGTACGCGGGACTCCATCTGCGCGAGAATCCCGTGCGGATCAGCACTCTCCCGGATATGAATGGCTGGAGACGTGCATGGGGAGGAGTCGTGGGATGCACATCCGCGGACGTGATACGTACGTAGGAAACCTTATTTGATGCCTATAAATAGGAGGGATCTCTGGAACGTTGAAACCCCGCCGTGAGCTTCAAGAGATCCAAACGTGGAGGGCGTGCTGAGGAGAGATTATCTTTTTATTTGAGAGCTTTGGGTTAGAGGATCTGTTCCTCTTAGGGAGTGCGTCTCATTGTAATATTCTCCTTGGTTTAGTGAAGTTTCTGATCGTCGTCGCCCGTGGACGTAGGACGACATATCGCCTTGCCGAACCACACTAAATCGGTGTCTTCTTGGTGTGTTCTTGTTCCTTCTTCTATCTCCATTCGCAGGTCGATATTCATGATACGACTCGATTCGTCAGAGTCGTACGGCTTATTCCGCACGTGTTATAACAATTCGAAACTTGATTAGTTAAAATTTTGATTCGATTTATTTATTATGTTAAATAAATAATTTTGAATAAAAAAAACTTGATTTATTAAACGAGTTAAACTTGAACAAATTTCTACTCAGCTCGATAAACTCACGAACAGTTCGATTAAATATTATATTATATATTTATTTTTAAAAAATAATTTTTAAATTTTTAAAAATAAACATATAATATAATATTAAAAATTAATTTATAGAACTTTAATAATTATATATTATCATTTAAATATATTAAATAATTCAAACTTTAAATTTAAACTTAGATTAAGTTTCATAAATAAACTAAATCTAGAGTTTCACAAATAATTTTTTATTGATTTTGAATTTTATAAACGAGTTTGTATATAGTTTAAACTTGAATGTGAATTAAATTTTAGTCTAACTACTACTCGAGTTCGAATTTAACTCGACTCAATTAATAAATGGGCCAAATTTGAACAAGAGTTTCACGTACTCACTGAAACTCGAGTTCGAATTCGAACTCATGTAAAATAAATAATTCAAACTTGAACAATATACTATTCAGGTCGGCTCAGCTCCTTTGCACCATTAGTGCAAGGCACCCGCCACTTGGCCTCGACGAGTTGGGCTGGCAACGACAAAGGGTCCCTTCCCGACGAGGTGGGGGGCGGACGGAAGTCCAGCAGCAAAGGCCGCGTCCCATGGAAGGCAACTACGTTCTCTCTGTCGTGCTCCGCCAGTCCGCCTACAAGGCCATCAACACGATGACCAGCCATAGCTTCGGCCTTCGCCTCCCTCAAGCAACCGAGAGAGGATTTTAGTGTGCCACAACTTGAGCCTTCTGTGTTCGGTGCATATATATTCATCGTCTCTGTTGCGCATTAATTATGGGGTGTTTATGGGGTGTTTGGTTACATGATAATGAAAGCTTTTGTTTTAATTTTTAAAAATTGTAAGAAAATTTGTTTTGAAAGTGATTTTCTTTTTTAAACAAAAAAGAGGGTCTCACCTCTTTCTTTTTTCTTGTGGTCCCCCACTTTGTTTGGTCATGTGTGGTAGTTACTCTTTTTTGTAATCATATCCCTCCAAACATGATAATTTTATATCATGAGTTAGTTCACTTTTTATTTTAATATAATTTTTTATCATGAAAGTGTACAAAAAATTATCATGCAACCAAATAATTTTTTGTTTGGTAATTTGTTTACACTTTCATGATACAAATTTATATTAAAATAAAAAGTGAACCAACTCATGATATAAAATTATCATGTTTGGAGGGATGTGATAACAAAAAAGAGTTACTATCATTCATGACCAAACAAAGTGAGGAACCACAAGAAAAAAAAAGAGGTGATACCCTCTTTTTATGTTTAAGAAGAAAATCACTCTCAAAACATAAATTTGTCAAGGTTGCCAAACATCTCTTTTAACCAATTTTCTTATAATTTTTAAAAATTAAAATAAAAATCTCCATTATAATGCAACCAAACACCCCATTAGTTGCGATGCCAAATTTCTGCAACTAGTTAAACCGCATATATATTGCGTGTATTTAATTGCATGTTTATGTTATAATATATCCTACTTATCTAGTCTTTGTATTCAAATCATGGATTTTTTTTTGAACAACAACACCACCATCGTAATTCATTCACAATATAAAAGAGTACATACAACAAATAGACTTGGAAACTTAAGCCAAAGAAAGGACACAAGATTAAACTACACATAACGAGAGTTCCAAGAGAGCTTATCTTTTCTAAGTGACTCAAACATAGCCACACATCGACCAACACATATAAGTGTTTATATGGTCGTACCGTAGATGCAAGAACTCCATTAAAGGAGTTTGATAACTTTCCTAAGACCGGAAGATCACACCAGAAAGATGTGGATATCGCCCAGGCCATCGGTCTCGAGATAAACCAAGTGACTATTGCTCATTAATTAGTTAGATACCATTCTTATCATTGATATTAGTAGTCGGATACTATTAATATCAATAGTTAGATATGTTATTACTATCAGTAGCCAGATGTTATTGATATCAGCAGTCATATACAACTTTGTATTATTTAAAATTTAAAATTAATATTAATAGTCATATTATTTTTATATTATTAATAATCTAAATAGATATTATATATCAAAATTTTAACACATATTATATATCATTTATAAAAATCGCAAGCTGAGAGGGGGAGGGGTAAAATTGGAACGTACATTTAAATTCTGTTAGAGTTAGCATTGGTAGGGGAGAATAGGAGCGGGAATTAAAGTCTATTTTAATTTGGGATTAAAAAATAAATATCGAAGATATTGAGACTAAGAAATAAATATCTCTCTTAGAATGGGGACTAAAGTTGATTTCCACAAAAGAGAACCTTCTCATCTTAAAAAGGATGTAAAAGCGCTTCTAATTATTAGGGGTGTCAATGGGCCATGCCGGGCCTGGCCCGAACTCGGCCTGTTTACGGCCCGAACTCAAATTCTATCGGGCCGGCCCGGCCCAGCCCATACCATATTGTTGGCCCGGTCCAACCCGACCCACAAAAATTAGTAACTGAGCCCGGTCCGGCCCGGACCGGCCCGGCCCAACTTTTCATTTTGTAAATATATAATTATCAAATATAATAAATTTCATTGTATAAGATAACATTATAAAATTGATAATAACTTATTTAAAATATATTTTAATAAATAAAGTGATATTTTAATTAAGTTATGACAAAACTTACAACTAACTTTGACCTGTTTCGGCCCACTTTGATAAAATTAAGTTATGATAAAAACTTAATTTTTAATTAAGTTTGTCCGGTGAAATCAGCTAATTTGAATCCCACTAATTAAAAATTATCTAACATCAGCTCATAATTTTGATTTTACTTTATAAATTTGTCCAGAAGTCCCACTTCCTTAAAAAAAGTATGATACCTTTTGGTTAGTTTTTTTTAATGTGTTATTGAAAAAATCACAATATATGTGCACAAATAGTGAGTAAATTACTAAGTTCCTGCTTGGCGTCGTCTTCTTCTTCTTTGCCTCTTACAAAACTCCCTGGATATCTACTACGATCCTTTTGTTCCTGGTTATCCGACCTCCAAGATCTATTTTTGGTTGCCACCCATTTCGGAAGTTTGTACCTTTTCCAACGTCACATGGGAGTTTTCGGGATGTTCTCAATGCAGCCGGCGAGTTCCATGAAGCCCTCCGGTGCCTGCTTCCCGGCGGCACTAGGGGCGCCGCTGCGGGCGAGGTTCGAGGCCAGCAGGAGGCACCATGTGCAGGGGCGGCCATGTCGGACCATCCGAGCGGTGATCGGCAGAAATGACAAGGGCGTTGTCGAGGTGAGAGCGATGGTCACCATAAGGAAGAAGATGAAGGAGAAGCTCACGGAGAAGATCTGGGAGCAGTGGGATTCGTTCATCTACGGGATTGGACAGGGTTCTTGATACACTCATCAGCGAGGAACCGATCCCGGTGAGCTCTTTCCCTTTCTACCCACTCCCGATTTTCCTGAATCTTCTACTGGATTCTTTCTTCTTAGTCCCCCCCCCGGGCAACTTCGCGGCGGCAACTCTGCGGCAGTAGGTCCGGATGGACGGCACTGAGGAGACGCCATGGGGGAAGCCAGCAGCAGCTCAGAAGGCTGCCAATGGCATTGAGTACATGCCTGACGGGAGAGGGCAAGCCCATAGATGCAACTGTAGCCCAAGGAACTGTCGCATGAAGAATAGACGGGCTTGGTTCTGTGGCCACTGGCCCGAACATAACCCAGGACTGGCCCGCGGGTTCTTTTCCCTCGCCCAAAACTAGGCCCGAGGCTGGCACGGCCCGAGGGCCCACGGGTCACCCCAATCCATTGACAGCCCTACTAATTATCCCCTCTCCTCGGATGTGTATATATATATATCAAATTTATCTCTTAAACAGTGGGGTGTTTGGTTGCGTGATATAAGAAGTTTTTATTTTAATTTTTAAAAATTACAAGAAAACTTATTAAAAGAGGTTTTTGACAACCATGCCAATTTTATGTTTTGAAAGTGATTTTCTTGTTAAACAAAAAAAGATCTCATCTCTTTCTTTTTTCCTGTGGTCCTCCACTTTGTTTGGTCATGTATAGTAGTTACTCTTTTTTATTATCACTTCCCTCCAAACATGATAATTTTATATCATGAGTTGGTATACTTTTTATTTTAATACAATATTTTATGATAAAAGTGTACAACAAAATTAGGCAAATTGCACACTAGGTCTATTTTAAGGGAAGCACTTTACCACTAGGTCCGTTTTCAAAAATATTTTACCGTTAGGTCTGTTTTTTCAAAATATCATCACACCCGCTCCAATTTTTAATGAAAATATCTTTTTTACCCTTTTATGTTAAACAAAGTATCTAGTATTTCTTATTAATATTAGACTTCAAGAAATTTCAAATTTAGTAGTTCATTAGAATCTCCAATTTTATTTTCAAATTTTAAAATTAATTTATAATTTTCATCTGATTTATGATCGCAAAACATTGATGTGTTTGGAATAAAATTTTATCATAATTTATTCATATCAAAATTTAAATATGATATAAATTATTAAATATGATGTTATTTATTACATAATGTTAATTAATTTAATTTATAAATACAAATTATTATTATGGTTAAGATAATAAATTACCACATCTTATTAATATAAAAATTTAAATTTAATATAAAATAATAATTCATTTATTACATTAAGTTAAGCATATTTTATTTTAACTACATGATATTGTTTTATTTAGAGTAAAAAATATGATAACTAAAATTTTATTTATTGAATCATATTTAATATAATTTTTGACTATAAAATATTAAGAATAATCTATTTAGTATATCATGGTAATTATATAAATATTTTAACACTGAAATATTATTATATTTTGAATGAAAAGTATCATGGTTAAAACACCATTGACATTACCTAATCTGGTTATTTTCGAGAGCAAAACAGGGATATGTTATGGTGATTGAAGTGGGTGGTAAGTGAAATAGGTGTCAACGGATTAAATGAGATGAAAATTTGATCAATAGAGTTTTTGGTAAACTGATTTTGTTAAATAGAGTAGATGTAATTCTCCCAAAAAATTATCACGCAACTGACCACCCCATGAGCCGTGTACCGGAAGGATCCCGAACATCTCTCATTATTATCTACTCTTTGGACGACGTATGCCGACGGTGGTGGGCCCACGGGTCACGTGACCCCAACTAAAATTTGAAAAATTTATTAAAATTTTAGCAATTGCTATCTTTTTTTGTTCAAGATGGTTGAACAGCCCAGCAACGTGCCGCGTTGCACGCGACAGAGATCTACTAGAAAAGTTAGTATTTGTTGCGAATAATTATGCCACAAAAATTGATAATTTTGCAGCAAATTACTTTTTACAGCGACAAATATATTTGCTGCATGCCGCTGTATAAAGTTCTCTCACAATATATTTTTAGTTGCAACAAATATATTTTGCTATAAAAAGTAGTATTTACAGCAAACACAATTTTGCAGTTAAATATCATTATTATGACAAAATTAAAGTTGCAGTAAAAATATATTCACCACATAATTGATGTTGCAATAAAATCATTTTTACTACTAATTAAAAATTGCACCAAAATCTTATTTACTATGGATTTGATGTTGCAGTAAAATAACTAATATGAAAAAATTAAAGTTGCAGCAAAAATATATTCTTGCATAATTGATGTTGCAGTAAAATCAGTTTTACTACTAATTACAAATTGCACTAAAATCTTATTTACTACGGATTTGATGTTGCAGTAAAATCATTATTATGACAAAATTAAAATTGCAGCAAAATCTTATTTGCTACGGACTAAATACTAATTTTTCAGATCTACGAGCATTTAGCTTAAAAAGCTAAAACATGTAAGACGCCAAGATAATCATAGCTTGAACTTGAAGGACCAAAATCAGCAAACATTCTTTGGGATATAACACCCGGATAAAAATTTTGAATCATATAAAGAATTTTCAAAGTAGGACCAAGTCATTCCATCTACATCTCGCTTGAGGACAGTAGAAAGAGGGGGAAATATAAATGTTATTTATTTAAACAAAATATCATCAGTAACCCACAAAATTTCTCATACATAAAACAAAGGGCATCGGACTCTATCCTTTATCGCCCGCGGTATTCAAGAGCGATCCTCACGGTCTTTCAGGTGCATGTATTCATCCATGTTGAAAGAAGATGGCCTGTAAATCCTCTTCGCATTTTTGGAAACAGAACCTGCATCTGAAAGGTAAGCTATCATCGACTATGACCTCCAGTACAGTATAGAAAGACTCCGCGGAGCTCTGAAACTAAGGGGGTGTTTTGTCTTGAAACTTTCAAATCTATAGATGTCCAGAACCCCAATCAAGAATTTGGACTCAGGATCTTGACCGATAGAATTATTTATCCTATTGACAATCCTACAGGAATAACCTTGTTTTAAAATAAGAAGGAAGAAGCATTTGATAGAAGAAAAGGCACCTTCTATGTCGAATTACCGACCAATCAAATAAGCGTGAATAAATAATCTTTGCCAGGGCATCTCGACTTAACAAATCTAATTCTGGATCAAGGCTCTTTGTTATAGTCTCATCACGTGTAACGATTATATGTTTGCACAAAGATTCCTCAAGCGCCTTAGCATCACACCTGAAAAGTACAAAGGTACAGTGAATGTCTGCAAGATTCAAATGTCATGCAGTGGAAAGCATTATGCTTACATCAATAGTTCGGCAGCAACTTTTAAGTGGAAGACAGATTTCTCATCTTTTAAATGGTAGAAGCAATCGATGGTCTCTAAGCACAATCAAGAAACACTGGCTACTGTAGTGTTTTTCTCTTCAGCTTCAAGCTATGCAGAAAGCCAGTGCTTTAAAGATGAGTAATTTAAAATTCAAAATAATATTGATATATGTAGTAGCAGAATCTAGTACACTAAATGCAGGACACCGTTTGGAGTTACTACTTGCTCATCAGAATTGATTCCAACAACCTCCATTGCCCTTCTAGTCTCCGGGTACTCCTTGGAATCATCAACACCATCCAGCTCATAGCAGTTGGATTGATTAAGGTAATGAAATGTTCTTGGATTTCCCAGCTTGTATTTGGTAATGTCCTAATATCATTACTAAAATCAGATATTTCTGGAATATATGAAAAAATAAAACAGTTTATGACATGAGATATTGATATGTACAAAATATCACTAGCCAACATAATTGAAAATGATTCACTGAGCGAACTTTGTAATATCATGTTGGCAAAATGGATAAGATTAATCTCTTCAATTAATGCAATCAAAGCCCAATCATGTGGAGGTCATCTCGCCATGCCAATATATGCTAATTTTATGAACTGTAACTATAAAGTCATTTGATCTTAAATTTATGCAAACAAATAAAATAAATCCAAACATAACCGATTATATTTGATCTTAAATTTGGTAGTTGTATAGCATTCTTGAATCTGAAACCTTTTTGGAAGCGGATCACTAGATCTGAAACTCTATTTGGTAGTCAGTCGCAAGAAAAGTACGATCTTTTAAAGGTAAAATAAAATAAAATATGATATAATCAAATAAAACATGACTTTATGGCTACTTAATGAAGCAGAAAAGGGGTATAGAGAAGCTTGCTCCTGCCCCACTGTTGTCAAAAATAAAACCAATAAGGTAGAGCGGCACTTGACTGAATAAAGGTAACAGAAAAGGAAACGGTCATTGTGTATTAATAATTAATAGTTTAATTCTCCATCCATTTCAAAACAAGTGGTGTAGAATCATATTTTCCTAATTTCTCCCACGACCATTGTGTACTGACCTCAAGTACTTGTTGCTCCACAGTCCGCCTACCAGTTCCAGATCTACCACCAATATGTGCAAGATAACGCATGAGCATTTTTGTGCTTTCTGTTTTACCTGCCCCACTCTCTCCACTTACTAGAATAGATTGACTTATCCCCTCGTTAATCATTAATCTGCACATATTTCATCCATAGCTTAATACATAATGAATATTTCTATGATTAAAATAATGCCATTGAAACAGAGGATTACCCGTAGGCAGCATCCGCAACAGCAAAAGGATGAGGGCTCAGTTCACCAAACGGGGCCCCCTTATACTGTTGCATCATATGGTTATCATAGAGATGGGGGAGTCTCCGGAAAGGGTTCACAGCAATCAATATGCTCCGGAAAGGGTTCATAGCAAATCCACATTTACTTCAAATGCCTCGTCCCTAGGCATTGTTGCCCATAAACATGTCTACCTAGCTTTGCTCTCGAGGCCATTCTCCACGTTTCACCTCCCATTCCCACAACACCATGACCCTCCTCGTCAAAACTGAAGGATCCACCCCTTCCACGGCTTCCTCTCTATATCCGAGTGCAAATGTCGAAAACCTAGCGGTGAAACAACAGATGCGAAGTTCTGCAGAGCGGAGAAGAGCCCTTCGGATGGAGAGAAGAAGATGAGGAGCCTCCAACAAGCCCCGCACCACCCACGCCGGAGAACAGAGGCTGCCACCGGGCTGTTGCTCTTTTCCCCCCCGGGGCTGCAGCACTTGAAGATTTTTCGCACTTCCAAGAAGCGAAGGGCGACTAACCAGATCAGAAGGGGGAACATAGAGAATCACCTGGCGGGAGAAGGTTTCGATTCAGCAAGTGCCGCCGCTCACTCTGGGGAGGAAGAAAAAAATCCTCAGCATAGTGGTAGCCGATCCAAGCACTCCCGACGGTGCAAAATGTCTCGATCGGGCAGCTACCCAGGACGGTGGTCGCGGATCCGCAGCGAGCGTCGAGGCGAGCGTCGAGCTTCCGGAGATGAGGATCCTCGCGGATCCGCAGCGAGCGTCGAGGCGAGCGTAGAGCTTCAGGAGAGTTCGCCGCAAATATCCCGCGCAAATATCCGCGTTTTTTTCAGACGTGTTCGCCGCAAATACCCAGCGCAGGGTTATATGTGCCATCTTGCGTAGAGTTATGATAAAAATTAAATAAATTTAAAAAAAAATCACCGTAAACTCTATGAAAAGTTAAAAAATAACTATTTAACTTTTTACTTTATTTTTACTCTTCAAAAAAATATCTTTATTATTAATAAATATAAAATTTTAAATTATGTAATTCTAAACATATGTAATTAGATTATATTGAAATATCAACAATAATAAATACTAAATACTACTGTTATATTATATTATATTATTTATGACAAAAATTATGTTTACTGTGAATAAGTATTTTTTGTAGCAACATTTAAGATTGCTGTAAAAAAGTTGCCATAAAATCTTCAAGTTCTTGTAGTGTCAAGCCCCCACTCGATCCCCCACCTGGACCTCCCCCCCAGGGGGAAGGTGGGCTACTGTGGCCCTTCGATCCCTGCCCACGAGACAAGGTGGGATGCCAACCGCCCTGCAGCCGGCCGGCAATTGTTATCAAAAAAATAGTTTTGAAAGTATTATAAATTAAGACGTACGTGGCTCTAATAAATTTTTGGGATGATCTCACTTTATCAAAAATAACTTAGATTACAAGATATTATGTATAAAGACGATGTGCTTTTATTAAAATTTTGGAGTGACTCTGCTAAATTAAAATCCTAAATCAGCCACTGCTACTGGGTACTGTTATATCATCGTAAACATCTTCAATGAGGTACGCATGCGGTTTACCCATGCATACAATATCAATCAGAGTTTATATATATAGTTGTTTCTACGTACGCAAAAAACCGACACAAACTGTTTCACACTACAGGAAACTGGGTCATTGGCGACGGGTTATTGGCGACGGCTTTTTTAAGCCGTCGCCAATAATGATAAAAGCGACGGCTAAACTAACGCCGTCGCTAATATTTGGTAAATAGCGACGGCTAAATTCAGCCGTCGCAAATAATGTTTTTGGCGACGGTCGAAGCCGTCGCAATACCCAGAACGACCGTGCGGGTTTTTTTCTCGGAAAAGCGCGGCGACGGCATACGCCCGTCGCTACTAATATTAGTGGCGACGGCTTAAGCCGTCGCAATACCCAGAAAATGCCCGTGCGGGTTTTTTCCTCGGAAAAGTGGCGACGGCTTCATACGCCGTCGCTAATAATATTAGTGGCGACAGCCTAAGCCGTCGCCACTAATCCATGGTGAACGGTCGACTTTTGTTGGCGACGGCGAAAGCCGTCGCCAATGTAACTTATCCTGTTATTGGCGACGGCTTCAAAAGCCGTCGCCAATAAGTTTGGCTTAAAAAACCCTCGACGCCCTCCTTTCTTCCCCCCGCCGCGCTCTCTCTCTCTCTCTCTCACCGTGTGGTCCTGCCGCCGCCGCCGCCGGTCGCCGCCGCTTCAGCCGTCGCCGCCGTCGTGGCCGGCGCTGTCGCCGCCGCCGGCTTGCCCCCTCCCTGCGTAGGGCACCTTGAGGGGAGAGCTACCTCCGTCACCGCCGTGGGTGTCGCCGGCTCCGCCGCCGCCGCCGCCGCCGCCTCCTTTGTGCCAGATTTAAACCCTACTTAGGGTTAATCGAACCTCCTTTGAGGTATACATCTTCAACAAACGAATTTTTTTTAATTTTTTTTATATACATCACAAAGCATATATGTGCCAAATAGCCCTAACAAATTAATAGGTTAGGACCTCCTCAAACCAATTATGTAGCACCTTGATCACTTTAATTATTTAGGAGATAGAACAAAGGTAGATAGGTGCATAATTTATTTAATCATGGAATGAGCCTTAGAATAATATTTCATAATGCATTTTTTGTTCTTTCTTTTTTTTGGGGGGGGGGGGTACTGAAAGCATAGAAATTTTATTACTCTACACAGATAATTCAGCTACAATCGTTTCCTTGATACAAGATGGTCCGAGATGACCCCCAAGACAAGTCGTGTACGTAACCAGTTTCGCGGGCATGTCTAGCCAACTGACGAGCATCCTCCGAGTAACATCCTCTCGGGATGTAGGATGTTGCGCAGGACAAGGTTGCTAGCAGATGTTGGCATTTGGACTCTGCCGTCGGCAGCCGTCCAGGGTGTTTCACTTTTGCCTTGAGTTGCTTCAATGACCCGGAGAGCATCACTTTCGATAATGTATTAATTCTTCGCCTTCTTGAATTTCAGCCCATTGAAGGGCCAATCTTGATCTGCTCCCTGACACCGTGCTCTATGGAATATGTTAAGAGATTGAATCAGTGGGTTACTAGTAACATGGATCAACAATTTTTAAAAAGTTGAGTTGAAAGAAACTCCAAAATTATGCATGTTCCGTCGGGAGTAGGCTGAAATTTAAGTGTTCACTTAGAAAAGTTGCTAATCAACACAATTGTTGGTCTAGCCAGATGATTTAATCGGTACATATAGTATCAGAGAACATGATCTAGTCCGAAGGTCCGGTGTGTGAGAGGTCTTGACGAGAGCATCAAGTTCTTAAGAGAGGTAGAATATAACACTCCGGTTTGTCAACATGCTAAGAAATTAAATCAGTGGACTACTAACATAAACAATTAACTATTTTTCAGAAATCGAGTTAAAAAATTACAAAGTTAAGTGTAATCTATTAGGAGTAGTCGGAGGATGGGTGACATCCTTAAAAGGTTACTAGTTAACGTAGTTATTGGATAAGTCAACTGATTTAAATTGTTATAGTCTCATTCTCTACCTGTTGGGGATATAAAAAAAAAAGAAACCATATTAGTTTTATGGTAGATGGGGGCACCAAAACTGTCTCCAACTGCCATACCCATAGCATCTCTGCCGAGGGCCAAAGCACCATCAGCATTGATTTCATGAATGTTCATCGGAGGAGAGGTCGACTTGATGGGGGAGCATGGGAAGGGTGATTTTAAGCTCTCTCATTGACACACATGGGGGCAATTGTTTGGTTTTCAAAAATGAACTCACTCCGGTGCTTCCAAACGTTCTAGAGAATAGCAGCTAGCTGCACAGGTGATTCGAAATTTTCTAGTATCAGTGAGATAGACGACTTTTGTTGAACTAGTCTCTTCATGGAAATAGACGGTAAAATCGAAGAGGTTGGGGCGCTGCTGATATTAACGGAGCCAAATCAAACCACTCTAGCCAAACTACGTACACTGAAGTAAAAACTGTTCTTGGTTTTCGAGGTCACGCGATTGCAGATCTGGCTGGTAGGGGTAAAAAATGTTCTCCAATTCATGAGTTGGAAAGATATTTTTGGCACATTTCCAATGGGAGATGATGACTTTGTTGGGAACAACTCTATCTATGTTGAATGAATTGCCAGATTTTGCTATTAGATCAGGTACCAGCAGGTGGAATATCCGATCGAGTCCCTAAAATATCCCACAATCCGATTGGCCAAAAAAAGATGGACTTCGGATTGGCCAAAAAATCTAAGTCCCACAATCCGAAGCCGGATTGCCCGATCGGAACCCGGAACGGGCCTCGGATTGGGCAATCCGGCCTCGGATTGGCCAAAAAATCTAAGTCCCACAATCCGAAGCCGGATTGCCCGATCGGAACCCGGAACGGGCCTCGGATTGGGCAATCCGGCCTCGGATTGGCCAAAAAATCTAAGTTTCTCAATCCGAAGCCGGATTGTCCGATCGGAACCCGGAACGGGCCTCGGATTGGGCAATCCGGCCTCGGATTGGCCAAAAAATCTAAGTCAACAATCCGGCCGGATTGCCGTCGGAACCCGGAACGTGGACTCGGATTGGGCAATCGGGCCTCCGATTGGCCAAAAATCTAAGTTTCTCAATCCGGCCCGGATTGCCCGATCGGAACCCGGAACGGGCCTTCGGATTGGGCAATCCGGACTCAATTGGCCAAAAAATCTAAGTCTCACAATCCGAAGCCCGGATTGCCCGTCGGAACCGGAACGGGCTCGGATTAGGGCAATCCGGCATCGGATTGGCCAAAAATCTAAGTTTCTCAATCCGAGCGGATTGTCCCGACGACGGAACGGGCCACCGGATTGGGCAATCCGGCCTCGGATTGGCCAAAAAATCAAGTTTCTCAATCCGCCGGATTGTCCGACCGGAACCAGGAACGGACTTCGGATTGGCAATCCGCCACCGATTGGCCAAAAAATCCAAGTTTCTCAATCCGGCGGATTGTCCGAAATCGGAACCCGGAACGGGTCTCGGATTAGGCAATCCGGCCTCGGATTGGCCAAAAAATCCAAGTTTCTCAATCCGAAGCCGGATTGCCCGATCGGAACCCGGAACGGGTATCGGATTCGGCAATCCGGCCTCGGATTGGCCAAAAAATCCAAGTCCCACAATCGGCCGGATTGCCCGACCGAACCGGAACGGGACTCGGATTAGATAATCCGCCTCGAATTGGCCAAAAAATCTAAGTTTCTCAATCCGCCGGATTGCCCGACCGGAAACCCGAACGGGCCTCGGATTGGGCAATCCGGCCTCGGATTGGCCAAAAAATCTAAGTCCACAATCGGCCGGATTGCCCGTCAACTCCGAACGGGCCTCGGATGGCCAAAAAATCTAAGTTTCTCAACTGCCGGATTGTCCGTCGGAACCGGAACGGGCCTCGGATTGGCCAAAAAATCCAAGTTTCTCAATCAAGCCGGATTGTCCGATCGGAACCGGAACGGGCCTCGGATTGGGCAATCCGCCTCGACAGCCAAAAAAATCCAAGTTTCTCAATCCGGCCGGATTGCCCGATCGGAACCCGAACGGGACTCGGATTGGGCAATCCGGCCTCGGATTGGCCAAAAAATCTAAGTCCCACAATCCGAGGCCGGATTGCCCCGTGAACCGAACGGACTCGGATCAGGCAATCCGGCCTCGATTGGCAAAAAAATCTAAGTCCCACAACTGCGAAGCCGGATTGCCGGTCGGAACCCGAACGGCCTGGATTGGGCAATCCGGCCTCGGATTGGCCAAAAAATCTAAGTTTCTCAATCGAAGCCGGATTGTCCGTCGGAACCGGAACGGGCCTCGGATTGGGCAATCCGGCCTCGGATTGGCCAAAAAATCCAAGTTTCTCAATCGAAGCCGGATTGTCCGACCGGAACCTGGAACGGGCCTCGGATTGGCGAAAAATCTAAGTCCAACAATCCGGCCGGATTGCCCGATCGGAACCCGAACGGGACTCGGATTGGGCAATCCGGCCTCGGATTGGCCAAAAAATCTAAGTTTCTCAATCCGAAGCCGGATTGCCCGATCGGAACCCGGAACGGGCCCCGGATTGGGCAATCCGGACTCGGATTGGCCAAAAAATCTAAGTTTCTCAATCCGAAGCCGGATTGCCCGATCGGAACCCGGAACGGGCCTCGGATTGGGCAATCTGGCCTCGGATTGGCCAAAAAATATAAGTTTCTCAATCCGGATTGTCCGACCGGAACCCGGAACGCGGGCCTCGGATTGGGCAATCCGGCCTCGATTGGCCAAAAAATCCAAGTTTCTCAATCCGAAGCCGGATTGTCCGACCGGAACCCGAACGAGCCTCGGATTGGGCAATCCGGCCTCGGATTGCCAAAAAATCCAAGTTTCTCAATCCGGCCGGATTGCCCGATCCGGAACCCGAACGGGACTCGGATTGGGGCAATCCGCCCTGGATTGGCCAAAAAATCTAAGTCCTACAATCCGGCCGGATTGCCCGATCAAAACCGGAACGGACTTCGGATTGGGCAATCCGGCCTGGATTGGCGAAAAAATCTAAGTCCCACATCGAAGCCGGATTGCCCGACCGGAACGGAGCGGGCCTCGGATTGGGCAATCCGCATCGGATTGGGCAATCCGCATCGGATTGGCCAAAAAATCTAAGTTTCTCAATCCGAAGCCGGATTGTCCGATCGGAACCTGAGCGGGCCTCGGATTGGGCAATCCGGCCTGGATTGGCCAAAAAATCCAAGTTTCTCAATCCGTGCCGGATTGTCCGATCGGAACCTGGAGCGGAGCCTGATTAGGCAATCCGCCTCGGATTGGCCAAAAAATCCAAGTTTCTCAATCCGGCGGATTGCCCGATCGGAACCCGACGCGACTCGGATTGGGCAATCCGGCCTGACAATGGCCAAAAATCTAAGTCCCACAATCCGCCGGATTGCCCGACGGAACCAACGGATCTCGATTGGGCAATCCGGCCCGGATTGGCCAAAAAATCTAAGTCCTACAATCCGGCCGGATTGCCCGACGGAACCGAACGGGCCTCGGATGGGCAATCCGGCCCGGATTGGCCAAAAATCTAAGTTTCAATCTGAAGCCGGATTGTCCGACCAGGAACTGAACGGCCTCGGATTAGGCAATCCGCCCTCGATAGCCAAAATCGAAGTTTCTCAATCCCGAAGCGGATTGTCCGACGGAACCGGAACGGGCCTCGTATTGGCAATCCGGCCTCAGATTGGCCAAAAAATCCAAGTTTCAATCCGGCGGATTGTCCGACTAACCGAACGGGCCTCGGATTGGGCAATCCGGCCTCGGATTGGCCAAAAAATCCAAGTTTCAATCCGCCGGATTGCCCGTCGGAACCCGAACGGGACTCGGATTGGGCAATCCGCCTCGGATTGGCCAAAAATCTAAGTCCTACAATCCGGCCGGATTGCCCGATCGGAACCCGAACGGGACTCGGATTGGGCAATCCGGCCTCGGATTGGCCAAAAATCTTAAGTTTCAATCCGGCCGGATTGTCCGATCTAACCAGGAACGGCCTCGGATTAGGCAATCCGGCCTCAAGGATAGGCAAAATCCAAGTTTCTCAATCCGGCCGGATTGTCCGACCGAACCCGGAACGGGCCTCGGATGGCCAAAAAATCCAAGTTTCTCAATCCGAAGCCGGATTATCCGACCGGAACCTCGAACGGCTCGGATCAGGCAATCCGCCGCCGGATAATAAAAAATCCAAGTTTCTCAATCCGAAGCCGGATTGCCCCGATCGGAACCTGGAACGCTGATTCGGATTGGGCAATCCGGCCTCGGATTGGCCAAAAAATATAAGTCAATCCGGCCGGATTGCCCGTGGAACCTGAGCGGGACTCGGATTGGGCAATCCGCCTCGGATGGCCAAAAAATCTAAGTTTCTCAATCGAGCGGATTGTCCGACCGGAACCCGAACGGGCCTCGGATTGGGCAATCCGGCCTCGGATTGGCCAAAAAATCAGCGTTTCTCAATCCGAGCGGATTGTCCGACCGGAACCTTAACGGGCCTCGGATTGGCCAAAAAATCTAAGTTTCTCAATCCGGATTATCCGTCGGAACTGAACGGGCCTCGGATTGGGCAATCCGCCTCGGATTGGCCAAAAATCCAAGTTTCTCAACTCCGAGCCGGATTGTCCTGACCGGAACCGCAACGGGCCTCGGATGGGCAATCCGGCCCGGATTGGCCAAAAATCCAAGTTTCTCAACTGGCCGGATTGTCCGATCGGAACCGGAACGGGCCTCGGATTAGGCAATCCGCCTCGGATTGGCCAAATCCAAGTTTCTCAATCCGCCGGATTGCCCGTCGGAACCCGGAATCGGACTCGGATTGGGCAATCCGCCTCGGATTGGCCAAAAAATCTGTCCCATAATCCGGCGGATTGCCCATGGAACCCGGAACGGGACTCGGATTAGTAATCAGTTCCTGACAAAAAATCTAAGTTTCTCAATCCGGCCGGATTGCCCGACGCAGGAGCGGGCCTCGGATTGGGCAATCCGCTTCTCGGATTGGCCAAAAAATCTAAGTCCTACAATCTGGCCGGATTGCCCTTGATCGGAACCGGAGCGGGCCTCGGATGGGCAATCCGGCCTACCAGTTGGCCAAAAAAATCCAAGTTTCTCAATCCAAAGCCGGATTGTCCGACGGAACCCGAACGGAGCCTGGATTGGGCAATCCGCCTCTGGCCAAAAAATCCAAGTTTCTCAACTGGCCGGGATTGTCCGAAAGGAACCCGGAGCGGGCCTCGGATTGGGCAATCCGCCTGGATTGGCCAAAAAATCCAAGTTTCTCAATCCGGCGGATTGTCCGATCGGAACCCGGAACGGGCCTCGGATTGGGCAATCCGGCCTCGGATTGGCCAAAAAATCCAAGTTTCTCAATCCGAAGCCGGATTGTCCGATCGGAACCCGGAATGGGCCTCGGATTGGGCAATCCGGCCTCGGATTTGCCAAAAAATCCAAGTTTCTCAATCCGAAGCCGGATTGTCCGATCGGAACCCGGAACGGGCCTCGGATTGGGCAATCCGGCCTCGGATTGGCCAAAAAATCTAAGTCCCACAATCCGAAGCCGGATTGCCCGATCGGAACCCGGAACGGGCCTCGGATTGGGCAATCCGGCCTCGGATTGGCCAAAAATCTAAGTCCCACAATCCGGCCGGATTGCCCGATCGGAACCCGGAACGGGACTCGGATTAAGGCAATCCGACACCGATTGGCCAAAAATTCCAAGTTTCTCAATCCGAAGCCGGATTGTCCTATCGGAACCCGGAACGGGCCTCGGATTGGGCAATCCGGCCTCGGATTGACGAAAAAATCTAAGTCCCACAATCCGAAGCCGGATTGCCCGATCGGAACCCGGAACGGGTCTCGGATTGGGCAATCCGGCCTCGGATTGGCCAAAAAATCTAAGTCCCAATCCGAAGCCCGGATTGCCCGTGGAACCGGAGCGGGACTCGGATTAGGGCAATCCGGCCTCAATTGGCCAAAAATCTAAGTTTCTCAATCCGAGCCGGATTGCCGTCGGAACCCGGAACGGGCAGATTGGTTAGGCAATCCGGCCTCGATTGGCCAAAAAATCTAAGTCCTACAATTCGAAGCCGGATTGCCCGATCGGAACCCGGAACGGACTCAGTTGGGCAATCCGCCTGAGTGGCCAAAAAATCTAAGTTTCTCAATCCGGCCGGATTGTCGATCGGAACCCAACGGGCCTCGGATTGGGCAATCCAGCCCGGATTGGGCAAAAAATCCAAGTTTCAATCCAGAGCCCGGATTGTCCGATCGGAACCCGGAGACGGGCCTCGGATTGGGCAATCCGCCTGGATTGGCCAAAAAATCCAAGTTCTCAATCGGCCGGATTGTCCGATCGGAACCCGGAACGGGCCTCGGATTGGGCAATCCGGCCTCGGATTGGCCAAAAAATCCAAGTTTCTCAATCCGAAGCCGGATTGTCCGATCGGAACCCGGAACGGGCCTCGGATTGGGCAATCCGGCCTCGGATTGGCCAAAAAATCTAAGTTTCTCAATCCGAAGCCGGATTGTCCGATCGGAACCTGGAACGGGTCTCGGATTGGGCAATCCGGCCTCGGATTGGCCAAAAAATCCAAGTTTCTCAATCCGAAGCCGGATTGTCCGATGGAACCGGAGCCTCGGATTGGGCAATCCCGCCGGGATTGGCCAATAAAAATCCAAGTTTCTCAATCCGCCGGATTGTCCGATCGAACCCGAACGTGGCCTCGGATTGGGCAATCCGGCCTGGATTGGCCAAAAAATCTAAGTTTCTCAATCCGAAGCCGGATTGTCCGATCGGAACCCGGAACGGGCCTCGGATTGGGCAATCCGGCCTCGGATTGGCCAAAAAATCTAAGTTTCTCAATCCGAAGCCGGATTGTCCGATCGGAACCCGGAACGGGCCTCGGATTGGGCAATCCGGCCTCGGATTGGCCAAAAATTCCAAGTTTCTCAGTCTGAAGCCGGATTGTCCGATCGGAACCCGGAACGGGCCTCGGATTGGGCAATCCGGCCTCGGATTGGCCAAAAAATCCAAGTTTCTCAATCCGAAGCCGGATTGTCCGATCGGAACCCGGAACGGGCCTCGGATTGGGCAATCCGGCCTCGGATTGGCCAAAAAAATCCAAGTTTCTCAATCCGAGCGGATTGCCCGATCGGAACCCGGAACGGCGGGACTCGGATTGGGCAATCCGGCCTCGGATTGGCCAAAATCTAAGTCCACAATGCCGGATTGCCCGATCAACCCGGAACGGGACTTCGGATTAGGGCAATCCGGCCTCGGATTGGCCAAAAATCTAAGTTTCTCAATCCGCCGGATTGTCCGACCGGAACTCAGACGGGCCTCGGATTGGGCAATCCAGCCGGATTGGGCAAAAAATCCAAGTTTCTCAATCCGAAGCCGGATTGTCCGACCGGAACCCGGAACGGGCCACCGGATTGGGCAATCCGGCCTGGATTGGCCAAAAATCCAAGTTTCTCAATCCGAAGCCGGATTATCCGATCGAACCCGAACGGGCCTCGGATTGGGCAATCCGCCTCGATTAGCCAAAATCCAAGTTTCTCAATCCGGCGGATTGTCCGATCGGAACCGGAACGGGCCTCGGATTGGGCAATCCCCCTGGATTGGCCAAAAAATCCAAGTTTCTCAATCCGGCCGGATTGTCCCATCGGAACTCCGAATGGGCCTCGATTAGGGCAATCCTACCGGATTTGCCAAAAAATCAAGTTTCTCAACCGGCCGGATTGTCGGTCGGAACCGAACGGGCCTTCGGATTGGGCAATCCGGCCTCGGATTGGCCAAAAAATCTAAGTCCCACAATCGAAGCCGGATTGCCCGACGGAACCGGAGCGGCCTCGGATTGGCAATACGGCCCCCGATTGGCCAAAAAATCCAAGTCCCACAACTGGCCGGATTGCCCGATCGGAACCCGAACGGCAGGACTCGGATTGGGCAATCCGGCCTCGGATTGGCCAAAAAATCAAGTTTCTCAATCCGGCCGGATTGTCCGACCGGAACCCGGAACGGGCCTCGGATTGGGCAATCCGGCCTCGATTTGCCAAAAAATCCAAGTTTCTCAATCCGCCGGATTGTCCGATCGAACCGGAACGGGCCTCGGATTGGCCAAAAAATCTAAGTCCCTCAATCCGAAGCCGGATTGCCCGATCGGATCCCGGAACGGGCCTCGGATTGGGCAATCCGGCCTCGGATTGGGCAATCCGGCCTCGGATTGGCCAAAAAATCTAAGTCCCACAATCCGAAGCCGGATTGCCCGATCGGAAACCGGAACGGGACTCGGATTGGGCAATCCGGCCTCGGATTGGCCAAAAAATCTAAGTCCCTCAATCCGAAGCCGGATTGCCCGATCGGAACCCGGAACGGGCCTCGGATTGGGCAATCCGGCCTCGGATTGGGCAATCCGGCCTCGGATTCGCTAAATTTTTTTATTGCACAATTAGAAGCCGGGATTGCGCCTAATATTTTTATGTGACGGATGAAGAGAATTTTCAAAGAAAAGTCGTAGGACATCTCGGACTTCTACACCATCTGAGGGCGGTGGACCTCGGGGTCAATCTCAGGCATCTAGGGATCGACCTTCCACCTCCAGGGGTGTTGCTTCCGAGCCAGTTAGGGAGGCACCCCATGAGCCTAGTCCATCTCGGACTCCTTCTCACCGGGTTCCGACGATGCCTCCTACAGATGGTAGTAGTCCATCTTCCCATGCTTCATGTAAATATATGAATAAATGCTAGTAAAAAGTTTTTTTAAAAAATCTTCGTTGTCTAATTGTAATTTTTAATTTATACATAACTAGCTACATCAGTTAGACATGGGAGAGGTCCAGCAAAGGCCATCAGTGTGCGAACACTTGGCCCTGATGAGTCCTACAACGTCGTTCTAGTAGGAGGATCCGGCGTTGGATCACATGGACAGGAGTTTACCTCCTACTTAGGAGTTATGAACAGAGTTCATTGCGATTTATGGGAGCATAATTACATGGCTCTACCGCAGGAGAAAAAGGATGCCATATTCTGTGATTTAGAGGTAACATTCAAGTAGCTTCATCTTATCTAAATTTTTGTGAACTTTTTAATCATTTTTATATTAATACAGCAACATTTTACCTTTGAGCGGAATCCTCAATCGGATGCACAGATATTAAGGCATATGGGAGAGATGCAAAGAAAATAAAGAAATCATTTGAAAAGAAAGGTAAAATATAATTTAGAATGTAAATTCGAGATAACCAAATTTTGTTAACAATATTTGTGTACGGTATTTTACGGGACGATCAAATGAGGAAGCTCGTGCCAACATTCCTCCACAAGGCAACGAGGAACAATGGCATCATATGTGCCATTTATGGAGTCAAGATGATGCTAGAGTAACTCCAAATTTTATTTCCTCTTATAATTAGATCCTATTCTTTTCATTTGCATTTTTTTAATGTTGTTTCATTTGTATATATATATGTAGGCATTGAGTGAAAAGAATGTTGGTAATAGGCGGCAATTATCAATGCCGTACAGAAGAGGAAGAACAAATATACATCAGTTAGAAAGAGACTTTGTAAGTAGTCAAAACTTAAAATTTCATATTAGTTGATTCTTATTCTGTAATCATCTCTTATCTTTTTTTTTTATTTTTTGGTAAGGTACGAAAAGAAGGTCGACCTCCAACTCGTCCGGAGGTATTCCAGATGAGTCAAACGCATGAAGAACTCGATGGAGCAGTCATTTGGGATAATGACCAAAGTCGTCTTATGATGGTAATTATTGATTATCATAACCTATTTTTCTTTATAATCCACAATTCATCACGGTGGGATTTTAATTTTTATTCATATTATTTATAGGAAAATATGCAAGGATTGATGAATCCCCCTGCATACGAATCCTCGGATCTTTGGGGTATCGCAGCCTCCACTCACCGCGGAGGAAGCTTTCGTATCCGTGTTTGGTAGAGATCGACCAGGACGGATCCGATGTGGTGGGCGAGGTGAAACTCGCCACACTTGGTATGGTGAGTCAAGCGGAGGTGCTTCTAGCTCGACTCAAGAAGTTCGAGAGCTTAGAGATCAGGTGGCGAGGCAAGGAGAAATCAATGAACGTTATGAAGAACAAATAACTTCATTGAAACAACAATTGGACAACCAACAGAAATCATTCCAAGATAATTTTGATCGCCTCAATCTGATCATTGAAGGCTTGACACAAAGGTTCCCGACTCCCGATGTGCCATCCACATCGGGGGCATCCTCCGCCTCAACAAACGAGAGGACGTAAATGGCGATGACGACGAGGACTACGAGGATGCCGAGGAGAGTGAAGATGATGATGAAGATGAAGATGAAGAAGATGAATAGATTAAGATGTATTTTTTACTCTATGAATGTTATTCATATGTATCAAAACATTTTGTGTATGAATGTGATTTTGAATATGGTATGTGAATATGAATTTAAATTTGGTGAATTTCAATTTTGGTATGTTAATGTGTGTTGTTTCATCCTAATTCGGTGTCCGATTCGAGTTTGAAACGAGCAATCCTAAGACCAAATTATTAATATAAATCAATTTTTGGATTGGTAGATCCGATTTTAGATCTTTATGAAAGTTTCAAGAATGATTGATTTTCCGGATTGGATCGTATAATTGATCCAATTCGGCCAATCAAATTATTTTTTTTTCCAGTGAATTTATTATTGGCGACGGCTATATATAGCGCGCTAATAAAGTTATTTCGGGGACTGCTTGCCGTCCCTAATATTAAAACCGCCGTCGCTTAAATACCGAGAGAAAAATTTCGGAACCCGATTTTTTTCTCCTGGTATTCGGCCGCTTTTTAATATTAGAGATATTTAATAGCTGCCAATAACCTTTATTGGCGCGGCTATACGGCCGTCGCAATACCAGTAAAATTCCGGCAACGGAGGTGTTGGGTTTCGCTTGCCATTTGCGACGGCTTACGTCATTGTCGCCGTTCACATTTATTGGCGACGGGCGATTAGCTGCCGCCAATAAGATTATTTGAGACGGCAACCATTCCAAATAACTTCGCCTTACGTCTAATCTCCTTATCGTTTATGACGCTTGCCGTCGCTAGTAAAGTTATTGGCGACGGCTGTTGAAACCGTCTCCAATAAATGGTCGTTTCGCTAATAACTTATGCGACGGCTCATAAGCCGTCGCCAATAAACGTACTAGGGACGGCTTAAAAATAGCCGTCGCTAATATTATTGGCGACGGCGTTATTTGCGACGCGTTTGCGACGGCTTTGAAGCCATCGCTAATATTTATTAGCGACGGCTTTTTGGTTTTTTGGGACGGCTTACAGCCGTCCCTAGTAACCTATTTTCTTGTAGTGTCAGCTAGAAGTTCAAAAATGATCGATTCTAATTAAACTATCAAAAATGAAATTAAATCGATCTTGATGTCGGTACCTAGCTACTTTTAGAAAGCATGATATCATTATAAATTTGATACGGATTATCATTCATATTAAGTAACTTGTTTATATTATAAAATCAAAATTGATGTTGTCAGTCAAACACTTTCTCGATGTGATCTGTGTCAGTACTAATTTCAAATTTAATAATAATTTTAAAATTAATAGAGATATTTAATCAATAGATTTACCAAACAGACTATATATGAAATAGAAACATTTGACTTTTATTTTTATTTTTTTTCACTACACTCGATGCCCATGAACGAACATGGGCGATCAGCTGCCTCTCACCTCTCGACGTGCTCACAACTTCTATTACTGTTTTTTTTTGAACATAGATAGCCCAGCGGCTTAAGACCCGTCGTGCAAGCAAGTGACGAGAGATTTAGTCCTCTCAATCCCCACAAGTTGCCCCCCCTTGGGGCACTCGGTTTACAATTGTTGGGAGGCGAACTCGGCCTTGCTCCCTCTGGAGCAGGGTGTTGCCAACCGAGACAAGCTCGGCCGACACACAACTTTACTGTTACTTGAGAAGGCTATCACAGTACTGTAGCAATATTACTCCTGGGAAAAGTTCACTCGAACAAGTTTTTGGAGATCATGCGAGAATTAATAAGCACACGTCCGCATACTTCGAGGGAGCACCACATGTGGGGTCCATCGATCGTACAATAAATTAGAAAAAGCATTTTTCGACTCGAACACAGATGTGTGAAATTTATCCGTACAATAGATATAGCGTAAAATAAATATGGTACACGAGATTAAAAACTATTTTTTTGTTTTTTAGACGGAGGATGTATTAACCGAACCACGTGCTGTGCGTCGTGTGTGTGTGTATATAAATATATATATTCTTTCCGTATTCTTTTCCAATGGTACTGCCCGGTCTTTGTCGTCTACGCCGGCGATTAGCAGTACAAACAGGGCGGCTGAGACATCGCCTCGCGAGGGCATGGCAGTACAAGGGGCGTACGGTGTACCAGCTGGCCGATCCCCTTTATATCACCGTGCGCCTGCGGGGGGGTGCACTCGATCGTAGCGGCGGCGGCCGGGTGGCGGAGACAAACGTGCCGCGATGATGTACAGCGAAGGAGACAACCGGCGCAGCGCCGCCGCCGCCCCGGAGCTCCCATCCTCGCCACATTCTTCCACGTCTTCTCGAGAGGATGCGCCGTGTGGGCTTGTGACCGAACCAGCTGGCGGCCGGTGAGCATCATCTGGAGAAGACGTGGAGGAATATGGTAAAGATGGAGCTATGCATCCCCTCTCGTCGGCGCCCACTGAATTCTCGAGAGGAGGTCTGGCTATCCCTCGTCTCAACGGCAACACTTTATGCATGTGAGGTACGCTTATATTTGGTGTCAGATGTGCATATTTGGTTCCTCGGCTCGCAGGCCAGTGGAAGGACGTATCCAATTCGAACCCGGGGCACGATTACTCTGCACCTTCGTGTGCAAGCACACTGCTTCAATAAACAATTTCTATACATCCAAAACAGTTATTTTTAATATTTTTAAGAGTATAGATATAAATAAATATTATGTAATATTATATTTTATGTAAATCAACATTAAACATATTTTATACATATTTCTTTATATTAAATATATAATTAATTTATAATAGAATGCAAAATTAAAAAATACTAATAATAGTTATTTTTATTAATATTTAAATAATATTTAAATTTATAATTTTAAAAATATTGAAAATGTTTTTTATGAATATATAACGAGATGATTTTTTGAAGTGATGTATATTGAGGTACATACATAAGTGCACAAAAAATCCGATTCCCTAATCAGCATAGAAAGGACCATGTTTATGGGGTGTTTGGCTGCATGATAATGAAAGTTTTTGTTTTAATTTTAAAAATGGTAAGAAAACTTGTTAAAAGAGGTGTAACCATGACAATTTTATGTTTTAAAAGTAATTTTCTTCTTAAACAAAAAAAGCGGGTCTCACCTCTTTCTTTTTTCTTGTGGTCCCCCACTTTGTTTGGTCATGTGTGGTAGTTACTCTTTTTTGTAATCACATCCCTCCAAACATGATAATTTTATGTCATGAGTTAGTTCACTTTTTATTTTAATACAATTTTTTTATCATGAAAGCGTAAAAAAAAATTATCATGCACCCAAACACCCCATTAGTAAAAAAAATTCATGATAAAAATTTATATTAAAATAAAAAGTGAACTAAATCATGACATAAAATTATCATGTTTGGAGGGATGTGATAACAAAAAAATAGTAATTGTCATTCATGACCAAACTAAGTGGAGGACCACAAGAAAAAAGAAAGAGGTGAGACCCTCTTTCTTTGTTTAAGAAGAAAATCACTTTCAAAACAAAAAATTGTCAAGGTTGTCAAACACATCTTTTAACAAATTATCTTACAATTTTTAAAAATTAAAATAAAAGTCTCCATTATCATGTAATCAAACACCCCATTAACTCTTGTTTTCGAAGATGGTGAATTAATTATTTATTGACCATCTTGATCCGATAAGAAATTTACTTACATCAGCCGAAGCCAAACCGGCCAAGGCGTTAATGATCAGTTTCAGCTGAGCCCAACGATCAACCGTGAGGTCGACTCAGATACATGATAATGGGGTGTTTGGTTACGTGATAATGGTCATTTTCTTTTTTATTTTTGAAAATTGTAATGAAAGTGCTCTGGAAATTTCGTTTGGCTCCTGTTTTCCTTTTTTATTTTAAAAATACTTTTCATCGAAACTGAAATTTTTTTAGGTTAATATCACCCCCTTTAAGTTAGGGTCCTTTTGGTCTCGTACCTAAAACCAAAATCAAAAGAAAAAAATCTTTAACGGGATGTGTTTTTCAAGGAAACTGAAAACCAGTTGTTGACATTCGGTGGCCCGTAGGTTATTCTCTTAAAAAATTTTATTAACCGATTAATATTTTGCAAAGTGTTTCAATGAGAACATAGTGATCATAGATAATTTTATCAATATTTATATAATCAAATTATTTATTTGTAGTAAAATCTTGATTAAAAATATGAGATTATTATTTTTTGTTGAAATTTCAAAACAAGTTTATTATTTTGATACTAATAAATTATTTTATTAAAGTCTATCATTTTTTATTTTTAAATTATTTTATTACATTATTTATAATCATTTGAATAAATTTAAATTATTTTTGTTAAATAATTATAATTAAGGAAATCACTTAAAATGAGGTGTCCCAAAACAGTTTCCTTTTTTTTTTGCTGACGCCAAATTCCCAATTTCTCCTTGATCAAAGGAGAATGTTTTTCTTTGACCCATCTTTTTATGTGCAAACAAATAAAAATTCTATTCAACTTTTCGAGAAAACTGCTGTATGCAATCAGTTTTACGGAGAAACAAAGAGACTCTTAGGGTCCATTTGGTAACTTGTAAAATCAAAATCCAAGAAAAAGATTTCCTAGAATGCACTTTTCCAGGAATTTGAAAACAATGACGGTTGTTTGGTTAACTTTTTTGGAAAAGTTTATCAAGCACTTCTAACATCATGACAACTAAGATAATTCTATCTATTTATGTGTATTAAAATTATTTATTTATAATAAAATATTAATTCAAATTAAATTAAACAAATTATTTTTAATAAAATTTTAAATATATTTTATTATTTATATATTAGTAAAATTTGTTATTGAAAATAAAATATATTAATTTTTAAATTTTTAAATTATTTTCCTAAATTATTTGCAGTCATTTGAATATATGTAAATCATATTCCTAAATTTTATGTAAAATTTACTACAATATATTCATTTTATTTATTGAAATTTTTATATATAATTACTAAACATCAAGTTTATATTTTTAAAATTAAATATATGATAAAATATGTTTAACACTAAAAAGTTTCAAAAAAATATCTTATTTAAATTTATGTATTTAAACCTACAATCTGGCAACTAATTATAGTGTTATTGTATTTTCTATATAAAATAATTTAATTAATAAAATAGTTCAAACATTTTACAAACTTAACTTTCAGTTAAAATTTTATCAATAAAATTATTAAATAAGTAGTTCGCATGATAAAATTACTTTTTAACAAATTTATTTTATTTTTTAACACATAAGAATAAAATAAGTTTCTATCTACGTATTTAAAAAATTAATTTTAAATAATAAACATAATAAACGTCTCTCACCGAAAATGACATCCACGGCACAATCGCGGATGCCAAAATCGGGACTACCTCAGTGCGTACGTAAAATATTTTACGTGATTCACTTTTTCTATGCAACCAAATAGGTTGCTGCAACGTATTTTCCGGAAAAGCAACGCATGCATCCGGTTTTCCCTCTAAACAAACAGACCTTTTAGTTGTTTATATTGTCAACTCAAATTTGAATTCCAACTCAAATAAAAATTTAACACATGTTTGTTCTATACTTGAGTTTGAGTTCGATATGAACTAACTAGAACTCAATCTCTATCTAAACTCATATTATGTTTATTTACAAAACTCACTCAAGCTCAAGTTCAACCGAAACTCGATCAGAACTCAGTATTAATTATGTCTATTTATGATGTTCAAATCGGACTTGCTTTAAACTAGAGTTTGAACTTAAATTTAATTTAATTTTAGAATATTTAATAACTTTAATAGACATCATATAAACTAGTAAGTATTTTATGATTTATTTTTAAATAATCATTTAGTCAAGTCTTTAATCTAGTTGCTAAGAGCATAAATGCTGTCTCTTCCTTTTTAAGAGCCAGAGACAGAGATCCATATGAGTCAAAAATGGGCATTATGTAATTGACATCTGCGTTTAAGCAACAAAATACAAATTACATAAATATACATAATTAATACTCAAATTTTCATTCAAAACACATTGAATGTAATTTGTAGTTTAGGCACTATAGAAAAAATATTTATTGGAGAAAGGTTAATGGGAGATGACTTTCAAAAGTCATCCCCAATAACTCGAATCAAGACGACTTAAGTCATCTCCAATAAAATCATCGTCACATGTTCAATTACCAACAACAGTTTAATAGAGCCATCGCTAGTAAACTTACTCTTCATGGTTTAAGTCATCACGTAAACATATTAAAATTTTAGAACTCACCCAAACAAGGGTCACACACTCAGTGTCTCAAATAAAATCATCGCCACACACTCAGTTACTAGTGATAGCTTTAAAGAGCCATTGCTAGTAAACTTACTTGTGATGGCTTTAGCCAACGTTAGTGCCTCCACCCGACCATTTAACAGTTAGATGGATGTGGTGACATCTTAAGCCATTGTCATTGTTCTTAAATATACCAACGGCGACGATTTTAAAGTCATCGCCAATATTAAGAGGGGTTTTTTAAGCCCGTGACCCCTTTCCCTCTCTCACTTTTTCTCTCCCTCTCTTCTCTATCTCTCTCTCGTCCCCAGTTGACTTTCATCACTGCGACATGTGTCGCCGCTGGTCTCCACCGTCACCACCCGCGCATGCGATCCCCTGCACGTGGACTTGCACCACAACCCCCTCTACTCCCATTCTCTCCCATCTATTGATGTCGCCAAATCACCGTCGAATCTCCTCCTTTGGGTACCTACAAACTCTAACAAGTTAGTTTATGAACTTCTAAGTATATTTTTTATGCTTTGCCATGCTCTAGGGTTGTTTATGTGGATACTAATCTTGTTTAGGTAATTTCTTAGGCTTATAGATGGTTAGTTGAATGCGGTGTTTTATTTAAATAATATTGTTTATGGAAGCTGAATCTATTAATCCTATATCCATTTTTTATTTTAATAAAATATTTGCACATTTATTATAAACTAATACTATAATAATATATTATGAAAATTATGGCATATAAATGATAAACAATAAAAATTTTAAAGATATTAGACCAAGTTTAATAGTTATATAAAATTTATAAGTTCATTTTTAAATAAAAATAATATATAATATATATTTAAGAAATTATCATATTCAATCCCAATTCTAATAATACAATTAAATAAAAAATAAATTTTAAATAATTAATTTTCATGTTTAATAGGGCAATAATGTGTTTATTTGGATACACCTTAATCAAGAGAAGATTTTAATAATTGGAATCCTTGAAAAAGAAAAAGTATATGCAAATGAGAAACTAGCTAGATGCTTCCAGTTTTTAGCCAAATAAAGAATTTTACGTAGGAAAGTAGACAAGAAAAACTTTTCTTTGCTTCCTATAATTAAGAAGGGGGACGACTAGTAAAGGAAAAAAATTTATTTAGAATGATTTGATGTTACTCATATTTTACAAGAAATATTTACCTATAAATCTCATTATAGTAGAATTTGCCATAATGGTTTTAGAAACTAATTCAAACTGATCTCCAATTTTAATCAATTTGCAACAGCTTTATATTAAGGAAATCAATTTGAATTGGCCAAAATAGTCTTGAAAACCAATACAAACCGATTTCCCCTTTTAATAACTTTGTAACAATCTTAGATTAAGGAAATTATTTTAATTTGCCAAAATGGCCTTGGAAATCAACTCAAACTGATTTCCGATTTGGTTTGAACCAAAATGGTATTAATGTACCAACTAAAACTAGAAATTAGTTTTGATTAACTATAATGACCTTGGAAACTAATTCAAACTGGTCTTCAGTTTTAATCAGTTTGTAATGGCCCTAGATTAAGGAAATCGGTTTAAATTGACCGGAAACCAATTTTGATTGGCCATAATAGCCTTTGAAACCAATTCAACAGGTCTTCAGTTTTAAATGGTTTGTAATGATCTTAGATTAAAGAAATTAGTTTGGATGGTCAAAAAAAGCCTTCAAAATCAATTCAAACCAACTTTTAGTTTGTTTTGGCCCAAATAGCGTTAACATACCAATTAAAACTGGAAACTAGTTTAACCATAATGATCTTAGAAATTAATTCAAACTAATCACCGATTTTAATCAGTTTGTAATGGCCTTAGATTAAAAAACTAGTTTCATTTGTCCAAAATGGCCTTGGAAACTAAGGGTCCATTTGGTAACCTGTAAAATCAAAATCTATGAAAAAGTTTTCCTAGAATGCACTTTTCCAGGAATTTGAAAATAATGACGGTTGTTTGGTTAACTTTTCTGGAAAAGTTTATCAAACACTTCTAACATCATAACAACTAAGATAATTCTATCTATTTATGTGTATTAAATTTTTTATTTATAATAAAATATTAATTCAAAATTAAATTAAATAAATTCTTTACGTCAAATTATTTTTTTATAATAGTTAAAATATATTTTATTATTTATATATTAGTAAAATTTGTTATTGAAAATAAAATATATTAAATTTTAAATTTTAAAATTATTTTTCTAAATTATTTCCAGTCATTTGAATATATGTAAATTATATTCCTAAATTTTATGTAAAATTTTACTACAATATACTCATTTTATTTATTGAAATTTTTATATATAATTATTAAACATCAAGTTTATATTTTTAAAATTAAATATATGATAAAATATGTTTAACACTAAAAATTTTCGAAAAAATAGTTTATTTAAATTTATATATTGTAAACCTACAATCTGGCAACTAATTATAGTGTTATTGTATTTTCTATATAAAATAATTTAATTAATAAAATAGTTCAAACATTTTACAAACTTAACTTTCAGTTAAAATTTTATCAATAAAATTATTAAATAAGTAGTTCGCATGATAAAATTACTTTTTAACAAATTTATTTTATTTTTTAACACATAAGAATAAAATAAGTTTCTATCTACGTATTTAAAAAATTAATTTTAAATAATAAACAATATAAACGTCTCTCACCGAAAACGGTATCCACTCCACAATCGCGGATGCCAAAATCGGGATTACCTCGATGCGTACGTAAAATATTTTACGTGATTCGCTTTTCCTATGCAACCAAATAGGTTGCCGCAACTTATTTTCCGGAAAAGCGACGCATGCATCCGATTTTCCCTCTAAACAAACAGACCCTAACTCAAACTACTTTTCGGTTTGATTTGGCCCAAAATGGCATTAATGCACTAATTAAAAGTGGAAACCTATTTTGATTGGCAATAATAGGCTTAGAAACCTATTTAAACAAGTTTCCAATTTTAATTGGTTTCTAATGGCCTTATATTAAATAAATTAATTTGAATTGGCCAAAATGGCATGGAAACCAATTTAAACCAGTTTTCAATTTGGTTTAGCCCAAAGTGTCATTAGAAATCAATTAAAATCAGAAATCGATTTGAATTGGCCATTTTGACCCCAAAAATAGATCGTGAAGCCAAACCACAACGGTTAGATCAATCCTAATTGATTTCTTGTTTGGATTAGTTTAAATATCCACAAAACCCCAAAAATGAGGTAAGAACCCAAAACTGATCAAATGTCAATCAGTGTTTTATTTTTTAGGGCTTTCAATACCGATCCAATGGAATGTCTATCTCATGTTGGCTCTCTTTTGTTATTTTCAAGATGTTTCAAATGGCATTCTTATTCAACACATGCTTCTTCTGGAGGAGGTTTGGTTTTGTGCAATTCAATTTTGTTTTATATAATTGTTCAATTTTGCATATATTTTATATTTCTAAAAGAACAATTAGTCTAGATGAGTAGCTTAGACAAGTCTTGAAAAGATATCCTCAATAGATAAAATCCTAGGTACCTTCAAAGAATAGAAAAAATTTTAAATCATGCTTTTCATGAATATAAGACCCAATTTAGACATGGTCTAGATAAAAGTTTAATTCAATGTCCTTGTAAATAGTGTTGTAATATTTTTATTTAAAAAAAAGATGTAACTAAAAAATATTTAATTTGTGATGACATATGGTCAAATTTTTAAACGTGGATAAAGCATAGTGAAATAAACTTAATTTAAGTAACGAATGCGAAGTCCAAATAAATTAACCATAAGATTAAAATGTTAATGATGAAGTGATAGAAATGTTGAGGATGCATTGTTCACTGTATTTGGTAGAAATACGCCAAGTTAGATTTGATGTGAGAGGAGAGGAAAGACTCACAACACCTAATATGTAAGCGGTAGCACCTCCACAAGTCAAGTTGTCTAGGATTTGATGGAGAAAGTAAAGAAGCAAAATAGTATACTCTACAATCAAGCAAGCCAAATCGGGAAGCATAACTCAGTGATTGACTCTCTCTCCAACAAAAACTAAACGACCAAGAAAAGAACTTTTATGATGCAATGGAATGGCTAACACAACAAATGTTAGCCAAGATTGATTAGAGATGCCCCCCCCCCCACCCCCACCGGTGGATCTATCTCATCAGAGGCTACCTCCAAGATTGAGAAAGGAGCTAGAAAGATGGTTCAGATGATGATGATGGTTGCATCAATGAGGACGAGGACAAAGAGGGATCATTTGAAGATGATGAATGAGAAACTTCCCTGCTCCATATTATTTCTATTGTATGTACGGATTTCAATTGCAAACATTTTATTTTGTGAATATGGATTGAACCAATTTTTATATGGTTATTGACATATGGATATGATTTTTGGCATGTGAGTGTCAATGTTTGAAGTTGTCGTGTGTTATATTCATTTCAATTCATAGTTGTGTGAATACAGCTTAAATGGATAGTTCATTGTACAAGAAATGCAGGCTTTGAATATTCATGTATAGTTATAATCCTACATAAATTATTTTATTTATTAATAAACAAATTCTTTTTTGTTCAAGCCGTTGTCAATACTCTCTTCAGCTACAGTTTTAAACTGTTGTCAAACTAGGTAACTCCACTTCAGGAAGTCTTTTGAAAGTGGAGATGTTTGGTTTGACAATGACTTAAAGTTTTCACTAATAATTTATCGACGACAACTACAAGTCATCACCAATAGTTACTCCTTGTCTAAATAAACTCTAGCGATGGCCGGCAGCTGTCACCACAAAAGTTTCTAGGAATGATTGAAAGTTGTTGCCAGTAATTTGACTGTTGACAACTTGGAAGCTACCATTAGTAATCTATTTGTGATGGCTTGAAGCCATCATCAGAAACTAGGGTCATGATGGCTTCTCTCTCTCTCTGATTATCATAGCTTAGATCGGATACGCATGCTAGAAACGTCTAGTTATACAATTAAAAAATAGTCTCTAAAAATTATATCAATTTAAAAATAAATAAAATAATATCATATTTAAGTTTACAATTCAATTTTTTTGATTAAAATATCACCATGAATATATAATATAAATAAATCAAGTTGACCAAAAAGTACAATAATTTCAACTCAACATATCAATCTATTCTTCTGATTCTCAAATTTTTCATGCTTTTACTAAACTAATATAGATTATCCAAAAATATTAAATTATTGAGATGAGTGACTTGTGACTTATTAAGTCCTCTCCAATAACTCTTACTCATCGGTATTATCAAATATGCATAAAATAATATTTTTCACAAATACATGATAAGATGAGAAAGATAATCATAGATCTTGCAATTTCAGAAAAAACAAGGTAATTATAACATGGATCCTCTCCTTTGCTGCACAGAGAGCAGTACCTTATGCCATGTTTGGTTAGAGTTTCATTTTTAGTACTATATCAATATTGATATTAATATTTTCAAATGTTGAAGTATCAATATCAAAAGTAATACAAGTTGACACTTGTATTACATAATATGTTTTATTTGCACTACAAATTTTAAAATTGATACAATTAACCAAACACCTCTTAATGGTTTATAAAGGTACCTAATAATGTTACCAAATAGGGCGTTAACCATGGATAACCCTAGTAGAGTAAATATTTGCTTCCATTTCCAGTATTCAAATTAAATGCACGCATTCTTGAAAAAATATTAATTCTCCAATATTTCTTGTGATAAACACAAGAGGTAGCCGAGTATTATTATCAAAAAAATTTCATTTGGGATGTACAATTTTCCACTCATCCGCTCTCATAGTATGTTTTGTTCGCTTATATATTCTTATTTTTTTTAGCCTAGTTTATCTCTTATTGTGCATTTATGATATATTCATAATTATTTGACAACTTGATGCACTGAATATGAGCTCAGATGACCTATATTTGCTTTAAAATATGGAAGCACATATGTTTCCCAGTTTTCATTGTTGAATGGTGCTTCATAATTAAACTGCATGGTTGTCAGTTTAAAAAATATAACCTTGTTATGTATTATATGAATTCCCTAGTTCCTGTTTTCTAGTTTGGTGCATCAAAATTTTCTGATTTGACTCTTCTTGTGCTGGTGAGAAGGTAAGCAAGAAAGTTTTTTCTTTAGGGCAACTAGTGAAGTTGGCTAGTAAAAATAATCTTAACTTATGCCCTGTTTGGTAACACTATTAGGTACCTCTATTGTTATCATTTTTAAAATTGATATTGATAGGAATCATCAAGAGGTGTTTGGTTAATTGTATCAATTTTAAAATTTACAGTGTAAACAAAACATATAACATAATACAAGTGACAACTTGTATTGCTTTTGATATTGATACTCTAACATTTGAAAATATTAATATCAATATTGATATAGTACCAAAAATGAAACTCAAACCAAACAAGGCATTATGTATTGAAATTAAAATTGAGTGGCACTTTTTTTTTACTCTCGTGGGTGTTAGATTTGAGTGATAAACTGGATTTTCACTATAATTTGAACTTTTTTTTACTCTAACTTGCTGAATCCTTAATATGTAGTTGACTTTCTTTTTCTAGTTTTCTGCAAGCCTGGTGGAAAATGCGGTTCCAAAATCATCCAGCCACTGCACGAGGAACTAATTGTAATCCTATTTTTATGCCTGTTTTCATATGGAATAAGTTCATTTTTGCAATTCTTTGAATTAAATACACACCAACACACCCCTGGTATTATAAAAAATGGCAAAAATGTGACATGCTTAAATATATTTTTGTTAAAATATCTCGCCAAAGATGAAAGTAAATATGTAGTCCGTTAGTTTTTGCATTATGTTTATTAAGTTCTTTTATCTTTCAAATGGATATAAATGAGAATTTGAATACTGAATTTGGTATAAATTTGTCCACTACTACACTCAAAACAGATTCCTCTATATCATGTCATCATAAGTGAATTTCAAAAGTTTGATTGTATTTTAGTGAGAAATTTTAGAAAATGAGAGCAAAAGAGTGATATGTAACTATTGCAATGTCACCTTTAAATATCATTCACAAAGCAAAAATCCACAAACTAATCAAATTTTGAACTACAAATTTGATCAATCATTTTCACAACTTGATTTAGAAAAATGGTATTATCTTGAAACTATCTTTCACATTTGTTGAGCGCGTGACATTTTACTAGAAGAATTCAAAATTTGGTAGTGTGCCTTGAAACATAATTAAAATTGATTGTGTGACGCTATATGAGAATGAGAGAGTAAATTTAAGGAAAATATTGAATATTGAATGTGGAAGATTAAGTCATACTTCATATTTACGGATATCAAATCGAACTTTGAGATATATGAATATCATAGTTCATTAGGTTGATCTTGTGTAAAAATTACATGGCAGATTATTCAATTTTTAGTGGATGAATCACCACATATCGGATCTTTACTTGTAAAAGTTTTTTTTAAATCATTTATGGTAGGGGAATGGACAAAAATATATTTGATCACACTTTGAAAAATACGTCTAGCAATGACATACTGTTAACCCCGCCAAGAAAAAAAAACAACAAGACACAGGACGGTGGTCATGCCATGTCATAAACTCAACAAATCAATGGGAGCACCAAAGATTATTGAAATAATCTTGCAAAATACAGAAAAAATACAACATGCATTGAATTAATCGGGTTTGATCAGCTTGAATTAGCATGATGATATGAGGCAAAAAAAATAAGAAGTCTATGCACAACATGAGAACGAAAAAAAGTGACTACAAGCGAAGCAATTTTCATCAAAAAAAAAATGTTCATCAAGCACACAACCAGACGGGGCAGCTCATGTTTATGGTTTATTCATTAAGCCAATCGACCATGATCCTCCGAAGAAGGGGCCGACGGCACATGTCATCTTCTAATAGGCCGAACGCCAACGGTCCTCCAATGGAGGGGTCGACGACTGCCTTTTCATTGATTATTATTATTTTTTTTTAAGTCGATCGACCATGGTTCCCCGGAAGGGTGGTCGATGACAAATGTCATCTTCTTTAGGCCGAACGCCAACGGTCCCCCAACGGAGGGGTCGACGACTGCCTTTTCAATGGTTATTATTTTTTTAGGTCAATCGGCCATGGTTCCCCGGAGGGGTGGTCGATGACAAATGTCATCTTCTTCTAAGTCGAACGCCGACGGTCCTCCGGTCGAGGGGTCGACGACGACCGTATTTATTTATTAAGTCATATCATGAGCTTGCCAGGCCTGTCCATTTTAATTCAGCAAACCTGCCACACATGTTATATGGTCAAAGTAGTTCAAGAGAGATCTCCGGCTGTCCCTCGTCCTGTCAGGGCAATAAAAAAAACACACATCCACGCATGTATATGCAATATCACAGAATCTGTCCAGCAAGACGCCCAACCAGGTCTAATACCATACCCAGCCCCTACTACCATCTGGTATCTCAACGTGGACGAGAGTGAAGAGGAGGGGAAGAGGCTCACCTAGAAGCAGCACGCGCCGCCGATAGCTCTGAAGCCAGGACCTCTGAAGCCAGGACCGACAGGGGAGAGCCCTCCTTGCATATCAAAGAAAAATGAGAAGGAAAAAGAAGCCACGGTTAGAACAAGTCTGGCAGTAAAAAAAAAGAGAGAAGAAAGGGGGAACGGGTAGAAAGGGTGGCGAAGAAAAAAATCTCTCACCGGATAGACCTCCCCGTCTGCCGAAGAAGTCCCTGCCACCGGAAACCTGCACTATCACGGAAGTGCCGCTGCAGTCGGAGGCCCCAAGTGACTCGGGGGGCGTCGTTACGGTCGCACGGAGAAGAGGACAGCACCCCGGGTCAGTGTAGCCACCGTCTCCTGCAGGTGCTACGACGGTCGATGACAGCCTCCATACGCGCAGCAAGAGCCGCAAGGGTCCCTGCAAAAGTCAATCTAGGCCAAGGCCGACTGATGAGAAGAAGGGAGGAGGGCTCCTCAAAAGGCCGCCAGAACATTTGCGGAAGTCTGAGGAAATCGGACCGCACCTCACAAAGGGGAGTCCGACCGGACCCGTGCCCACCTCTGCCAACCGAGCCCCCGCCAGGCTGACGACGGCCGCAAGTCCCCTCGGCAAGCCGAGGAGGTCGAAGATGCCGAACGCCAACAAGGAAGGCCCCTCACCGTGGTCGACAGCCGGAAGACCCGGCAGTGCGCAGGGAAGGAGAACTCGCCAAAGGGGCTGATGACCGGGAAGAAGAGGGCGGAGAACTCGCGCGGACCAGTCACCCGGGTGCTGTGGCTCGGTGAAGGAGGCAGGCCGCAGGAAGAAGAGGGCGGAGCACCCTCGCGCGGACCAGCGGCTCGGTGAAGGAGGCAGGCCGCAGGAAGAAGAGGCGTCGAGAGCCCGACCCTGCGCAAACCAATCAACGGCGGAGGGCTTAAGCATGCCGAACCCAATACAGCAGAGCTCCCACGAGAGTTGGACAATGGAGGAAGAAACCCGGCAAACCTGGGAGAAATCAGTGCCCTACCGATAACAGGCCGGTGGCGGAGGGCTGCAGAGAACGAGCCGCAGCCGAGCAAGAGGGCTCTCGCTGCGACGGCCGTGGAAGAACCAGAGGTCGACGACGTTCGGCGGCTACAAGCAGGACCGCGAAGGGGAGATCCCTATCGACAAGCGCTGCGGAAGAACCAGAGCCAGCAATGCCAATCCGGGGAAGGAGCCTTCGCCGCCGTCAACGACCAGAGGAAGAGTGATCTCCGCGAGACCTGAAGTGCTGAGGAAGGGGAGGGGCTTGCCGAAGATGCTCCAGGAGGAAGGGTTCCGGCGAGGCCGCCGGAAGGCCCGCTCGAAGACGACGAAGCTGGACGGAGCGGCCGCGTCGCCTTCGGTAGCCACTGTACCACCCGCCGACCGGTGCTCTGCGCGCCTGCCAGCACCCCAGGGACAGGGTCGAACTCCAGGGGGGAGAGGACCAGAATGCCCCTTCTAGAATCTTCCTCCGCGCTTGCGTGCGTTATTGTGTGAAGGGTGACTAATTTTGACCGGAGTCAAAATTGAATCAAAAGAAGGAGGCGGACATACCATGGCCCCTCCCGCTCCAATTATGCATATATATGCACAAAGACATACGCAGAAATGAATAAACGACTATGGCCGATGGTCGATTTTGACCAAAGTCAAAATCGGAGAAGAGATGGTACTTGACACTTGAGAAATAAACCCAGAAAAGGGGGAGGTGATGATATCGTTCAATCAAAAAAAAAAAGAAGAAAAAAAAATTGAAATGATGTCCGTTGGGAACAAAAGAAAAAAAAAGAGAAGAAAAGAAAAAAAAGGGGTGCAGTGATGTCTTTTAGAAAAAAAATAATAGGAAAAAAAAAGAAGAAAGTGAAGGACAATGTCCGTTGGAAGCAAAAAAAAGGGAGAGAAAAATAAAAAAAAGAGAAAAAAAGGGGAGAGTGTATATCCTCCGGAAAGAAAAAAAGAAGAGAGGATGGCAAAAAAAAAAAAAAGAAAGAAAAGAGAGAAGAGGAAAGAAGATAAAAAAAAGAAGAGGAGATGATTTCCGTTACCAAAAAAAAGAAGAAAGAGAAAAATACTGAGAGAGAAAATAAAATTAGTAGAGAAACAAAAAAGGAGGGGGAAAGAAAAGGAGGTGAGATTCCTCCCATTAAGTTATAACATCAAACTATTCATTAGTGAGTATAAGTTTGTTTAAATTTTTGAGGAGGAAATAAAACCCCCCTAATAGCTCTCAAATGGGCTCAAATAGCCCCAATTGGTTCATTGGACCCATGCACATACATTTGGACCTTCATTTTGGCCATTTGGGCCTCAAATTTTCAAGAGGGGAGGGCCCAAAAGTTGTCCCAAATAGGCCATGAGAAAATCCTCTTGAAAAGTGATTTGAGGGACATTTTGTGTAATTGGCCATCCCAACCCTCCATAAAGGTGACCAAAGCCCAAAATGCCCCCACCTTTTTCCCTCACACCTACCCAAAAGCAAAAGGTATAATAAAATATTTCCAAAGTTACCCTCCCCTCTTCTCACACCCTCAAAAACAAGGAGAAGTTGGGGCATTTTGTGGACCAAAATACCCCCCTCTTTTGGCATATAAAAACCCATGAATTCCTCTTGCAGAGGAGAGAGGCAACATACCCCAAGGTTCTCCCTACGTAAAGTGCAAGGCTCTCCCCATTGCCCCATTGTCCAAGAGAGTGTAAGGAGAGAAGGAAGTCCAAGGTCCATTTCTCATGGAATTGGCTAAGTCCCAAGGTATACCATGGGGTCAATCATATCATCTCACACCATGATAGCATGTGGAGATCACATCATCTCACACCATGATAGCATATGGCAATCGTATCATTTCATACCATGATGTCATGTGAGGCATCAAGCAATCAATGGCCTATTAGGCAAGGGGGAGCATCATTCATTTCATCAAGGCCCATTAAGGCTCTCAAAGCCCAATTGGCCATCATCCATGTGGATCAAGATCATGTGACCTCATTTCAAATAAATCAAGTTCAATTAACTAAGGCCCAAGGAGAAAAATCACTCATCAAAGCCCATTAAGGCTTTCAAGGCCCAATTGATCATCTTGAAATGAAGTGCAAGACCATGTGCTCCCATCTCAAATGAACCAAGTCCAATCAATTAAGGCCCAATTAGGCCTTGACCCAACATGAACAAGAGACCGGTCCAAGGCCCATTAAGGTGGGACTTAGGCCCATTAAGGTCTTCAAGGCCCAATTAACCATGTTTAAAGGAAGCTCAATGCCATGTGACTTCATTCCAAGAACATCAAACTCGGTCCACCAAGGCCCAATCCGATTTTGACCGAGATGAACATGAGATCGACTCAAGGCCCATTAACATGGAAAGTGGGCCCATTAAGTCCATGATGATCAAACCCCAATTGAACCCACATGAACAAAAACCCAACTCCACCATGAAAGAGAAAACCCCCAACGGTTGGAAAGAACACCCCCAACGGTTGGTGGAGGAGAGATAAAACCCCCAACGGTTGGTGGAAGAAAGAGAAAGCCCCAACGGTTGGAAGAAAGAGAAAACCCCCAACGGTTGGAAAGAACACCCCGACGGTTAGTGGAGGAAAGAGAAACACCCAACGGACCATCAAGGCCCGTCAGCTCGGTTAATCCCCGATCGGGAGATACCGACTGGCGGATGAGAGAGAAAGCCCCAACGGCTCACCAAAAAAATATATATATTTCAAATTCCATCACCTCGGCTTGCTCCCAAACGGGCAATGCCGAGAAACAAAAAAAAGTCCAAGGCCCATTAATCCGGTTAATCCCCGATCGGGAAATGCGGGTAATGGATGAAAAGTCCAAGGCCCATTAATCCGGTTAATCCCCGATCGGGAAAATACCGGGTAATGGATGAAAACATCAAATTCCATCAACTCGGCTCGCTCCCAAATGAGTAATGCCGACAAACAAAGTCAAAGGCCCATTATTCCGGTTAATCCCCGATCGGGACATACCGGGTAATGGATGAAAATCCCAAGTCCATCAAATCGGCTCGTCCCCAAAACGGGCAATGCCGAACAAAGTCCAAGGCCCATTATTCGGTTAATCCCCGATCGGGATATACCGGGTAATGGATGAAAATCCCAAGTTCATCAAATCGGCTCGCCCCCAAAACGGGCAATGCCAAACAAAGTCCAAGACCCATTATTCGGTTAATCCCCGATCGGGAAAATACCGGGTAATGGATGAAAAACCCCAAATCATAGACCGGCTCGCTCCCAAACGAGCGATGCCGACAAACAAAGTCCAAGACCCATTATTCTGGTTAATCCCCGATCGGGAAAATACCGGGTAATGGATGAAAAACCCCAAATCATCAACCGGCTCGCTCCCAAACGAGCAATGCCGACAAACAAAGTCCAAGACCCATTAATCCGGTTAATCCCCGATCGGGAAATACCGGGTGATGGATGAAAACCCCAAGTTCATCAACTTGGCTCGCTCCCAAACGAGTAATGCCGACGAGCAAATTTCAAGGCCCATTAATCCGGTTAATCCCCGATCGGGAAATGCCGGGTAGTGGATGAAAATTCGAAGCCCCATTAATCCGGTTAATCCCCGATCGGGAAATACCGGGTAATGGATGAAAATCTCCAACGCCCATCGGTCCGGCCAGTCCCTAAAAGGAAATGCCGGGTCGTGGGTATCATGTCCAAGACCTAGCAAGTCGGTTAATCCCCGATCGGGAAAACACCGCTTGTTGGATGTAGAATCACAAAGCATCGGGTCAAAAAAAAGAGGAGACCGTGAGGCTAGATTCAAGGCAGATGCCGCCTTCTAGCCCCTCGGATCTAGTTCCAAAAAAAGAAAGAAAGAGGGAAGCAGAAAGGAAACATGAAAAGGAAATAATGGGAGAGGAGAGGCAGCGCCGATGCTCCTGCTTGTTATCTCATTATTTACATTCAAAAAAAATGAACACATATTTTTCCTTGCATTTGTCCCGTCTTGAATGTGTTACCATGGCAGTTAATCAGGGGTTACTAAGCCGCCGCTCAGTGTAATTAACATCGAATCCATTCGTGGATTGATGGAGAGAAGTCAAACCATAATTTAAAGAACCCACACCATAACCTCGCCATATTATTTATAATAACTCTAATAATCATCAAATTAATTTTTTTTTAATACCGAAAGAGGTAGAGCGAGAATCTTGTCATCATCGTTGTTGAGGATTTTCGTGCCAAAACGATAAACGAGGGAAAAAGTTGTTGCACCCGCGCAATATAATATTTTATTTTATCCCTCAAATAATTTTCACTAAAGATAAACCACAATTTCCGCCGAAAAAGAGAGTCTTAAAATTAAATAGAGACGGAGCGGAGCAAAATAACAAACAAATAAAAACGAAACGATGATCGCGAGGTTCGCACAAATGGCACGCCCGGTGGGACCTCTCTCTCCCCTCATCTCTCTGCCATGGTGACATAACAAGACGGACATTTAGGACAACCTCTAACCGGCATTTTGGTTTGTTTTTGCAAGGTTCAATGCCGAGCACTGACGGCAGGGTGTTTTTCTCCCAAGACTACATCCGAGACCGGCGGGGATTTCTCGATGTCCCCTTGATTTTCGGTGCCTTCGCACCTGTCATCCAGAGGCCTGATTGCCTCGGTACTATCCCGGCTCTCCTTATTGAGCCGAATGTTGTTCCTTCTGGGAAGGCCGAAGTCGAAGCTCCCAACGACGAACTCACCAAGCTGTCCCAGAAACAAGAGGAAGAGAAACAAGATGTGACGACCGAGTCGGTCACCTTCACCGCCAACACAGTGACGGCAGGCCCGTCTGCACCAGCCGTGCGACGACCTCGCCGAAGAAGAACTCCACCAAAGCAAGCCTCCCGCCAGGCGCTCGCTGATGGGCAGGCCCAGGTGTGCGCCGAGGGTGACCTAGCTCGCCACCCCCATGCTCCGCGCAGGTTCAAGAACCCCATGACACTGTCTAACCGGTTTGCTGCACTTCGAGAAGCTCCACAACCAAGCATAGTTGTCATGAAGAATGATAGTGCGGCGCGCTATGATGCCGCTCCTATGATGATAGTCTCACACCTAAGTTCTGCTAGGGCTGGGGGCAAGCCATGCCAGCCGCCCACCCATCAACATGCACAAACCCAGAAGGCCGGGGGCATGTCTGCCCCACCTTTCCCACCACAACTCCCAAAAGCTACCAACGCTGGTCGAACACCAGCTTCTCGGGTTGCTCAATGCTCCTCACAAGCCATGAAGGCCGAGGGCATGTCACCCTTAACAACTACCCATTTGTCCTCACATGTCATGAAGACCGGGGGCAAGTTCCAAAGAAGAATCCCGCATATGGCAGAAGACACCACAACCACAAGACATTGTTTTTTCCAAGCAGTCAAAGATGTTCCGATAATGGCAAGATCAAAAGGAAAAGAAATAGTTCAAGAGAATGCTCAATGTTACCCCATGTCCAACCCAAGCAACTTGAAACCGGCCTATGTGCCAAGAAAAGCCGCAAAAGCAAGTTTAAAAAAGAAAGAGTATGCCCCAATGCCCCAGCAAGCCCTCAGCAGGGTAGGATCAGCAAGTTTCCAGCAAGTCATCAAGACCCCTACGGCCATTAAGGCCCAAGGAGAAGGAAGCACCAAGATATCCCAGGTTTGGGTTGATAAACAGAAATTGCAAGGCGAGGATCAGGCTCATGTTCATGCCCATGATGTTCTGACAAGGGAAGGATGTTCCAATCCCCCCTTAACTGAAAAGCAGCCATGCCCGAGGGTGTCAATTAGACCGCACCCGGCAATACCTGTAGTGACACATAGCATAGATGGAGTAGAGCATTATGATGAAGTATCACGTCGGTCAGTTTTGGATCGACTTACATTTCCTCCCAGCTCAGCTCCACGGAGTCGGCTAGCCAGCATACAAGAGGGGCGAATTCGTGTCTACACTTGTTATGCATCTAGTATGAACAATTGGGCCGAGGAGACCGTAAATGCCTCCCGAGCAGCACATCGTGCCGGGCCGGTCACTCGCCGACAAGAACAAATGGCAGCCTTACTCCATCAGGCAGTTCTTTCACCTCCCCCACAGCAGCCAGAAGTGCTACATCCTGAAGGGAATGAAGAACCTAACTTGGGAGACCATCATGTTGATCAAGAAGCCGTACCGGCCAATATGACAATGAAAGACTTATGGAGGGAAAATCAAGAGCTCAGGGCTATGTTGCGTGATTTCGTGACTGCCCAAGCTCAGTCCCCACGCCATGCTAGACCCGTGGAAGCTGCATAAATTCCGCCAAATGTCCAGATGGATCCGCCAGCACATGTATTCCCTCGGGGTCCCGTTCAACACCCGGTTGCCCCACCTCGTGTGCAGGTCGATTTCCAAGATTTTGAGCCTCCAGTGGCTCACCAAGCCCCCCACGTTCCACCTGAACATGCAGCAGTCTCCCAAAGAATTATGATAGAACGCATCGTGGATGCTAAGCTAGCAGAACATGATGATGGCTTGACAACGGTGGATCTGTACCGGGTGCCGTACCCTATCCACCATCAATTCAGGAGGTTGCCGCCAGAAGTTACAAAAATTCCCAAGTGCCCCAGGTTTGATGGGCGGGATTCTCCGAAAGAACACTTAGCAATGTATGTCACCCACATGGGCGAGTTGGCCCTGGAAGAATCATACTTGCTTAGATACTTTGCAACTACCTTAACCGGAGCTGCATTCGAGTGGTACTCGAAACTCAAACCAAATTCTGTTGCCAATTGGGAAGATTTACAGCGAAAATTCATTGAACGTTTCAAGCTCACGGAGCGGGCTGTGACATTGGTGGAGTCACTTCGTTGAGGCAAAGAAGAGATGAGTCCGCCGTTGACTATGTGAAAAGATGGCGGAACTTTAGCATGAAATGCCCAAACCCCCCGGTCAGTGAGGAGGTGGTAGGACTATGCAAAAGAGGCCTACGCTCCGAACTGCTCGAAAAGATGCTTATTGCAAATATTAAGTCATTTGATGAACTGAATAGGGTAGTCTCAGAGCTAGAAATGTTCTATGCTGAGAACCCAGCTATGTCAGCCGCCAAAGCCAAGATTAACAAAGACAAAGGATATGTGGCCAAAGATGTCAACATTGTTGACTTTGTTCCGGCTTCCGGCCGGTTGAAAATACAAGCAAGGGAGCCTCATCCTCTTCACCTCCGGCAGTCAAGAGGCCACCGCAGCAAGGTGGGGGTCTCACGTTGGCTGACCGATTAAAGAAGCCGTATTCTTTTGCCAGGGAGAACACTGGGAGATTGTTTGATATATGCATGAAGAAAAGCTTGGTGAGCCTACCATCACCAAAAAGGCCAGCCGAGGCAGGAAAGACTAATGATCCCAACTATTGCCAGTACCACCGGATGCTAGGGCACACCATTGAAGATTGTTATTTGTTCAAAGACATGGTAGAAAAAATGATTCAAGAAGGTACTCTCTATGGGGAAACATGCTGTTAATCCCCCAAAACCCCATGAAAAGCCTAAACAAATGCAGAATTTTACTGTCAATGTGATTGACCATGGAAGTGGCTCACCCCGGGGTGAGTTCGAGGAGCAAGGGTACCCGAGGATGACACCTGAGCAAGTTCGGTTCAACAAAATGGTGGATTACATGCGTCGGCGGATGTCCCGACTCCACCAAAGATGCTTACGTCTGGCAGATGACGTTTTGTTAACTACACTCAGCATACCGTCTATCTTGAGGGGCCGATTTCCAGAAGACAATTATTCCTCAGGCAGTGCAACACCTTCATACTCTCCCCCTCCGTGCAGTACATCTAGTAGTAATGCTCGGCCAGAGTACCCTCCTGCAAGGAGTGGTCGCAAAAGAAAAGCACCTAGCCCGTGTGTCGAGAGATACGGGGCAGAAGTCCACCACCTACCAAGCCAACGGGAATTAGATCATCCCGCGCCAGTGTGCCCCCAGGAAAATGTTCCTAGGCCCGCAAACAACCATTCATTCCCCAGGCATATGACCCGGCACCTCTTCGACATATGTGTTCGGGAGGGACTTATTATGCCTATGAGGCCATCAAGTGAGGTCGCAGGACCTAGTGGCTCGAGGTCACCCAGATATTGTGCCTATCATCAAACACATGGCCATATGACTGAAGATTGTCAAGCCATAAGGCACCAGATTGAAGAGTTGATGCGAAGGTGAGTGATCACCATCAGAACTGGTACACTTGGGCACTCACACCCGCCCTGAAGGCCAGTGACGCATCATCAAGCAAATGTGATCCACGTCCAAAGTGGCGAAAAAGGCTGCAACGGCAAAGGGAAGCAACCACATGATGTTGGAGAAAGTTCGGGACACCCGGTACGTTATGCAATTTACCAAACTCTGCCTGATGAAGTGGTGGCCCGGAACATCGAGTTCATGGAAGAACGTGTGAAGAGGCTCATGGAAGAACGTGCGAAGAGTCACGTGAGCCAGCACGAGGTTGCCCAAGTCGAAGAGGACTATCTAAAATATCCCAGTACACCACCCAGATATAACAAATATGGAAGAAAGAATGCCAAGTCAAAAGAATGAAGCATTTAACCTCATGCCAACCTATGGCCAAAAGTCCTAGGCGATATGGTCAATCATCGACCTCAAATGAGGGTGATAATGACATGTTGAAGCTCTGGTGCCCGACCCATCCCTCCCTCGACATATTCAATTGGTCAGATGTGGTATATGAGGGTGAAGTATGAAATAGCCAAATTTGAGATGAAAAACTGTCATTATCCGATGACTAGATGACGAATATCCAACTCCTAATGTCACAATGACTAGGGGTGAAGAAACATCTGAAGATGCCTCAAGTCCCATCTTAAGAGCCTATTCAGCACGTGCAATAGGATCGAGTTGATGCCCAAGGTGTCCTGATAAAGATACGCATGTTAATGCCCACCCTACCCTCCATGCTGATCGTAGAATGGGGCTATATGATCCACGGTGATCAAAGTCAAAGAATGAAAGACCTTGGTGCTGTTTAACATGAATATCATCAACTATTTCAGTCAGTTTTCAGAGCCATTCAAGAAAGGGGGAGAGTGGCACATCCAAAAGAGCACAAAGTTCCAATTTCCCTGAATATGTTGCCTAGCCTTAGAGCATCTTGTTTGCCCGAATTGGCCCTAGTCTTCAACGGGAGAAAATCCCTACAGGAGACGAAATGCATGCTTGCATATACCACCAGTTTAGTCCAAGCAACTAACTTGACAAAGTTCTAAGAGTGACCTAACTGACACTTTGTCCAAAGCTCATTAGATGAGGTTAAAAGTAATCAACGGTCACATTACAAATACATTGTGACCCTCACTGTGGCAATGGCCTGTCAGCAAGCACACATTCAAAAATGGATGTTTGGGATTAAGATGTGACAAGATGGCTCGGAGGCAAGCCTTAACCCTCCACAAATATCAAATCCAAAATCCCAAAAAAAAACCCATGGCCCAGGGGAAGCCTCAATTCCTCACCGAATTTAAAAAATTTCATGGCTCGGAGGCAAGCCTTAACCCTCCACAAATATCAAATACAAAATCCCAAAAAACCCCATGGCCCAGGGGAAGCCTCAATTCCTCACCGACTTTAAGAATTTCATGGCTCGGAGGCAAGCCTTAACCCTCCACAAATATCAAATCCAAAATCCCAAAAAAACCCATGGCCCAGGGGAAGCCTCAATTCCTCACCGAATTTAAAAAAATTCATGGCTCGGAGGCAAGCCTTAACCCTCCACAAATATCAAATCCAAAATCCCAAAAAAAAACCATGGCCCAGGGGAAGCCTCAATTCCTCACCGAATTTAAAAAAATTCATGGCTCGGAGGCAAGCCTTAACCCTCCACAAATATCAAATCCAAAATCCCAAAAAAAAACCCATGGCCCAGGGGAAGCCTCAATTCCTCACCGACATTAAAAATCTCATGGCTCGGAGGCAAGCCTTAACCCTCCACAAATATCAAATCCAAAATCCCAAAAACCCCATGGCCCAGGGGAAGCCTCAATTCCTCACCGACTTTAAAAATCTCATGGTTCGGAGACAAGCCTTAACCTTCCACAAAAATCAAACTCATGGCCTGGGGGCACGCCTAAAACCTCCACAAATTCCCAAAACTAAATTTTCATGACTTGGAGGCAAGCCATGAACCGCGCAAAACTCAAATACCAAAAAATCATGGCTTGACAGAAAGTCTTGAGCCTCCACAAATTTCCAAACAAAAAGGGGTAAAATTGTCAAAACATCCCGCCCAAGGTAAAGAATTCGAAGAGGGCGCCTTAGGCAAAAATGGGCAACCCCGTTGCACAAAATCCCAAAAGGGTATGCAAGCAAAAGGAGAATGGGGCTAGCCTAGGCAAAAAAAAAATATAAGAAGAAGAAGAAGAATGAATGATGAAAAGTTGGTCAAGCTAGGCATCGTTTTAAAAAAAAAAACGAGGAGGACCATCTCCCGTCCGTAAAATTTCTGGGAAAGTCGCTTGCGCTACCCCGTTGGGTAAGTATACAAAATTCCTACCAAATGTATGTATATGTACATATGAAGGAGAGAAGAAAAAGAAAACGGGCCGTCGTGCCTGCTTGTCCTCTTTCTTTTCCTAAATTCCCTCTTTTCTGTCCTTATTCCCGTCCAAAGAGGGGGGGGGGGGGCAAGGCATCCCTTGGCTATGCCCCGCTCCATTTTGGGGTTCTCATGGGTAAGATGTCCTTTTTAGCTCCTCGGGGGCTGATGAACTTGCCGCGAACCTGCCATAAGCCCTCCCCAAACCTATCCACAAAACAGTCTCCCTTAACTTCAGAAATCAGCCCCGCATTGAAATTATGTTCGGACATGTCATGCTTCATATGCAGTCTCATGAGACGCCATGTTCATGTCCTAAATCATCCTAAAACAATGCCTTGCTGGGCCGCTTACACAAACCCTCAGACAAAAAAAAAAAAAACACAAAAAGCCCTGTTCGGAAATCCCCCGGACAAACCCTGAGCAGACATTGGCCAGGGCCTGTTTTCATTTCAAACTAGGCCCCAACTTGCTTCTAGGCAATCCCTTACACGCCCCAATCCAGTTCAATTTTCCGGATCAAATAAGGGCCGAGAGATGCAAAACTTCCAAGGCCACCAGGGCTCAATTTCTGGCCAGAGCAAGCAAGACCGCTAGGGCCTTATTTCATCAAGATCGTCCAGGCCATCGAAGCTTCTGCTGGTCAAAACCACTTTGGTAGACCCACGTTCGTGGAGAGGGCATGGCGCATGGCAAAGCCAGACGTTCTTGTGTGATGTTCGTACACAATGAGGGTATGACAAGCTATTCAAAAAAAGAAAAGAAAAGAAAGGGGCAGGAGAATGAACATGAGCGCGCTGCTGGTGCTGTCACTCCGAGGAAGTCATAAAAGAATCAAAACGCCTTAGCTTCGTTAATTCTTAGTTAGCTCTAAGAATTCGGATGATGCCAGCAAGGCAGACGATGCAGCAAGATTGTTGAAGCCCAAATTAGCCTATGCAAATTCACATTCAAGAGAAGGGTATTGGCAAAAAAAAAAAAAAAAAGAGTCAAGAAAAGGGTCAAGCGTTCTTTTATGACATGTTTTTGTATACGCGACCGTGGCATAATAAGCTGTCCGGTAGACAAAAAAAGGGGGAAAAAATAATTGAGCCAGAACGCTACGGTTCCGTCCATTTAGAGAGTCCAGAGGGCGCTGGTAGGGGCTATGGAGGTTCCCAACTTTACCAGCAGGGGTTCACACCCAAGGAAAAATCTGTGCGCGACCAAACCCGGCATGAACATATTCCACTATCGTGCATGCGCAAACAAAGCCCGTAAACAATCGGGATGCGACACGAAAAAGAGGCTGGCAGGTTTGGCAACCTGGAGGTGAACGCTATAAACGCTCGACTGTACCACCTGTTCGGCTCTCTAGAACGGGTGGTTTCCGGTCATGCATGCAAGGACGTCACTACCGGTCGATCTCTAAGCCGCACGTATGTTAACTTCAGCAGCCCCACGGGTGCAGTACCAGCCTTGGATGTGTTAAAATTCGCCCCTCTTAATGACAAGCCCATTCGGATAGTGCATTCCAGACGTGATCCCAACATCCGGAAAGGTGGTGCTGCTAACGCATTCATCAAGAACTTGGACAAGGCAATGAATGACAAAAAGGAACCATGTAACTTGTGCAGTGCGACCATGAAAAAAATATACAATTAACAAATTTGATGGCAAGCCCCTTAATGATAGATAGGTTTACGTGAGACTTTTTATGCATAAACAAGAAGGAAACAATTCATGTCCCTGTGAGAGGGAGATGGCGTGGCAAATGACACAAATGCGATGGCATCCCTGTATAGATACATATAAAAAAAAACCCCTCAGAGTCTGTTGAAGAGAGGGGGGAGAGGTACGAGTATATTGCCAGAATTATTGCTAAATAAAAGTCATCATCAGTCAAGAAAATCAAGAAAGGAAGGCTACGACCTCGTCTCTTGGGAGAATCCGGATGGTGCTGATGACACTAATAGAACTCCAACTTACATGAAGTAGACACGCCCAAAGAAAGATTGTACGTGATAGAGTCAAGCATGTCCTCATGGGATCTTTGTACACGCACGGTCAAAGCGTGATAAACTGTGGAAGAAAATGATGATACAATATGTCTTCGAGTACAATTAATATGGCCATCCCAAACCCGGAAATGATAACAGCTTCGAGAAGATCCCCGGGCTCGGTGTTGACAGAAGTCCAGGTGACTGGAGCGACGACTTACAACCCAGGTCTGCGTTGTCAAAGGCAGCAACAACGCCCATGAAGTCGTCAACTCGATGGATAATGCCGCAGCTCCTGAAAAGAGGAAAGTCCGGATCAGGATAAGTGCAAGGGATTAAAAGAAAATGTCTAGATAATCACTATAGATGCTAGCATGAACGGTAAAGGAAGGGGCTGGGTGAAACACCTTCATTAACCTGACCAGGATATTTGTCCACCTCTGTAGAAGAGGGGCGCCCTGCAGGTAAGGAATTCTAAAGAGGAAGAACGGCGCAGAAGCAAAGGTATAAAAGAGGGACACGGGGGGTATCTGAGAGTGGGGGAATCCTCTGTCGATTTAAAGAAGCCTGCATGTGCAGACATGGCTACCTAGTCTCCTACGACTTAGAAAGGAAGTTGGAGGGAGTTGACCATGATGAAGTGATCACACTTATGAGAAAACTGGCAGTTCGCATGGTGGATCTTAATGGTTCAGATCTGCCAGCCTGCGTTTATCCCCAAGTAGCTGCTCAGGCAGCTAGTGAAAAAAAAAAGAAAGAAAAAACATCCATCTTGAAAAAAAAAATCAAAAAAATTAAAATCAGATTCTGTTGGTTTAGCCATCACGGATTCGTTCATCTTAGGTTCTAGTTTTTCACATCTGGAGCTCTTGGAAACAGCAGGAAGTCTCACATTTCAAGAGTTGTATGCCATCAGAACAACAAACTCTGAAATAGAGAGCTCTAACCTACCATTTGGAAACGTTCTTGAACACGGACTGCCTGCGACAGAAGGACCCGGAATCCGTGCACGGGACCTCCCCCTCCGACGTTGTCTTTGGGAAATCTCCCGTGAGGGGCAATTGTTAACCCCGCCAAGAAAAAAAAACAACAAGACACAGGACGGTGGTCATGCCATGTCATAAACCCAACAAATCAATGGGAGCACCAAAGATTATTGAAATAATCTTGCAAAATACAGAAAAAATACAGCATGCATTGAATTAATCGGGTTTGATCAGCTTGAATTAGCATGATGATATGAGGCAAAAAAATAAGAAGTCTATGCACAACATGAGAACGAAAAAAAGTGACTACAAGCGAAGCAATTTTCATCAAAAAAAAAATGTTCATCAAGCACACAACCAGACGGGGCAGCTCATGTTTATGGTTTATTCATTAAGCCAATCGACCATGATCCTCCGAAGAAGGGGCCGACGGCACATGTCATCTTCTAATAGGCCGAACGCCAACGGTCCTCCAATGGAGGGGTCGACGACTGCCTTTTCATTGATTATTATTATTTTTTAAGTCGATCGACCATGGTTCTCCGGAAGGGTGGTCGATGACAAATGTCATCTTCTTTAGGCCGAACGCCAACGGTCCCCCAATGGAGGGGTCGACGACTGCCTTTTCAATGGTTATTATTTTTTTAGGTCAATCGGCCATGGTTCCCCGGAGGGGTGGTCGATGACAAATGTCATCTTCTTCTAAGTCGAACGCCGACGGTCCTCCGGTCGAGGGGTCGACGACGACCGTATTTATTTATTAAGTCATATCATGAGCTTGCCAGGCCTGTCCATTTTAATTCAGCAAACCTGCCACACATGTTATATGGTCAAAGTAGTTCAAGAGAGATCTCCGGCTGTCTCTCGTCCTGTCAGGGCAATAAAAAAAAACACACATCCACGCATGTATATGCAATATCACAGAATCTGTCCAGCAAGACGCCCAACCAGGTCTAATACCATACCCAGCCCCTACTACCATCTGGTATCTCAACGTGGACGAGAGTGAAGAGGAGGGGAAGAGGCTCACCTAGAAGCAGCACGCGCCGCCGATAGCTCTGAAGCCAGGACCTCTGAAGCCAGGACCGACAGGGGAGAGCCCTCCTTGCATATCAAAGAAAAATGAGAAGGAAAAAGAAGCCACGGTTAGAACAAGTCTGGCAGTAAAAAAAAAAGAGAGAAGAAAGGGGGAACGGGTAGAAAGGGAGGCGAAGAAAAAATCTCTCACCGGATAGACCTCCCTGTCTGCGGAGGAAGCCCCTGCCGCCGAAAGCCTGCGCTATCACGGAAGTGTCGCTGCAGTCGGAGGCCCCAAGTGACTCGGGGGGCGTCGTTACGGTCGCACGGAGGAGAAGACAGCACCCCGGGTCAGTGTAGCCACCGTCTCCTGCAGGTGCTACGACGGTCGATGACAGCCTCCATACGCGCAGCAAGAGCCGCAAGAGTCCCTGCAAAAGTCAATCTAGGCCAAGGCCGACTGATGAGAAGAAGGGAGGAGGGCTCCTCAAAAGGCCGCCAGAACATTTGCGGAAGTCTGAGGAAATCGGACCGCACCTCACAAAGGGGAGTCCGACCGGACCCGTGCCCACCTCTGCCAACCGAGCCCCCGCCAGGCTGACGACGGCCGCAAGTCCCCTCGGCAAGCCGAGGAGGTCGAAGATGCCGAACGCCAACAAGGAAGGCCCCTCACCGTGGTCGACAGCCGGAAGACCCGGCAGTGCGCAGGGAAGGAGAACTCGCCAAAGGGGCTGATGACCGGGAAGAAGAGGGCGGAGAACTCGCGCGGACCAGTCACCCGGGTGCTGTGACTCGGTGAAGGAGGCAGGCCGCAGGAAGAAGAGGGCGGAGCACCCTCGCGCGGACCAGCGGCTCGGTGAAGGAGGCAGGCCGCAGGAAGAAGAGGCGTCGAGAGCCCGACCCTGCGCAAACCAATCAACGGCGGAGGGCTTAAGCATGCCGAACCCAATACAGCAGAGCTCCCACGAGAGTTGGACAATGGAGGAAGAAACCCGGCAAACCTGGGAGAAATCAGTGCCCTACCGATAACAGGCCGGTGGCGGAGGGCTGCAGAGAACGAGCCGCAGCCGAGCAAGAGGGCTCTCGCTGCGACGGCCGTGGAAGAACCAGAGGTCGACGACGTTCGGCGGCTACAAGCAGGACCGCAAAGGGGAGATCCCTATCGACAAGCGCTGCGGAAGAACCAGAGCCAGCAATGCCAATCCGGGGAAGGAGCCTTCGCCGCCGTCAACAACCAGAAGAAGAGTGATCTCCGCGAGACCTGAAGTGCTGAGGAAGGGGAGGGGCTTGCCGAAGACGCTCCAGGAGGAAGGGTTCCGGCGAGGCTACCGGAAGGCCCGCTCGAAGACGACGAAGCTGGACGGAGCGGCCGCGTCTGCCTTCGGTAGCCGCTGTACCACCCGCCGACCAGCGCTCCGCGCGCCTGCCAGCACCCCAGGGACAGGGTCGAACTCCAGGGGGGAGAGGACCAGAATGCCCCTTCTAGAATCTTCCTCCGCGCTTGCGTGCATTATTGTGTGAAGGGTGACTAATTTTGACCGGAGTCAAAATTGAATCAAAAGAAGGAGGCGGACATACCATGGCCCCTCCCGCTCCAATTATGCATATATATGCACAAAGACATACGCAGAAATGAATAAACGACTATGGCCGATGGTCGATTTTGACCAAAGTCAAAATCGGAGAAGAGATGGTACTTGACACTTGAGAAATAAACCCAGAAAAGGGGGGAGGTGATGATATCGTTCAATCAAAAAAAAAGAAGAAAAAAAAATTGAAATGATGTCCGTTGGGAACAAAAGAAAAAAAAAGAGAAGAAAAGAAACAAAAAGGGGTGCAGTGATGTCTTTTCGAAAAAAATATAATAGGAAAAAAAAGAAGAAAGTGAAGGACAATGTCCGTTGGAAGCAAAAAAAAAAGGGAGAGAAAAATAAAAAAAGAGAAAAAAAGGGGAGAGTGTATCCTCCGGAAAGAAAAAAAGAAGAGAGGATGGCAAAAAAAAAAAAAAGAAGAAAGAAAAGAGAGAAGAGGAAAGAAGATAAAAAAAAAAGAAGAGGAGATGATTTCCGTTACCAAAAAAAAGAAGAAAGAGAAAAATACTGAGAGAGAAAATAAAATTAGTAGAGAAACAAAAAAGGAGGGGGAAAGAAAAGGAGGTGAGATTCCTCCCATTAAGTTATAACATCAAACTATTCATTAGTGAGTATAAGTTTGTTTAAATTTTTGAGGAGGAAATAAAACCCCCCTAATAGCTCTCAAATGGGCTCAAATAGCCCCAATTGGTTCATTGGACCCATGCACATACATTTGGACCTTCATTTTGGCCATTTGGGCCTCAAATTTTCAAGAGGGGAGGGCCCAAAAGTTGTCTCAAATAGGCCATGAGAAAATCCTCTTGAAAAGTGATTTGAGGGACATTTTGTGTAATTGGCCATCACAACCCTCCATAAAGGTGACCAAAGCCCAAAATGCCCCCACCTTTTTCCCTCACACCTACCCAAAAGCAAAAAGCATAATAAAATATTTCCAAAGTTACCCTCCCCTCTTCTCACACCCTCAAAAACAAGGAGAAGTTGGGGCATTTTGTGGACCAAAATACCCCCCTCTTTTGGCATATAAAAACCCATGAATTCCTCTTGCAGAGGAGAGAGGCAACATACCCCAAGGTTCTCCCTACGTAAAGTGCAAGGCTCTCCCCATTGCCCCATTGTCCAAGAGAGTGTAAGGAGAGAAGGAAGTCCAAGGTCCATTTCTCATGGAATTGGCTAAGTCCCAAGGTATACCATGGGGTCAATCATATCATCTCACACCACGATAGCGTGTGGAGATCACATCATCTCACACCATGATAGCATATGGCAATCGTATCATTTCATACCATGATGTCATGTGAGGCATCAAGCAATCAATGGCCTATTAGGCAAGGGGGAGCATCATTCATTTCATCAAGGCCCATTAAGGCTCTCAAAGCCCAATTGGCCATCATCCATGTGGATCAAGATCATGTGACCTCATTTCAAATAAATCAAGTTCAATTAACTAAGGCCCAAGGAGAAAAATCACTCATCAAAGCCCATTAAGGCTTTCAAGGCCCAATTGATCATCTTCAAATGAAGTGCAAGACCATGTGCTCCCATCTCAAATGAACCAAGTCCAATCAATTAAGGCCCAATTAGGCCTTGACCCAACATGAACAAGAGACCGGTCCAAGGCCCATTAAGGTGGGACTTAGGCCCATTAAGGTCTTCAAGGCCCAATTAACCATGTTTAAAGGAAGCTCAATGCCATGTGACTTCATTCCAAGCACATCAAACTCGGTCCACCAAGGCCCAATCCGGTTTTGACCGAGATGAACATGAGATCGACTCAAGGCCCATTAACATGGAAAGTGGGCCCATTAAGTCCATGATGATCAAACCCCAATTGAACCCACATGAACAAAAACCCAACTCCACCATGAAAGAGAAAACCCCCAACGGTTGGAAAGAACACCCCCAACGGTTGGTGGAGGAGAGAGAAAACCCCTAACGGTTGGAAAGATAAAACCCCCAACGGTTGGTGGAGGAAAGAGAAAACCCCCAACGGTTGATGGAAGAAAGAGAAAACCCCCAACGGTTGGAAAGAACACCCCCAACGGTTAGTGGAGGAAAGAGAAACACCCAACGGACCATCAAGGCCCGTCAGCTCGGTTAATTCCCGATCGGGAGATACCGACTGGCGGATGAGAGAGAAAGCCCCAACGGCTCACCAAAAAAATATATATATTTCAAATTCCATCACCTCGGCTTGCTCCCAAACGGGCAATGCCGAGAAACAAAAAAAAGTCCAAGGCCCATTAATCCGGTTAATCCCCGATCGGGAAATACCGGGTAATGGATGAAAAGTCCAAGGCCCATTAATCCGGTTAATCCCCGATCGGGAAAATACCGGGTAATGGATGAAAACATCAAATTCCATCAACTCGGCTCGCTCCCAAATGAGTAATGCCGACAAACAAAGTCAAAGGCCCATTATTCCGGTTAATCCCCGATCGGGACATACCGGGTAATGGATGAAAATCCCAAGTCCATCAAATCGGCTCGTCCCCAAAACGGGCAATGCCGAACAAAGTCCAAGGCCCATTATTCCGGTTAATCCCCGATCGGGATATACCGGGTAATGGATGAAAATCCCAAGTTCATCAAATCGGCTCGCCCCCAAAACGGGCAATGCCAAACAAAGTCCAAGACCCATTATTCCGGTTAATCCCCGATCGGGAAAATACCGGGTAATGGATGAAAAACCCCAAATCATAGACCGGCTCGCTCCCAAACGAGCGATGCCGACAAACAAAGTCCAAGACCCATTATTCTGGTTAATCCCCGATCGGGAAAATACCGGGTAATGGATGAAAAACCCCAAATCATCAACCGGCTCGCTCCCAAACGAGCAATGCCGACAAACAAAGTCCAAGACCCATTAATCCGGTTAATCCCCGATCGGGAAATACCGGGTGATGGATGAAAACCCCAAGTTCATCAACTCGGCTCGCTCCCAAACGAGTAATGCCGACGAACAAATTTCAAGGCCCATTAATCCGGTTAATCCCCGATCGGGAAATGCCGGGTAGTGGATGAAAATTCGAAGCCCCATTAATCCGGTTAATCCCCGATCGGGAAATACCGGGTAATGGATGAAAATCTCCAACGCCCATCGGTCCGGCCAGTCCCTAAAAGGAAATGCCGGGTCGTGGGTATCATGTCCAAGACCTAGCAAGTCGGTTAATCCCCGATCGGGAAAACACCGCTTGTTGGATGTAGAATCACAAAGCATCGGGTCAAAAAAAAGAGGAGACCGTGAGGCTAGATTCAAGGCAGATGCCGCCTTCTAGCCCCTCGGATCTAGTTCCCCCAAAAAAAAAGAAAGAGGGAAACAGAAAGGAAACATGGAAAGGAAATAATGGGAGAGGAGAGGCAGCGCCGATGCTCCTGCTTGTTATTTCATTATTTACATTCAAAAAAATAAACACATATTTTTCCTTGCATTTGTCCCGTCTTGAATGTGTTACCATGGCAGTTAATCAGGGGTTACTAAGCCGCCGCTCAGTGTAATTAACATCGAATCCATTCGTGGATTGATGGAGAGAGGTCAAACCATAATTTAAAGAACCCACACCATAACCTCGCCATATTATTTATAATAACTCTAATAATCATCAAATTAATTTTTTTTTAATACCGAAAGAGGTAGAGCGAGAATCTTGTCATCATCGTTGTTGAGGATTTTCGCGCCAAAACGATAAACGAGGGAAAAAGTTGTTGCACCCGCGCAATATAATATTTTATTTTATCCCTCAAATAATTTTCACTAAAGATAAACCACAATTTCCGCCGAAAAAGAGAGTCTTAAAATTAAATAGAGACGGAGCGGAGCAAAATAACAAACAAATAAAAACGAAACGATGATCGCGAGGTTCGCACACATACTAGTAGATTAGTGAGAAGAAATCTTGTAAAGAAATAATTTCTTTTTCTATATTGAGAAATATTTTCATGTGAGATGTGCACATATTTTGATGTTGATTAAGCAAGATGGTTTAAATGAATCCCGTTCTGCAATTTACCGTGTTCATGAGTCTATAGTATGTTAAATCATCGCAAACATGAAAACAAAAGTTTAATGAAATTGTGCAACATATTGGATTCTCTGAGAAAAAAGATCTTCTATCTGACACCCCCACTCGATCAACTTGTTGCACTTCTTATAGAAAAGTTTTTGACATTTGAGACTTTGGATACATGTTTTATTGTGCTCCCACGTTTGAAGAATGATTAGTGACAGAGTTTATGTGTTTATGTGTAAATTCTTAAAAATGCTTTATAGAGCTACAAATTCAATTTCAAAGACTTATGAACCTAGTTTGCTTTGATAGAAAATTGTAATGTCAAGAAATTGGTAAGACAAGAAATACAAGTATCAATTGACTTTAGACATAATATGATTATTGATATGCAAGAGAAATTTAATAAATATTGGTCAGAAATAAAAGATTATGCATTGTTTTTTTTTGCTATTGCAATAGTACTCGACCCTAAGTATAGCTTGATGTTTGTTTCTTATAAATTAATAGATCTTTTGGTTCCAAGTCTTCTTTGAATATAATTCGTGCTAAACAAGGTATCAATGATCTTTTTTATGCATATTCATAATAATTTGCTTCCTCTAAGCATGAATGAAAACAAATGAAGATTTGCCATTGGGTAAAAATGAAGAAGTTAATATTTTGAGTGGATTTGATTAATTTATTTATTCATAAATTTTATTACAAGATGCAAAATCTAAATTAGATAAGTATCTAACAGAAAGTGTTGTATCTTGAAGTCAAAAAGGTTTTACAATTTTAGCTTGGTAAATGGATAACATGGTCAAGTATCCAATACTTTCAAAAATGACACAAGAAATATTGAGAATTCCATAATCTACAATCACTTTAGATTCTGCATTTAGCACAAGTGCAAGAATAATTGACCAATATTGAAGTTCTGTGTATAGAGAATGTAAAAACTTTAATTTGTGCATAGGATTGGTTCAAAGGTAGCATGGTAGATATATTAACTTCTGTATACTATTTGTTTGTTTTTAAACTAATTAACTAAATTACTTTCTTTTAAAAATCACCTTTGAAGGCACGCATTTATATACCTACTTGAACATGAGAGACCTCAAACATTTGACCCATGACCCAGGTGCTAGAAGATCGATTTTGTGTGATAAAACTGAATCAATTTAGAAAAGAAAGAAGTAGAGTGTGGCCACCAAAAATCACAAATTTCAAATGAAAATATGAAATTAAATGTAATGACATGCATGTGTTGAGAGATGTGTGTGGGTCCAAAGACTCTAAACTATAAGTAATAGTTCTATAACAATGGAAATGTTTGATTCCTCAGATTTCATAATCATTGTCTTGATCAAAATAGAATGACATAATCATGTACCAGATTTGAACATATTTAAATATATGTTTTTGATATTCAAGTAATTCATCAAGATCGAAGAAGATCAAGTGCTTCTACACTCTCCGAGCTGCTCAAGTATGTGACCTCTAGTAATATCCACACGAACTTCCTTCGTACATGAGTTCTCTTATACGTCAAACCTTTCGATCCGTCTTGGATAGAGTTCCACCATGTACCGACAACATCTAGGGTGGGAGAGAGAGAGAGAGAGAGCAAGAGAAGGCTAGTTATGAAATTTGCACCCTTGACTTGAAAGATTTTGTGCCAACATTGTTGTATTTATAAAACCTGGAGCTTTTCATAATAACCCCTCAATTTCTATAAATTACTTTCATATCCATGTACTATTGGAACAACTCTTGTGTGTGGCACCCACTAGACCTAAAAGTTCATTTGGCTGAAACCTAATTAAAAGAACACATTCTTTTAAATTAAATATATTACCGATGATCCTTAACAGTTTTGGGTATGATATCATACCCATTGAGTCTTTCCATCATCGATTACCGCATGGATATAAACTCTTCCATTCAATGCCCCGATTGGATAGGGAGACAACAAAGACTATCAACCCCATAGAATATCAACTCTACATGATCATGTACTCGAGATTGAATCAATTAGAAAACTCATTTTTCAATTATTCTATCTACCTTGGCCAAAGATTTAGAATACTATCTCATAGAACATTCTCTGTCACTTATCAAGAATGAACGATCCTTTATTGTATAGAATTTATTAACTATATTGGGCCATCGAATAAGGTGATGCATAAATCAATAGTCAAAACACAAAATACGCTCGATAAAATATCTTTGGCAACGTAGGACAAAGGTTCAACTATATAATCATGATAATAGAATACATTGATAGATAGTTAGGTAAGATACCATTCAAAGTTTTCATATCATCAATTCAGTGAACTCATTTCTCTAACGAACACATGTATGTGTATCTTAGTGTGGAAACACTAAGGACTAATGATATTAGTTATCTTCATTATATAAGAAAATATCACATACAATAGTATATTTAGATCTTTAATATCTCATCTTAAAGATCATATCACTAGAAATATTTAGATCATATATCTTTAGATGATTGATCTTATTATCATAATTTCATTATGATCCAATCATCATTACAAGTGATCAAAGATTTCATTATGATATTCATATCTAAATAGTGCAAGCAATGAGAAAGATGTTTATATTGAATAAGATATTACAAGAAATCTTTGATCATATCCTATATGATTGGCTAGTAAGACATATTTCTATTAATCTCCCACTACACTAATGCCAATCACATGCATATGTAACCCTCATCAGCTCAAAGTGACTCTCAAACACATTTTAGGTCAAGGCCTTAGTTAATGGATCTACATTGTTCTCAACATAAGATAGTCAATTTATTATTATATCCCCCTAAGTTGAAACTTTTCTGATCAAATTGTATCACCACAAAAGTGTTTAAACTTCTGATGAAATATTGACTTCATTATTTATGCAATGATCCATTATTTTTATAAAACAATGATATATTATTAGAGATAGCAGTAATAACACCCTATCTAAGATGAACTTCTTCATCCAAATTACTTCCCAAACAGTTTTGTATCAGTCATGTATTTTACATCAGTTGTAAAATCTACAATATTCTCTTACTTGAAACTCTTCTAATTTACTACACCATTATTCATAGTAAACATATACCCTTATGTTGTCATACTATTAGACTTATCTGACTAAAAGTTTGAGTATGTAAAATCACAATGTCTTAAATCTTTTTCTATATATATAAGAAATATATTCTTAGTGTTTCTTAAATACTTAAGGATAAGTCTGAAATTGATTCCATCAGTAAATTCTTAAATATTTGCTTGTAAAACATGAGTTTAAATATGCAATTAGATTAATTTGACATGTCTCCAACTTTGTTTCATGTAGTTAAGTCTCTGAATGAATATTTATTTCTAATTTCATGATATGTGAGTATATTTTAATTATATATTCATCTTTTTTAATCATCATTGTTTTATATAATTCTTTCACTTAAAATAACTTTTTTATCTATATTATTTAAAAACGTATGCATATGCTTTTATGAAAATATAGAATGTTGGTAAGCTGGATGTTAAAGAAGAGATAAAGAAAAATGATAAATATGGAACAAGTATATTCACCATTTTTTTGGACATTAAGGCCTTGTTTGGTATGGGGATAACCCGGGATAGACCTGGTTTATCCCCAATCCCCTGTTTGGTAATCAAATAAAATTCATCTAATCCTGGTTTTACTTAATCCAGGTTATCCCTAAAAATAAGGATAAGTTCAGGATTAAGTCATCCCACGTATTAGGTGGGATAGGGTGACTCTCGCGCGCGGCTCGCAACTGGGGGCGAACGGCGGTGTCCGGGCCGGGAGCTCCGGGGGGAGGGGGAGGCGGAGGGGGGGGGGCGTGCGGGAGCTCCGTGGGGCCGGAAGCTCCGGGGGCCGGGAGCTCCGGGGGAGGGGGGAGGCGGAGGGGGGGGCGTGCGGGAGCTCCGTGGGCCGGAAGCTCCGGGGGGGGGGGCAAACGGCGGCGGCGGGGGGGACGGACACCTCCGCGGGGGGGGGGGGGGGGTGTCCGGGGGCCGGGAGCTCGGGGGGGGGGGGGGGCGCACGGGAGCTCCAGGGGGGTTGGAAGCTCGGGGGGACGGCGGCGGTGTCCGGGGCCGGGAGCTCCGGGGGGAGGGGGAGGGGGGCGCGCGGGGGGCTCGGAGCTCCGGGGAGGGGGGAGAACCACGGGGAAAATGGGGGGAGCCCGCGCCGTCCGCGGAGGGGGGTTGGGAGCTCCGGGGGCGGCGCGGGGAGGGGGGCCGGCGTCCTCCCATGTCCGCGGGCCGCCGGGGGGGTGTTCGCGGGAGGATACACGCGCGGCGTCCGCCGGGGGGGCCGGGGCGCGCGCGGTGCCGGGCAGCCGGGCGGCGGCCCGCCGGGGGGGCCGGGAGCTTCGCGGGGCGGGGTGCGCGCGGGGTGAAGGGCGGGGTGCCGCGGCGGCGACCGGGGGGGGGGGGCGCCGGGAGCTCCGGGGGCGGGGGGCGTGCGGGGTCGAGGGGGGTGCCGCAGCGGGCGGCGGCCGCCGGGGGGCCCCGGGAGCTCCGCGGGGCGGCGCCGCCGGCCGGCGACCGCCGGGGCGGGGGGGGGGGGGGCCGGGAGCTCCGGGGGCGGGGGTGCAGGGGGCGGCGGCGTCCGCGAGGGGGGGGGGTGGGGGAGCTCCGCGGGCGGTGAAGGGTGGGGTGCCCTCCGAGGCTATTATAAAAGGGCCCCGCGACACGCCCAAATCTCTCTCGCAAGAGAACATCTCCGATCATCGTCTTCTTCCTCGCTCGCCGGCTCGGATTCGCCGGATTCGGCGGGTTAGCGGCGCCATGGTGGTCTTGGAGAACCCCGCGCTGGAGGGGGGTGCGGGGTGAAGGGTGGGGTGCCCTCCGAGGCTATTATAAAAGGGCCCCGCGACACGCCCAAATCTCTCTCGCAAGCAGAACATCTCCGATCATCGTCTTCTTCCTCGCTCGCCGCTTCCGATTCCGCCGATTCCGGCGGGTTAGCGGCGCCATGGTGGTCTCGGGAGAACCCCGCGCCGGAGCATCTCGCTCGCCGCCCCGGACGCCGCTTCTTTCGCCGGCATCCCGTCCATCGACCTGTCGAGGCCCAATGCGGCGGACCTCGTCGTCGGAGCGTGCGAGGAGATCGGGGGGGGGCACCTCCGCGGGGGAGGGGGGTGGGGCCGCGGCCCCCTGTTCGCGGGCCGCCGGGGGGGGGATGCCGTCTGCGGGAACACACTTGTTCCCCGTTGGAATCGGAAGAAGAAGAGGAGCTGATGGCGAAGACGGTTCCGGACGGGACGGGAAGGGGGGAGATGAATCGTGCGGGGTAGGTGAAGGGGGGCTCAGACGATTCTGGGAAGCCGGGGCGAACTTGCAGTGACCGTGCAGCGACGGAGGAGGTCCGAGAATGGTGCGGGAAGGACGGTGGAGGGCCGTCGAGGGAGACGATGAAGTCTCTCCGGGATTGACAAGCAGCCGGAAGGAGGCCGGCCGTTGCCGAAGGCGGAGAGTGGCCGGAATCGGCCGGCGGCGGGGGTGGAACGGAGGCCGGCCGTTGCCGGAGGCGGAAATCCAACCCTCCCATAGGGGCGGAGGCCGCAGCCGCCTTCTCGGCCGGAGGTGGAGCGAAGATCGGAAGAGCCGATCGTCGAGAAGGTGGAGGACCGCGTGGATTGCCCTCTTCGCGGCGCCTCCGAGGTCGCCCAAGAACCTCGGGGAATGTCGGGGACGGAAAGACAGAGCACCGTGACTGGGAGCGGACCTGGAAATCAATATTTTCTAATTTAATTGAATTTTAAAAACAAATTTCAAATCTGATTTGCACTAACGGATTTTTAAAATTATACTATTTATATCTTCAAATGTATATTTTTAAATGTATGCTTATTTATAATTTTAAATTATATTTTATATTTATTATATGAATATGTAAGTGGGTTAAGATCTTTATCAATATGTTATAGGAAATAAAATAAAACTATAAAAATAAAAGTTAAAATATAAAGTTATCCTCAAATTTATTGTGAACATACCAAACATAGGATAGGTTATCCTTAAAATTTATCCCAAGTCAAACCAAACATAGTGGGGATAAGATTAATCATGAGTGACTTATCCCTATCCCCTATATTTTTATCCCGATACCAAACGACGCCTAAGAGCTTTATGGGTTTTGTAAAAGGAACAGCAACCTCTTGCCTGTAAAGTATATCTTAACCCGGTTAAAATTTTGTTTCTATTGTTTAATGACTTACGTAGATACTTTTTGTGTTTAGAATGTTTTTAGAGGTTATAATTAAGTTGATTATATTGTTTGTAACCCTCATATCGTATTGGGGTTCGCTCTTATCAATTTTGTAATTTATCTCAAGTTGTATTCTTGAAATTCTTTTTAAAATTCTCAAAAGTTTGATGTTTCTTGATTACAAACGAAAGAAGCTTATGCAAATCAATGTTGAGATATTTCTGTAGAGACTATTTATGTTTGATATATCATTCTACAATCCCTAGAGTTAGGCCTGAGAAGATTGGGTGAGCGGTGAGCAGCAAGGTCGGTCGGGTTTGGGCTCACGAATGGGTTGGTCAGGCCCTAGATTTACCCAATCTAATGGGTCATGACGTGGGTAGCGACTTATTATTTTATTATTATTTAAAAAAAATCAAATTTTTTAAAAAAATTACCAAAAAACTAGAAAAATAAATAACATAATTTTAAAATTTTAATTCATTGATTTTATTCTAATCTCACATAATCTAATTTTTTATAAAATTTATGTACTCTCCATGGTCATTAACTCAAACTTTCAGTGACTTTTTCTCGTAAAATATTTGGTCCAAGTCAATGTTTTCTTCTTCAATTGTTGGCTCCTCAGTCTGTCATCCCAAAGTTTGTGATATCTAGTTTTTTTGTTCCATCCGGTTCTACTTTATTCTCTCCAAACTCTGTAATCATGCATCTTGTTGCAAGTGATAATAGATTGGTTGTCATCACTGAGCATCCATCAGATGACGCATCTGACGTCATCAAGCAGCTCGTTTGTTGCCTTGAAATGTTAGCTATAGCAATATTGTAGGTTGAAAAAGTAACTTGTCAAAGAAATGATGTTAGTAAATAACTTATATATATATGTGAAATATACACAAACTAAGAAAATGAATAAGGAAATATACATGATGTATGTATAGGTTGATGCAAGGTACGTCCCCACCAACGATCAATGATGTCCCACCACTTGACGAAATCGGACACCATCTTAAAGATTTCTTTCTTTGCTCTCTCAATTACATCGTATAAGTAGCTCATGTCTACTTTTCTATCTCCATCAATTATTTGAAGTACCTTGACTATACGTTGTAGCATGTTTAAAGTTTTTTTTTAAAACCTTCTAAAATTCCCTACTCTCTATTGTCTCTTCTACTTTTTTTCCCATTTCTCTTATTTGAAGGGCTATATCTACCTATCCAACTACCCCATTCTGGTGAGATTACCATGTGGCTTAGAGTTCTCCTCTGACTCATTAAGCTTTCTAATGAAATATAGTGGGTGACGAACTAGGTTGCACTGGGCCTAGCAACTTTCGACCCTTTGTATATTCCCTTATTAGGTTAAGGATGTAGTTATGGTTGTAAATGAATGAGAAAATAAACTGAGCTAGTTTAACTATCATATCTATTTGAGGATCCTTATATATATCATCCAACATCAAGTCTAAAGAGTGAACAAAATAGGGTGTCCACTACAGGTGAGGTCTCTTCACCATCAGCATCTATCTGGCCGATTTATATTAGACCATGTTGTCTGTAACTACTTAGTCTATCCGATCCTCTCATATCTCTTAGATAACTCCATATATCAAATGGAAAAAGTATTCGACATTTTTTACCTATCCTAACTTCCAAAAGACCATGCCAACTTGAGAGTACACTAAGAAATTGATCATCATCTTCCTAATTATACCTATTAAGAATAAGACATTAATAAAATTACACTAACAAAAACATTTAGAAAGATACTACAATCAATTATACTTACCAGTCCATCTGTTTTGTCATTAATGTGCAACCTCTTTCGTCCACCTCCATAGGAAGATATACATAGCATATCTCTTCGAATTTGGTCTAAACACTCCTCTCCTGACGTCTACGATTGTGTCGATTATGTTCTCATAGTACGGTCTTTTGTAGTGTTTGCCGATATGCTATGGTGGAAGAACCATCTTGACATTGCTCATCTAATTTTCTCCTTGTACAGCCATAGTTGTTAAGGCGCCCACCGAGGTGGCAAGGTGCTTTTCCAACAACACTTTGCCATGGTGCCTTGTCTCGGGCCAAAAGGTGCCCACCTTGGTGCCTAAGTCACCCAAGGCATCCGCCTAGGCACCCAAGGTCTTTTTTTTTCCTTTTCAAGGGGGCTTTGCCCACCCCCAAACCCCCTACAAGGGACGTTGTCCCCTTGACCCCTGCATCCTGACTGCACAGGTCAATCTGTAGTTCCTGGGTGCCAATTTAATAATATTGTAAAAGTATTTCATTATCACTTATACAATTATATATGGTTAAGATTTGTGATTATAAGTATATGTTGTATACCTAAAACTTAAATTCTCTCTTAATCTTGTTTTCTCTCTCACTTCGATATTAGCTATTTCTCATAAAACATATATCAATGCATTCATAATCATAAAAACTAAAATCATATTTACATAAATGTGTATACATGTATATATGTTTGTATGTATACATAAATATATATATAGTATTAACATCTAATTACATATATTTGTATATATATGTAAATACGCATATACATATATATAAACATCTAATGTCACCGCCTTGACCACTTATGTGACGCTTAAGTGGTTGCCTTATCGCCTACGCAGAGTTCACCCTTTAACGTCTTAGACGCCTTGTCGCCTTGACAACTATGTGCACAACTTTAGGTTCTTCATTCCTATTGTGATAGTGCTTTGACGTTGTCGTGGTCTGGTGATAACAGGATCCATAGGACCCACTGCTGGGTCGTCATCTTGAATGAGATCATGATCCACTTCCTCCAATTGGTTGTTAGATCCTCTTCCACTTCCTCATCCACTCTCACTTTTCAACCTTGACTCATCATTTGGCTAATGTGTCGATAGAGGTCTTCATCGACGAAAGATCTTCGACTTGCCTCCATTGCTCAAAAGAGGTCATCTATTTAAAAATATTTAAGTAATTAATGATAAGTAATGAAGGTAATGAATAATTTTTATAAGCAATACAAACGTACCATCGTCGAAGCTTTGGTCTCGACAAATTTCCAGGTGGACTTGTCTAGTCCTATAAATAAGTATAGAATATTTGGCCGATTGTTACAATTCTTCCTGGATGGCACCCTTATACCGCTTGGAAGTTCTTTTTGCTTGTTCCATCACTTGTAGATGCTTACGAAATTGAGCTCTTACTTTCGATAAAGTTCGTGTGCAAAGTGCAACATTACTCTTCATCCATGCAAGATGAAATTTCAAATGATAAATATCACCGAATATAATTTTGTCACAATATTTACATTGCACTTTTCTCTCTATCATAAAGAGCAAGTTGCAATGTGCCCAAGCCAAATCATTCCAAGTCACATCAGAAGTTTGAGTTGTATGGCTTGAAGAAGATATCTTTAATTAAACAAAATAAATATGTAATTAAGACCTAAAATTTAATGAAGTTTAACATTTTAACTAATGACTAAATAAATAAGTAATGAACTAATTAAATAATTAAATTATAACTAAATGAAGTTTAACATTTTAACTAATGACTAAATAAATAAGTAATGAACTAATTAAATAATTAAATTATAATAAACTAATGAACTATTTGAATAACTGATCAACAAATTAACTAAATTTTAAAGTTTAAATAATGAAATAATTATATAAATAATTAAATAATTAAATAATTAAATAAGGAGGACAGCACAAAAATGATAGCACAAGAGGAGAGCACAAGCGAGCATAAGGAAGTGAGGTGAGAAAGATGAGCCCCTTAGGGGCTGGGTTGGAAGGGGGAAGGGGGGGCTTAAGCCCCCCCTTGTGCGCTAGCAAGTGCTTACAATGGTTTGATGACCGTTGCTGGGCCGGGTGACACGACTTGGCCGCAATCCGGTTGCCAGATCGTGCGACCCCATGACCCAATCATGACCCGGCTGGAGGGTCAGCCCGATCGGGTCGCGGTTGGGCCAATCAGTGGCAAAACCAATAGGTTGGGCCCGGATCATGACCCAACCACGACCTAGCTGGAGGGCCATCCCAACCAAGTCACGGTTGGGTTGGTCGGTGGCAAAACCAACCAGGTTGGGCCCAGATCGCGACCCAGGTCCTGACCCAGCTCATCATGGTGAGCAAGACAAAAGCCTGATTTTCTAGTATCCAATTTCTTTGGGATTCTCATATTCTTGATTTTTAGAATTTCTCACTTTCAGAATTTTGAAGATCTTTGCAAACTTTCATATTGATTGGCATGAACTCTCTCATTTCAGATTTTTATGAATTACCAGATTCAAATTTTATGATGTTCTAAAACTTTCATATTTCTGACAATTTTCAGATTGTCTGATCGAATTTCCTAGCAATGTTCAACTTCTGCACTTTTGAGAAATCTGAGTTTTTCAAGATTTTCATAATTTTCAACTTTTTTTGATTTATCACATTATGGCAATTACCAATTCTTGGTTTTCCAAACTTTTGTTATTCAGATTCTCTATTTTGCAGACAGAGATTTTGTATCCAAGAATCTCCTAATGTTCTGACCCATAGAAATTTTCAGATTTTTATCGATTTCATATTTAGCTTTCTTCCGGACATTTTTCAGATTTGTGAATTGTCCATGTTCAGATTTTTCTTCTGAACTTCTAGACTTTAAACTTGTGATTTTTGTATTTTCCCAACAACTTGTAAAATTTTTTATTTCTTCATATTTCCAAACTTATTGAGTTTCAAAATTTCCTATCTCTGGTCTTTGGGATTTTTCTGGATCTCCTAACTTCTTGAACTTTGGAACTTCCAAATCTATTCAAATTCCCAATTTTCTGAGTTTTGCAGAAATTTCAATTCGGTACTACTTTGCATTTTTTCCCATTTTTCTTTTTTTTGTGTTGCATTCCTCTTTTATATTTTATGTTAAGATATATATTTTGTACATTGGATCAAATGGACTACCACTGACTTTGGAAGGATAAAACCAATTCACACAATCAAGCCTATTGGGCTTGCTGAATGGGTTGGACTTGAACTTCATGTATGTTGACCAAAGTAGGCCTTGCAGACCCTTTAACACTCCTATTCAAATGTGAGTTCAAAATATAAGACCTCTTGGGACCAGAATTAGTTCATCAAAGTTAGGGGTACAAATCAACTCCGATATTCCATCATTTTGATTTAATTCTCATAAAAAACAACAAATTCAAAACATATTGAGCTAGTGAAATCAAAACCAAATATTCTAAACTTATCAAGATCAGAATTAGAAATAATTAAATCCATATCTATTTATCCGAAGAAAAAAAATATAGATGTAAAAAATAATATTATAATAAATAATAAATATATAAAAATTTTAAAATTTAAATTTAATATACATTATATCAAAAAGTTACTAATAAAATAAAATTTAATTATTATTTTTAATAAAGTTGATAAGTAGATGTATGATAAATTTCAAAATTCATCAAACTATACTGACCCTGATAACGGAATCAAGCTCCAAACAAAAATAAATGCAATTTAAAAGAATAGAAATTGGAATTATTTAATCTCTATCAAAATTGAAATCGAAAATAAATAATATCACTAGGGAATCCAAACGGTTTGCAGCCTTGTTCACACCTATGCTTCACATAGGGGCTTCAAGCCGACGACCTCCCCAACCTGCAGGTCAAACGTGTCGGTACGCCAAAGTGCAGGCACGGTTTTACTATTTTCATTTTAAAAATACGCTAGCAAAGTACGTATAGTTAACTAGTAAATATTAATTTGGGGACAAACATGATTCATCACCACATTAACTTAAACCAAACAGGCCCTACAGGTGTATGATTTCTATTCAGCCGACCGTCAACCAATTGCACAGAAGAGGGAGAAAGGAAAACAAAATGCATGAAGTGAGAGCAGCAAAGATCAAGAAAATACGTTCTGTTACGGACTTGAATGCACTCAGAGTACTCGGATCTGACCGCCGTATCCGTAGCGTTTCAAGAGGCTCTCATCCTGCCGCCAATTTGCTTTCACCTTCACTTCTATCTGATATACAAAATACCACGAAAGCGATTACCGTAAATTACGATGAGATAGAATTATACCAACTAAACCGAGAAGCATAACCATAACGTATGCACCTCAAGATAAACTTTCTTTTGAAGAAAGTCTTCGATGTCAAGCCTTGCCGCTGTAGCCAAGATTTTAAGGGCCTTTCCTTCCTATGATTAACAAATTAGGACATTGTCGGATCAAGATTGTTGGCTAGTTGACACATTAAAGAAAAAAGTATACAACACCACGACATGGAGTACACATAAAATGACAACTAAAACAAGTAGGAAGCTCCAGTCGCATTTGATTTTTCTTCTACATTTTGTAGGAAAGAATATTTAGTTGATTTATTTTACTAGCTAATTGTATATAGATCTAATTGTATTCAATCACAGGTACCTTAATTGGTTATAGATAATTTTATTTTATACATTTTGATAATTTTATGAGATATTAATTATCTTTTGTGTGTATAAAATAATTTATATAGTTAATGGGGTGTTTAGTTGCATGGCAAATTGAGTTTTTGCTACAAAATATGTTTTGTAAGAAAAAGGATCGACCGGATACTAGGTCAATCCAAAGAACCATTGCGGCTGTATCAGCCGGCATATGCTGCTTCCTCAATGGAACAATTTGCTTCCACCAGATCCAGATCAGCTGATCCAATCTGGATCAACCGGGTTAAGGAAACTTGATTGAAGATCAACATGGATGCTTCTTCCGAAAATTTGGAAAAAAAACGTAAAAAATATTTATGATCAATAATGAGTGGAGACAGGTCCAGGATCCGTGTTGGAAGATAATGGAGAAGTGGCTGCCTCAGTCTCTGCGTTATCCGGTTCAACAATCCCGATATGACTGAAAGAATCTGCTAACATGAGGTTTGACCCATGACGCAAAGGATACATCAAAGTTAACGGATCTGGACAAGGTGCGCTAGGTTGGGGGTCGGCCCTGGGTTTGTCGGCCCCCAAACAGGCCTAGTCGGGTAGGGTTGCAACCCGGCCCGACTGAGTTGATTTTTAAAAAATAAAAATAAAAATTTTAAAAAATATACAAAAACCAATAAACTTATGAAATGAGTATGAAAAGATGCATCCAACTTTCACTCAAAAAGAATATTATACTATTATTCTATATAATGTATATATTCTACCCATGACATTGTAAAAGTGTACAAGATATTGAACATGTATACAAATTGATCATACTCATCACTATCTTATATAATCATCTTATGATAAAATGAAAACGATCCACCATAACTATTATACGTGAAATTAGTAAAACTATCGAAAGATAGTTATGGCATCCCATAACTCTCTCTATGATATGACAGACACCAAGAACCCTGTGATAGTTCAAACCCTGCTCCTGCATCCTATGTTGTCTTGTTCCGTGGTCAACATCTTGTATTACGTGGATATAATGCTCCTCTTCAGTGAAATGCTGTTGTTGTGAAGGAGGCATGTCCGGATTGGTTCTCCTTACACCAGAAGTAGTGCCGATAGTGCTACCTTTGCCTTTGTCGTTTGCATTCCCAACTCCATCACTACTACTTTTTGCAGAAGAATCATCTGATATTTACTATTACACTCGGATGTTGGGTTCTAGTGTCTTCTCACATCTCGTCGATTATGTCTAGATCAACAATATCAAGAGGGTCAATTACAACTTTTTACCTTTGCCCTTTAATTGTGCACGTTGGTAAGAAGAATGTCCGATTTTTGTCTCTTTGCCACAGAAGGAAGGATTCGAAATTCCTCGGAGAGAGAAATGTTATCAAGTTCTTCTTAAGCTCATTCTCGATCATCGAAGTTGAATTTCGGTTTGCCCATCCCCTCTCAATCGTTAACCCAAACTTGCAAAAGATTTTTCTTTTGGAATATCTCATCCAAATTAATATTCGGTTCTTGTACAGTGGACGCCTCAATTCATCTTCCACTTGCTTCTTGTACCCACATTTGCTCCTCCTGATTCTTGTACAGTGGGCACCTCAGTTCGTCTTCAATCTCATGTTATAGTGACAGTAGACTAGCTGCTCAAGTCTATGTAATATCAGTCTATTCATCTGTTTTGTATGAGTAAGGCTGAACATCGACCAATTTCTTAAACAACCTGAAGCGGGCGTGGTTTGGCTTAGGACTCGAATTACAACATCGGCCAAGTCTTCATTGATAGAAATGTATGTCCTATAAGACAATTATAGGTGATATGATTTTACATATCGTGTAATATCTTATTTAGTATTAATAGTATTATCTTCATTACTTGCACTATCTAGATGTGTCTATCGTAATGAAGTCCTAAGTTACATGCAATGATAACTGAATCATGATGAGATCATGATAATGAGATCAATCATCTAGAAACATGTGATCTAAATATTCCTAGTCATACGATCTTTGAGACAAGACATCAAGGATCCAATAAGACTAGTGTATATGATAAATTCTCATATGATGAGGATAACTGATCTCATTGATCATCAGTGTGAGGACACTGAGATACATATACAAGTGTTTATTAAAAGAATAAATTCACTGAACTGACCATTATAGAATCTCTAAATGGTATTTTACCGAACTATCGATCAGGGTATTCTATCATCACGGTTGCACGGTTAGATCTTTAACCTAAGTCGCAAAAAATGTCCTGCCAAGCATACCATGTACTTTAACTATTGACTTATAGATCACTTAGTATTGTGGTCCTATATAGTTAATGGATTGGATATATGAGAAACTCGGTAGAGGTAATTAAGCAGATAACAGAGATCATCCACTCTCGGTAGAAGAGAGAGAGAATGTCTTATGGATAATACTCTAAATCCTTAACCAAGGTAGATAGGATAATTGGAAAAGGGTTTTTCAATTGATCTAATTGCAAGTGCAAGATTCCATAGTGTCGATATATTTGAGAGTTGACAGTTAATGTACTCCTAACCGACTGGAACATTAAATGGACGAAGATTTATATCCGTATGGTAACCGATGATAGAAAGGCTCTTTGGAGAAGAGTTCATGTCTGAAACCATTTGGGATCATAAGTTGTGACTTGTACCCTTTATGATCAGTAGGCCGTTAAATCTATTATGAGATAATAGATTTAATTTAAAAGAAGTTGTTTTTTTAATTAGGCTTTAACCAAATAGGCTCTTAGGCCTAGGAGGTCACACACATAAGAACTAATCTATAAGTTTGGGAGTTTGGGTTAATTTATAATATAAGGAGGGGTTTTTATGAAAAAACTTCAAGTGCTATAAATAATAGCAATGAGAGCACAAACCCTATAAAGCCAATGGAGCTCTTTGCGCCCCAGCCACCCTCCTTCACCAACTTCCACCCCAGCAGCTGCCATTCGATGGTGGAGTTCTATTCAGGATGAGTGGTCGACGTCGGCGCAAAGGAGAACCTGACTTCGAAGGTGGTTCGTGTGGATACGACTAGAGGCCGCACGCTTGTGCGGCTTGGAGAGCATGAGAATGCTCTATCTTCTCCGATCTATAAGAATTGTTTGAATCTCACAAAGGTATGTGTTCGAAATCATTTCGAATACCTGTTTTGACAATGTCATTCGGTTCCGATCGAGACCAAGACATTGATATACGAGGAATTGAAAATTTTTCATTGCACTAATCTGATTAGACCGATTCCTAACATTCATATCATGGTGCCCTACCATGATCCATTCACCAGTCAGCTGTACGATAACATTACGTTAGAATATAATTTTAACAAGAAAGTTATGTAAATAAAAAATTAAAATTATTGGATTATACAAACCAGGACTAAGCAGCATAGTTGCTTGTTGCGCCCTTACTATCCTAAAATGAAATAACATCATCTTATAGTCATGCATCTTATTTGTTGTTATAATTGAGCGATCGTCATTCCCAAGTTTTCTACGAATGACTGCTTTGACGTTGTCTAACAATTCATTAATAGGCTTAAATATTGTAATGTAACAATATCGTAGGTTGAAAAAATAACTTGATAATTGACAACAAAGAAAATCATTGTCAGCATCAATCATAAACCCAAGAAGTTTCATTGACGTATATTAGTTGACTTAATTGTAAGTAATATGCCTACTACATGTATAGGATAACATAATGTCTTCTCCTATCGATGGTCAATGATGTCCCACCACATGCTAAAATCGAAGACCTTCTTTAATATATCTTCCTTTGCCCCACTCAAGTGCATCATACAAATAGCCCATATTGGCCTCCTTATATCCATCAACTAGTCAAAGAACCGTGACTAATGGTCACACAATATCGAGTGTCTTCTTTACAAACTAGGGCTGTAAATGGAGCAGATATGATGTTTCTGTATTTGCTCCGTTTAGCTATTCAGATAATCCGTATCCGGTCCAAATCGAATACGAATACAGATCGGATATTATAAGTCGGATAATCTTCAGATTCGGAGCAAATACGGATAATATCCGCTTCAAAATGTTAATTAAATATAATTTAATTAATATATTTAATAATATACAAATACATAGAAATAAAAGTATAAAATATAAAATTTATCATATATTTATTAACATTAACTTAGTATATTAATATATAATAGAAAATATTTAATCATACTTGTAAATATAATGATTTTAAATATATAATTATATATATTATGCATATATTATCAAAGATGGATTCGGAGCGGATCTTAAACGGAGCAAAGCGGGCATTTCCATGTCCTCTCTGATTAACATTTAGATAATATTCGTATCCGGATATCCGCTCCGACAGATATCTAAAATCGGATATTATCCACCTAAACAAATACGAATTTGGAGTGAATCCGGATTTTATCCGTATTCGTTTACAGCCCTATTACAAACTGCTAAAAATCTTCACTCTCCAAGATTTGCTCTACCTTCCTTTTCGCTGATCTAATGAAGTAGTCCTAACAATCTAGTTAGCCCATCCAGATGAAAGTACAATTGAGTGAGGAAATGCCTATGTTCAAAAAGGTTCTCCAAAGAGATGTAATGAGAAGTAAATCGTGTTGCCCCGGGCTGTAGGAGTTCTTGACCCTTCATGTGCTCTCTCATCAGGGTCAAAATTACATTGTGGTTGTATATGAATGATACAGTGTATTGGCCGCATAGTTGTCAATGCAACAAGGTGTCCACGACGTTGAAGGGTGTTAATTCTGCTTAGATGACAAGGCGGCCACTTAGGCGTCGCCTAAGCGGTCAAGACTGTAACATTGGATATTTATATATACATATATACATATGCATATACATATACACAATTATACGTATAATTAAATGTTTGTATAATATGTATTAATGCATATATATAAATATATATTCATAAATACAATTATATTTATATGTTATAATGGAATCTATATGTTTATGTGTTCATACATTTAAATGTGATTTTATTTATATAATCATGTATGCATATGTATATATTTATTTTGAGAAACAATTAATCTTGATAAATTTGATGTGTGTGAGAGACCAAGAAGAGAGTTAAAATCGATTTCTATAAATTTAAGTATATAACAAGTATTTATAATTATAAATCTTATATATATGTGATAGTATAAATGAGACGTGAAATATTGCTATAATATTATTAAACGAGAGACGCAAAATAGTCACAGATCGACCTTTGTGGTCAAGTCGTAGGGGTCAAGGGAGCAACACTCCTTGTAGGGGGCAATAGGGGCAAAGCCCCTCGAAAGATTTTTTTATTATGTATAAATGTTTGGGGCGCCAAGGCAAGCGTCTTAAGCACCTTGGGTGCCTAGGCTCTCAAGGTTGGCCCTTTTTGGCCTTCCCAAAAGGCGCCCTGGCAAGATGCTATGGCAAGGTGCTGGCTAAGAAGCGCCTTGTCGCCTAGGCGCCGCCTAGATGAGTGCCTTGACAATTATGATTGGACGGCCTTGACAACCCAATCTATTTGAGGATCCTTGTAAATCTCCTCTAACATTAAATCTATAGAATGAGTAGAGCATAGTGCCCAATATAATTTTGGTCTCTTGATCATCAACATTTGTCCGATAGTTGCATTGTCCATCACTACTTAGACAATTCGATCCTCTCCGATCTCTTCAATAACATTGTCAATTAAATCAAACAGCTAATTGGCATTATTTACCTGTCCGAATGCATCAACCGATTTCCAAAAGACGGTCCTGACTTGACAATATATTAGAAAGTTGATCGTCTTTCTAGTTATACTTATTAAAAAGATAATATATTAGATCTAAATTTAAAATTAATAAAGACTTATAGTAGCAAAAATGTTATACCGAAAAGAACTAACCTATCCAACTGTCCGTCATCAATGTGCATCCACGTTCGTCCCAAATATGTTCAAACGACTTGACACATTCCTTAATGTTATGTACCTCCATTGGAAGATATGTGTTGTATATCTCTTTCAGAGTTGGTCCCGACACACCCTTACTGATGTCAACTATAGTGTCGATCATCAACTCGTAGTAAGGCCCCTTTACAACATTAGCCAGTATGCTACCATGAAAGAACCATCTAGAAGTTGTCCACCCGATCTTCTCCTTACATAACTTCAAGTTCTTCAATGCCATGTTGATGGTTGTTTGTTTTTGTCACAGTCGTGTGATGACCGGATTCACTGGACCAACTCTCAGGTCGTCATCTCGAGTGAGAACATATATATTTGGTTCTTCTAGAAGATTTTATCCTCTCTTGCTCCCATTTCCACGTCCACTTCCAATTCCACATCCGCTCCCACTGCCCGAATCTTGAACCATAAATCTACTAGTATGCCGATACATGTCTTCACCGATAAACAACCTCCGACTTGCCTCCGTCACTCGTGCTATGTCATCTGTTTGTTGTGTTATATGCTTATATTTATATGAATTATCAAAGATAAAATATTACATACCTTCGTTGAATTCTTTGTAGTGACCTCTTTTCGGGCGTTATTATCTATTATCATATATATGCAATAAACGTCTTTCCGGTTCCGCAATTTCTTCATAGACAGTGTCTTTATATCTCTTTGAAGCCCTTTTGACTTTTCCAAATTTTGTAAATGCATTGTAAATTATGCACGTACCTCGAGTGAAATTCGTGTGCATAGTACAACATCTCCCTTGATACCAGTAAGAGGATGCTTCAACCGGTAAGTTCTCCCATAAAGAATCATGCCATAATATTTACACTTCACTTTTCTTTGTTCCATTGACATCACTGTGCAATGGAGCCAAGTTGGGTCATTCTGGGTTGAGCGGGAAGTATCACAATTTGAAGAAGACATATTGGAAGTCAAATAATAAAATTTAAACCCAAAAGTAAAGATACGACAACACTTAAAAATCAATATTAACAAAATAATAACTGTATATTTAACAACAATGGGTGAGGGGGAAGAGATTTAAGAGAGTAAGAGAGATTTGAGAGGGTAAGAGAGTGAGTGAGAGAGAGAGTAAGAGATTTGAAAGGGTAGGAGAGTGAGTGAGAGTGAATGAGTGAGAGTGAGAGAGTGTTGAGGGGTGAGAAGGAAGGCTCTCCCTTGGGGACTATAAATATAGCCCCCAAGGGGAAGTAACCCCCCCCCCCCAATTAGGTGCGTTTGAACCACTGATTCAGTTCCACTGATTTAGAAGTTTTCCAAACTAAATAAAACTGGATCAAACAGTTTAATCAGATTTATGAAATTATTATTGTTATTATATTAAGAAATATGATATTTACATAATTTTAGAACAAAATAATATTTTTTTATTTATAACTTAAAAATAAATATATGTGAAAATAATTATTTATTTTGATTAATTAATTAATTTTCAGCTCAAACCAAACCAAAGTGAATTGAACCCATTTGGTCTGCGCACTGGCTTAGTTGGTTTGATTTTGAAAATAAACGGCTCAAAATCGAACTAAACCGAACCGTGCACACCCCTATTTCTATTTCTATCTTGCTCATCTAGGGAGGGGAAGACACGAGGGAGGTGACAGCCACCCATCCACTGTCTCCAGAAGCAATAGGCCTTGGGTCAGTCCAAAATTGGCCAATATGACCAAGGCAAACCCAATCCGGTCAAAATTGGCCAAAAATCACTCCACCACCCCAAAAGAAGATATCGGCACCTACTGATCTCTCTTATCTCTATCAGGATTGGTCGATCCTGCAAACCATAGGGATGGATGTTAAAAAACTATTAAGAAATAAGGGAGCAATACTAGGATTCAGAAAACGGACACCATGTTGAACAACCGGCTACATAATTTTGTTATCATCAAGAAAGGTTAGTAAAAAAGAAACCACATGCATGGCAGCCAGAGATTTCATTCTCACACAGACAATGACTTTCCACCAAAATTATCAGAGTAAGGTCTTGTGTTCACAAACAGCTGTTGCTTGAATGACGGATATAGAATGCAAGCAGTACATATGATCCCAAGATTAAGAGAATTAATGAACAGCAACATGGAATCAAAGACCAACCCTCCCCAGCCAACAGAAGGAACTAATCCCTTTTCCTGAAGGATGTCCGCAAGACAAGCAATTCATTGAAATATAAAACGCTGAATACCAGAAGAGAAGTACGAAAGATATATCCAGGAGACAATACACCCAGAATATCAAAAGCCTACCAGAAAGTCACAGAAAGAAGCTTGGAATACTGCATAGAACAAGCTCCATAGATAACGGCAGTATAAAAGAAATAGAGCTTAATCAAGACAAATAAGAAGAAAGACAAAAGTGCATGAGAAACATGTTAAGATGCTGGACATTCCAATCAGTACCAACAACCAATCCTATATGAAGCAGAGCCCTGAATGTCCTGAATGCTGAAAAAAATCAAATCTTCCCTTGTTTCTGATTGTCCAAATGCTCCATAACAATGCCAGAAGAAAAGTCTCTTAGATCTGAAGGTTCGTCCATTCTGCTTTCTCCTTTGCCTGCTTGAACATTTTGTCTAGCATACAGAGCTCCTGATCCAAAGAAATATGCGAAATTCTTGAACATACTTGCAAAGTAGAGACCACGCTTCAGAAAATGATGCTCCTGGTTCCTCAGCCCACAAAAAAAATGCAAAACTTATTTTTCAATTCCTTGATCCAAATTCTTTTAGTTGCCGATGGAAGTCTGTGGTGACTTTTCACAATAATATCTTGATTTTCAACATTATCTTGACACAAGACAAAGTGGCAAAACCCATCGAGGGCTGAAACTTGACCAGCAAGAGTGACTGAAAAGGCTTGAATTGGGCTGAGCTAGAATGGACTGGTAATCCAGACCAGTTGAACCAGTTTTGGCCAGCCAGATCAGGCTGGTACAAGTGAACCAACTTGAACCAGCTTACAATGACCTGACCTCTGTGTGGGTGACCAGTTAGGCCTGTTTGACTGAACCAGGTTTGTTGGATTCGAACCAGCTGGGTGTCTCACTTAGTGATAGACTTGATCGTCTTCATCCCCTAGCTTATGCCCTGTTTGGTAACACTATTAGACACCTCTATCGCTACTATTTTTAAAATTGATATTGTTGGTAATCACCTTGAGGTGTTTGACTAATAGTATCAATTTTGAAATTTGTAGTGCAAACAACACATGTTATGTAATACAAGTGTCAACTTGTATCAATTTTGATATTGATACTCCATCTTCTAGAAATATCAATATCAATACTAATATAGTATCATTTTTGATACTCTAACCAAATAGGCCATTAGTCACGCATGCATGAGGGGCTTCACAAGGATGAAGAGGCTTCCCCCATAACCTGCAGCAGAGGCAAGGTGCCGCAGGTTATTGTGGCAGTGCTGAGGCATGGAGCAGTGGCAGTGTGTGAACCTCTTTTTTCTGCGTCTGTTCTTTAGAAAGAAAGACATCTCCGGACTTTTCTAGGAAAATAGGTGATATCCTAAAAATATTAGGTAGTCCGGTGATAGTTTAAAAATATTAGAACCGAGGTTCGGGTTCTTTGAAAATTTCATTTTTTGACCCTTCTCCGTCGGATGGTGCGAGTATCCGGTGTTAACTTACATCGAGCAACGGCTCGAACGCCTTTGATTAACCGTCGCGGCAACCTGTTTTTGGAGACGTGCACATCCACAAAATAAAGTGAACTCAAAAAGGGCAACGGCCTTTTGGGTCCGATGAGATGCAAACCGATTTGTTTGGATTTGTTTTATTTATTTGTTGGTTGACTTTGAAAGTCGATTTTGAGGGGCTTGATTTGGGATTCCGCCGAGCCACAAAGGGGCTGGAGTGAATGGATTAAGGTGGGCCGAAATGGGCCTGCGCACAGGGTTGATTTGGAATCGGTTCTAGAACCTGAACGTGGACTGAGCAAGGGCAGCCTCGGACCTGTTTAAGGGGTCTGTTCGGATGGGCTTAAATGAGCCGAAATGGGCCTACACGGGGGTGTTTCAAGGGCCTGGTTCGGTTACTGGATAGGGACCAGATTGGAAGCTGTTCAGGTGGGCCCAGATGGGCCGAAATGGGCCTGCACAGGGGCATTTCAAGGGCCTGGTTCGGGTGCTGCGCAGGGACCAGATTGGGGTCTGATTTGGGGACCCGTTGAGGCCTATGTAGGGGTCTGATTTGGAGACCGGGCAGGGGCCTGCTGAGGTCCGGTTTTGGAGGACTGAACAGGTCCTGTAATAGCTCTGTTCAGCGGGCCAACAATGGGGCAGAAATGGGTTTTTAGGTGGTCCGAACAGGGGCTGATAGGAACCAATTTGTTTGGGCCATGGGTTGCAAATGACGATGAAGGCCGGCTTAGGCCATTGGAGGGGTTGAGAAGAGAACTTAGAAGAGGAGGAAGGGGTGCCCTTAAAGGGCTACATAGTTAATATGTGTATGTCCCTACCTTTTCTTCTCCTTCTATTCTTCTTTCCTTCTTCTTTGGCCGCTGGCAGGTATGCACGTGGGTAGGAGAGCAGCAGCAGCTCTTCTTCTTCTTCTCTTGGCTGCTGGCAGGTGTGCACGTGGGCAGGAGGAGAGCAGCAGCAGCTCTTCTTCTTCTTCTCTTGGCTGCTGGCAGGTGCAGACGTACAGCAGCAGGCAGAGGGGCAGCAGCCGGTGCAGCAGCCTGTCGGCGTCCTTCAGCCTCTTCTTCCTGCTGGCAGCAGGTGGCAGGCGCAGCAGCAGGCTGAGGGGCAGCGGCTGGAGCTCTTCTTCTTCCTCCTCCTCTTCTTCTTCTTGACCGCTGGCAGGTGCTGAAGGTAGAGCAGGCAGTGGCTGGAGCAGCAGCCTGTCGGCGTCGATCAGCCAGCCTCCTTTCCCTTGGCCGCCCTCCTCTTTTTATAGGATATGAGGGGGAGATGAAGAGGTAGCTGGGGAGTACGTAGATGGCCATGGGTGGTGGTCAGGCTTTAATTTCTTGAATTTCTCCTAGGCCATTCAATATTTGACTTGTCCTTTGAGTTCTCCCATGACATTAAATGTTGAGCTGTCCCTTGGCTTTCCCCATGCAATTAATGGGTCAAGGATGAGATGGCAGGTTTGGTGCGCACAGGGGTGCTGATGTGGCAGGTGGGCCAGTGTGGCATGTTCACACTAGGTCGCAGGTGGCCTTAGAGATGGGCTGCGCACAGGCTTCTTTCATGGGCCAATTTCACTGGTTTATGGGCCAGCTGGAGGCCGTGGGCCCAAGCTTCTGTGGGCTGTGCGCTGGGCCTAATCTTAGGAGGAAATTTGCCCAAATTTAAGATAGAATCATGGGCTTCTGATTGGACATACATGGGCCCCTGATTGGGCCCAATTTGGCTGAACTGTGGGCTGTCCGGCCTGCTCCTAGGCCTGCCCATTTGCCCTCCCTTTTTTTTTGAAAACAATGTACGCCAACAGGCAGCCACCTCCAACTGTTCCCAGAGGGCCTGTTCAGGGAATGGGGATGGCACAAGGTGGTTTCGGATGGGGCTGGACACAGCAGCAGGATGACAGGGTTGGTTGCACAGCATGAGTGGAGTAACCGAGGGATTAGCAGATGGGGGATGCTACAGAATGGGAGTCGCGGCCAAGCCCTGAATATTGACACAGGTTTCATGGATAGGCTGTAGTGAGAGGCAACAGGGGGTGGTGGCAGCTATATGCATGGGAGATGCAGCAGATATGAATATGGAAGTTTCACAATGTAGAAAATCTGGTGGGGTTCACAGTGGTGTGATGGCCGTGCGCATGGTGCATGGCCACAGCCATACCCTAAATGTCTCGATTATGTAACTTTGGCTTCTTGCCGGCTAAACATATGTGGCAATGGCATCTGACTTATGAAGCAGTATTGGAGGAGGAAGACCCTGGCAGCGAGTTGTTGGCATCGGCCAAGTACAAGTATAGAGGGAAGACGTAACTTGGTAACGTGGGACCCCTTGTCAGCCAGTCGCTTCCTCCTTGGCTTTGTCCCCGCTGCCAAAGTCTACCTTAACCTGGTAAAGCACGACATTCTTTCATATTAATAGAGTCCCTATGACCGTGTTGAGCAACTCTTGTATTGTCCCTTGTTGTTTCTATCTGCTGATGGATTGTCGTGCCAACAATGACTTTAGTGTTTAGTGTGTGTGCAATGATGTATTGGCTGATCCGTGTTCACAAAGGTGGGTGCCACGTACTCAAAGATGCAACTTGAGGATGTGCCAGGTGGCTGCTCCTGGTATGAAGGTGTGCAGGGCACCAACAAGGAAGGAGAAGATGGAAGGAGGAGGAAGGGTGTCTGGTGCAGCACGCACAAACAGGTACCGTGGTGCTTTGGTGTGCTCAGAGGTTCATCAGGATGTCTCGAGCTTGAAATTGAGAGGCTGTTTGGGTGTAGCATTGAAGAGGCTAGGAGAGAGTAAGGTGGCATTTGATTTGACTTAATGAAATGTCTAAAATCTTAATTTCATCATTAATCTTTTGTGTGGAACACAAATTCTTGGTTATCAACATACTCAACTCAACTCAACTAAGATCTTTATTCCAAATTACTTGGGGTCAACCATATGAATTCTCTTTCTCCACTCATGTCGATTTTGTGTTATTTCTTCAGAGATATTTAAACCATCTAAATCATATTGAATTACCCTTCTCCAAGTTAACTTATAGGTCTACCACACCCCTTTTTGTTTCTGTCATTTTAATATTTTCTATCTTTCTAATTGGAGCCTCTTTAGGTCTACGTTTTAATATGTCCAAACCATCTCAATCTCCCTTCTTTCGATTTGTCTACAATTCTCGTTACTCTTGCATTTTCTTTAATATATTCATTCTTTATTTTATCTAATATAGTGTGACCACTCATCCATCTTAACATTCTCATTTCGGCAACACTTATTTTAGAAGTATGTTTTCTTTTATTGTCCAACATTTACTACCATACAATATTGCGGGTCTTATACTTGTACGATAAAATTTTCCTTTCAATTTTAATGGAATTTTACAATCACATAGAACCCTTGAAGCCAATCTCCACTTCATCCAACCTGCTTTAATCTTATGATTAACGTCCTCATCACATTCTTCATCCTTTTGAATAATTGATCTAAGATACTTGAACTTACTTTTTTGAGACAATATTATCTCATCTAAACTGACGTTCTCACCTACTTCTCTTTAGTTTTCATTAAATTTACAATGCATATATTCTGTTTTAGTTCTACTTATTTTGAAACATTTAGTCTCCAAAATATTTTTTCACATTTCTAACTTTCTATTCACTCCTTGTGTTTCATCTATCAATATGATATTATCTGCAAATATCATACACCAAGGTATATCATCTTGTATAGCCTTTGCTAATTCATTTATAACTAATGCAAAAAGATAAGGACTTATTGCAGACCCTTGATATAAGCCAATTGAAATAGGAAAATATCTTGTTTCTCCACCAATTGTACATACACTAGTAGTTGCATCATCATACATGTCTTTTATCATTTGTATATACTTAACAGGCACTATCCTTCGTTCCAACACCCATCATAGAATCTCTGTTGGTACTCTATCATAAGCCTTTTCTAAATAAATGACCACCATATGTAAATCATTCTTCATATCTCGATATTTTTATATCAAACTTCTAATGAGAAAAATAGCTTCAGTTGTAGATCGACCAGGCATAAATCCAAATTGATTAGCTAAAATATTTGTACAGCTCCGTAATCGCCGCTCAATAACTCTTTCCTATAATTTCATAGTATGACTCATGAGTTTGATCCCTTTAAAATTTGCACAATCTTGTATATCTCCTTTTTTCTTAAAAATAGGTATAATGATGCTCTTTCTCCATTCATTCGGCATTCTTTTCATTATTAGGATTTTGTTAAAAAGTCGAGTTAACCATTCCACTCCTAAATCTTCCAAACACTTCCACACTTCAATAGGAATATTATCCAGACCACATACCTTGTTTTCATCATTTTCAGTGCTTCTTTAACTTCTGAAAATTGAATTTTTCTAATATAATTTAAATTAAAGTTTGTCACATTCTCTATGTTGTCTATGTTTTTAGCAAAGTTGTCATTAAAAAAAGTATCAAAATAATTTTTCCATCTTTCTTTGATGTCATCATCTTTAATCAAAATTTTTTCTTCTTTATCCTTTATGCATCTAATTTGATTAAGATCTTGAGACCGTCTCTCTCTCATTCTTACTAGTTTATAAATATTTTTTCACCTTCTTTAGTTCCAAGTTTCTCATACATATGTTTAAAAACATCATCTCTTACTCTTCTATTAACCTTTTTTGCTTCTTTTTTTGCTATCTTGTATTGTTCATAACCTTCATTGTTATCACATTTCGGCAATCTCTTATAAAAATCTCTCTTATTCTTTATCGCCTTTTGCACTTCTTCATTCCACCACCAAGTCTCTTTTTTAGGTGGATCATGTCCTTTAAACTCTTCAAGTACTTTTTTAGCTATCTCTCTAATTTTTATAGTCATATTCATCCACATAGCATTAACGTCTATGTTTAACTTTTAATCATTTATCTTTAAAAGTTCGGTCTTAAATATTTGTTGGTTCATTCCTTTTAACTCCCACCATTTTATTTTAGGAGAAGACTTTCTTTTATATGTGTTTGTTTGTGTTTTAATCTTAACATCTAAAATCACTAACCTATGTTGGCTTACTAAAGTTTCATTTGAAATTACTTTACAATCTTTGCAAATAGCATGATTGGATTTTCTAGTGAGAATGAAATCAATTTGACTTTTATTTTGTCCACCTTTAAATGTTATTATATGAGATTCACTTTTAATAAAATGAGTATTTGTGAGAATAAGATCATAAGCCATAGCAAAATCTAAAATATTCTTCGCCTCTTCATTTAAATTTTCAAATCCAAAACCTCCATGAACATTTTCATATTCATGACATTTGTTTCCAACATGTCCATTGAGATCTCCTCCAATAAATATATTTTCTTCATTTGGTATACTCTGCATAAGATCGTCCATATCCTCCCAAAATTTTTCTCTAATCTCGCTACTTAATCCAATTTGTGAAGTATATGCACTAATTACATTAATTATTTCTCTTTCTATAATCATTTTTACCGTAATAATCCTATCTCCTACTCTTTGTATTGAAACTATTGCATCATTTAATGTTTTACTTTTATCAACAATGATACCTACCCTATTTTTAGTTCTCTCTTTTCCTGTATACCATAGTTTATATCCTGTATTTCCTACTTCTTTACCTTTTTCTCCTATCCATTTGGTTTCTTAGATACACATAATATTAATCATTCTCCTCTCCATACTATCAACAATTTCCATAAGTTTTCCTGTAAGAGATCTAATATTCTAAGTGCCTATTCTTATCTTTCTTTTAATATTTTCTTTCTTACATTTCTTTTTATAATAATGTCTATTTGCATTTGGGTTTATTCTAGAACTTATATCTTGCTCTTTATTATGGACTAACTTCTTTACCCGCACATGTCCTTGATGTGGGAACCCTTGCTTATTTAACACCACAATAGGGCGCTTATGTGGTGTATCGCATGTGGGGAACGCCCTCACCCTTGCTGTACTTTTCGCCACACTCGGGCTCCGGTGTAATGCGTCGTTTGGTGAGTACACCCCAACGTTTATATATTTGAATCCAAGTGCCTATTCTTATCTTTCTTTTAATATTTTCTTTCTTACATTTCTGTTTATAATAATGTCTATTTGCATTTGGGTTTATTCTAGAACTTATATCTTGCTCTTTATTATGGACTAACTTCTTTACCCGCACATGTCCTTGATGTGGGAACCCTTGCTTATTTAACACCACAATAGGGCGCTTATGTGGTGCATCGCATGTGGGGAACGCCCTCACCCTTGCTGTACTTTTCGCCACACTCGGGCTCCGGTGTAATGCGTCGTTTGGTGAGTACACCCCAACGTTTATATATTTGAATCCATATCATGAGATGTGACTTTATTTTTACACTGGTTGTCATCTACCGCAACCCTCCTCCTTTCTCATCCAGGCTTGGGACCGGCCACGACGGAGTTTCTTGGTTATCAACATCTAAAAATCAAATAATTATAGTGTACCACTTAAAATTAAGTGGTTTTTCAAGATGCTACTATTGTATTCAGACATTTTACCAAATGATCTAGATGTCTTACCCCTGACTGATTCAGAGGTTAGACATCAATTCAAAACAGACAGGGCTCAAGTGATATATGATGGGTTGGTGGGGTAGAACCCATCGGGAGCATTTTGCATGACAAAGAAGAGGAAAGGAGAGTGATGCCGGTGACGAGGATTGTAGATGGTTGATTTACAGGGCTGGAGTCCATGAGGTTGCCTGGATAGTGTCATTGGCAATGGAGACACCAGCTCAAGTCAAGGGAACACCTTTGCAAATATGGGGTATCTGGTACATTGGCAAAGGTGGCAATGGAGAGACACCAGACCACTGCTTTTGCCGCCGTTAGAGGTTGGTGACATGAAGCATTGGCACAAGTAACTGAATGGCTCAAGCCTGGTGGGCTCGGGCTGGAGGAAGGCTGGGGGAGATGATGTGACTGCAATGAACAGGGAGGGATAGAGGGTCGGGAGTTGCATAGTTTTCAACGGGAGAAGAAAGGATGGAAAACAAAGGCTCAGGTAGTCATAAGTGAAGGAACCATGTGCCTGCTCGTGTGGGGAATCCTCTTTGGGTGCGACCACCAGCACAGGTTGTGCAATAACCGATGAGGGCCACCAGACCTCCAGCGTGCAAGGAGCACAGTCATGCATTGTTGGCACCTAAGTTTTGCAATAATCAAACCCCATTTTAATAACCCATTCTTATCTCATGTCTACGGCTAAATTTGATCAACAACACTATCAGACGTGGGGTCAAAGCACAATTTGACCAAAGCCCCGCCAGCTTTCCACAAAGGAGGAGAATCCACCGGAGAGGAAAGAAATGGTGAAAAGGGAAGGAAATCGGAAGGGGAGAGGCTCCGGCAACATAATCAACTTTTAATCGGAGCCCATTACAAGCCAAACTCCTCAAAGGAAGGGAGTCCCGTAAGGAGAGGAAATCTACCGAAAATGGGCAAGCCGGTGAAGGAGGGAATCAATTCCGAATATTTTGGGAGTCCTCTGATTCCGTATCGGAGCTGGATGCCATGTCCGGAAGGTCTCTAAATGGAAGAAGGGGTCTTCGAGGCCTATAAGAGAAGCCGTGTGGTATCGAGAGAAAAGAGAGAGAGAAGAAGGCCGGAGGGGAGGAGAGTCGACCTTCTCCATCGTCCGCAAGCGTAGCTGTCTCTTCCCCTGTCCTCCGATGCCGTAGCCGTCAAGGGAAGCTCCTGCCGCCTCTGTTTGGGCATCCTTCCTCTTCTGCAACTCCCGGCGGCATCGCCAACATCACTCGTCGCCATGGTTATGGTCATCGAGGCCGTCGAAGCCCTCTTTCTCATCCCCGTCGCGTCGGCGTCCCCGGTTTCTCCTTCCAGCAGCCGCCATGCCCCTTTCCGGTCGCCGTAGACGCCATAAAACCCTGCAACCTCCTCCAGCAGCATCGTAGAGGGCCTCTGCTTCCCCTAGCTGAGCCGACGAGAGCTTACTCAAGTCTCCTTGCCATCGCCAGCTTCTTCCGCCGGGATCGTCTTCCGCCGGAAGCTGTCAAGCCGTTGCTTCTTCTACGGGTTGCAGCGGCTGCCGTCGAGCCGATTGGCCCTTGCCGTCGTCGCCGGAGACGGTCTCTAACCTTCCCCTAGGGCCGACGGCCCCCTCTTCTTCCTCTGCCGGTGCCATCGCCGTCGAACAGAGTCAGGAGCCGCCAGAGACAATGCCGCGCTGCCGTCGGGTGCCGGAAGGCGTTGAGCGTCCACTGTAGCCGGGGGAAATAATACCCCCCGGACTTATGTCCACGCTGGAAAAGGGTGGGGCCCGCCCGGAGAAGAAAACTCAAAAAAAAGGGGAGGCACGACCGGGCGAAGCCGGCCGGCCCCCGCAGAAGCAGCCGCCGGCCCAGGAAATGAGCCGGTCCGGTCCAAACAGTGGACCGGGCCTTCTCTCGGCTGAACAGTACCCTGCGCACACAATGCAGGGGCCTTCAACAGAAAAAAAATTAAAAAACAAACAAAACAGTGAAAATTAAATTGAAAAATACATTTAATTCAACAAACCGGACTAGTTGGGGGGTCGACTAACCATCCGCCCCTACGTCTCGGCTTAACTTAAAAGAATCCAAAATTCGGACTAGTTGGGGGGTCGACTAACCATCCGCCCCTACGTCCTTAAGGTAGACATACAAAGGTCTATAAAAGACCCCAATGTCTTACCATTTTTAGCTATATGAGGTCGTGCATGGTCAACATGCCGCTAAGCCGATTATGTGCTAATGGAATCATCAAAACAGTGGGGGTTGCCCATAAGTCTATCAAGACCGGGTACATGCCGCCCATGAAATGACAAGTTCATCAAGGACTCAAAAGACTTGATTTCTGGTCATTCAAGTTGTAAATCATATCTCATATTTGAGAGAACAAGTGAAAAATTCATGTTCGGTACATAGATTGATGTTACAAAGAGGAGAGACAACCACATGAAATTGCTAGAATGCAAGACAACAAAAAAAACTAACAAACAATTCTGAAATCTGGAAAATTTGAAACCTGTAAAAGACATTAAAAATCTAAAACTTGTAAATCTGAAATATGAATCTTCGTACAACCAAATCCCCAAATTAAAACACTCTCAAACAAATCACAAACTCAATTAAATCCATAAAAAAATCTAAAAATTAGAAATCAGGACCTGCAGTCCGAAAATCAATGCAAAGTCTGTAAACTTAAAAATCTGAAAGTCTGGAGCTCGAAAACTAAAATCTGAAACTGTAAAATCCAGAATCTGTCATTTAAAAGAAATCTGAAATCAAGCTTACAAAATGGAAAACACAACTTGAAGCCCAAAAATCTGCAGCCGACAATATGAACTAATAAAAAAACCAGTATTTGTAAGTCCGAAATCTAAAAATCTGAAATTGGAATCTGAAACAAAACCAAAAAAAATCTGAAATCAGAATCTATGTGCAGAACCGCCATTTAAAAATCTGAAATCTGGATTTAAAATCTGAAAAAAAAATCAGAGTTCAAAGTCTGTAACTGAGGTCCGAAATCTGAAAAGATTTAAAACCCCAAATCTGAAATTGGAATTTGAAAATCAGAATCCGAAACCTGTAAAAAAAATCCAGGATCTGGAATCAAAGTCTTCCAACACAATCTGTAGATCAAATTTGTGAGATTCGTAAACCTGCAGAATCTGAGTTTGACAAAACTGAAATCTGCAGAATCAAATTCACTGAACATAAAAGAATCTCATCATGTTCAAATCAAACTCAGTCAAATTAAATCTGTTTGAGTCAAACTGAAATCTGAACTTCACATCTAAAACAAGAAACCAAAAACTGTAAAAATCTGTAGAATTCCAAATCAAAAAAATCTGAAATTCAGAAACACCAATCAAAATCCAATTCCAATTCTTAAATTAAGCTCAAGTCAATCTCAATTAAACAAAACTAACCCAAACAAACTTCATTTCAAGCCAAATCTGACTTGAACAAATTTAAATCAATTTCACTCAATCCAAATCAATTTCTTAAATCAAACCTCAAAACAAATTAACTTTAACCAAACAAATCTAAAACAAACTGAAATTAAATCAATCCATAAACAAACTGTCTCAAACTCAAATCAACAAACAAATTCAAATTGAATCAAACTTAAATAAATAAGCAACTCAAATAAATTAATTCAATAAAAATGAACAGATCAAACTCCAACCCAAGCCAAAGCAATAAACAAACTGAATTCAACTCCAACTCAAACAAATTCAATTTAATCAAACCAAAATTCAAATCAATCCAATTCAACTTAAATCAAAATGCAATTCAAACCAAAACTCAAAAACAAATGCTTGCCTTCCATCAAGCTCATGGGGTTGTTTTATCCTATGTGTTTGTATGAATGTTTATTGTGGATGTATTGTTTTTCTATTCCAATGGATTGCTATGACGCTTAATCAAGGGTATTCGAGTAATCTCGATGTAATTAACGTCGGATCTTCGCACCATCCGACGGGGAGAGGTCAAAACAAATTTTCAAAGAACCTAACAACCTCAACATATAATTTTGACCCTAGTTAGTACTTTTATGGAATACCATCTATTTTCCTAAGAAGTCGATGCTAAGGTCTAATTCAAATTCAAATGGAAAATGAATTTCCAAAACCAAAATCTTTAAATTCTTAGATTTTTGAGGTTACATCATGCATGACTGAGGAAGAAGGTGGAAGTTGCTGTAGGTGGAGGAGAAGCCAAAGGCAATGAAACCAATGGAGGAGGAGAAAGATGGGAGAGCCTCCTCAATTAGAAGAATAGAGGAAAAGGAAAGAGGGAGGCCGCCTCTGCCAAAGAGGGGCAGGGAAAACAGGAAAAGGCTGGACTTCAAATTTTCTTCATTACTTCATCATGTTCGTTCCTCCTTGGGGTACAAGACAAAGGGTTTTATAGAAACCCCACTTTGAGTCGCTAAAATATTTAAACAAAAGTTACTACACGTTGATTAAATGACTCAAAAGTTTTCAAACATCTAAATTTTGCTTTGATGCCCTTAAAACTAAAAAATGATTATAGATAAAGAAAAAACATAAATAGAAATTCTTAAAATTAATAAATATTGTAGATCAATGTTGATGTTTATAGAACACATCTGGGTCACATCTCCTTGAGTTGACCCTCTGCACAATGTATGTTCCTGAATGCACCAAATCTTTCAGCATACTAGGCACCCAATGTGGCCTCAACTGAATCAAAGATCTCGGCAATAGATCTAGATAGAAAATAACTGTTAGGTTTCCAATCCAAAATTCTACTGTTCGGCCCTTCAGGAAGCACTGGGAGGACAATCCTCCCTTGAGCTATTTGTTTGTCGTGTATAATACTGATTATTATATTTGATCTCAGGGCATTTCACAAGCAATTGAGGTCTACTCTAAAAAGATAGCTTAAGAGATATAGCTGTGACATTTGCATTCAACCAAACTATAATTGTAAACGAGCTAAAAAAAGAACATACTTTTCCAATGAGGATGATCTTTTGTGAATTCTTCTCCACAACTATTTCAACCACAATATAATCTTTTGAGGTTGGCCTACTAATGTAGTTGACAACGTTAACCTGTAAGCGTAGGGGACATCGTGGTAAAACAAATAACACATTAGAAAAACTATTTAACGTACATCAGGATGTACAAATGTCTATAAATCAATACCTGGCATGCATAAGGAACTTCATTTCGATATTGCATAAATATTTTCTCTCTCACAATTTCAGCAACAAAAAATCTCTCGGGGTGTTCACTGGCAATATCCTGGAAACCAAATAAGAGACAGGTGATTAAGTAAGACGGAGTATAATAGATCCATAAATTTAAGGTACATTTCCAAGTTGATTGACATTCACTTATACCTGAAACTAAATAAACCATCCATATAGATGTCACATCATGGGTAGCAGCATAATAGACCAGGCCCTTAGCTGACGAAAAAAGAGTTTGCTTCTACATTTAGTTTTCTCAGTGACAAATAGCTACTTTACACATCCTGAAAAAAAAAATAGTTGGCAGTTTTGACAAAGCATTGGTTCACAAAAGTGGCCAAGCCCAGCAAAGCCACCAGTTGCTTTTTGTAGGCTCAATAAAGTGGTTGTTTCACCGCCGTTGACACCAAGGTGGGTGCATTCTGCCCTACCACCTTAAGTGGGCTTGGATCTGGATACCTATATTCAATTTCTTCCTTCCCCACCCCTCATCTCCAAAAGAAGTCAAACCACTTTGACTATCGGTGACAGTGAGACATTAAGAAAACTTCTGGCACAAGGTTTTGCAGCTGCGAGCCTCCATGCAGCCGCCATTGTAGCATTGTTGCAACCACCATTATGCTGCCACAAACAGCTAACCATGATACCCTCATCTCATGCCTTCTTTCTCCTATGCGCACACCCCTCCTTCCTTCTCTCTCCCTCCCTCTTAAAGTTCTGTTCTCTTGCATTGGGGCTCCCTCCTTCCTTCTCCGTCCCACTAGGGGTGTACTCAGCTTGGTTTGGTTTGGATTTAAAGTAATTTTTTTCCAAAAATTGAGACCAACTGAGAATGAAAGTGAACCAAACTGAACCAGTTTGACATCTTGCCAAACCGATAGTGAACTTAACTGATCAGTTTGCTTCACTATCGGTTCAGTTCATCAGTATAATGTATATTATTATCTATAAATTATAATAATAAAATTACTTAATCATAGCATAACCATCATATTAAACTGATAGTGAACTCTTTCTAAAGAATGTAAAACCATTAAAGAATATTCTACAAGTATGACCATGCTTGGCCTAAACATAGCCACTAGGCAAACATCTCTTCTTTTTTTATAGACCAAGGAGCAGCCAAGACAACATGATGCAAGCGAAGTGGGACTAAAAGTGGAAGGGCTACATACCGCACTCGTTGGGCCATGTCAACAGTTCAGTTTAGGTATGAGAGAACATCCAAGTCTCGAACTAAACCAAACCGGTAATTTCGATTCAGTTTACCCATTTAACCGGTTCTCATGTACACCCCTACGTCCCACTACCCTCCCATGTCTCTATCATACCCTCAAACCCCCTCCTTCCTTCTCCCTCCCTCCCTCATCCTGGCTCTTCTCTTCCTTCTCGCTTCTCCAAGGCCTATGTTATCCTGCACTTGCCTCGCTCCCTCCTCTAGGCACTCTTTCATCCCCTTTCTTCTATACCCATATTTCCATGTCTACAGTGTTCAGGCTATTTCATCATCAGCTTGAATTTCACATTTCTGTGAACTACATAAACATCATTTCTGCGTTATAATGTTTGATGCTTAAGTGGGGTCAATAATCAATGGTCTCTTTATCACCTTGGTTGTTTTGCCACCTTAAACAACCTTGATGGGTAGACCGGCCATTAGTCGTCTTGGTTGCATTGCTACCGTAGGAACCTCGTCTTTTAAAATTTCAAAGGATTATTGGTATCTCCTTTGGACTACTTAGAAAAATAGGTGATATCCCATTAAAAATACTAATTAGTTAGATGATATGTTTAAACAAAATATTAGAACCAAAGTAAGGGTTCTTTGAAAATTTTGTTTTGACATCTCTCCGCTTGATAGTACGAATATCTGACATTCATTTACATCAAGAAAATACTTGAATACCCTTGATTAACCACCATATTAATTTATTTGGAGAGCGCGTGTATCCACAAAACATAATGAATTCAAAAGGGTTGTAGTCTTTCGGGCCCGATGGGATGCAAACTGATTGTTTTAAATTAGTTTGAAGTTGTTTTTTTATCAATTGATTTGAAATTGATTTTTATTTGGTTTAGAATGTAAAATATCAATCTTGAGTTGATTTGAATTTTATGTCAACTTTGAATTGTTGGATTTTGGTTTCGCTTTGATGTCTTTTAGTTGATTTGATTTTTGTTTTGATTGTTTTTTTTATTTCAATTGATTGAAGTTATTTTGTTTTGAATTTGGGGTTTAATGGATTTGATGTTTTAAGATAATATGATTTTTTTAGTTTGGTTGACAAGTGGATTAAGGCATTTTGATACTAGCTAGAGTGTGTTCGGTATATTTTAAATGTTGAGGTTTGATTTGACTTGATTAACTTTTAAATTCCAAATTGTTTAATAATCTGTTTTTAAGTATTTTTTATTTAACTTTTCATATTGTTAAAGTTCTGATTTTTTTGTGTTTTTCCAGATTTTATGAAATGTCTTTTCAGTTTATTTTAGTTTATTTATTTAATTCGAGTTCACATCCCATCCAATCCATAGGATTACCATTGGTTGCCCGGTTGCATCTACTCGAGTCGGCAGTTGAAGTTCCATTGTACTTGAAATGTCGGTGTACATGCAAGTCGGCATTTAAAATGCCAAGCAAATGATCGCCAAGCAACATGCTGGCATTCCTTCTCACAAAGTAAATTTTCGTAAGATCAGAAAAATTTCGACAATATGCCAACTCATTTACGATCAATATGAAATTTACACGTCTGATGCGACAAGTACTTGACTTGTCATATCGTGGGAAGGATCGTTGACCGCAAGAGCCGGTCCCCGCCTACATCCAGATCGACATACTGGGACATACTCGGAGTAGCCGTCTAAGATGGAGCGCCCATGAGGTGATGCTACCTCCTTATTTAATTTGACATTTCAAATTTTATATTTTTATTTAATATTATTTTTTCTAAGGCCCATTGGGCCAGCTTCGTGTATCATAGCTCAATAAGGTCGGCTTCATATCTTCATGACCCGGTTGTCCTGTTTTAAGCTTCTTGGGCCCGGTGGACCTATTTTGAACTTTGCTTGAATCAGAATTGAAAGCTGCTCTTTCAGCCCTTGACCCGTTATGCAAGCCAAGGGAGCCAGACCGTCGCCCCCAACCCAGTCCTTGCAAGGACTTGTTTTGCTTGAACTGAATCAGCACCTGTTTGTAGCACTCTTCAGGGGGCTGTAGCAGCAGGCTAATTGGGCCGGAATGGGCTGAAAGTGGGCTGTTTTGGAGCCAGTTTAAGGGGCTGCGCAAAGAACAGTTTTAGGATCTGTTTGGGGGTCCAAAAAGGGACTGTTTGAAGAGTGTGGGTTAGAGAGCCACCTGAGCGACAACTTAGCCTGTCTGATGAATTCCAAGAGGCCTTGGATTGTCCCATTATCCCCACCCTAAAGGAGAGGCTGCAGATTTGGAGAGTCGCAATGGGGCTGGGAATGGGCTGCGCAAAGGGCAGGGTGAAGATCAAAAATAAAGCAAGTAAAAAACAATTATAAAAAACACATCTAATAGTACATAAAAACATAAAAAGTGGTGACAATAAATTACAACAAAACAAGTGTGACAAAATATACCCTATAAGAAATATCTGGATCCGTCTTATGCAGATCCCGTTAACTTAAGTGACCCAAAGTGACTAAAGCAGGTGCTTTGAGCTTCTTTACTGCTTAAGTGACCCAATGTGGACACTTAATTGCATTAGAGGAAAGTGGCGCCTTAGCTTGCCAGACTGCTTTACAACTTAAGCGGAACTTAATTAGTCACTTAGACAACACTGAAAGACCCAAAGATGTCAATAATGACAAGATATAGCGTAATCTTTATTCGCAGAGCATTCACCTGGATGGAATCTCAGCTTGGCTATTTCATGAGAACATGGTTCACTGAATTAGCTGATCCGGATTAGGATTGGCTATGACCAACTCTGATTCAGTGTTGACCTGGGATCAGCCTGGACTGGAAGGAATCAGCTCAGTATAGGCTGATTACAGGCTGGATATGTCCAATCAAGGTCAGAATCGATTGATCCAGCTGAATTGACATTGTTGAGCTGAGATCAACCAGGATCAGCCAATCCTGAACCCAGATAAATCAATCACAGTTACAGTTTAGAATTCGCTGGAGTTGGATGATTCCAGTCCAATTAGGATGAGTCAAGGCTGAGTGGAATAAACCACAGGCCAATGAGGGCTGACTCTTGGCTTCCACCAGATTGACCTGCATGGGTGACCCTATCTGATTTGGATTGGGATTTCAATTATCAGATATGATAATGTGCTTGATCATGAACCATTTCAGCACTAACCTTTGGGAAATAAGCAGGACCAAATGGTAGTTTTGACAATATCCATTCCTTAACATCATCAATACCATGACCGTATTTTGCACTCACAGGTATAACCTCATCAACATCTGTGAATTTCTCATACCACTGTAAAAAGAATGCACTAGTTAGAGATAAATCATTTCAGTAGTACATATATCAGCCCAAAAGCTATTCCAACACTGATAACCTCGAGCCTCTTTGCAATTTCCCCGGGTTTGATCAGGTCCTTCTTATTCAATACTAACAAAACTGGAAGCTTGTCCTTTAGATTTCCAACACCTTCTTCAAGCACTTCATCTATCTATAGATTAGCAAGGGGAGTGATATTACAAAAAATTAATGATAAGTGTAGCAAAATTTAAATCTTTCAGTTAGAAAAAGCATGATCTATCTCTTATGAGACTATTATTGGTGAATAACTACTGTAGCCTCTAAAAGCTATACCTTTTGAGGCACCATACAAGCATCAACCACAACTAATACACAATCTGCATTAACTGCAGCACGTCGGACATTCTTCATCATCATTGAATCCAATTTATGCATCTTCCTTTCTATAACACCAGGAGTATCATACAGTATCATCTGCAAACTAACCCGAAACTTGGATAAATAACCCAAGAACCGCTATTCAAAGGAATGATAAGTTAGCTCAAACATACATACATACATATATATACAATTATACATAAATGTATGCATATGTATATATATGTATAAGCATAATTATGCATGTGAAGAAATATCATTTGCTTATTTCATGACAGATTTATGAATTCTTTTGACAATTTCAGCAGTACCTGGTACTCTGGCCCAGAACATATACCAAGAATTCGATGTCTTGTAGTCTGAGGCTTATCTGTGACAATCGATAATTTCTGACCAATCATTTGATTGGAAAGTGTGCTTTTTCCAACATTTGGCTTCCCTAACACTGCGACATATCCTGTCAATAAAACTACAATTTCTTGCATCAAAAAATAAAAAACATGGGCATCAAATATAAATTGATCAATACATGACAACGGTAAAACTCCTTAGAAAACTTTTGGAAAACACATGTTAAAATCCTGAACAAGAAAGAAAAAAAAGAAAAGAATTTACACAACAGTTCTCCTTTAGAGCAAAGTTCAGATGTTGAAAGGATAATATCCAAAGGATTTGAGAACCTCAAGTGGCAAAGCATCAATCAAAAGTGGTTGATGCGAAACAGTAAATAATTTCTTTATGGATTATGATTTGCCATCATATTAGCACGTTATCAAGTACATGTGTCCTTATGCATAATGCATGAAAACAATGAGGGACAAGCTCAAGGTGTACCAAAAGCGGTGCTAATGAAAGTAGGGCTCCTGCATGTGCTTTCCCATCTTTTCCCTCTCACGTAGGTTTGGTTCATCTAGTCTCAAATCCCCTGCTTTCAGTTATTAATTATTTGCAAAGTAAAAGAACCTGCAGGATGCACTGGTGGAACTTGAGCAGTTGCTAGATTACCGGAGAGCCGGAGTAAACCATCACAAAGGAATATATCCATGCCTATTTCTTATTCAAACCAAGCCTTCACTAGACTCAGAGATGAAGCTTAAAAATACGATTAGTCATGTCTATCTGCTTGTGTGATTGACAATTGGGCTCATAGACCACCAAGGTTCTTGCAAGACAAACCGGACTTTTGAGAACCAAAAGCATGGGAATCACATCATGGCACATGTATGCACCTAAATCCATATGTTCATTCAGGGATTGACCATCTGCTTGTAACTTGCATTGCCAAAAAAATGGAGAAAAGTGTTTCTGCCCCCAACTAATGAAAGGGAAAAAGAAAATTGAATATGCAATCACATGCATTATCCAATGTTTTGGTGAATGATAGAAAATAAATAAAGAATATTAATAAAACTAATATGGAATTAAGTTACTAAAATCATGGCTATCATAATCTTAATTGAACTTGGATATAATTAATGATATTTGATAAGATAATTCAATAAATAAGAAAGAGAGATTCCCAGTTCTACTAAGATTATAAAGTTGACTATCTAAATGATAGGAAATAGAAAGAACTATAAAATGATACTATCCTAATCCTAATAGAACGAGGAAGTTAACAAATTAATTAATATAAAATAGGAAATATAGAAAAAAGTTCAAAAATAATGGAATTTTCAAATCAAAGTAGGATTAGATGTCATAATCAAAGCAGGACTAGAAGTGCAACCAAAGTAAGATTAGGAAGTGCCCTCTATAACTAACCCAACATATTCCAATATACAGACCCTAGTCCCTTCCTCCTAGCCGGAGTTACTGACTGCTGGCACCCAACACTGCCAAGCAATCTAGCATGGTTGCGCCCCTGTCCACCCGCAGCATCCTCCAGCCCCAACGCACCCTGCCATGCGGTTGTTGGCTACCTGTGTGCGCCCTGCCCGCACTGCTGTCGTCTACACTGCGTGCCCCTCTGTCGCCTACACTGCGTTTCCAGCCCACCTGCACGCATGCTCCACCCATGCCCAGTCTGCCCGCGCCCAGCCACCTTTAACCTCACCCAGCTCCACCCCACCCGTGCAAACGTCAAATTAATCAAGAGAAAGACAATTGTACCGCTCCTGTGATTCGGATCGGGCGGGTCGAGCTCCTCCATCTCGTACTCGTCCAGAAGTACCAGATTCCTGTCGGGCTTCTCACTCAGCGATAGGAACGCGGCTGTAGAGGTATAATCGGAAGAAGAAGGAGTCGACGTCGAAGCCGCCGTTCCTTCGCAATCGCGAACGCTCTCCAATCCATTGTTGTGCTCCCTGGTCCTCCGCCTGCTGCTCTCTGGCGGGGCCTCCCCGTGTGCTACTCTGACAGGTGAGAATGGGGTCAACAATGGCTTCGAGAGCGGAGAAAGTGGCCGGAAGGAAGCAGGAGCACAGTAAGAAGGCAGGGGGGAGGAATGGCGGCAGATGCGGAGAGGCGCAACGACGAGCGAATGTTCGCGCGATAGCGAGGGGAGCGCCGCGGAGAGCTGGAGGGCTCCCGCCTCCATGGCCATGGGAGCCGCGCCTGCCCTCGAACAGCGACGACACGACGGGAGAGTGAGCTGTCTCTAAGCTCCGACGATCACGTTATCCGGAATTTTCGATTATTTGTTATAACTTTGAATACAAAATTAAGAAATAAAATTTGATTTATTGGTTTCTAAAATACAGGTATTTACGGCACACAATATATATAATAATCGAACCTATTTACAAAAAAACAATTCCATTTATTTAAGCTATCTAGGATGTTGGCTGCATGATAATAGGGTTTCTCTATTGAAATACATTTTAACAGAACATGTCAAAAATGTGTTTGACAACCATGATAAAAATATGATTCTATACATAATCCCTTCCTGAGTAAAAAATTTAAATTTTTTATTTCCTATGGTCTCCTCCTTTTTTTGTTGAACATGATCACCCTACACTATACTGTTTTCTGATCAAACATGATAATTTATTTTTAGGTGTATTAGGTTCTATCTTAATATATTATTTTATTACAAAAAGTATAAAAATTATAGTATAACCAAACACCGCATTATCTTCGGTGAACTTGAAATGTGCTCGTTAGTCCATTTTCACTCGCATGACAAAAGTAAGAAAAAAAATATAATATGCTATTATATATCAAGTTTTAGTGTTGACATGCTATTATATATCAAGTTTGTCACTCCTAAATTCATGTTAGCATATACCTTATTGAAATCATAACGTGTACAATATCATTATTGAAATGATAACTCCTAAAACAAAGTCTGCACAACAGTGTGATTGATCATATTTTTAAATTTTTATCATTATAAATGTGTATCTAAATTAAGGAACAATTAACGAGGGGCATCAAGATTGAGGTTATGAAATGTTTCTTTTATTCACAGGTTATGAACTGTTAAAATTAGCATTTATGTAGGGACCTAATAAGTTAATACCTCATCTTTACAAGGCCTAATGCCCTGTTTGGTAACACCATTAGGTATCTTTATCACTATCAATTTTAAAATTGATATTGATAAGAATCATTAAGAAGTGTTTAGTTAATTATATTAATTTTGAAATTTATAATGCAAACAACATATATTATGTAATATAAGTGTCAACCTGTATTAATTTTGACATTGATACTTCAACATTTGAAAATATTAATATCAATATTGATATAGTACCAAAAATAAAACTTTAACCAAACAAGGCATAAGATACTTAATAAGACATCGCATCACTTGATTATTTTTAAAACTTTTGATGAGAATATCCTACTCTATCCCACACATTTTCAACCTATTTTGTTGTCTCACGGTATCTTTGTTGCCCAATGACATAGGGTATATTTCATGATAAAGCAAGTTTTCTCTTGAAAAATACATTTTCATAATAAAATTTGTCAAAAGAAGATATTTCACAATCAGGATAAAAATACCAATTTATAGAGTTTCTTCTTACATTAAATGAGATGAAATCCCTCTTTCTTTCTTGTTGTTCTCCAAGTTTATTACATATGATCCCCACCTTGCAAGATAATATTTTCAAGTAAAACATGTCAGATTTACGTTTTAAATATCTTATATTTTATTTTAATATAATTTTATCTCAAACGTGTACAAAACCGTATTTTATAACCAGACAAGAAATTTGCAACTATGACCAAGCAAAACATCATCAAACTTGGGCCGACTTCTTAATTTGACTGTGATGGTATTTATTTTGACTTACAACTGTAAATTTCCTATCTTGTTTTATTGTAAAATGCTTAATTTAAAAATGAGAAAACAACTAACAAGTATAATCATGTAAAGACAGAAACTAAATGAAGTACTTATATCTATCTGAGTCTTAGTTCTCGCTTCCTAGCATGTTACTAAGGGTCCATCATGCTTCCACTCTTATTCTATCTTAACTGAATCTCACATTCGGTATGTCAGGCAGCTCTACTCTTGGATTTCTGAGTAGGCCTTTTCACTCCGCAGTACAAGAGTAACCAAAGGACATCCTGACAATCTCATGTCAGAATGACATCGAGGTCGTGACTCTTTCAAGCTTCCTTGCTCAAGAGTCTATCCGAACAAGATAGAATTAAAGAGAATAGCATGCTAGGAGAAACAAAGTAACATCTTATTACATCGAGGAACTAAGAGTACAATAGATATAAGAACAGAAAATAACTTACATTCTGTCGATTACATGAACTACTTGTAGTTGTCTCCTCCTCGAGACTACTCCATCTTTACAATGACTTGATTACAAAGAGACATCACTCTCATAATCTTACTTCTCTCGAGAATACAGGACTAGAAACACTCTAGGACTCTAAGGACTCAAGCTTGTAAGAAGTTTTTTCCAATGTCTTGAATGCTTGGAGGTGCTCTCTTTATATAGGACTCCGGGTCTTCAGATGAGAATGCTGGAGTTCTCTAGAAAGATTCTTTGCTGATAACTCTTGCTGACTTCTAGTCTTCTTGGAAAATAAGCTTCTTTTCTTGATCGTCCATCTGTCCTTCTTCTAGAAATTTATTGCGTCACTGATGACGTCATAATGCTATCTAACAAAAAACTTAAGTCATTGCTGACTACATTGTGTCTTCTAGATAAGTCTTGAATTTTTAAAGACTTATCGTGTCCTCATCTTCCTCGTAGCAAGCTGGACAGATATTTTTGTCATGCTTTAAGAATTTACATAATTCTTTCTGGCAATATACTGAATTCTTTATCCTGCCAGAGGATATGTTCTCCATGAACTTCTCAAGTGCTTTAACAGTTTGTTCATTTGATTTTTTTCCCAGTGGAAACAATGAGATAGTTTTTGCCTTGGTAATGAAGCCAAGTTCTACCAAATTTCAGCATCTTCTCTGTTTGTTGTACGAGGACCTTGAGTCCCAATGCTCTTCTGTAGCTTATAGCTTCTGGACTGATTCCAGGATACTCCTTTCTCTCGGCAAGATCAACAACTTTGTTATAACTATCAGTAATTATTCCAAACTGAATAATATGGACTACTTCAAAATATTTCTTATCTTCGAAGTCTGGACTAGCACTGAAAAATTTCATAAAGATAATTGAATCTTTCTGCACTAAAGGATTATACTTGAAAAATTCTCGTGCTGAGTTCTGAATATATGCTGGAAGAAGAGAGATCTCTTCCATTCTCGGACTGAGATAGATTGTTGCAATTCCTTCAATCTGGTACATGTCTCGAACTAATGTGGGTGAGATACCCTGTATTAGGTGTAATATTGGATATATTCAAGAATGATCTGGATATATTATGACTGATGGTTCTAAGGCATATAAAGTTTTAAATGTTGTGGTATACTAATCCAGTAGGATAGAATCGTCTATAAATTCTGGTTTTGGCAATGTTGGAATTTTCTTCTTTTCGTTGGGAGATTGAGGTTGAAATTTCTGGACAAGTTGAAATGAAGATACTGGTGAAGTTTTGTCAGAAGCAACTGACTGTACTTTGGAAGATTGAGCTTCCTTTTCTGCTGAAGGCTGAGCTTCATTAATCTTTGAGGACGAAACCTCTATACTGTGTTCTTTTTGAACTATATTTTGTTCCTTTGATGGAACTAGACTTTTACCTGTTTGCAAAGTTCTCAGTTCTTCTTGAAGAGCTTTGATGCTTGCTTGAACATTCAACTCACGCTGAATTGCATTATAGAGCCTGGTCTTAATATATTCTATAAATTTTTCTAAACTCTCAAGATCTTTTTGAATATCAATTTTTTCTTCCATTGCTTTCTCTGATTCTTTTGTAATTCTTTCTAATCTCTTACAGAGTTCTTCTGGATTCAATGCCATTCTCGAGATAAACTATCTGTAAGCACATTGTTAGTACCTTTAATAACTTCAATATCAAAATTAAACTCTGCAAAGTAACTCTGCCATCTTAAAATCCTTTTGTTCTCTGGTAATGCTGCATAATTATTTTTAATAAAAGCGTTTACTTGAGTATTATCAGTTCTTAATAGAAATTTCTTAGGTAATAAAAAATAAGCGAATTTTTTGATTCCTTTCTTAGTTGTTAATAATTCATTTTCATTAATATGATAATTTTGCTATGTTGCTGTAAAAGTACCTGAAGTATATCTGCATACTCGTTCTTCTTTTTCATTCTTTTTCTTTAATACTGCTCCCCAGTAACTTTCTGAAGCATCTGTTTCTAGTATTAGAAAATCTTCTTCTAAGGGCATTTCTAATCTAGGTAAATTTTTACATTTTTCCTTTATCATCTGAATTTGCTTGCTTAAATCTTCTGTCCATATAAATGGTACATTTTTCTTAAAAAGTTTCTGTAAAGGACTTCTTATTTTAGAACAATTTTATAAAAATTGTTCTGCATAATTTAAACATCCTAAAAACTTTTGCCAATTTTCTATTTTTTCTTTTGCCAATTTTGTTTTCTTTTTAGATAAAACTATTCCATGTTCTTTACATTTTTATGCAAAGATTTTTAAATGTTCTTCATGCTCTTTCCGGGTATTAGAGCATATGAGGACATCATCAACATATACAAGACAGAATCTATTTAAACATTCAAATGCTTTATCCATTCTTCTCCGAAATATTTGTGGTGCATTCTTTAATCCAAATGGCATTACTAACCATTCATAATGTCCTTGTGGAGTACTAAATGTTGGTAAAGGTATGGATTCTTCATCTAATCTTATTTGCCAAAATCCTGACTTACAATCAAATTTAGAGAAAAATCTTTTTCCTCGTGTAAGATTTACTAGTGTTTCTTTATGTGGTAAAAAATATCCATCAAATACTGTATAATCATTTAACTGTTTATAATTTACTACCATTCTAGCTTTTCCTCTTTTAATCTCACTATGGTTTCTTACCATGAATGCAGGGCTACTATGTGGACTTCTTGATTTTCTTATTATTTTCATCTGTAATAATTCAGCTATTTGAGTTTTAAATTCTTCTATATCCTGAGAATTATATCTCATTGGTTTAACTCTTATAATCTTATTTTTATCTTTTAGTTCTATATGAGCATAATCTCTCCCAATATCCCAAAATGCTAAAGGATTTTCTGAAAAGTTACTTTCAAATAATTTTTCTAAATCTTCTACTGTCATTTTCTGTTCTTATATCTATTGTACTCTTAGTTCCTCGATGTAATCTTTTCTGATAAGATTATATTAACATATGATGGAAAAGAAATAGTTTTATATAGATGACAAGTACAAATAGTATTTATATACCTGTTGGACTAATAAGAGAAAATTATGAAGTAGAATATATATTTGCTTTTATAGATAGTGGATCAGGAATGGCATTATGTAAGGAAGGTATTTTACCTCAAGAATTAATAACAGAAGTACCAAGAAAAACTGGTATAGATATAGCAGGAAAAGTTCATGTTATGGATAAAGGAATTCGAGATTTTAAAATTCTTATGGGAAAATATATAGTTAAGATAAAAATGATATATGTAAGTTCAATCATAAATAATGATATGATACTTGGAAACGATTTTATTTCACAATTTAAAGTTTATATTCAAACACCAATTTTATTAAGATTTAAGAGTCCATGTAATCACTGGATAACTATATTTAGAAGTAAAAAAGCATATCAAAGAAAATTACCTATACAATGGATACGCAGCCAGCGTGGTGATAATAAGATAAAATTAAAAATTGAAACAGAAAAATTTGATCTTAGAAAACCCTTATTACAATTACAAATGACAGTAGAAGATTTAGAAAAATTATTTGAAAGTAACTTTTCAGAAAATCCTTTAGCATTTACTTAAAATTATATTATATATGTTACTTCAATCCCTAAAATGATTATCTAAAAACTAAAAAAACTAAATATGATTTAATTTTAAAAGTTTTATCAAGGTATAAGAGGAAAATTTAGAGGTCAATTAACGTGATGTTTGATTTGACTTAATGTTAAAATCTTATTTTCATCTTAATCCCTTATAGAACACATAATCTTAGTTAGCTTTTGAATGCACTTAGTAAGGGGCTGAAATCTTAGTTGATAAAATTATGATATTCAGATCTTATTTTGAGTTATCCTGGTGGTTGACATCTTACTCCCTATGGGAATGTGAGCCTCGAGTAGGTTTGTTTGGTTGCATGAAAAAGAAAAACATTGAAAATGTTTTATCATGGGGTGTTGGTTGCACAACAAAATTTTCTACACTTTCATGATAAAAATTTGTATTAAAATAAAATGTAAACTAACCAATTACCTAAAATTATCATGTTTGGGGAGGTGTGATAACCAAAATAGTGAGAGTTCACATAAGATCAAAAGAGATGGGGAGACCACGAGATAAATCTTGTTCAAGAAGAAAATCTCTCTCTCAAACTCAAACTCTAAACTTCAGTCCATATACGGATTTGTCTTTTCCATTTTACACGGTCTTTCTCTAAGCTTTCTCATATGCCTAATTCATTCAAGTCATACTGGATATGCCTACACCAAGTTAACTTGGGTCTACCTCGCCTCCTCTTCTGTGCTGACAAACTCAGGGTCTTGACTTTGTCTGGCAGACATCTCAAGAGGGTGCTGCCTGATTAGTCCAAACCAACGGAGTCTTCCCTCCTTAACATTATTCTTGATTCTTGCAACTCTTACTATATCCCTGATACACTCATTGCGGATTCTATCTATCCAAGTGTGGCCACTCATCCACCGTAACATCCACATTTTAGCTATACTCAATTTGACAATATGTTTCTTCTTAGTTGCCCAACACTTACTACCGTAGATCATAGTGGGTCTTATGGTTGTACAATAGAAATTTTCTTTCAATTTTATAGAGATTTTACGATTCCATTGAATCCTTGTTGCCTACTTCCATTTCAGCCAACCCACTTTGATCATATGGTTAACATCTTCATCACATTCCCCGTCCATATGTAAGATTGAACCCAAATATTTAAATTGGGTGCCTGATATGAGGACTTTTTCATTCAAGATAACTTTGACCTCTTCCACTCTCAAGGTTTTGCTAAATCTCAAATGTATATATGCTGTCTTCATCTTGCTAATCTTGAACCCCTTGGCTTCAACACGGTTCTCAATTGTTCAACTTTTTTGTTAATACATTCTCAAGTCTCATCAATAAGTACAATGTCATATGCGAACATCATACACCAAAGTAAACTCTCTTGTATAACTTTAGTTATTTCATCAATGATTAGGACAAAAAGATAAGGGCTTAGAATGGATCCTGGGTGTTGACCTCTCGTACATGTCCATGATGATATTAATGAATCCACTAAGCACACTCTTCCTTCTTAACACCTACCAAAGAACCTCTCTAGGAACTCAGTCATAGGTTTTTTTTAAAATTGAGAAAAACCATATGAAGATCTTTCTTCAAGTCTCAATATCTCTCTACTAATGATCTTGCTAGAAAGATAGTCTCCTTAGTTAATCTACTTGGCATGAACCCAAATTAGTTTTCGGAGATCTCAGTACACTCTAAGTCTCCTCTCCATAATCTTCTCTCGCAACTTCATGATCTGACACGTAATCTTGATACCTCTATAATTCTCACAATCTTGAATGTCCCCTTTTCACTTAAATATTGGGATGATGATGCTCTTTCTCCACTCATTTGACATCCTACTAGAGATAACTATTTTGTTAAAGAGTAGGGTTAGCCACTCCACTCCTTTCTCACCTAAACACTTCCAGACTTCAATTGAGATATTATTAGGACCACACGTCTTTGAGGTCCCCATTCTCCCCAATGCAAGACGCACTTATAGCGAGGTAAAGTTTTGGGAGGACTCTTCCCCTTGCTTTCGATCTTGATCCGACTCCGTTGTGCTTTCTTGAAAATGTTCATTGAAGAGTGTTTCGAAATAGCTTTTCCACCATTCCTAGATATTCTCGTCTCAGGTCAACACTCTCCCCTCCTTATCTTTAATACACCGAACCTATGCTATGTCCCGAGATCTCCTCTCTCTCAACTTGGCTAGTAACTTTTATATTCAATCTTTAAATTAAGACATCAACTATTAAATTATCAAATAGTTCTAATCATAAAATTTTCAAATGACTAACTACTTTAGAAATACATTGAATCTCAAAATCTGAACATTGTCAACTGTCACCTTAGTTATCCACCTCTGAAAATAAAAATTTATAAATGAAAAAATCCCAATTTTCATTTTTAAACCTTCTTCACCTTAAATAACCATCTCCAAAAGTAAAAAATTAATCACTTACAATTAAATAAATTAAAAAAAATATTATTATAGTCTTGTTTTGCGAAACAGTATCAATATCTACCTTTTCCAATTCAAAGATTAAACATTAATTAAGCCAAGACAAAAAGGGCTAAGATGCATCATCAAACAATCTAAATACATAAACTTCTAACAAAATCAAAGATCTAGGGTACAACCAGACTAATCAAACACCACCTTGGTATGCCCGGTTTTCATGCCCCCTTGCCAAGACTACCTTGAATCTACTCGAAGATATTGACTTCCTTACACATTCTTGGGGTGTGTTTGATACAAGTTTAATTTAGGGATAAATATGACTCATCCCACAATTTTGAAGGAGTTTGTTACATATTTAATTTCAACATAATTATAATTTATCCCAAAATAGTTGGGGATAAACTAATGGGGTGTTTGGTTGCATGATAACGAAGGTTTTTGTTTTAATTTTTAAAAATTGTAAGAAAACTTGTTAAAAGAGGTGTTTGGTAACCATGACAATTTTATGTTTTAAAAGTGATTTTCTTCTTAAACAAAAAAAGTGGGTCTCACCTCTTTCTTTTTTCTTGTGGTCCCCACTTTGTTTGGTCATGTGTGGTAGTTACTCTTTTTTGTAATCACATCCCTCCAAACATGATAATTTTATGTCATGAGTTGGTTCACTTTTTATTTTAATACAATTTTTTATCATGAAAGTGTACAAAAAATTATCATGCAACCAAACACCCCATAAGGGTCCATTTGGATCCCCGTAAAATTGGGTGGCATAGTAAGTTTTCCCAAAAAGTTCAATAGCATGACTATTTGATTGCCTCTAATATACGTAGTCAACTGAAAATATTTTCTGTTGACCACATAAAACTTAGATTTTGGCGTCCGTTGCCATGCGACGTATGCCATTTTCCGGAGAAAGGCCCAAGACATAACAGTTGTTGGCCAAATTAAATAAACATGCATATATTTATTTATAACTTTAAAAATTTCTAATCATGAACTCTAAATAATATTTTATTAAATAATAATTTTAATTGTAGGTCTTTAAGTTGTTAAAATTATAAAAATTAATCAATTCAAATTTTATGCAGTTTCATGTCAATATTATATCATAAGAAAAAAAGAAACTTATATATAATTTGTAAACCTATATAGAATTACAATATTTTTATAGAAAATGATTAAGTGAAATTAAATATCAAATCATATTTTGAAAATTAATGACATAACATATTTTTAGTTTTCCTTCAAATTACGGTAAAAGAAACATTTCAAAAAAAATTGTTTTCAGATCTACCAAACAAAACGTACGGGCATATTTTTCCGTGAAAAGTTAATTCGAGCTAAAATATTTTCAATGTTTTTCCTCTTCCATGCAACCAAACGGACCCATCCCTGTATTAAGCCCATAACAAACAGGATCAACAACATCCGAAAACATCTCACATCTCGGGCGGGTGTCCTGAGTGCGGTCGAAGGAAACGGAACACCGGAGCCCAAAGAAATGTACATCAAAGCAACACGTAAATAAGCGGATTTTGTTCTCATAACAAAAGGGATTCCCGACAAGAACACATGGATCAAAAAGACGGAATAGCAGTCCTCATTGGCTACGGTTTCTCTTTCTTAGTACGCCCGGTTGATGGCCCAGACCCTGATGACTCCATCCGTGTAACCGGAGAAGAGAGTGCTCCCGTCGGAGCTCCAGTTCAAGCTTGTACAGTACAGCATCTGAAAATACAATTGAAGAGTACAGAGGAAATCGACCAAGAAAAAAAATAAGGTGTTAGGATGTACAACAAATTTTTATGCACTTTAGTAACAAAAAAATTTGTGGGGATATGCGATAACAAAAGAGGCGGAGTATCACTCGAAAAAAAAAGCGTCTCAACTTTTTTTTTGTCCAAGAAGGAATCCCTTTAAAAATAAAAATTTGTAATAGTCTAAATTATGGATTGCAGAATCAGCCCATCAAGATCGGGATCAACCGATCTCAGATCGATGTTGGACGATCCAATTCTTACAATTTTTATATTGTTATGTGTGGACATAGTGTTAACCCCGCGAAAAAAAAAGAGAGGAGTGATTGCGGTCATGTGGTACCATGAACTTAACTGACCCGTAAGAACATCAAATATGGTCGGCATACTCCTCAAATATGAGAAAGCGCGGCAATATACTAAGTAGGTCAGACCTGGTCAACACAAATCTGCAGGGTAACACAAAAAAGAGAAAAGTGGGGAATTCATGCACAGGAGGACTGAAGTGCTGATTGCAAACAATGTGACCATCATTAAAAAAAAAGAGGATGGGGAAAGAAAAATGTCAGCAAGCAAACGATCAGGAAGGGAAGCCGATGATTATGGGTGATTTATTAAACCGGTAGACCATGCCCCCCGGAAGAGGTGGCCGCCGGTATATGTCATCTTCATTCAGGCCGAACGCCAACGGTTCTCCAAGGGAGGGGTTGACGACTGCCCTTTTCAATGATTATTTATTTATTCATTTATTTTAAGCCAACCGGCCATGGCTCCCCGGAAGGGTGGTCGGAGACAAAGGTCATCTTCCTTAGGTCGAACGCCAACGATCCCCTAACGGAGGGGTCGACGATGACCTTATCCATTCGTTGAGCCCCGTCCTGAGTCATTTAATCCAGTCTATCAAAAAAAAAAAAAAACAGAACATTCCGCTGGTTTCAGCCCCACGTTAGACACACCAATGCCATACCACATCTTAATAAAATGAGAGCGAGTTTAAAGCACTACGAAGCCGCACAGCAATCTGACACCAAAAAATGGAAGGAAACGAAACGCGAGCATAAGAAGCTACAATCAGGATCCGAAAAAAAAAAGAATGAATGATGGCAAGAGGGCAGAGAGTTCTGCCAAACATCCAAACCTGAGCCCGGCAGGTCATCGAAAGGCTCTCAAAAAAAAGAAAGGGGAAGAGATTCACCGAGAAGCAGCGCGCGCTGCCAGTAGCTCTGAAGCCAGCACCGAACAGGAAACAAGGGAGAGCCCACCTTGCATGTCAAAGAAAAAATGAGAAAGAAGAAGAAGCCGCGGTTAGCTTAGGTCCGGCAGTAAAAAAAAGGGGAGAGTGAGATGAAGGAGGGCGTAAGATGAAAGAGAATGGCCCTCACCTCGACCCTACAATGCGAAAGACGCCTGGACGGAGAGCGGAAAGCCAGACGGCCTCCACGCGCACAGCCAACAAGGGGGGCCGCAGGAAACCTGCACAACAAATAAAGGCGATGATAAGAAAATGGATAGCGAGTTCTAGCAAAAAAATGTAAGAGGAAAGGCAAAGGGGATAGAGAGAAAGAGCACCTCAGAGGGCGCACAATGGGTCAACACCCCGGCGTCGCCGCCGGACCACACTCACCGCACCGTTGGTCGGGTCCTTCCCTTTCTTGCCGGCAGTGAAGCCAGGCCCCGCCTGTGTCGACCGATGGATGGGAGGAAGAGGAGATGCACTCTCGGTCACCAGAGGCAACAAAAAAAATGAGGTACAGGGAATATACGTAAAGAAAATAAGGAGGGAGGGGGATCTCACGGAGAAGAGGGGCTCCGCGAAGCTCGACCCCGAGGAAGACTGGGGAGAGGAATGCCCCGCCCGATGAGCTTTGCGGAGGAGCCAGAGGCTGGAAACGCCAATAGCGAGGAGCTCTCCGCCACGGTCGACAACCGGGGGGGCAGCGCGAAGGGAAGAGAAGGAGGAAGAGCTCCCCCGAAGCTTGACTTGAAGGGGCCCCGCCGCAAGAGAGCCGAGCAGATCTGGCCAGCCGCAAAGAAGATCCCCGCCAATGAAAAAAAAAACGTGGAAGAGCCAAGGCCGGAAACGTCTAGCAGGGAAGAAGCCTCCGCCACGGAGAGACGTCCCGAAGCTCGAACGCGCCGGTCAGAGGGACTTGCTGGAGGAGCTCCAGGAGAGGGAGTCACCGAGGGGCTTGCGGAAGCTTGACGACGGTGAGGCCGGTGAGGAGGGGGATGGGGCGCCGTTGCCTCTGCCGCGCCTGCCAGCCCAGCCGCCCGCAGGACAGGGGTGAAACACCCAGGGGCGGAAATGCCCAGAATAGCCCTTCGCGAAAGTTCTCCCGCCGAGGGCCGCTGTCGTGAGTCGATGCCCCCATGTTCGGGCGGCATGTTATTCATGCCGGCTAAATTAAGACAGAACACATGTCTGGTTTGGGCGCTATGGGAATTTTGACCGGAGTCAAAATTGAATCAAAAGAAGGAGGCGGACATACCATGGCCCCTCCCGTTCCAATATATATATATATACATTATGCATATATATGCACAACGAAAACATACGCAGAAATGAATAAACGATCATGGCCGATGGTCGATTTTGACCAAAGTCAAAATTAAAGAAGAGATGGTAGCGTCTTGACACTTGAGAAATAAACCCAGAAGGGGGGAAATAAAAAAGGGGGGGAGGTGATGCTATCGTTCGGTAAAAAAAAAAAAAGAAGAAAAAAAAATGAAATGATGTCCGTTGGAAACAAAAGAAAGGAAAAAAAAAGAGTGCAATGATGTCTTTTAGGAAAAAAATAATAATAAGAAAAAAAAAGAAAGAGAAGGACGATGTCCGTTGGAAGCAAAAAAAAAGAGAGAAAAAAAGAAAGAAAAAAAGGTGGTGTCTGTTAAAAAAAGAGAGAGAAAGAAAAAAAAGAGGGAGAAAAAAGAATGAGATGATGTTCGTTGACAAAAAAAAATGTATATAAAAAAATAAGAAAAAGGAAGGAAGAGAAAAGAAGATAAAAAAGGGGGAGAAGAAGAAGATGGTTCCCCGTAAAAAAAAGAGGGGGAGAATAAAAAAAAGAGAAGAGCAAAAAAAGGGGGGATATTCTTTTCCGTTTTTTTTAAAAAAAGGAAAGAAAATGATGATGTCCTTCCGTCAAAAAAAAAGAAGAAAAGGAAAAAAAGGAAAAAGAAGGAAAAAGAGAAGGAAGGAGGAGAAATAAAAAATATACACATGTCAAGTGGGCTGCACATGTGTATGACCCGATTCCCGGCCATATATTTTGTTTAAATTTTAAGAGGGAATAAAACTCCTAATAGCTCTTAAATGGGCTCGAAAATAGCTCAATTGGTTCGTTGGACCCGTGCATCCCCGTACATACATTGGGCCTTCATTTTGACCATTTGGGCGGAAATTTTCAAAAGGAAGGCAAAAATACGTACCCAAATAGGAGATCCGAAAATCCTTCGAAAAATGATTTGAGGGACATTTTGTGTAATTGGCGTCACAACCCTCCATAAAGGTGACCAAAGCCAAAATGCCCCCGCCTTCCCTCACACCTACCATAAAGCAAAAGGCATAATCAAATATTTTCAAAGTTACCCTCCCCTCTCCTCACACCCTCAAAAACAAGGAGAAGTTGGGGCATTTTATGGACCAAAATACCCCCCTCTTTTGGCATATAAAAACCCATGAATTCCTCTTGGAGAGGAGAGAGGCAACATTCCCCAAGGCATTCCCCATACGTAAAGTGCAAAGAGCTCCCCTTGTCCCATCGCCCAAGAGAGTGGAAGGAAGGAGGAGAGGCCAAAGTTCCATTTTTTCATGGAATTGGCTAAGTCTTAAGGTATACCGTGGAGCTCGATCATCGTCACAACGCGGCGATAGCGTGTTGGACGTCGAAGCAATCAGTAACGGCCTATAAGGCAAGGAGGAATATCACCCATTTCATCGAGGCCCATTTAAGGCTCTCGAAAGCCCAATTGGCCATCATCAATGTGGATCAAGATCACGTGTGACCTCACCTCGACGAATCAAGCTCGATTAACTAAGGCCTAAGGAAAAAATCACTCATCAAAGCCCATTAAGGCTCCCAAGGCCTAATTGACCATCTTCAAGTGAAGTGCAAGACCATGTGCTCCCATTTCAAATGAACCAAGTCCAATCAACTAAGGCCCAATTAGGCCTTGACCAACATGAACAAGAGACCGGTCCAAGGCCCATTAAGGTGGGGCTTAGGCCCATTAAGGTCTACAAGGCCCAATTAACCATTTTTCAAGGAAGCTCAATGTCATGTGACTTCATTCCAAGCACATCAAACCCGGTCCACTAAGGCCCAGTCCGGTCTTAACCGAGATGAACATGAGATCGACCCAAGGCCCATTAACATGGAAAGTGGGCTCGTTAAGTCCATGATGATCAAACTCCAATTGAACCAACATGAACAAAAGTCCAACTCCACTATGAAAGAGAAAACCCCACAACGGTTCAATGAAAACCCCCCAACGGTTGGTGGAGGAGAGAGAAACCCCCAACGGTTGGTGGAGGAAAGAGAAAACCCCCAACGGTTGGAAAGATAAAACCCCCAACGGTTGGTGGAAGAAAGGAAGCCCCCAACGGTTGGAAGAAAGGAAACCCCCAACGGTTGGAAAGAACACCCCTAACGACTGACGGATGAGAGAGAAACCCCCAACGGACCATCAAGGCCCGTCAGCTCGGTTAATCCCCGATCGGGAGATACCGACTGGCGGATGAGAGAGAAAGCCCCAACGGCTCACCCAAAAAAAATATCTCAAATTTCATCAACTCGGCTTGCTCCCAAACGGGCAATGCCGAGAAACAAAAAATTCCAAAGCCCATTAATCCGGTTAATCCCCGATCGGGAAATACCGGGTAATGGATGAAAAAAGTCCAAGACCCATTAATCCGGTTAATCCCCGATCGGGACATACCGGGTAATGGATGAAAAATCCCAAATTCCATCAACTCGGCTCACCCCCAAAACGGGCAATGCCAAACAAAGTCCAAGACCCATTAATCCGGTTAATCCCCGATCGGGACATACCGGGTAATGGATGAAAACCCCAACATCATCAACTCGGCTCGCCCCCAAACGGGCAATGCCGGGAAACAAACAAAGTCCAAGACCCATTAATCCGGTTAATCCCCGATCGGGAAATACCGGGTAATGGATGAAAGCCCCAAATTCATCAACTCGGCTTGCTCCCAAACGAGCAATGCCGACAAACAAAGTCCAAGACCCATTAATCCGGTTAATCCCCGATCGGGAAAATACCGGGTAATGGATGAAAAACCCCCAAATTCCATCAAATCGGCTCGCTCCCAAACGAGCAATGCCGACAAACAAAATTTCAAGGCCCATTAATCCGGTTAATCCCCGATCGGGAAATACCGGGTAATGGATGAAAATTTCAAGGCCCATTAATCCGGTTAATCCCCGATCGGGAAATACCGGGCAATGGATGAAAAACCCAAATTCATCAACTCGGCTCGCTCCCAAACGAGCAATGCCGACAAACAAAGTCCAAGACCCATTAATCCGGTTAATCCCTGATCGGGAAATACCAGGTAATGGATGAAAAGTCCAAGCCCCATTAATCCGGTTAATCCCCGATCGGGAAATACCGGGTAATGGATAAAAATCCCAAATTCATCAACTCGGCTTGCTCCCAAACGAGCAATGTCGACAAAAAGTCCAAGGCCCATTAGTCCGGTTAATCCCCGATCGGGAAAATACCGGGTAATGGATGAAAACCCCAAACTCATCAACTCGGCTCGCTCCCAAACGGGCAATGCCGATGAACAAAATTTCAAGGCCCATTAATCCGGTTAATCCCCGATCAGAAAATACCTAGTAATGGATGAAAATTCCAAGCCTCATTAATCCGGTTAATCCCCGATCGGGAAATACCGGATAATGGATGAAAATCTCCAACGCCCATCGGTCCGGCTAATCCCTAAAAAGAAATGCCGGGTCGTGGGTATCATGTCCAAGACCTAGCAAGTCGGTTAATCCCCGATCGGGAAAATACCGCTTGTTGGATGTGGAATCACAAAGCATTGGATCCAAAAAAAGAGAGGAGATCGTGAGGCTAGATTCAAGGCAGATGCCGCCTTCTAGCCCCGGGCCTAGTCCCAAAAAAAGAAAGAGAGGGAAACAGAAAGGAGAAATGAAAAAGAAATAACGGGAGAGAGAAGGCAGTGCCGATACTCCTGCTTGCTATTTCATTTTTTTTATATTCAAAAAAATGAACACATATCTTTTCCTTGCATTTGTCCCGTCTTGAATGTGTTACCATGGCAGTTAATCAGGGGTTACTGAGCCGCCGCTCAGTGTAATTAACATCGAATCCATTTGTGGATTGATGGAGAGAGGTCAAACCATAATTTAAAGAACCCACACCATAACCTCGCTATGTTATTTATAATAACTCTAATAATCATCAAATTAATTTTTTAATGCCGAAAGAGGTAGAGCGAGAATCTTGTCATCATCGTTGTTGAGGATTTTCGCGCCAAAACGGTAAACGAGGGAAAAAGTTATCGCACCCGCGCAATATAATATTTTATTTTATCCCTCAAATAATTTTCACCAAAAATTAACCACAATTTCCGCCGCAAAAGAGTTTTAAAATTAAAAAGAGAGAAGAATCAGGCCGGAAGCAATGTTGCTGTTATCGTCAAAAAGGGATGTCCGCGCCACAATAAACAAAATCATCCATACATATTTTCACCTATATATTTTTGAACGATGGATGAAGTAAATCGCGAGGTTCGAACACGTAGATAAAATAGAGGATGAGGAGAAAAAGAGAGTACAATGTAAATGGTGTCAAAAATATATGAATGGATGTATACCGCTTGAAGGAACATAAAATCAGTGTGGATAATAACGTGAAGTGTGAAAAAGTCCAAACTAAGTTTAAGAAATAAATGAAAAGATATTTAATTGGGAGAGCATCATAAAGAGATGTTAAAATTGGGCAAAGACAAGATCTTCATGACGAGTTGCTATGACCGATAGACACCAATCTCATGTGTGGAAATGATAAGAAGAAAAGGAGCAAACTCATCTAGGTTAATTCATCGTCTTCGGAAGATGAAGAGAAGGAGACTCATGTCAGAAGAGCTATGAATGTTAGTAGGGCTTATGCCTGTGAGGACGAGGAATGAATAAGGGGACATGAGGTTTGGATGCCACCACTAGACGTTCTGATGTGATGGAAAGTACACAGCCTGTCTGTGGTACTGATTTTCGTCGGTCGCATTCAATTCAGCCGATGGCAAACACTGCCATATATAGACAGAGTGATAGAGGCTAGAGATCGACAAAGTATACATTAAAAAGAGTCAAGACTACGATCGGGGCAGTGAAGAAAGTAATCAAACACAGTGAAATTCTTTCTACATGCAAATATATGAAAATGTTAAGTTGTATTAATGGGGTGTTTGGTTGCATGATAATGAGCATTTTTATTTTAATTTTTAAAAATTGTAGTAAAAGTATATTTTAAAAGTGTTTGGCATGTGCTACAATTTTTTATCTTAAAATTTTTTTCACCCTCCTCCACGTGATAGAGAAAAAAAGAGATATTGAGCATTTTTTTTTCAAAAGCACACCCACAGCACATGGTGGACAAGCCTAACCCCATGTGCTACATAAGTGACTTTTCATTTATACACCAAACACCTAACCATCATTTTTTAAAATGATAATATTTTTGCCAAACATTATATTTTTATAGTTTTTAATTTTAAAATTTGTCAAGTTTCAATGTGTGATATCATTTTTTAACATGAAATCATATAAAAAAATAAAATGCAACCAAACACCCCATAAGCGTATGTTTAACATATTTTTGAAACAATATTAACAACAATGTATTTATTTTGTTTCATGTAAGTGTATCAACACATCCATTTATTAGCCTATATTTCAATATAATAGTAAATGCCATTGGTGAGGTTGGACCAAGATTGAAAGCCCTCACCTCCTAATAGATATACGGGGGTGGGTTGGATGAAATGGGGGTGGGTTGGATGAAGAAGTTGATAAGTTGATCACTTGGATAGATGGATTCAAATCCATCTGGAAGGAGAGAGGCAGTAATGCAATGTGTGATGGGTGAACAAGAATCACAAAGAGGTTCATCACAAACTTCTTTGGGTATCATTTCGAGGGAACTATATTTTTAAAATCCATAACAAGGTAAAAAATATAGATTATATGTTTGGCTTGATGACCATTGTGGTAGAGATTGGAGAGGAGAACATTGTGCAGTTTATTACTGACAATGAAACATCGTATAAGACTCTAGGGAAGAAATTAATAGAGACTAGACTCCACTTGTTTTGGATGTCTTGCGTCCTGTGTTGCGTACTCTATTGATCTTATGTTAGAGAACATTGAGAGAGATCTATTTGTAAAATCATTAGTCAATCAAGAATAACTGATCACATCATATATTTATGGACATCTTAAATTATTATATATCGTGAGAGAGCACACTGATGGTCATGATCTAGTTCGGCCAGTTCCAATTTGTTTCGCATTTTATTGAATTAGGAGCCTCTTTAGATATAGAAATGATCAAAAGAGACTCATACTCTCCATAGCTTACCACAATTACATGGATGCCTATAAAAACACGATAGTTAATATGAGATTCTATTGAAGATGAAGAGCCTTATTGATAATAATAAGTGGTGGGAAAAGGTACAATACTACATGTCTTTCATAGAACCACTAGGTATAAATTCTTAGATTGGTGGACTCAAATGATAAAAATCAAATAGGATACTTGTATAAAACAATGGACAAAGCAAAACTCAAAATTAAAAAGAAACATCCTAAGGATTATCAAAAGTGGTAAAAGATGATTGACAATAAATGAGACAAGATACTTCACCACGACCTTTATGCTACAGATATAAATTTAATTGTTGTCTTTCAATTTATTGATATAACAATGTGTTAATGGCTAATAGGGTGTTTGGTAGTGTTTTTTTCTCTTTTTTTTAACCTAAAATTTGAAAATAGGGAAAGAGAGGTGTTTGGTCACGTGTCCTGTCCGCTCCTTTTTTTTTGAAACAAAAAGACCTACTCCTAATATCTCTCCCGAAAATAAAACAGGGGAGGAGTTGTTTTATTTTCGGGAGAGACGCGGCGTCTGTTCCCTCTCAAGTCTTGTCCGTCTCCCCCGTCCAGACGTCACCCACGGCCCGTCTCGCAGGCCTCTCCCCCGTTCCAGGCGTCTCCCTCGGCAGCAACTACCCATTCCAGGCCTCTTCCCCGTTCCAGGCTCTCCCCGTGCCGAGGCGTCTCCCTCGGCATCTCCCTCTCCGGGGGTGGGGCGACGTCGGCAGGGGGCGACGGGTGCGTCTGTCCGCGGGGGGGGGGGGGGGGGGGGACGTCGGCGGGGCGGCGGGCGCGGCCGTCCGCGGGGGGGGGGGAGGGGGGGGGGACGTCGGGCGGACGCGGCTGTCCAGGGGGGTATTCTAGGTGCCAATTGATCCCGCATTCCTGAATTTTGATATGTTTGGTGAAATTAGAGGATCCTACATTATAACGTCACAATGTTACAACCTACAATAGTGTTGGCAAAAGTGTCAGCACGAAGTTACTTTTTGGGTCTATGTTGGGCAACATTATGGAGATACTGTCTCCTTGTGTTTGCAAATGCAAAATTAATAGGAAATTTGTTTGTGGACAGAACCTGCTTATGGAAGGATGGAACGTTGCCAGGAATTAGACCAAGTTCATATGTATGTTGTGATGTACTACGTTGTATTGACATGCAGTGTGTCATAGAGTTATTTGATTTTAAAATCATAACCAAACAGTATTCTATAAATTTTAAAAATTGTGACAATTTTGCCAAACATAAAATGGTTAGACTCTTTTAATTTTAAAATTAAAAATGAGAAGTCAAGTAGTCTTGATTTTAAAAACGAGATGGAATCAAAATTAAAAGAGCTGTCAAACACCCTATAATGCACTAACCGTGATATGTGTTTCATTGTGATAGGATATTTCTTAAATATGAGGACTCAAATGGTAAAAATCAAATGGGATACTTGTACGAAACAATAGACAAAACAAAACTCAAAATTAAAGAGAAGCATCCTAGGGTTTACCAAAAGTGGCAAAAGGTGATTGACAATAGATAGGACAAGACACTTCACCACGACCTCCATGCTGTAAATATAAATTTAATTGTTGTCTTTCAGTTTACTGATATAACAATGTGTCAATGGCTAATACACTAACTGTGATATATGTATGATGAGCAAGTGCGTAATGATGCGAAGGTACTCCCTGACACATTATCGGTGATAAAGACATTGTGTATGACTCAACAGTATAAAACCGAAGTTGAGATCAAAGCAAGTAATGTTTAATAATTTAGTAAACATTGAAGGTAAGCAATGGTAAAAAATTTAACACTATTTCAAATTTAACATTATTTTCATGTGATTACTGGTCAATCATGAATGATCAAACTCAGTAAGAAATTCAAGAGGTTGAGAAACATGAGAAAAATTACGAGAGATAATTTTGCGGTTGGTGGTGATTAAATTGGAATGTAAAATTTCATATATATTACAAAAGTACTTGTACTATTGCATTATGATACTCATTTTATTTTATAAAATGTATTGATGTTAATTTGTATCCATTTGTGATTTAGACTCATATTTATGACAATTTATTGTATCAAAGTTAATTTGTATGATATTATGTGATAGATGACCCAACTTATTGTTTTTCATTTTTTAAAATTTTCCCCATTTTTTGTTTTTTTACTATTTTCCTGATTTTTTTGATTTTTTTGAAAAGAAATTGTTAATGCAGACCAATTCCGGATCAGGATGCAAATTGATTTGGATCAGTAAGCATTGATCCCGATACCAATTCCGATCTTGCGATACTTGGTCCAATCAACTCTTTCAACAAGTTTTATTAAAAAACATAAAACTATAATAAAAACTTAATTTATCGTGCAACCAAACATCCCATAAGGACAAGGATGAGAGGAAAAGAAAAGGATTCACATGTTTTACTTGGTGCACAATAGATTAACAGCAACGTCATAAATTGAAGCAAAATGAAATGTTGGAGACCAACAAAATTTAACTATCAATAATGCCAATAAGCATTCAGAAGATTCGTTTCGAAGATGGAGCATAACAGAAATGTATGCGTTTAGTCCGTTCAACTAACCGAAGTGATGTTTACATATATCGTCTTGGAACCGATTTTGCATGTATCCTAGCAAGAACATAATAGCGTTTACTCTCCCACCAATTTCAAATTGTTGCCTTTACACACCAACAACTGTTATGTTAAGAAGTTCATTCTTAAAAAAAAAACTCTTACTTCAACCCTTTTAATTCTCACTATTTTATTCTAAGAGAAATTCTTTTTTTAAATATGTTTGTTTATCTTTTGATCTTAATATCTGAAGCCACTGACCCCCATAGTTGTCAAGGCGCTGCCTAGGCGGCAAGGCACTTTTCCAAGGGCGCCTTGTCAGGGCACCTTGTTTGGGGCTAAAAAGGCGCCCAAGGCGCCCGCCTAGGCGCCCAAGGCATCCAAGGTGCCAGCATAGGCGTCCAGACAAGACGCCTTGAGTATTTTTACATCATTAAAAAATTAATTTTGAGGATTTTCCCCCCTTGATATCCCTCACAAAGGACACTTATTTAATGATAGTTTGAATATATTAATATATTACATTATCACTTATATTATCATACATATTTAAGATTTATGATTATAAACATATATTATATACTTAATTAAGTTCTCTTTCAGCTCTTTCTTCGCTCTCTCTCTCTGTCTCACTTATACTATTACATTCTATCCGCGACTACTCTGCGCTCCACCATTTAATAATATTATAACAATATTTTACCATTGCTTATACTATTGCACATATATAAATTTTATAATCATAAATGAGTTATATACTTAAATTTTATAAAAATTTATTTAACTCTCTTCTCTTTCACACACACATCATATTTACTTATGTGCATTGATAAAACACTCATATTCAATTATAACATAAAAATATTATTATATTTATGCTTTTTTATATATATAACAACCTCCCGACTCAGCCTTCCTTGAATACCGTCTTGACCGCCTAGGCGACGCCTAAACGGCCGCTTTGTCGCCTAAGCGGAATCGGTACCCTTCAACGCCTTAGGCATCTTGTCGCCTTGACAACTATGTTGACCCTTATTGAATTGTAAAAAATTCACCAGGAATAACTTTACACGATCTTTGCAAAGAGCAATATCAGTTTTTTCCTACAAGAATCAAATCCACTTGACTTTATTATATCTACTTTTAAATGTTATTAAATGACATTTTTTAATAAAATAGATATTTGTTAGTATTAGATTGTAGGCCATAGCAAAATCAATAACATTTTTCCTCTCTCGTGGACTTTTCCGTATCCATGACATTCATTTCCAACATATTCATTGAAATCTTCTCCAATAAATATACTATCCTCATTTAGTATACTATACATAAGATCATTTAATCCTCCCAAAATTATCCTTTAATCTTATTTCTTAATCTAATTTGTGAAACATAAGTCCTTATTACATTAATTACCTCCTTTTCTATAATATCTTTTCGATGGAGACTGAAAACCAGCCATAATTCCATTAAATATAAGAATAGTTACAGTGAATAATATGAGAGGTTAGACGTAGATTACGATGATATAGTATGTATCTACAGAACCTTCTCCGGGAGCAAGGATCGCAGGATCGGGATCGGATCCTGGATCGGTGGGGTCCGATCTGATCCGGATCGGATCGGACCGATCCAAGCCGATTCTCTTGGAGCCAGACCGATCCAGAATCGGTCTGGATCGGTTTTTTTTTTTTTTGCTCTATGAAAAAATCTGGAAAAATCACCAAAAAATCAATAAAAATACATAGGACTCAGAAAAAATGTGAAACAAAAATATAGGGAACACTCATTCATATAACAAATTAACAATCAATCATATAGAAGTAGAACACATCATATCCAATCACACAATTGTACAACACATTTTTTGTACCACTCATATAGTCATATTACATTGCGTGAAATAAGCAAAGAAATACATTATACATATGCCATCACCACCAACTATGGTAATGTCCGGAGTAGGATGGATCTGGATCTCTGTCCTGGTCATTCTGATTTTCTGCAAATCTCCATTGATTAGGGTCAGTCATAATTGCCTCGTATCCATAAGAAAATAAAGGCTGGACCATGTCGGTAAACTCATAAACTCCACCGATCGGGTCGGAGGTGGAGCTAGAAAAGATGATGGATAGCCAGGCTCACTGTCTGAGGCAAGCTCTGGATAGGAAGATGCAAACTCGTCAAAAACAGTCATCCTCGTCCAGCGTCTGCTGCCCCTGCCACTCGAACATGAGTGTCTTTTATCACTCAAATCATCTGGACCCCGCTTCCACTCGTGTGTGCACTACTAGTAGAGCCACCCTCACCCTCCGCCACCCCCACCTCCACCTCCACCTCCACCCCCGTACGCCGTTGTTGCGCGAGTGGGACAAATTCTTCTTCATCCTCATCTGATGAAGGTGGCTGAGTGGTCTCGGTGTCAAGGAGATGATGTCGCCGTTTGATACTTAATTTCTTCTCCTTCAATGTAGGATCTCCTTGACTTGCTTGCTATAAAGGTAAGCATACTTTCTTTAAAGCCCTAAATAATCCACCATTCTTCTTGGTGGTGGTGGTGGTAGATGGACCCGCAACTGGAATCCGAGCTGGAGCTGTAGCGGCGGGGGCGGGGGGAGGGGGGGGGAGCTCGATGTCTCCTCTCGCGGAGAAGCCGTAGTCCGGTGGATCGAAGTTGAGCCGTGCACGGAACTTGACTTTCTTGACTTCGTACGCATCTCTTCATCCTCACCAAGGACGCTGTCAAGCTCTCCTTCGGCCCACGATCTGTCGTTCGGGTCGAACTCTAGCTCTCCCTCAGCATCCTTGTCTTCCACCCATGCTGCAAGTGGATATTCTTCTTGGAATAGATATTCCAAGTCCACATCCGCCTGGGACAAACCCTGAGTAGCTTGGGCCTGTGCTCTTTCTTGGTACAATCCACCTGCAAAGTGTGCAAATCTCTGCTCCGATATCTTCTGCCTATCTTTGATATTCTCGATCCTCGGCCTCATATTGTAATGGCGTGGAAGACAAGCTTCTCCAATCTTTCTCGTCTTCAACCTATTTCTCCTCTTCGTGTGAATAAGGTTGAAGGTGCTCCAATTTCTCTCGCACTGGGATGACGATGTGCTCTGACTTAGCACCCGAATTGCAACGGATGCAAGTGGATTCCATCCAGTCCTGTTTGTCACCATAATCCACCACTCAACTGTAATTGTAAAGAAGACAATTATAAGCATCAGTAACGTTATGTAAAAAAAATCTTGTAACCAAATAGTCATTAATGAGGGTAAGCATATTACTAGGGGTCACCCTATCATGTGAGTACTGCAAATCTGGATCCCCGTACACCCCAATCTTGTGCCTGTATGAAGTCATCTGAAAACACCAAAAAAATCGCTATCTTCTTCGAGATAAAGTTAAAAGTTTAATTAATATGAAACGTATTACTTACTTCAACTTCAAGACGTTCGTCTTCTCGGGTCTTACATAGTCGTTTAATTACGTAGTGTGCCCGATAATACTTCACCATCATTACATACTTGGCCACCATATCGTATTCTTGGGTTCGAAGTACCCCGTAACGACATTAATACTCCATTAGATAAAGACAGCCGGGGTGTAATACACAAAATAAAACTTGTAATACAATTATATTACACTAGTAAAGTATACCTGCAGCATGAATGTCGTGGTGTAAGGTTTTGTCCCATCTGTTGTCAATCACCTTTCACCACTTTTTGTAACCCTTGGGATGCTTCTCTTTAATTTTCAACTTAGCTTTATCCATAGCATCATACAGGTACCCATCCGATTTTTGTCATTCGAATCCACCAACCTAAGTACCGCACTAAGGGCTCTATGACAGACAAGTAGTACCGCACCTTCTCCCACCACCGTTATCTTCTATCACCTGCTCCATCTTTAGCATCTCATACCCGATCCATGAGCTCCTGTATGTATCCATGTCCTCCTGATAAGCAGTGCAGAGAATGGACGTTTTTAAACTAGCCTTGTTCCTGTATAGGCTCTCTAATGCAATAAAATGGGTGGCAAATCTTGTGGGACCCGGTCTGATCAAATCATGACCATCGGTGTGCGGCCTCATGATATGTAAAAGTCGCGGATGGCCATAGATAAACGAGGTGATAAGTTGTCCTTGGTCGACCAAGGACTTCACATTAGCATCCCTACCAATATCTTCTAACATCGTGTCAATAGAATGCGCCGCACAGGCACCCAAAACAAGTGAGGTCGAGCCTCCATTAGCCTTCTTTCCCGCAGCCTTACGAGGCCTCATTGTCCGTGACAACCGCACAATGTTGGCCTCTCCTATCTCATCCACCACACTCGTTCATCAAGCCAAATAGGTAATCCGCATTTTTCACCCGACTCGATGCATCAACCGACTTCGTAAATACGATACCCTCGTAACAATACACAAGGAAGTTTATAAGTGACCTCCTTGTGATTCCAGCCCACCCATCGCACATTACAAAGGCACCCCTCTCCTTCCAGATGGTTTTGAATCCATCTATCCATGAGGTCAACTCATCGACCTCCTCATCTAAGCCTGTTTCATATATATACTTTGATGTGGGGGCTTTCAACCCCGGCCTAGCCTCACCAATCGCATCAATCATAGTCTGGAAATATGGACTCGTGGTCGTACGTGTCGGACACCTACAAATTCAAAAACAAGATAAGTGGAGAAGAGAGGGTTGTTAATAATAACTAACCTAACAAGAAATTCATATCAACAAGCAAATGCTAACCAAGGACTTCAATAAATCTTTACCTGCATGTAGAAAGAACTTGACCATATACTTTAGTGGCTTTCTCGTCGCCCTGGCCGAGGCCTTCACCCCCTTTAAATGCTTGTTTAATACCCTCTCGACCTCCGCCACTCTCCCTATACATGGCGGTCTCCCGTCGGCATCGGTCGAACGAAAGTGTCCTCCGCATTTCGGTGCTCTCGAACGGCGCGTGCCCGACCCCACATCGATCGTCTCGGGCCCGAACCTCCCCGCGCCTCGTCTTCGTTCCTCATCCTCACGGGCCCGAGCCCTACCTCACGATGGCTCTCCCAACTCCGAGCCTCTTCCTCATCCGATGAATACGAATCAACTTGGACCCTTTCCGTGCCGGCCCTTTCCCTTTCTTGCTCTTTCCGGCCATAAGATCGGCGTCTCTCCGACCTAGCAACTCGTCTGTAGCTCTTGTCTCCTCGACCAATTCTCACCTCTCTCTCGTGATGCCCTTCCGCTATATAAGCCCTCATCTCCTCCTTCAATTTCACTCGGTACTTTATCACACTTCTTTACATTGCCACCCGTCCCGGCTATGTGTTGCTTAAGCCGATACACACCTCCATTCATCTCTTTTTGGCACCACTTGCATCTGACTCTCTTCTTCTCTAAATCAAGGAGATGGCCATGTTGCCATCCAATGTCACGAAATTCCGCGGGACCGGTGCCATGCTACTCGTCCGACATCTTATCTACAACACATAAAATCATACACAATATTAGGCCAATTAAATCCACCCCATCGGGGGTGAAATAATCCCCCCCCCTACGTGGGGATTTCATCGCCCCCCCCCCACCTAGGGGGTGATCGTACAACACCCCCGGGGGGTGATTAAGACCCCTTCGGGGTGCAATTCCACCCCCATCGGGGGGTGAAATAATCCCCCCCACCCGGGGGATTTCATACGCCGCCCCCCCACCTGTGGGGGAGGGGGGACATGTCCAAACAAATACCCCTTCGGGGGTGATCGTACAACACCCCGAAGGCGGTGATTAAGACTCCTTCGGGGTGCAATTCCACCCCTATCGGGGGGTGAAATAATCCCCCCCAATGGGGGGATTTCATACGCCCCCCCCACCTGAGGGGGTCATGTCCAAATACCCCTTCGGGGTGATCGTACAACACCCCCGGGCGGTGATTAAGCACCCTTCGGGGGTGTAATTCCACCCCCACGGGGGATTATTTCACCCCCCAACGGGGGATCACAAACCCGCAACCGGCCATGGGGGGGGGAGAGGGGATCGAAGGTCCCCCCCCCCCCTTACAAACCTTGTGTAGGCTGGATCGGCCTGGTACGCCGGGATCGGCCCTCCAACAATGCCGGATCGCCGGCACTTGGGACCCTAGAACCCCAAGGAAGGGTGGGGGGAAGGAGGGGACGCAGAAGGAGGGGTGGGGGGGGGGGGGAGAATCGGTCCGGATTGACCCCAAATAGGGGGGTGATCGGGCCTTAAAACCGGACCGGATCGATCCCAGAATCGGTTCGATTCCGGGTCTTCCGGTTTTCCGGCGAATCGGTCCGGATCGACCAATTTTCGGATCGATCCGGGTGGATCGGTCTGGGATCGACCGATCCGACCGATTCCGGCCGATCCAGCCGGGACTCCCGGCTAGATCGATAATTCCGAATGGAATCGGATCGGTAGGTACCGATCCGATCCGAGAATCGGTCGATCCCGATCCGGATCGACCGATTCTGCAATCCATGTCCAGGAGTTAAAACGGAAAGAAAAGAAGCAAAAGAAAGAGTTGTCAGGGTAACAACTAAGACGAGCAAAAAACCAGTTCTTGATGAATAGTCCTGCAAACCAAAGCACTGAAGTCGGGTTGGAGAAGTTATTCCTAAAAACTCTTTGATTCCCTTCATGCCAAACAGCCCAAAGCAATGCCAGTAGTATGAATTCCCAATTCCCATCTTCTATTCCACCGGTTTGAAGTTGTCAGTCTTCCATTAGGTGTAATAAAGACCCTTGCAAGTTCCATTGCTGATCTAGACCTATGAATAATACTTCTACGTACTCTCAATCATGCCACATTGAAATAACAGGTGCTCTTGATCTTCCTCACTTATGCCACAGAAAACAAAAAGATTTGAAGGACAATCATATGGTTTATTCAAGTAATTTCTTGTTGACAGTTCATTCCAATGATTTTTCCATAAAAGCCTGATCTTGATGGAGAATAGTCTGACCACCAAAAATTTACGTGTCCACCATAATTTAAGAATTACCTGCGGATTTGATCGAGAATATTCTTGATTTACTCCTAATCCAGGTGAGCATGTCTTATCGTGGATCCATGCACTTGAAGCCTTCTAAGAGAAATCAACTCTACACATTCCGGATCATTTAGGTTATTTCCAAAGAGTATCATCCAGCTACCATGACCTGCATCCTCTGTGCAACAATCTGCCACCTTGCAGTCTTTTCCATAAGTTAGATCATATAGCCCGAAAAAAATTTCAGCTAGCAAATATTCTACGTTGATCCATCTATCCTTCCAAAATAGAGTTCTTCCATTCCCCAAGCAAACCCCCGTGGAAGCTTCAAAAAAGTACCAACCATGCCAGACACCCTTCCAAATGCCGGAAATGTTACTTTCAAAGTAAGAGCTATGTAGCTACCATGAGTTCCCATAAGCTACATAATTTAGGGTCCGTTTGGCAACCCATCGGAAGCACTTTTCTTTTGCTTCTACTCTAAAAGGAAGTGTTTTTTATTTGAACGGACCTGTTTGGATGATTAAATATTTACACTTCTCTCATTTGAAGGCAGAAGGAAGGAGGAGATTTTTTCTCCTTCCGACTCCACAAAATCTCCTCCTGATCATTATTCCCTCGATAACCATCTACACCCATGCCGCTGCCGTCTTTGGTCACACCAGCACTGGGGCCAAGCCCGCCGCCCAGCACGCCATCCATGCTGCTGCTCCCTCCGGGATTGAAGGTGGCAGGTGTCCTCTTGGTGGTGGGGGGGAGTCCCCGCGGTGGTCGGCGTGCCCCTGCCAGTCTCGGCGAGAGTAGGGAAGTAGACAGCGGAGCAAGAAGATGATCAGGAAGGGTAGTTAAAGCACGCGGCTTTTCCTTCCCCGGCCGGAGGAGTAAGGGGGAAGTTGCCTCCACTCACTGGGGTCGGTGCCGGTGACGATGGCGGTGCTGGAGAAATAATAGTTGCCCAGGGCCTGGCCCTTCCTCATAGCTATTGACGGCATAGGAGCAGTGGGCGATCACCGTGTTGGGCTCATAGCAGCCCCCTTTCTGGTGGATCGCACCTCAGTCGGTGCTGGCGGCAGGCATAGTTGATCGTTGTTTGCAGTGCGGCGGTGCTCATCTCATTCTTGCATACACACCAGGTGGCACCCTCTGCAAGAACACCCGACCAATCTGAACAATAACCCGTTTGAAAGAGGAAACACATGGTCAAAAGCAAAAGATCAAAGCAAGCTTATCGTAAAACCTGCCAACGAGTTTCTACTCAGATGCCCCAGGGGGACGCTACATTGTTGGGGGCGGAGAGCAGGGGTGGTTGTGGCCTCGGGGGGCAAGCACGGGGGTGGGGGCGAAGAATGTTTTACGATGGGGGAAGGGGAGATAGAGGTGGCTATACCCTCTGGGGTGAGCGCGAGGGTGGGGGGAGAATGTTGTGCCATGGGGGAGCGCAAGGGCACTGTGGCCGCAGGGGTGAGTGCGGGGATGGAAGGGAGAATGCCACGCCAGGGGATGCCGTGGCCACGGGGCAGACGAAGTGGAGGTTTTTTTCATTTTCTGGACGAAAAAATAGAACCAAACATCTTCCACTTCACTAAATGAGAAGACCTTCCGAAAGAAGTGACTTATGAAAGAAGTGACTTCTGACAGAAGTACTTCGGTTAAATTGCCAAACGCACCCTTAGATTTCATGATGTCCATTCATATTGTCCTTCCCATTGCACAACCTCCACATCCATTTGACTAGTAGGCTAGTAGCACATTATTCATATAATCAAATGATTTGATGGCTGATCCACCTTCTTTAACACGCCTACACATTTCTCCAAAGTCCAAACTACCAACTGTAAATATTTCCAATCCGATGTGCTTTGACAGAAAAAAAAATAGCTCTGATCCTTCTTAATCTGTCACAAACACCTTTAGGAACCTTAAGAATAGGGTACTACTAAAGAGGTATACTACATATTTTAACATTACACATCTACAGCCTGTACTTAAAAGTTTTCCTTTCCAACTCTGCAATATATTTTCCATGCTGGTCACAAGAGGTAAATCAACTCTGCTAAGATGCTTAACTGTGAGCGGGAGCCCCAAGTACAATGGAAACTTACTCTAGTTTAAGTGGTATATCAATGGGATCACCTGGCTAGATGCTTCTGAAATGTGAACGCACAGTATCTCTGTTTTTCCCCAATTGAATTTCAGGCCAATCACTGAGTCAAAAAATAATACAAGGATTATAATATTTATCCATTTAGTTATATCAGCTATAGAAAACAAGAAAGGTGTTGTCCATTAATAAGAGATGCAATATCCTGACATTGTTGATTCCTACTGCAATTCCTTCAATTAGACTGGCTCAAGTTGCATTATTCTAGAAGACACTCATCATTTGTCTCATTAAAACAAACAACATAGAAGAAATAGAAACATATTGTGGAAGATCTCTTGAGCTACCAAAATAACCAAAGCTGAAACTATTTACAACTGAGAATCTAGCACTGGATATGCACCCCTTGATCCACTCCACGCATTTAAGGTTAAAACCCATGAGTTGCATTATCTTGTAAAGACACCTCCTCCAATTCACCCTGTCATAGGCCATCTCAAAATCTAAGTTCAACACTATATATTCATTCTTCCTTTAATGCTGATCATGATAGATTCACTTACTGCCATAAAATTATCTAGAATATACCTGCCAAAATGAAGCAGATTGATTTGTATCCACCAATATGTTCACCACAAATTTATTTTTTCAAAATTGTGTAGCTACAATTCAAAAGGCTAATAGACCTAAATTCCGTTTTGTTCTCTGCATTCTGTTTCTTAAGAAGCAAGACCAGAAGTGTGGAGTTCAGGAATTTGGAACTCGTTCCCTGCTGCCAAAAAGTCCTTCCTCATAGTATTCCAGAATATGCTAGGACAGAAACCACATGAAAACTCATTTCGTCTAGGTAACTTAAACAAGTTCAGTGATAAAACTCATCTTTAATCTCTTCCTCAAAAATTGAATCCACCATAGAAAGAGCATCTCCTTGAGCAAGCCTTTTAAAAGAATTAGTGTTAATTGCAGGCCGATTCATGTTGTCCTCTTTAAAAAGAACTTCCAGAAATTGGCTGCTGCATTATCAATTTGCTTGGTAGCACACAAAACACTCTGGTTGACCCATAGTTCCTAGATTGTGTTCATTTTCTTCCTTTGAGTTGCTTGTGCATGAAACAAAATCGTGTTCTTGTCCCCCTTCCTTGAGATAATTCTCTTTAGCACGTTGTTTGCACTTGAGCTCTTCCCTCGGATTACTTTTGTCATATTGTGCTTTAAGCTCTTCCATTACAATGTTTCAACATCTGATAATGCCACAATCATTTAACAAATCAAATCTCTTTATTCTAGCAACTACATCTTGTTTTTTCTTAGTCATTTTCCCAAATATGATCTTGCTTCAACTTTTAATCTTCTCTCTCATAATCTTTAGCTTTTCTTGAAATACATAAATCAATGGCTTACCTGTGGTAGGGTCCACCACAATTCCCTAGCCAAGTCTTCAAACCTCTTCATCCTATACCATGCATTTCAAATCAAATCTCCTTATGCTGAAATCCCTCCCCTTCCCTATTTCAACCCAATTGGAAAGATATTTGAAAACATTCACAAGAGGAAGAATGCCACCGACATGCCAAACAATAATTCTCAATCTGCTGCAACAAAATTCTATCCAATCAAGATTTTGAGGATGAGTTTGATCAAGTAAATCGAATGAAGAGATCTGGAGCTCCATCAACTCATTTTAATCCACCCAATTCTAAAATAGATTCATCTTTTACATCCAATTTGTTTGGTAGTTCTCTATTTGGCATTCCAACTTCATTAAAATCACCACATACACACAAGTTCTCATCTGTAATAGAGTCCAGAAGATCATTCAAGTCTTGAAAGAATGATTCCTTCCTCTGCTCCTAAGTAGGGCCATAGACAACTGCCAAGTTCCAAACGTTGTTTTTTTTCTGTTGGTGAAGTGAATTCTAATCATATGATGACAGATATAAAACACCTCCCCCCACCCAGAAAGACGTGATTCTGCGTGGTTAGGATTCCCTCAGTCCTTCCCATTTGAAAGAGTTCACAAAATCCTCTTCAATTACTCCTCCTTGGTTTCCTGCATGACAATGATATAACACCCCTGTTACAAATATTTCTGGTCTCAAGATGTTTATTCTAAGCCCCAATCCCCTCAATATTTGATGATAAGAGCTTCATGAAGAGATGTTAATAGACCCCATCACCCTTCTGGATAGTGTCCTTGACTCATCTACGACCATTTGCAAGGATAAAGTGCATTTCTCTGATCCCTACTTTGGCATTACCGGCCCTCTTTTTTTCAATAATAAAGTTATTGATTGCTTTTATTGCTGAGAAAGCAGGTAACTATCCACCACATGAGGGTAGCTTGGAAGCATTGCTGAACTGAATACTGTGGACACATCCATGAATAATGAATTTAAGATTAATCAGATTTCAATTCTCAAATGAATTGCAATCCAGAAAGCAACAACAACACTGAGCAACTAATTACATGTACATTTCATAAACAATAAAATTTTTAGGAGTAGTATAACAAAATATAATAGATGATTAATATGCATAAAAGTAAAAAAGGTAAATGGGTGGATATAGAAAGAGAAAAACACAATATCAAATTTCAGTAAGGCGTAAGTTCATACCTGGTTCTTTCCGAGGGTAACCTCTGGCTTGAGGTCCTGCACGACGAGCTTGCTCTCCAGATCCCATATCTTGATACTGTCCTGCGTGGCAGCACATAGCTAATACCTGTTTGGACTGAAGCAGAGAGCATGAATGATGGATCCGGCGCCGAGCGAGTAAAGCTGCTTCCCCTCAGCCAAGTCCCAGAGCAGTGTATCTCCGTCCTTCCCGCCGCTGGCGCAGAGGGAGCCATCGGGACTGACAGCAACAGCGTTCACGTAGCCACCATGGCCAGTGAGGGTGAATCTGAGCTTGCAGTTGCCGAGGTTCCAAACCTTAATGGTACGGTCCCAAGAAGCAGAAACAATGGTAGGAAACAAGGTGTTCGGGCTGAAGCGGACGCAGCTGACCCAGTTAGTGTGACTGTCGGCGTCCTGGATAGTGTACTTGCACTCGCCAAGGGTGTTCCAGAGCTTGATGCAGCGGTCCCGGGAGGCAGACACGATCTGGCGGTTATCAACGGAGAAGGCAACAGAAAGGACATCCTTAGTATGACCGACAAAGCGGCGGGTGGTGGCTCCGGTGGACAGGTCCCAGAGCCGGAGCTCGCCGTCCCACGAGCCCGAAAGAGCGAATTGACCATCGGAAGAGAGGACAACGTCCTGGACGAAATGTGAGTGGCCGGTGAGGCGGCGGCGGGGAACGCCATAAGTTGTGCCAGCGCCGCCCTCGGCAGAGAGGGCCGAGTCCTTGGTCAGGTGCCATACGAGGACGGACTTGTCTCGGGAAGCTGAGACCACCATGTCGGAGTTGTCAATCGGAGCGGCAATGGCTGTCACCATGTCCGTGTGGCCCTTCATTACACCCTTGAGCACTATTGCCTCAGCCATGGCAGCCCGCTGCCTCTGTGATCCCTGCTCCTAGCGATCTAGACGACTGCCGCGACGAGGGCGACGAGGGCGGCGCTGTAAAGCTTTTGGAACACAGATAGGGGGTGGCGAGCGAACGGGGCAGCGCGCGACGTAAGAAAGGCTTTTAAGGCCACGGCTGAGAGCGTCCTGGTTGGTCTAGGGTTTTTATCAGTTGAGCGGGACGAGCAAGAGCGATGGCAATTGGGCCGGGCCTGAGTTGATTCGAAAGATGAAAAAACAAGAAGAAAAAGTGGAAAACAATTACACCTAAAAAACAATAATTAAAAAATTAAAATGGCGTTTTGATTAAATTTAATTTAAAAATCTTAACATTTAACTTCATATCTAACCTTTCAATAAATAATAAAAAAATACTTAATTCTGAATCATCCACTTAAATAATAAAAAAAATTAAATGTGACCTTTGAATACAATTTATGATGTACAAATTGTCTATGATCTTCCACAACAGCGCATCTAGGGCGCATAAGTTTTGCGCGTATCTTTTTTTTTGTTTGAACAGGGACAACAATAACTAAACATACATTTCTCTACAGGATGAGAGAGGATCTATGAAAGGAGGGAGGGAACCACCTTCCAGGTAGGGATGTCAACGGGTCGGATACGTGTCAAATAATAGTGTTATCCGTATCCGTATCCTATAAGAAAAAGGTGTATCCACTTGTTGTTCTTTAACTATCGGTATCAGGTGTATCCGCAAACCGTATTGTTCTATCCGCTTAAAAATGGTTTATGGACAGATAACGAAAAGTTATCGAATATACAAAAAGATAACATATGTATGATACAACTTAGCAAAATAAAGATGTAAAGATAATTTTATCGATAAAGACACACATAAAAAATATATATTACGATTAAAAGTATCTATTTATAGTAATGGACAAGAAAAAAATTCTTAATTATATATTTAACATAAAACATGAAATATAAAAAAATAATTTATAAGTCTATAGTAAAATTAATTTTTGAGTTTGCAGTAAATAATTAGATGCATACTATAAAATATGAGATAGAAAAAAATCATAATTACATGTCCAAAATTATACATGTCCAACATAAAATATGAGATAGTCTGTAATACCTGGCAGTTTAAAAAAAATTAATTTTGGTAACCGCCCCCCCCCTTTCCCTCCCCGTCCCGGACTCCTCGCCGTCGTCCCCGCGATAACGCCGGCCACCCCTCTGGAGCGTCGCGATCTCCCCCCCCCCTTGCCGGTTTCGCAGTCCCCCCCCGGCCGGATCTCTCTCGCCCTCTCTCCCTCTCTCGCTCGTCCCGCCTCCCCGCCGCGAGACCTCCTCCTCCTCCTCCACCGCCGTCGCCGGACGCGAGCCCCCCCCCCGCCGGAAGCGAGCTCCGCCGGACCTCCCCCTTGCCGTCACCACCTCCGGCCCCTCCCCTCATCGTCGTCTCCTCCCTCCGGCGCCTCCCCTTGCCGGCGAGAGCATCGCCGTCCGGCCCTTCCGCGCGCGCCGTCGTCGTCGTCGCGGAAGCCGGCGCCGCCGTCGACCTCCCCTGTTCCGGCCGGAACCGCCGCGGGAGAGCCCTCTCCGCCGCCATCGCCGGCCGTCGCCTTCCTCCTGCCGTCGCCGTCGTGACCAACCCCTCCCCCGCCCATCGCCGTCACCGTCGAGTGCCGCGGCCGCCTCCGCCGTCGCGAGCGCCACCTCCGCCGTCGCGAGCGCCACCTCCGCCGTCGCGAGCGCCGCCGCGAGACGCCGCCGCCTCCGCCGCCCGCAAACCATCGCCGTGAGCCGCCGGTCCAGCCGCTGGTCCAACACCTCCGAACCGGCCCGGTTCAGCCGGTCGAACCGCCCGGTTCGGCGCCGGTCCAGGAAATTCCGATTTTTCGGATTTATTAAATCCGGATATTAGAAAAGGCCAAGAAAAATAGCAGAAAAATCCAGAAAAATCAGGAAAATTCACAGAAGATTACAAGTAGGTTTCTCAAGCTCATCTATGTATTTTATCCCTTTTTGATTAGAAAATATGCATGTTTTAACTTATGGACCTTGTTTTGACTAGTTTAGACTTTTGATTTAAGATTAGTGTTTTTCTCAAAAATCCTTGAACCCAGAACTTTGAAAATGATATTTTGAATATTATGGAACATGTTTGGCATGATTCTGGATAGGTAGAACTATTTTTCATGAGATGTGACCATTTGTTATTCATGTATATATTTATGTGCTAGAATGGACCTAGAATTGAAATATAATTATGTGGAGTTTTGGAAAAATAAAAAGTCATCAATTTTCACTTTTGGTCCTTGTTTAGGTCAGATTATGCGTGTTGACATCAGAAGTTAGCTTGTTTTGATTATGCCAAATTTAGGTTTGATTAATTGTCTTGTATATGTAATTAAGCATGTCTAGATTTGGTTTGTTATTGCATGTGCATAGATCATGTAAAAATTATTTGATTTGGTTCCAGATTGTGTAATATGTCTTGCATGATATGGCTAGGTTCATGTTATCAAGTTTGATATGAGTTTTGATTAGGATATGTTAACCATGTCGGTTAGTGCAAGTCTTGTCTAGTTTATGATAAAAACAATTTATTTTGCACGGTTGACATTAGAATGAGATGTTTATGTCTTGTGTACATGGTATGCAGGTGTGTCATGATCTGAAAATTTTATTATGAATTCTTGTACCACATGTTATGAGGCTTCACCAGCTTATTCTAGTCAAATTGCCCGTGGGCAGTGGGTATCTTAGATAAATCCGGCCTTCCTGAGATCTAGGATTACCGCGGTTGTTCCCTTGGTGTCACCACGCCTAGGTGCACTTTGGGCTAGCTTAGTATATGTTATTGCTATATAAATTAGAGCTGGTGAAAGTGATCTGGATATGTGATGTGAAAAGGCAAGACGACCAATTCCTTGCCATATGACTATGAGTTTAGAAAGAACATGAAATTATGCTCATTGCATGTTATGTTTAGATGTTAAAGCATGATAAGTTAGAAAAATTCAGATATGTCTCATGTTAGATTGGTCATGTTAAGTTAAGTATGAAGATCATCTAGTTGATTTTTGTTTAGTTTTATGGTCTTGTATGCATTGGTCTAGAATTGATTGGTTTTGGCATAACCTTTTCTTTGAAGATAATTATGTTTGGATATGGGTTGTGAGATTAATATAGAAGATATTCTATACTTTTGTATTACATCTCAAATTAGATATGTTATATACCACTGCTTGTTTATATGTTAATTACCTGATTGATAGGTGAAGGGTGTAAATCCTACGAAGTCTCCGGACTTACCCAGTTGTGGGTTAATATTTTTCAGCAGGTTTTGAAGATCAGGAGATTGGCTTGGAGGCTCAAGCAGAGGCCGTGGAAGAACCAGAATCTCCTGGAGTTGGAGCGGAGTGATATATTTTATTTTCATCAGGTTGCTTGTTTTGGACTTTTAGGTTGTTGTGTACTTAAACAATCTAGTGGATTTGATTTATAGTTGGAGCATATGAACGGAGTACTTGGTTTTGAATTTAGTTGTTTTAAATGTTTAAGTTTTTGGTTGGAGTTGGACTAGATGATGTTGGCTTGATTATAAGTTAATGACTTCAGGTTTCGGAAATCTTGTGGAACTTTTGTAGACTTGATTGTGTTGGTTGAATTACATGCTTGTATGGGTTATGAAATCCGAATGATGGATTTCTCCCACTGTCACGACGTTATGTTTTCCCGCGTAGTTGTGGTTTTTTTTTGTTTATTTTCCGGGGCGTGACGGGAGTTGGTATCAGAGCATAACCCGGCCGGAAGGTCTAGTTTGGACCTGCCCGGGTTGATAATGTTGGTTGAAGAGACAAGCATGATTAAGATTTATTTAATTGGAGTATATGTTTTAGATTGGAAGTCATGATTTAATTTTTGGTTATGTGTATGATTGAGGGAATACTTAAGTCTTTTTATTTTCATCAGGATGGCATCTCGTGGAAATCCTCGGAGAAGAGACAATGGGAATCTACAGGATGTTCCAGTACGTGAGGGAAACCCTCAAGATGCTGTGAATCAAGCACCAGCCCAGAATGAGGGGCAAGCACACAGGCACGGAAATTTATTAGAAGCTATTCAAGGTCTATTCCAGACTGTGCAGGCTCAGGTTCAGGCTCAGCAGGGCTTGAATGCTGCTATGGCTCAGGGTTTGATGCAGCAGGCTAATGCCAGGGCAGATCACCCACCTGTTGGAATGGTGGAACATTTTCGGCGTACGAGTCCACCCTCTTTTGCGGGGGATAGGGATCCGGCCTCTGGCGAGAGAAGCTGGATCGGAGAGAGATTGAGAAGATTTTCAAGGTGATGCGGTGTCCTCCGGAAGGGATATGGTCGGAGCTTGCTACCCATGTGCTCCATTTGATCGCTTCTTTGGAGCTTGGTGGGAATCAGTACTTCGGACTCATTTTTGGAGTCCCCGAGAGGAGGAAATCACTTGGGAGGAGTTCATCATGCTATTCGGGGGAGAAGTACATTCCATTACATGTTCGTCGTACCAAGAAGCGGGGAGTTTTACAACTTGAGCAGGGTACCATGTTAGTCATGGAATATGAGAGTAAGTTCATAGAACTAGAAGCTTATGCACCACATATCTGTGAGAATGAGGCAGAAAGAGCAAGGAAATTTATTGATGGGCTCAGAGGTGGTATTCGTGGTAGACTCGTTGCTGTAGTCTGGCCCACGATGGGAGCAGCTTTTGAGGCAGCTTGTAGAGTGGAGAAGGACCTTGGACCCTTCAGAGCACTAGGTAAGAGCAGTAGGGCACCATCTAGGGACCAGCCTCAGCAGTCCCTTGACAGGAAGAGGAAGATGTCAGAGATCACCAGCTCAAGACCCCCACCCAGGCCGAGTGGATGTGAGTTCTATGGGAAGAACCATGCTAGCAGTGAGTGTCACCGCGAGTCGGGGAGCATGTTTTGGTTGTGGGCTGATTTAGACGCAGTGTTGGCGGTGCCCTCTTTCCGGGCGAGAGGCGTGAGGCTACTCCGGCTATGTCATCTCGACCATCTCGGACTCATTCTAGTGCTCCGACTCGTAGTGCGGCGACTCGAGTGAGGCGGTCACCGGCTCGAGGCAGACTTCATCTTATAGGGCCCCACCTCAGCAGTCTCGCAGTGCCCAGGCTAGGGTTTTTGCTATGGAGCGCAGGGATCTTTCTCAGGACTCTCATACAGCAGAAGGTACTCTTCGAGTCGCTGGACTTTATGCTCGTATTTTGTTTGATTTAGGAGCAACCGATTCTTTCATATCATTTCATTTTTCTGCATTCTTGTTTAAGAACTGTGATTATTCTGTGGAAGAGTGTGAACCTATGGGAGTTAGTGTTCCATCAGGGCAGGCTATGGAGGTATCTTATGTTATACCCCAGTGTGAGATTGAGATCAATGGGAACTTTTTAGGGGGCCGAGATTGTATGTGCTAGATATGGAGGACTTTGATATTATTTTGGGGATGGGTGGTTAGAGCACCACCATGCTATACTTGATTGCCATAGGAAGAAGGTTATTTTGATTCTGGTAGAAATATCTTCTCCTATAGATGCCCTTCTTATAAGAAGTCCAAGATGTTGATCTCCGCCATGAAGACAGAAGGATGATGGAAAATCAATGTGATGTCTATCTTGCATGTGTATCTATTGATAGTGAGGCGGGTGTTATGAAATCATGGGATGAGGTTGATATTGTTTGTGAGTATCCGGATGTGTTCCACGAGGACTTACCTGGGTTACCACCAGCCAGGGACATTGATTTTGCTATAGATCTTGTTCCTGGATCAGCCCCTATTTCTATTGCTCCATATAGAATGGCATCTGCAGAACTGAGAGAACTCAAGCAACAGTTAGAAGAGCTTCTGGATAAGGGGTTTATTCGCCCTAGTGTGTCACCTTGGGGTGCACCTATCTTATTTGTCAGAAAGAAGGATGGATCCTTGAGACTTTGTATTGATTATAGAAAGTTGAACCAGATTACTATAAAGAACAAGTACCCACTGCCACGTATTGATGATTTATTTGACCAGTTGCAGAATGCCAAGGTGTTTTCAAGATTGACTTGAGATCGGGGTACCATCGGTGAGGATCAAGGATGAAGATATATCTAAGACAGCTTTTCGTACTCGATATGGTCACTATGAATTCTTGGTGATGCCTTTTGGTCTCACTAATGCTCCTGCAGCTTTCATGAGTTTGATGAACCAGATTTTCAGGGAGTTTTTAGATTGCTTTGTAGTGGTTTTCATTGATGATATTCTGATTTACTCTTCTAGCCAGGAAGAACATTGCCAACATCTAAGGATTGTGTTGCAGACTTTGAGAGATCACTTGCTTTATGCCAAATTTAGTAAGTGTGCATTCGTTTGGAGAGTGTAAATTTCTTGGGCCATGTTATATCGGCGGTAGGTGTGCGGGTGGATCCTACTAAGGTTGAGTGTGCGCAGGGTGGGAGCAACCTACAAACCCGACAGAGGTGAGAAGTTTCCTTGGTTTGGCAGGTTATTATCGTCGTTTTATTGAGGGATTTGCCTCTATATCAGCTCCTTTAACAGCTTTGACAAAGAAAGGAGGATTTAAGTGGTCAGAACAATGTGAAGAGAGTTTTCAAAAGTTAAAAGAGAAGTTGACAACTGCACCTGTGCTTGTTTTGCCAGATGGTACAGGAGGATTTGTAGTCTATACTGATGCATCCAGTAGGGCCAGGTTGTGTGTTGATGCGGCATGATAAGGTTGTGGCCTATGCTTCTAGCAGTTGAAACCTCATGAAAAGAACTACCAGTTCATGATTTAGAGATGGCAAATTGTACATGCATTGAAGGTTTGGAGACATTATTTGTATGGTGAGTCATTTGATGTATTTTGACCATAAAAGCTTGAAGTATATTTTTACACGAAGGATCTCAACTTGAGAGGAGATGGGTGGAATACCTAAAGGACTATAATTTTAGTCTAAACTATCACCCAGGTAAAGCAAATGTGGTGGCAGATGCACTTAGCAGAAAGAAAGTAATGGCATTGCAATTATGTTAAGAATGGAAAGGCATGGAGCTTATTACCACTTATGCACCTAAGATTTCTGTGAATCATCTAACTTCTTTCATGGCACAGATGTCTATCAGGTCATCTTTGGTGGAGAAAGTGAAGCTGGCTCAAGAAGGGAACCCAGAAGTGCAAGGCTTAGTAAAAAGGGCAGAAATTTCTAAGTATGAAGATGGAACCATTCGATATCAAGGGAGATTGTGTGTAGCTGCAGATTTTGACTTGAGGCAAGAAATTTTGGCAGAGGCACATAAGTCTCAGTATTCTATTCATCCACCAAGATGTATCATGACTTGAAGAGGCAATATTGGTGGGAAGGTATGAAAAGAGATGTAGCAGATTATGTTTCTAAATGCCTTGTTTGCCAACAGGTGAAGGTTGAACACCAGAAACCATGAGGACCTTTGCAACCGTTGGAGATACCATCATGGAAATGGGAACACATTTCTATGGATTTTGTCACAGATTGCCTAGAATCAAGAAGCAGTTTGATGCTATTTGGGTTGTGGTTGATCGGCTTACTAAATCATCTCATTTTATGCCGATTAAAGAAGCTCAACCTGCGATAGTACGGTCGGTTATATTTTGATGGTGTGGTTAAATATCATGGTGTTCCAGTTACTATTGTTTCAGATAGAGATCCTCGGTTTACTGGAAGAGTTTGGAAGGGACTGCAAGAAGCTTTGGGATCTAAACTCAAGTTTAGTTCAGCATACCACCCTCAGATAGATGGTCAGTCAGAGAGAACAATCCAAACCTTGGAGGATATGTTGAGGGCTGGAGCACTTGAGTGGCGGGAAAGGTTTGGGATGCGGAGTTACCCTTGGTTGAGTTTGCTTACAAACAATAGTTATCATTCTAGTATTGGAATGGCACCATTTGAGGCTTTGTATGGCGAGGCCTTGTAGATCACCTCTTTGTTGGGAAGAGGTTGGAGAGAGAAGTCTTATTGGGCCGGATTGGGTGCACGGTAATGATAAGATCCACGTCATTCGGCAGAAGTTACTTACAGCTCAGAGCCGGAAGCAAAGCTATGCAGACTTGAAACGGCGTGATATTCAATTGTAAGAAGGACGTCATGTGGTCCTAAAGGTCTCCCCCACTAAGGGAGTCATCAGATTTGGTCGCCATGGTAAAATTTGAATCCGAGGTATATTGGGCCATTTCGGATAGAGAAGAAGATTGGAGAAGTTGCTTATAGATTGTCTCTACCACCTGCTATGTCCAGGGTACACCCGGTCTTTCATGTATCCTTGCTTAGGAAATATGTTTCAGATCCTACTCATGTCATTGATTTCTCTGAGGTTGAGGAGCAGCCCGATTTAAGTTTTGAAGAGAGGCCTATTCGGATCATAGATCGCATGGTGAAGCAGCTTAGAAAGAAGACTATTCCGATGGTCAAGGTGTTATGGAAGCATCACACATCTGAGGAGTCTACTTGGGAGATCGAGGAGGATATCAAGCGGTCTCACCCCCATCTTTTTGGTAAGTAATTTTAAATTTCGAGGTCGAAAATTTTTTTTACGGGTGAAGAATGTAATACCTGGCAGTTTAAAAAAATTTTAAATTTAAATTTGGTAACCGCCCCCCCTTTCCCTCCCCGTCCCGGACTCCTCGCCGTCGTCCCCGCGATAACGCCGGCCACCCCCCCGGAGCGTCACGATCTCCCCCCCCCTTGCCGGTTTCGCAGCCCCCCCCGGCCCGGATCTCTCTCGCTCTCTCTCTCTCTCTCGCTCGTGCCGTCTCCCCGCCGCGAGACCTCCTCCTCCTCCTCCTCTTCCGTCGCCGTCGCCGGACGCGAGCACCGCCCCCGCCGGAAGCGAGCGCCGCCGGACCTCCCCCTTGTCGTCACCGCCTCCGGCCCCTCCCCTCGTCGCTGTCTCCTCCCTCCAGCGCCTCCCTTGCCAGCGAGAGCATCGCTGTCCAGCCCTTCCCGCGCCGCCCGTCGTCGTCGCCGCCGGAAGCCAGCGCCGCCGTCGACCTCCCTTGTTTCGGCCGGAACCGCTGCGGGAGAGCCCCTCGCCGCCGCCATCGCCGGCCGTCGCCTTCCTCCTGCCGTCGCCATCGTGACCAACCCCTCCCCCGCTCATCGCCGTCGCCGTCGAGCGCCGCCCCGGCCGCCTCCGCCGTCGCGGCGCCACCTCCGCCGTCGCGAGCGCCGCCGCGAGCCGCCGCCCGCAAACCGTCGCCGTGAGCCGCCGGTCCAGCCGGTCCAGCCGCCGGTCCAGCCGCGGTCCAACACCTCCGAACCGGCCCGGTTCAGCCAGTCGAACCGCCCGGTTCGGTGCCGGTCCAGGAAATTCCGATTTTTTGGATTTATTAAATCTGGATATTAGAAAAGGACAAGAAAAATAGAATAAAAATCCAGAAAAATCATGAAAATTCACAGAAGAATACAAGTAGGTTTCTCAAGCTCATCTATGTATTTGATCCCTTTTTGATTAGAAAATATGCATGTTTTAACTTATGGACCTTGTTTTGACTAGTTTAGACTTTTGATTTAAGATTAGTGTTTTTCTAAAAAATCCTTGAACCCAGAACTTTGAAAATGATATTTTGAATATTATGGAACATGTTTGGCATGATTCTGGATGGGTAGAACTATTTTTCATGAGATGTGACCATTTGTTATTCATGTATATATTTATGTGCTAGAATGGACCTAGAATTGAAATATAATTATGTGGAGTTTTGGAAAAATCAAAAGTCATCAATTTTTACTTTTGGAACCTGTTTAGGTCAGATTATAGGTGTTGACATCAGATGTTAGCTTGTTTTGATTATGCCAAAATTAGGTTTGATTAATTGTCTTGTATATGTAATTAAGCATGTCTAGATTTGGTTTGTTATTGCATGTGCATAGATCATGTAAAAATTATTTGATTTGGTTCCAGATTGTGTAATATGTCTTGCATGATATGGCTAGGTTCATGTTATCAAGTTTGATATGAGTTTTGATTAGGATATGTTAACCATGTCGGTTAGTGCAAGTCTTGTCTAGTTTATGATAAAAACAATTTGTTTTTCATGGTTGACATTAGAATGAGATGTTTATGTCTTGTGTACATGGTATGCAGGTGTGTCATGATCTGAAAATTTTATTATGGATTTTTGTAACACATGTTATGAGGCTTCACCAGCTTATTCTAGTCAAATTGCCCGTGGGCAGTGGGTATCTTAGATAAATCCGGCCTTCCCACAGATCCCGGATTACCGCGGTTGTTCCCTTGGTGTCACCACTACCTAGGTGCACTTTGGGCTAGCTTAGTATATGTTATTGCTATATAAATTAGAGCTGGTGAAAGTGATCTGGATATGTGATGTGAAAAGGCAAGACGACTCAAATTCCTTGCCATATGACTATGAGTTTAGAAAGAACATGAAATTATGCTCATTGCATGTTATGTTTAGATGTTAAAGCATGATAAGTTAGAAAAATTCAGATATGTCTCATGTTAGATTGGTCATGTTAAGTTAAGTATGAAGGTCATCTAGTTGATTTTTGTTTAGTTTTATGGTCTTGTATGCATTGGTCTAGAATTGATTGGTTTTGGCATAACCTTTTCTTTGAAGATAATTATGTTTGGATATGGGTTGTGAGATTAATATAGAAGACATTCTATACTTTTGTATTACATCTCAAATTAGATATGTTATATACCACTGCTTTTTATATGTTAATTACCCGATTGATGGGTGAAGGGTGTAAATCCTACAGAGTCTCCGGACTCACCCCGTTGTGGGTTAATATTTTTCAGCAGGTTTTGAAGATCGGGAGATTGGCTTGGAGGCTCAAGCGAGAGGTGTGGAAGAACCAATCTCCTGGAGTTGGAGCGGAGTGATATATTTTATTTTCATCGGGTTGCTTGTTTTGGACTTTTAGGTTGTTGTGTACTTAAACAATCTAGTGGATTTGATTTATAGTTGGAGCATATGAACAGACTTGGTTTTGAATTTAGTTGTTTTAAATGTTTAAGTTTTTGGTTGGAGTTGGACTAGATGATGTTGGCTTGATTATAAGTTAATGACTTTAGGTTTTGGAAATCTTGTGGAACTTTTGTAGACTTGATTGTGTTGGTTGAATTACATGCTTGTATGGGTTATGAAATCCGAATGATGGATTTCTCCCACTGTCACGACGTTATGTTTTCCGCTACGTAGTCGTGGTTTTATGTTGTTTATTTTCCGGGTCGTGACATAGTCGATTTGTAGCAAAAGTGTGTATGTGGATTGCATCATCAAGGAGCAGAAGAGAAAGAAGACATCGCTGTTGGACGTCAGGATAAGGCTTATCCAATGTTAAGATCTGAAGAAGGAGAGTGAACCGGTGAGTTAAGGACAATAAGATTTTCTATATGGGACATATATGCTTAAATGTCATAAATTGTGAGTTATATCGTATTATGTATTAGTTAATGAATACGGATAACGATTTTCGGGTTCAGTATATGGTGTATCCATAACCGCATCTGCTAAGATAATGATTAATCGGTAAACGAACGCGGATAACTTATTCGGAAAATTTAAACTATCTATTAACTATTCGTTAACTAACGAACGAGTCGGATAATCAGATAATCGGTAACCATTGACATCCCTACTTCCAGGTTCTCGGGTGGTGCACCGGAGGAAGGAAGCGACGACATGCCCAGATGCAGCGATTGCCGATTGTCCGGCATCTCTACGCTGCGCAAAGATCACGGCGTTCCCTTCCCTGCGCTCCCAACTAGATCTGGAGCATATACCGAGACCGCGATTGCGCCCCAATACCCTCTCCCGCCCACAAAAATCCCTCCTCCCAGTCCCTCCTACTCCCGGCCACCGAACGATCAGAACCCGCAGTAAATTCGTGGGAAGAAATAGCACGAATGCAGCCGCTGTGATACCCAATTTTTTTAAAAAAAATCAAAGAAAAAATCAGAGCCACATCATCGAACCGCCTTCGCCACCACCACCTTCACCCCCCTTCTCGAACCTTCCCTCCACCGCCTCCCCATCGCCGCCTTTGTTGCCTCCAACTCCCAATTTATTTCCTCCACCCTATCTCGCGTTGTCGCCTCCGCCGCCCAGCCCATCCTCGTCGTCGTCCACTCTTGCCACCCTTGTTTCCTTCCCCCTCCTCGGCGCGGCCGCCAGTTCCCTCCTCCTTCTTCTTCTTCTTCTTCTTCTTCTTCTTCTTCTTCTTCTTCTTCCGCCGTTGCTGGCATCGCCGAGAGCCGCCGCCTACGTCGCTGCTCTCCCCCTCTCTGTTTCTTCCCCTCTCTGAGCAAGGTCGCCGCCGCGACCCTCTCTTTCCCCCTCCCTCCTCTTCTTCTCATTCTTCTTCTTCTTCCTTCCCTGTCCCGCGAGCTATTGTTGTGCCCCGTCGCTCTCCTCTCTATGTTCTCTTTCTCCCACCTTTCCCTTCTCTTTTTTCTTCTCTCCTTTCCCCGCCCTCGGGTTCGTCCTGTCACGCACGGCTCCCGTGCGCGGCATGCCGTGGCGCGCAGTGCTGCCAGGGGACGGCACACTGCGCCGTCCGTTCTTCCCCCTCTCACCGACCTCTCTCTGCTCTCTCTCCTCTCTCCCTCCGATGCCCTCTCATCTCTCTCTCTATCGCTCTCTCTTCTCTCCTCTCTACCGCCCCCTCTCCCTTCTTTCTCTCATTCTCTCTCTTTCTCCCCTGTTTATCTCTCTCTTCTCTTAATTATATTATTAATTAAATTCAGTGATTTAATTAATATTTTTTTGTTTTTAATGTCATTAAGATTTGAAGATAACCCGGTATCGCAATTGCCTCGATTACCTCGTAATTGAACCGGTTTGAATTTTCTGTACTTGGGAATGTATCGATCGTCTTGAGGTAGGCATCTCAACTTATCCTTAGCATTCTGATATGTTAATTAACATGTTAAAACATGGTTATTAGATAAATAGTTAGAAATTGATGATTAAATGGTAGTTTAATTATTTGATTGTCTGTGTGGGTTCATTTAAGTGTCATACTTGTCATTCATACATAATTTCATGCATTCTCATGTGTAGTGTTAGTTAGATGCATACTGATTCATTTATAGTTTGGGAATTACTAGAAAATAAATATGTAATTGTAAAAATTGAATTATGACCTGTTAAGATTATAATTAAATCCGATTCATGTTATGTATGATCTTGAAGATTAATAATTGACAAATTGAATTGGAATTTGAATTGATATGATAATTTATTAGCATAATTAATTAACTTATATTCATAGTGATAGTGACATAAAATTGTAAAGTGCATTATTTGATGAATTGATATTGAATTGTGATTAATTGAAGTTATCATATTTAATTATGTTGCATATTCTATTCTGATTGAGTCAATTGCATGAATTGGAATATAATTGAATTATTGTTCCTGATTGGGTCTATTGCATGAATTTTTGCATTAATTGAATGGTTTGCATGAGTCGACATGATTGTGATTAATGGCATGATGATGGTTAATTGCATAATTTTGTGAATGGATAGAATGATTAGCATGGTTTAATGATTTGGCTATCTGGTGGAGTTAAATTGTATAATTGGTTATTGCATTAATAATTGTCTGAGTAATTATATGACTTTTACTTGTGAAATGTTATTGATGCTATGATACATGCGATGTAATATTTGCTCTTCCAGTCTATGATAGAATAGCCCGTGGGCAACGGTAGAAATAGATTGATCCGGTGCATCTTTCGATCCCGGATACTGCGGTTTATCCTAAGTATGCCCCTGTCTAGATGTACTTTGGGATTTAACTTACTATATGGTACTTCTTATATATATTTAGAGCTGGAGTGAGGATCGTCAAGTATAGCATATGATCTACTAAGATATATGGAATTAAAATGGTAATAAAGCATGCACAGTAGGCTCATGTAAGTTTAGGTGGCATAGGCACGTAGAATAGATCAGTTGGTTAAGTGGTAATTAGTTTGGTTCATGTAGAGTCAGGCTCATTCGGTTAATCGATTTTGGAAAGGACCCAAATAAATAATCGAATCTTGATAATTAGTTTAGTGATTATGATATAATCTGATTTGTGTTGATTTTATCATTTATTGCTACCATTTAGGTCGATTAATATAATAGGAAAGTTGGGTATAAATCCTACTGAGTCCGTGTGACTCATCCCAAATCTTCTAACATTTTTCAGGTAATCAGGTTTAGCGTAGCAGAAGCATAGTGGATCAGGATTAGTGCAGAAGAGGTTTAGAGAATTTGACTTATGAATTGTTTATATTGAATCAAGGTATGGTTTATTTTTGGATTGAATTATTTATTTTAATGAACTAGGACCTGTTAGTCTTTAATTTTTCCAAACCGACGTAGTTTCGGGGTTAATTCCCCGTCCCGCCTCCAGATTTAGTTCCGCTGCATGTTTGGAAATTTGGGGCGTGACAGGTTGGTATCAGAGTAATAACCCAGCCGGAAGGTCTATTTTGACCTGCAAGGGTATAGGATGTCGGTTTAGATGAATCAAAATCGGTCCTTTTGGAAATTGATGATCTTAGACATAAATGAGGATTGTAATTATATGTTTGAAGTTGAAATTTTTAATTGCTAGGGGATACTGATACTGATATTAGATCTTGATCAATCTTACATCAGTTTGGATTTTGTAGGAAGATTAAAGATTATTGGATTTAGATGATATCTAGTGGTCCGGATTAAGGATAATGTATTGAGTTGATTTGAGTTAGAGAGATATGATTCTATTAAGAGATTATGTGGTTATGATAAATAAATTTGATGTGGATGGATAGATAGATGATAGGTGAGTTAATTTATGAGGTTAATAGTTAGATAAATATTGGAAGTATGCTAGGTATGAGAGAGAGAAGACAAATAGTTATATGTGCATAGAGGATTGATGATTGGATAAATTAGATAGAGAGATAAGTTTGGTAAGAGGGATAAATTAATCAATATGAAGATTTAGACAGAAGACAAAATTTCTGAAGTATTTCATTTGATAACATATATGGGAATAAGTTAGATCATCTACTAAATTAAGAATATGAGATGGTATAGAGATTTGATTTTAGATTATTGGAGGATTACATTGAAGAATTAATGATATCATTTTATGATGATCCAATTATTGATCTTGAAGTTTGGATTCTTGTTTATAGGATAATATTATCAATTTGGATTTGTTTGATTTCAACATTAGATGGTAACTAGATCATTAGATATTCAAATTGAATAATTAATATGTGATAACCAATTTTTAGAATTGGTCAATCTTTTGGTTTAACTTGATGAAGAATTATGTTTACCAATTTTGAGATGAGACCCTTGAATTATATATATATATCGGATTATGAAATGTTTGATACATGATGATTGAATATATTAGATCGGTGTATTCTTGTTGATGAGTTTCAGATTTATCATGTCTAGTATTTCGAGTAGTTGGTGAATTTAATAAGTATAAATAGAGTCATGATGATATCAAAGGATTAGCAAGATAGATAGATTGATTGATGAATCTTTAGAAAAATTTAATTGAATAGCATATGTGAAATAATTAGAATGAATCATTTTGTGTAAATGGGATTAAATCTAATTTATCATTATATCTTATTTGGATGGAAATCTACGTGTGATAGGAGGATAAGATAACATGTGTTGATTAGAATTTGATATTGGACCTATCTTAGATATGAAGTGCAATGATAATTGTAGTATTACTTGATTATATAGTTTTAAATATAAAAGAAATTGGATATGAGAATGAGATTGTTAATATGAAATTTCAAGGTATGGATTATGATGCAAGTTTTGAGGATGAGATATTTAGTTGATCTAGTCTAAAAATTAGAGATGGTTTGTGTATGATGATATGTAAGGTATAAGCAACTAGTTTGAAATTATACTTATACTCTCCTGATCATGATCGCTTACCTTCATTATCCGACTTTGAACTCATTTGTCTCTTGTCTGCGTAATTTAGCCAAATCTCAACTTTAGATAATTTTAGCTATCTGTTTTGTCAAAGCATGGGTTGATCTTATGTGGAGTTTAGGCCTCAATTTATCAATGATGATCTCTTAAATTAGAAGAAGATATAAGGATAGTTGAGACTTATTTTGCTAGTTGTGTGAAAGTGAATGGAATCTAAAATGTAAATTCATTTTAAGGAAGGAATAAGAAGATATCAGATTTAGAGAATAAATTACCAATATAAATTTTGGAATAGATTATGAAAATATAGACACGATCATAGAATTGTCAATCTTTTGATATTAAGGAGCAGAATTATATAAGATATTGGAGGATAGGCAATTATCTAGACATGGTCATGATTAGTTTTAAATTTTTGGTAAATAAAGATCGAGTTTTCAACCTTGGACAAGATTATTAGATTTTATCTATGTTGAGACTTTGGGATTATTAAGTACCGTTGAGGAGCATAACTGATCTATATGGCATTGATCTACAAAAGATTTAGATTTAAAGTAATTTGGATTACTGATCATATCATGGGATTATATACTTGTATGGTAAAAATGATATATAAGTAAGTTGGATTGTCAAGATATGTGGATAAAAAGATAAGTTAATCAATATCAAGAGTTAGTCCCATAGTTGAATTATGGAAAGATTCTACGATAGATATGAGAATAATTAGAGCAGTTCGTATTGTCTATGTGAGAATAATGGAATGTGGTGATATAAGTGATTATAGAAAGTAGTTTATATTATATGAGAGATTTTCTCATATCATGTATGATATAAAATTAGACTATATTAATCTATTGTGATTAGATGATCAATTTGAATACAAGAAGATATTGTTAACAAAAGTGGCAGAAAGGGATGATATCGGTGGATGAAGAATACCGGTATTTTGAAAATGATATTTTGAAATTTCGAGGATGGAATTTTTGTGAGGAGGGAAGAATGTAATACCCAATTTTTAAAAAAAATCAAAGAAAAAAATAGAGCTGTCTCGATACGCCTTCGCCGCCACCACCTTCTCCCCCCCCCTTCTCGAACCTTCCCTCCACCGCCTCCCCATCGCCGCCTTCGTCTCCTTCGACTCCCGATTTATTTCCCCCATCCTCTCTCACGTTGTCGCCTCGGCTGACCAGCCCATCCTTGTCGCTGTCCGCTCTCGCCACCTCCTGTTTCTTCCCCCCTCCTCGGCATGGCCGCCAGTTCCCTCTCTCTTCTTCTTCTTCTTCTTCTTCTTCTTCTTCTTCTTCTTCTTCTTCTTCTTCTTCTTCTTCTTCTTCCGCCGTTGCTGGCATCGCCGAGAGCCGCCGACTAAATCGCCGTCTACATCGCCGCTCTCCCCCTCTCTATTTCTTCCCCTCTTGGAGCAAGCTCCCCGCCATGACCCTCTCTTTCCCCCTCCCCCTCTTTTTCTCCTTCTTCTTCTTTCCCTATCCCGCGAGCCGTCGCCGTGCCCCACCGCTCTCTCCCTCTCTATTTTCTCTTTCTCCCACCTTTCCCTTCTCCTTTTTCTTCTCTCCTTTCCCTACCCTCAAGTTCGTCGTGTCACGCACGTCTCTCACGCGCCTCCTGCGTGCGGCATGCCGCGGCGTGCAGTGCTGCCGGGGGACGGCACATTGCGCCGTCCATTCTTCCCCCTCTCCTCTCACCGACCTCTCTCTGCTCTCTCTCCTCTCTCCCTCCGATGCCCTCTCATCTCTCTCTATCACTCTCTCCACTCTACCGCCCTCTCTCCCTTCTTTCTCTGATTCTCTCTCTTTCTCCCCCTATTTATCTCTCTCTCCTCCTAATTATATTATTAATTAAATTCAGTGGTTTAATTAATATTTTTATTATTTTTAATGTCATTAGAATTTGAGGATAACCCGATATCGCAATTGCCTCGATCGCCTCGTAATTGAACTGGTTTGGATTTTTTGGACTTGGGAATGTACCGATCGCCTTGAGGTAGGCATCCCAACTTATCCTTAGCATCCTGATATGTTAATTAACATGCTAAAACATGGTTATTAGATAAATAGTTAGAAATTGATGATTAAATGGTAGTTTAATTATTTGATTGTCTGTGTGGGTTCATTTAAGTGTCATACATGTCATTCATACATAATTTCATGCATTCTCATGTGTAGTGTTAGTTAGATGCATACTGATTCATTTATAGTTTGGGAATTACTAGAAAATAAATATGTAATTGTAAAAATTAAATTATGACCTGTTAAGATTATAATTAAATCCGATTCATGTTATGTATGATCTTGAAGATTAATAATTGATAAATTGAATTGGAATTTGAATTGATATGATAATTTATTAGCATAATTAATTAACTTATATTCGTAGTGATAGTGACATAAAATTGTAAAGTGCATTATTTGATGAATTGATATTGAATTGTGATTAATTGAAGTTATCATATTTAATTATGTTGCATATTCTATTCTGATTGAGTCAATTGCATGAATTGGAATATAATTGAATTATTGTTCCTGATTGGGTCTATTGCATGAATTTTTGCATTAATTGAATGGTCTGCATGTGTCGACATGATTGTGATTAATGGCATGATGATGGTTAATTGCATAATTTTGTGAATGGATAGAATGATTAGCATGGTTTAATGATTTGGCTATCTGGTGGAGTTAAATTGTATAATTGGTTATTGCATTAATAATTGTCTGAGTAATTATATGACTTTTACTTGTGAAATGTTATTGATGCTATGATACATGCGATGTAATATTTGCTCTTCCAGTCTATGATAGAATAGCCCGTGGGCAACGGTAGAAATAAATTGATCCGGTTCGTCTTTCGATCCCGGATACTGCGGTTTATCCTAAGTACGCCCCTGCCTAGACGTACTTTGGGATTTAACTTACTATATGGTACTTTTTATATATATTTAGAGTTAGAGTGAGGATCGCCAAGTATAGCATATGATCTACTCAGACAAATGGAACTAAAATGGTATTAAAGTATGCACAGTAAGCTCCTGTAAGTTTAAGTGGCATGGGCATGTAGAATAGATCAATTGGTTAAGTGATAATTAGTTTGCTTCATGTAGAGTTGGGCTCATTCGGTTAATCGATTTTAGAAAGGACCCAAATAAATAATCGAATCTTGATAATTAGTTTAGTGATTATGATATAATCTAATTTGTGTTGATTTTATCATTTATTACTACAATTTAGGTTGATTAATATAATAGGAAAGTTGGGTATAAGTCCTACTGAGTCCATGTGACTCATCCCAAATCTTCTAACATTTTTCAGATAATCAAGTTTAGCACAGTAGAAGTGTAGTGGATCAGGATTAGTGCATAAGAGGTTTAGAGAATTTGGCTTATGAAATGTTTATATTGAATCAAGGTATGGTTTATTTTTTGATTGAATTATTTATTTTAATAAACTAGGACCTGTTAGTCTTTAATTTTTCCAAACTGACGTAGTTTAGTGGTTAATTCCCCAGTCCCATCACCAGATTTGGTTCCACTGCGTGTTTGGAAATCAGGGGCGTGACAGCCGCGGTATCCAGCCACGGACAGAAGATCTCGGACCGTGGAGACAGGCAAAATCCATGCTAGAATTAATCCTGAAGGAGAGGCAGCAGGAGCGGAACCACAAGCGCCTCGCCAGGCCAAACACCCCCTCCCTGCCGCCACTGAGCTCTTTCCGACATCCCCATGAGTTGTTAGCCTCCTTTCCCCGATTCACGAGTGAAGTTTCCTACCAAGAAGCATAAAAAGGTAAGAAAGGGGAACATAAAGAAAACAAACAATGTGGAGCTCTGGTCAAATAGACCAACACAGGAGCAATTCAAATTGTATTTATATGTAAGTTAATTGTATATAAGCTGAACTGGGATTACCCGTTAACTTAACCAAGGTAAGCTGTACAAACAAATGTTAGCTATACATATTCTCAATACTCCCCCTTAAGCTGGCGAGAAGACATTTTGAACCAACTTGCCTTGTAACTTTGAAAACTGATCAATACCCAACGACTTTGTAAAAATATCTCCAATTTGATCCTGTGTTGAGACATGATGTAATTCTATCACTTTGGCTTGTATTTTTTCCCGAACTACATGACAATCAATATCAATATGCTTAGTCCTCTTATGAAATATGGGATTTGTTGAAATATGAATGGCGGATTGGTTGTCACAAAATAAATGAACAAGCTGAGAAGTAACAACCAAATCCTTCAACAAATATAACAACCATTGCACCTCACATGTGCCAGCAGCCAATGCTCTATACTCAGATTCAGCAGTGGACCAAGAAATAGTCACTTGCTTTTTAGTTATCCACGAAACTGGTGCATTTCCAAGAAAAACTACATATCTAGTTATCGGTCGCCGTGTAATTGGACATGCAACCCAATCAGCATCTGTATATGCAATTAACTATAAACTATTATCAGATGGATAAAAAATTCCAGAACCTAGTGAGCTTTTAAGAAACCGCAACACCCTTAATAAAACAGACCAATGATTTTCTCGCGGTTCATGTATGAATTGACTCAAGATATTGACAATATAAGCTATATCTGGTCTAGTAACCATCAAATAAATCAATTTTCCTACCAATCTTCTATAAGAAGTTGGATCATCCAACTTAGAAAAATTAGTAGAATATAAAGAATGTTTCTGTTCTACTGGCGTTTTAGCAGGTTTAGACGCCAAGAGACCAGTTTCCTTCTAGAGATCAAGAGTATATTTCCTCTGATTTAAGTAAATACCTCTCCTTGATCTGGCTATCTCTAAACCAAGAAAATATTTGGGACTTCCAAGATATCGAATCTGAAAATTGGTTGACAAGTGTGCTTGAACACTATGAATGATAACATCATCATTTCTAGCAATTAAGATGTCATCAACATACACTAAAATGGCAGTGAAAAAACTTCCATTGGAGTAAACAAACAAAGATGTATCAGCAATAGACTAATTTGTTTAATAACAGAAGAAAGCTTGTAGAACCATGTTCTTGAAGCTTGTTTTAACCCATATATTGACTTCTTCAATATGCAAACAGATTTCTCTCCCTGAGCATCAATTCCCGGAGGTAACTTCATATAGACCTCCTCAAGTAAATTCCCATTTAAGAAAGCATTATGAACATCCAATTGATGTAGCTGCCAACTATTTATAGCAGAAATTGCCAGCAAAACTCTTAAAGTAGTTAACTTGGCCACCGGAGCAAATGTTTCAGTATAATCAAGTCCCTCTGTTTGAGAAAAACCTTTGGCTACTAACCTAGCCTGATACCTTGAAATTGAATCATCTGGATTAAACTTTAACTTGTAAACCCATTTACACCCGATGGCTTTTTTTTCCTGGAGGTAACACTGCCAAATCCCAAGTATGATTTAACTCTAGAGCTTTAAGCTCTTTATCCATAGCTTCACGCCATTCATGCACTTGACAAGCATCTTTATATGTTTCAGGCTCAACAGCATTATTTAAAGATGCAAGAAATGCAAGATAACTATCACTAATCTTGCTAAAATCAACACTGTTCTGTATCGGATAAGCAACTAACCCACTATCTTTAGATTGCAAATCTTTAACTAACAAACCTGTATAGTAATCACGTAAGTAAACAGGGGGTTTTCTAACTCTCTGATTTCTAACAGGTTGAATAGAATTCTCATTTTGTATCCCAAGACTATTAGTATCAACAGTATTGTCAGGACACGTTTCATTTTCAGACAGAACATCATGTGCAGAGAGTGGAACAACTTGATGAAAATTATCAGACTGAACTTTGTCAAAATATGGAAAAATATCTTCCATAAAGATAACATCGCTACTTGTAAAAACTGCCCTAGTATCAACCTCATATAGTCTATAAGCTTTCTGTATAGCTGGATAACCTATAAACACACTTCTTGCTCTGAGGGGAGAACTTATCAAAATCCAAGTGACCGGTAGAAGCAAAGCACAAACAACCAAAAACTCTCATTTGTTGGTAATCAGGAGTTCTACCAAACAATTTTGTAAAAGGAACACCTCCATTTAAAGAAGAAGAAGGCTGCCTATTAATGATATATGTAGCAGCCATAACACAATCTCCCAAAAAAATTGGGTAGATTAGCTTGGAAAGAAATGTTTCTAGCAACTTCTAATATGTGCCGATGCTCCCTTTCCACTACTCCATTCTGCTGTGATGCAGCAACACATGTTCTTTCATGCAAAATACCTTGCAAAGACATGTAATTTACAATTCTAAGGTAAAAAACTCAGAACCATTATCACTTCGGACTGTTTTAACTTCAAAATTGAACTGTCTATGTGCATAAGCAAAAAAAATTAACAAATTTATAGTAACCTGTGACTTGAATTTCATTAAAAAAATCTAAGTAAACCTAGTAAAGTCATCCACAACTGTCAAGAAAAAACTAGCACCTGTTCTTGACACTGTATTATATGGTCCTCACACATCTACATGTAAAAGTTCAAAAGGAAAACTTGTAGAACTAGTACTCAAGCCAAAAGGTAAACGAGTCTGTTTACCAAGGGGATAAACTGAACAACTAAAATTGTGATCTAATTTCTGACAAACTAAATCCTGTAAAATAGCTAACCGAGCAGTTGATAAATGTCCCAAGCGCTTATGCCACACTTCAGTAGAAACAACACAGTAGAATTAACACGCATGCATGCTTGAGCTCTTGGTGTAAAATGATACAATCCGTCATTCTCAAGGCCCTGCCCAATCATCTTCTTGGTTTGAACATCCTGTATAACAAAATGATCCTTAAAGAAAGTTATGGAACAATTTGTATCTCGAGTCAATTGACTGACATACATGAGATTAAAACAAGACTTCGGAACACAAAGAACATTTGACAACTTAATGTTCTCAGTCAAGTATAATGAACTTGATCCTTCAACCAGCAACTTTGTATTGTTAGGCAAAAGTATACTCTGACTGGGCAAGTTTGAAGCTGAATTAAAAGAAACAAAACCAGGAGTAATATGGGTTGACGCTCCAGAATCTATTATCCAAGGAGTTAAATCCACCTTTGAAATATTACCTGCCATATTCACCTTATGTTGTTCTGTTACATTTCCAGTATTCACATAACTTAAAAGCTTCAAAATCTGTGCATACTGTTCGGATGTTAATGTGTGCCCATCACAGCTAACTGTTTCCTTTGAATTAGAAGACTTATTGCCTTGTTTCTTCCCAAATTTATAATGCACTGGAAAACCAATTAGCCTATAACACTGCTCCCCTAGAGTGACCTTTAAGATGACAATAAGTACACTCTTCCTTTGATCTGGCATGCCTTGATTTATCAACAAATTTGGCTGCCATTGCAGAAGAATCTTGAGAAACTGGACTGACAAACATACGTTGAGCTTCATCTTGAAGCACAAGTGAATAGGCTTTGCCTACTGAAGGCAACGGATCAAACAACAAAATTTGACTTCTTACATTTGAAAAACTCTCACTTAACCCCATTAGAAACTGCATCGAACGTCTTCTATTCTGTAAATGTATTAGCATCTCTGGCTTGAACTGAGCAAGCTCGTGCCAAAACCCTTTTAAAACTGTGAAGTATTTTGAAACAGAATCGTTATTCTATTTATGATGAGCAATAGATTGCTCTAATGAATAAATCCGAGGACCATTTGAAGGAGAAAACCTCTCCTCAAGATCATTCCAAACCTGTTCTGTAGTTTCACTATATAAAACGGATGGAACAAGATCTTGATGTACAGAATTGAGGATCCATGACAAAACCATATTATTAACCCGAAACCAAGAATCAAACTGATCATCCTCAACATCTGGCTTACGAATTGTTCCATCAACGAAACCTATTTTGTTCTTTGCCGAAAGAGCAATCATCATAGCTCTTCTTCATGTAAGGAAATTACTTCCGACCAAAGGAGAAGAAACAAGAACCACACCTGGACTATCCTAGGGGTGCAAAAAATAGGGATCTCTCGCCGTCTCTGCTGTCGCAATCGCGCTGCTAGAATTCGAAGCACTTCGATGTCCAACACTGGAAGCCATTTTGTCGTCATAGCTCTGATACCAAGTGAAGTTTCCTACCAAGAAGCAGAAGAAGGCAAGAAAGCAGAAACAGAGAGGAAACAAACAATGTGGAGCTCTGGTCGAATAGAACAACACAGGAGCAATTCAAATTGTATTTATATGTAAGTTAACTGTACATAAGCTGAACCAGGATTACCCATTAACTTAACCAAGGTAAGCTGTACAAACAAATGTCAGCTGTACATATTCTCAATATCACGAGCCATTTTCCTTGTCGCCGCGAGCCCCCTTCCCAGTTATTGTCATGTCGCTACGACCTCCTTCGTCGAGAGCCCCTTTCTCTGTTGCCATGAGCTACGAGCTCCCTCTTCCTTTGAACAAAAAAAAAACTAGAATTAATGTCTAAACTATTCTGACATTTCTAAGAAATAAGAGATTAATTCAAATTTTAATCAAGAAATTTTATCAAACGATGTTAATTAATACCCGAGATCTTAGTGAATAAGAGATGGAGAACTAATAAGTCCTAACAAATAGGACCTAATAGGGTGTTTGGCAGCGTTTTTAATTTTAAGATAACCTCGTTTTTGAAATCAAAATTATTTGACTTCTCAATTTTATTTTTAAAATCAAAACAGTCTAATTATTTGGTGTTTGGCAAAATTATCATAATTTTTAAAAATTAGACAGTAGTGTTTGGTTATGACCAGCGACTCTGCAAAACTCTCTCGAACTCCCTTCGCAAAGAGAACCTGCAGCTCCGCGAAGGCTCCTCCACAGTGTCGTCCGCCTCCCTCCCCCCCCCCCGCGGCAGCGGCGCTCGTCCGGCCAGCAAAAGACCGCGTCGTGGTCGGCCAGCGAACCCCCCCTCCGCAGTGGTGTCGACGTCCGCCTCCCTCCCCGCCCCCGCGGCGTTCCGCCTTCCTCCCCCCTGCAGCGGTGCTCCCCCCGGCGGTGGTGGCCCGCGACCCGCTCCCTTCCCCCGCCGCGCGAAGGCCCCCGGCGGGGCGTCCTCCCCCGCGGCGGCGCCCCCGCCAGTGAAGCCCCCCCTCCCCCCACCGGCGGCGGGGACCGGTGGCGCCCCCCTCCGCGGTGCTCCCCCCCGCCGCGCGTCCGTTTCTATTTTTCTATTTTTTTATTTTTTTTAAAGAAAATATTTTACCATCATATTATTTCTGATTGTGGGGTCGTCTACCTAAAAATCGACAAAAACACAGCTATACGAACAGATTAAAATTAAATAAATGAAGTTAGAAACATAGCCTGTCGGGTCGAAGCGCGTAATCGCTAGAACTAAGAGTTTTATTGCCAACCGACGTGCGGTTCTCGCGGCAACGTCCTCCTAGAGATACGACGACCCTCGGGTAGGCGAAACCCTTCTCTCCCGTCAGCACGTCCTTCAGGAGAGCTACGCGAACCGATCTTGCTTTGAGTGCTTCTAGCAAAGAAGAAGAAGTCCTCGACTTTTCGTCCGAGCGCTTAAACAAGGAATCCTTCGAAAATAGAGAGAGACCGAGCGTTTGGGCGAGAGGGAGAGCCCGAGAGAGAGAGAGAGAGAGAGAGAGAGAGAGAGAGAGCGTCTGCGAACTTCAGCATCCGCGTGAGAGCAAGAGAGAGAGGGCCAGCCTTCACCCCACCAGGGGATAAAAAGAAAATAAATAATACACGTTTCTATGCGTTGGATACCTTCCAACGGCGAGGGGTGAAACATGGAAACGGACGCGCGAAGCCCGCGCGCGTCTGTTTCTATTTTTTATTTCTTTTTTTTAAAGAAAATATCTTTACAATCCCCCACATATTTTCTTAAAACTCGCAGAAAAATATCAAATCAAAATAAAATAATATCAACAAACAAATTCTAGAGAGCACTCTTATACTATGTAATAGGTGAAGGTACCTTTCGGTTTGAACCCACTTAGTGATATTTGGGATTGCCTGTAGAACACTCGATGGATGTTTCACCTTGAATCGGGTTCCATGATTCAAGTTCTCCCAAATCCACACATAGTATAGCAAGATCAAAATTCATGCGGGTTGCGCTATTAATGGCCTTGCGCAGGTATCTCATGTGTGTTTTAGAAAATAGCCCACATCTCATAGTTGCGGCCTCACGACTCCACACATGTCGGTGAATCCTCCAAGGGTGAGAGCAAGGAACCACCCTGCCACTTGGGTCTTGGATTCATTAAGAGTTTAAAACTCATCCTACCACTTGCTTCTACATGAGCACTATCGCCATAGGGATGGGAGCATTATATATAAGTGCTCTACACATAGTTACCCATCAGCTTGTTTCTACCCATTGAACCTCACGCGAGGTTGGGTTGCCACCATGGTAACTTTTTATTTATGGGCTCAATCCCATCCCCTCGACGCTTCTAGAACCACCGTTCTAGGCAAGCCTTTTGTGAAAATATACGCAAGATTCCTTTCTAATTTCACAAAATTTAAGGCTATCCATTTGTTGCTTCATTTTATCTCTTATCGACTTGTGCCTCACTTTCGAGATGTCTATTCCTCTTGACATCAACATTGGCTGCATACATTTATCAAATTCTTCGACTGCAATCACACAAAATAGATATAGGAGGCAAAGGATGTGTAAACAATGGAATATCAATAAAGAAATCTCTTAGCCATTCGGCTTCAGTGCATGTGGTGTCAAGTGCAATCATTTCAGATTCCAATGTACTTCTAGATAATACAGTTTGTTTAGTAGATTTCCATTAAATAGCACCTCCTCCTAAAAGGAAAACAAATCAAGATGTTGATTTTACATCTACTGAATCACTAATCCAATTAGTATCACTAAAACCTTCTAATACATAAGGATATCCACTATAATGGAAAGCATATGATATAGTACCTTTTAAATATCTAAGTACTCTTTCTAATGCTTTCCAATGACTTTCATCTAGATTTATAGTATATCTACTAAGTCTATTTACGGCATATGCAATGTCTGGCCTTGTATAATTTGTGAGAAAACCAAGTGAGCCTATGATTTGAGCATATTCAGATTGTAATGTAGGGTTACCTAAATTTTTCTTTAGGTGGACACATGCATCATAAGGAGTGGATAAAGGCTCACAATCTATATAATAGAATTTTCTAAGGATTTTCTCTATGTAGTGAGATTGTGACAAGGCTATTCCATTTGAATTTCTTATAATTCTTGTATTCAAAATCAAGCTAGCTTCACCAAGATCTTTCATGTCAAAATTTTGAGATAAGAAATCCTTAACTTTATCTATAACATGCATGTTAGATCCAAAGATCAAAATATCATCAACATATAGACATAAGATAACAATATGATCACCAAACATTTTGTAATAAACACATGTATCAGTTTGATTGATTCTAAAATCATAAGAAAGAATAATCTCATCAAATTTTTCATGCCATTGCTTGGGTGCTTGTTTTAATCTATACAATGATTTAATCAATTTACACATTTTGTTTTCTTGACATGTAATAATAAAACCCTCAGGTTGATCCATATAAATTTCTTCATCTAATTCACCATTTAAAAATGCAGTTTTTACATCCATTTGGTGAATAATCAATTTATGTATGGATGCTAATGCAATCAAGGCTCTAATGGTGGTAATTCTAGCCACAGGAGAATACACATCAAAATAATCTACATTAGCTTTGTGTAAATCCCTTAGCTACAAGTCTAGCCTTATATTTATCTACGAATCCATCAGTTTCAATTTCTTCTTAAAAACCCATTTACATCCAATTGTCTTACAACCAAGAGGTAGATCACTAAGCACCCATGTTCCATTTTGAATTATCGAATTCATTTCATTTTCTATAGCTTCCTTCCAAAAAGGTGAGTCTATGGAATTCATTGCATCATTAAAAGTGATTGGAGAATCTTCTACTAATAATGCATAGAAATCATCAAAAACTCTTTCTGTCCTAGCTCTCTTACTTATTATTTCTAATGGTTCTTCATCTTGATCTTCTCTATTTCTAACTAAATTTGGGTTAGATCCAGGAAGCTGCTACTTCTGACACTAGATTCAATTCCAGATTTAAATGGAAATGTGTTCTCATAATAAACTGCATCTCTAGCCTCAATAATGGTATTATTCGAAATATCTCTTATTTCAGAATTAATCACTAAAAATCTATTTGTGTTGCTAGTGAAATTTTCAGCATTATTATTTGTGGTATATCCAATAAAAATAGTAACCACAGTCTTAGGTCCAATTTTCTTCCTTTTAACCTCAGGAATTTTGACCTTTGCAAGACACCCCCACACTTTAAGAAAATTCAAGTTAGGTCTTCTCCTTTTCCAAATTTCATAAGGGGTAAAATCACCTTGTCTAAAGGGAATTCTATTTAAAATAAAATATGCGATTAAAAGTGCTTCCCCCACAAATTCTCGGGTGCTCCTGAACTGATTAACATAGAATTAACCATATCCATCAATGTTCTATTCTTCCTCTCTGCTACACCATTAGATTGTGGTGAATATGAAGCAGTTATCTCTTGAATTATTCCATGTTCTTGACAAAATTGAGTGAGAGCATGAGAGGTATATTCTCCTCCTCTATCTGATCTAAGTATCTTAATTTTCATTTCTTGTTGATTTTCAGATTCAGCCTTATAAATCTGAAATTTATTTATCACTTCATCCTTAGTCCTTATCAAATAAATATAACAGTATTTCGAAAGATCATCAATAAATGTCACAAAATATTTGTTACCACCTCTTGAAAATCGTCCAGAATCACATACATCACTATGTATTAATTCTAAGACATCACAATCTCTATCAACTGATTTATATGGTTGCCTAGGTAGCTTAGCTTCAACACATACGTCACATCTCTTTTCATTTTGAATGCTAACTTTTGGAATCAGATTTAATTGCATCAACCTTTTAATAGAATTATAATTCACATGGCCCAATCTAGAATGCCAAGTAGAAGATGATTCAACATTCAGTATAATAGATTTCTCATTAATAGAAGGTGAACTTACATTCAATCTAAAAGCCCATCATACATAAATCCTTTTCCAACAAAGGATAGGCTTTTGGTTATTACAACTTTATTTGACTCAAATACTAATCTATAACCTTGTTGAACTAAAAGAGATCCACTAATCAGATTTCTCCTAATATCTGGAACATGATGAACATTGTGCAGGGTCAATGTCTTCCTAGAAGTCAAAGTAAGATCCACTCTTCCGATCCCATGCACCTTTGCTTCATCATTATTTCCTATCATCACAGTTCTTGAACTTGAGTCCTGATATGTAGAAAACCAAGAACGATCAGTACATATATGAATGTTAGCTCCAGTGTCAATCCACCAATCAAAAATTGAATTTGATTCAAGGTTTAAAAGAATGGCCTAAATCAGTGGATGCTCCACCATCTACGAAAACCATATTGACTTGAGGGCCATTGTTTGAAGAATCTTGTCCTTTCCCTTTAGCGGATGCCTCTTCCGATAAAAGCATTGACGAGCAAGATGATTTGTTCTTCCACGGACAAAGCGACATCTCTCTTCTTTCTTCTCATTTGGCTTGTTGTTGTGAGGATTCAAGATTTGAGATTTTTTCCTAGATTGCCATTGATTTTTCTTGAAATTCCTATTCTTAGGATGAAAGGATTTTCTATAAGATCTAAAAGGCTTGTTCTCAACTATGTTGGCCTTAGGTTTATAGATTTGAGTCGAACTCTCCCTTACCCTATGTTGTTCTTCAATTCTAAGTGCACCAACAATTGGGTCAAGGTAAGAGTTCCTTGAGTGTGACTCATTGTCCTAGTGAAGCCGACCAAGATGGCGGTAGTTTATCCAGAATGCATGCAATACGGAATGATTCATCAAGTTGGGATCTGTGGTTCTCAGCTCATGGACTAAGTTCTCAAACTCATGTATTTGATCATTCATTGATTTGTTTTCAACAAATTTAAATTTGTTAAAATCAGATGCCTTGAACCTTTTAAGCCCAGCATCATCAAGTCCACATTTAGCTTCTAATAAATCCCACAACTCACTAGCACTTCTTGAGTTGTAGTAAAGATCATAGAGTCTATACGAAAGGGATCCTAAAATCCTATGAAGACAATGATAATCAACTTCTTCAGTTGTTGTGGAAGAAGAAGATCCAGGTTCAGTTTGGGGACGAGATGATATTGTTTGAACTCTACGAGTGATGGTTTGTGAAGTATCAAATTCCCTACTCTCAATTGTGCTATTGCTAATGGCTAAAATAAGACCAAGGGTGGTCAGCCAAAAGCGCATTTGGTTCTGCCATCTCCTAAAATTATCTCCATCAAATTTTTCTGGTTTGGCGCTAAGAGTTTCTCTAGTTATTAAACTAGCCATGAGAGAATAAAGAGAACAGTGATCTGTAAATGAATATATCAAGATGTTTGTCAATATTTTAAACCAACAAAGAATACAATTTATTGATACTGGCTAAACAGAAAGATCTAAACACGTTTAAATAAGAATGATTAAATACGTCTTAACAAGAATGTTTACGTACGTCTTGTCAAGAACGTATGAATATTTAAACAATGATGTTCAAATAAGATTTAAACGACAACGTTCAATCAAGAACGTTCAAATAAAAACGTTTAAACAACAACGTTTAAATAAGAACGTCTAAACGACAACGTTCAAGTAAGAACGTCTAAATAAGAACGTTCGAACAAGAACGTTTAACTAAAACGTACGTGAACGTATATATGAATGACTACGTTTTTTATTTTTTTTTCACATGTATAGATGCTTCCTACCACAGAAATAATATGATGGTAAAATAGAACTCTTACGTTCTTGTCCCCCCCCCCCCCGCGCGCTGGTCCGCTCCCCCCACCGGCGGCCCTCCGCCCCACGGCGCGGCGGTGCCCCCCGCCAGCGAAGCCCCCCCCCCCCGCGCGGTCCGCTCCCCCACCGGCGGCCCTCCCCCGTGGCGCGCAGCGCCCCCACGGCGGAGGCCCACGCCGGCGAAGCCCCCCCGCGGCCGTCTGCTCCCCCCGCCCGGCGGCCCCTCCCCCACGGCGGAGCCCCCGCCGGCCGAGCCCCCCCCCCGCGGCTCGCTCCGCTCCCCCCGCCGGCGGCCCCTCCCCCGCGGGCGTGGCGGCGCCCCCGCCGGCCCGAAGGCCCCCCTCCCCCCGCCGACGGCCCTCCCCGCGCGGCGGCGACCCCCGCCAACGAAGTCCCCCCTCCCCCCTGCTGATGGCCCTCCCCCCGCGGCGGCGCCCCCCGCCGTCGGCCCTCCCTCCCATGGCGGAGCCCCCCGCCACTGAACCCCCCCGCACGTCTCGCCTCCCACGTCCTGTCTCCGTGTCTATCTAAAAAATAAAACAAGTCTTGCCTTGTTTTTATTTTAGAAGAGATTATGTACATAGAGTATCCCACTTTTAAAAATGAGACATAAGTTAAAAGTTACAACCAAACACCTTATCTCTTTTATTTTTAAAATTTAGATCAAAAAGAGGGAAAAAACGTAACCAAACACCCTATAAATGTCTCTTGTCAACAACATCGAAATTGTCCCCAACATTTTGCCACAATGGCTGCGAAGGTTAATATGGTGTGATTGCAAGATGTTTTTTGTACATTTCTGTGATAAAATTATATTTTAAAACAAACAGTTTTGTGAGAAATATGAAAGCAAAAATTTGGAGAGTATGTACCATAATAAAAAAAATGAATCAACTCACAAGAAAAACAAAACGAAGGACTCATCTTTTCTTTTGCCTTAGGAAAATTCGATATTTGTTAATGGTTATAAAAAAGATTTAATACAGGATGTTAAAAATATAATTTTATAGTGAAAACTCATGCCTATAATGATTTCAATTAAGCTGTGGGGTGATTTAAATTTCTAGCCTCTTGTAAATTTCACCACGTGTACGGTATCACACAAAATTTTACATCTTATGTTGTAGTTAATGTAAATTATTAAATTCATGCTTCATATAAGATATTTATTTCTCGTGAATAATTGGTTAACCATATAGGTGTTAGATAGAAATAAAAGAAGAACTGTAGATTTGAATTTGAATTTAATTGTTGTATTTGAAATTTTCTAGAAACACACACCTTCCTACATCTCTATGTCGAATTGTCCATGGATGTCACAGGCAGAGGAGAAAGTCTTTAGAAGTAGTCAGCATGACAACATTACAGGCTTCCGCATGCAAAGAATGTCTGAACACATGAAAAAAGCCAACAAAAATGGCAGCTACACGAAATGTATTCAAAGAATATAAAAACATAAAAAACAGTTAGAAAGATTGTAGTTTTGTTAGAAACACATAATCTGGATCAAGACTGCAAATTGTAATCTACGACGAGTACAACTGCCTTGGTATAGTTAGGTAAATATGCAATCCTACGCGTTATGGCCCGTTTGGTAACACTATTTGACATCTTTATCATTATCAATTTTAAAATTAATATTATTAATAATCACTAAGAAGTGTTTGATTAATAGTATCAATTTTGAAATTGATAATGAAAACAAAATTCATTATATAATATAAGTGTCAACTTGTATTAATTTTGATATTGATATTCTAACCTTTAAAATTATCAATATCAATATTGATATAGTATCAAATTTGAAACTCTAGTCAAACGGCTCATTAACTGTTGACAACATTTAAAAGCTCCTAAAATGCAGGAGAAAAAGTTGAAGCGTACATCAGTAATCCTTTTAATGTGAGATTAAGTTACTAACATATAGGTTTGAGCATATCCTACTTAGAATTGGAAGTCAATAATAATATTTGGTAAGTGACATTAACCAATAGGATAAAATAGGTTTGGGTTTCTAAATCATGATTTATCCTAATCATAGTAAAATCAGGAAGTTCACTAATTAATAATTAGAAAATAAGAAATCATGGATCAGTTTCTAAAAAATAAGATTTCTTAATCTTAGTCTAATACAAGTAAACATACGCATTTGATTGATAGAAATAAAAGACATAGAATAATTTTTAAAATAATGATATTTTATTTAATATCTTTAAAAAATAAAATTTATAACCCTCCCCTTCCTCCTTTTGCCTCACCCCCAGTGGCTCCCTATCTGGTTGCTCTCTCCCTCTTGCTTACTCTTTCTTTACTCTCCCACTCTGCCTGCCATCACCTCTAGACAGATTTCCTCACTTTCCTGGTTTGCTTGTGCTCTCTCTCTCTCTCTTATTTGTCACAACCCGAAAAAGTAATAAAATACAATACCAAAATTATGCAGTAAAAAATTTAATATCGTTAGAGAAACTCATCATTTAGATTTCATAATTCATACAACTATATAGATAATATTAATAATCAAGTTTACATGATTCCACAGGATCACAACATGTACTTAAAAATCTAAAAAGACATTGACAAAAATTATTAGTTATCACCAATGATATAATTAAAATTATTGGTCACCATCGCGACAAACATTCGATTTCCTTATTTTGCAAACCTCCTATGGGTTTTTTTACTCCTATTTCCGTGATGCTCCGTCACTAATATTATATATGGCAATAACTTAAATAAGTCGTGGTCAATGTTTGTACAACTGTGATGGCTTATATTAATGATGGTTTTTTGAAACTATTGCCATTAATAGGTTGCTATTGATCTTTTTCCCTGTAATGATATCCGTGGGAAGAATTACACCCACATTTGTGATCGTACGTGGTATGTGGATTTTTGCTATACTTGTAATTGATTATGTAATTGAGAAATCATCTCAATTTTTCGGTGGAGAAAATAATCTCAGTTTCTAATTAAAAATAACTACAACCGTCACTTAAATAACGATTCAATAAAAATTGGTTCACCCATTACTGTTCATCATTGATTCATTTCTGAACTGTTACTGAAGCTAGTGTAATTCGTTACTGAACCATTATTTAGAGGTGGCAATGGACTGAGTTGATCTGTGGCTTGTGGGCCCTCGGGCTGGATCAGCCTTGGGCCTTGTTTCGGGGTAGAGAAACGAGTCCTCTAGCGTTACTCGGGCCGATAAACCAGGCCCACGGGTCATGTTCCGCAGCATCGTCCGGTGGTTGCCATCCGTTAGTTCGCGAGTAGACATGCAAAAGTCTTTTTATTTTATTTTTATGGAACTTTTTGCGTGCATGGGTCAGAGCAAGGTACGTGGACTATCATCAGAGAAATTAAAAAAAGTAATATTTTAAAATAATAAAATATATTCATATTTATTATTATTTTGGTGTTAAACAGTATGTTTCTTTCTATCTATTTTTATTTCTATATTCAAAATATTTCTTTGGTAGTTGGTTAGATGTTTAAAAATTTTAAAAATATGATATGCATTCTATCATATACTAGAAAAATTAAGCGATCTAGTCAAATCTATATATTTTATTTTAAATTAAAAATTATGAATGCATATTACTATTCTTATTTTAATCATGTTTCAAAATTTTTTGTCAAACCCGTCGTACCTTAATATTTCAATAAAGAATCTTAGTTTTAATTTTGTATGTCATATCAAGACTTTGATAAGAAATATTTTAAAAATTAAAAAATAATATATATTTGAAAAATCGAGTTTGGTCAGGTTGGGCCAAGCCAAATCTATATTTTATTATACGGGCTGAGCCAGGTTGGACCAGCCACATAAAGTGGGCCGGGCCGGGCCGGGCCACTTTATATTGGAGCGGGCCTTGGTTGGGTTGTCTGCAGGCCGGGCCCAACCCATTGACACTAGGCCGTCAATGGGTCGGGTTGGCCCGCATGCCCTCGGGCTAGGCCAAGGGTGGATCTAAAATCGGGCCGTCAATTTGAGCCCGCAGGCCAAGGGGCGGGTTTTGTTCGAGTTATGTAATAAAATTGCATATTATAAGGTGTTGAATTTGCCAAAGATCTAGAGAATAATTCTCTATATCACCTACAAAATTTTTACCGGTTACTTTCTTAGAGTATTACGTTACCAGATTAACAAATATTATGTTGCTTGGAGTAGAAAGTTGTTTTGTAAATTATGTGTTCATTGTTATGGGCATGGGATGGACGAATTCTTCACTAAGTTGTTCATAAATCGGTTCCTCAGCATCAACATCGTAATCCCCGGCAAGAACAAGTTCATTTTTTTTCCAATTGTTTTAAGATTTTATAGTATGCTTAATTATAAAAAAAGGTACACAGAATATTTACGTTGATAGATTATAAATGCAGTAAGTCGGGACAACTATTTTTTATTTTTAAATTAAGTAGGCGATAGCTGATGAGTGGTAACTTTTTTTTTTCAAGTTTATAGGTGTTGAGTGTTGTTTTCATCACATGTACATGGACAACTATGTTATATCATATTATAATATTTATACAATTTTTGTCATATTTATATTATTTTTATTTTGAACTTTACATATTTTTTATATTAGAATGATCGGACCAGGCAGGATGGGGCCGAGCCAAATTTAAATTTATGCCGGCCGGGCCGGGCCACGCAAGAATATAATGCGGGCTGGGACGGGCCGACCCGTTATAATTTGAACTGGGCTTTTATTGGGTTAGTTTAGTGCCCGGCCCGACCTACCCCATTGACACCCCTATCATTACTGAACATCACTGAAGCTTTACTAAATCATTACTAAAATTTTGCTGAGCTATTGTTGAAATCAGTGTAACTTATTACTGAATTTTACTGAAGTTAGTGCAATTTGATATTAAACTGTTATTGAACATTATCGAAGTGTTATTGAATTGTTACCGAAATTTTACTAAATTGTTATTAAAGTCAGTGAAATATATTATTAAATTATTATTGAAATCAATATAATTTGTTATTAAATTATTATTAAATTACTGAATATTTTGATTAGAAATCGAGAACTTTTGTTAGGTGCAATACAACATTGCGGACTCAGAGGCATCCTTGTTCGGCGAGAGCGGATCACCTCAGTTCCAGGGTGGAGGGAGAAGCCTCAGTCCCCAATCAAAGGCGGCCACATACCCCCTCGGTTCAGTTTCAGACCCCGGTTCGGTCCGGTTCACCAAACCGGTTCACTTAAGTGAGGGGGTATGTGGCCACCTTTGATTGGGGACCGAGGCTTCTCCCTCCACCCTGGAACTGAGATGATCCGCTCTCTCGTTCGGCGGGCTGCTTTGTGGCGAACATGCAGTCGTGGTCTAAGGCACCGCCGTGGCTCGCCGACCCCAACGCCACTCCATCATCCTCCCTACCTCGATCGAGCATGCCCACGATCCTCCATTCTGTGGTAGGTATCGACGCTCTCCATCACCCCCTTCGGCAAGGCAACCCCGGCGCCTCCATGACGGTAGCAGGAGAAAGAGAACTCCTTTTTCCATCTTCCCGTCACAGGGTTTCGTGCTAGCACTGGAGATTAGAGAACGGAAGGGCATTTTTATAAGGTTTTGGTGGGTGAGTTATTCCTGAGTTTCAGTAGTGGGGTAAGGCAGCGGCGCGTAATCCATCTCTTGCTTCGTTCGTCGAACCCACCTCGTCATCGTTTCCATCCTTTCCATATCCTTTCTTCCTCTCCCTAGCCGATTTCTTCTCTTCTAGAAATACGATACCAGCTTCGCAAGCCTCGCTCTTTCTCTCCTTCCATACAACCCGAGGAATCTTCCGTCGAGTATTTATTCCTTCTGGACGGCGGTGGGGGCCATAAAGCTGCCTGCTTTCCTCCTACGTCTTCTTCCTATATCTTTTTCGAGGCTCTTCGGGTGCTTTCGTCTCTGAAGACCGAGGCTGCCGAAGCTTCTCATTCTTCTCATTCTCTTTCGGTCCCCTCCCTGTATGATCTTTTGCATTTATCCCCCGCTGTTCCATTCAGGCTCGCAGTTTCCAGATAGAGAAAGAAAACAACCCTTTTCTTTGCTCTCCTCCGTCTATGCATTGCTCGTAGATTTTTGTTAGCTTCTTAACAATGGTTTCTGTGTTTTGCAGGGACGAAGCATGTCGTGTTGATGGGTCTGGAATTTCGATCTTATAGCCGTCTGCTTTCTTTTTCTTCCTCTGTATTATCAAGCTTTCAAATTAACCTTTAACTTGTTCGCTCCTTCCGCTGTGTAGGGGCAAATGGGGGATCATTTTGTCTTGTTAGTAGATCGCCTGGTAACGGCGTCAAATCTGGAGGCCGGAATTGGGAGCAGTAACCAATCTTTGGTTAACAGCACTGCCGTGCCCGTTGTACAGCATGAGCCGGACAGTTGTCCTAATCTAGACGAGGGAGCAGTGCCTGGCTCGAAGTTGGTCGAGTGCCGGATTTGCCAGGATGAGGATTTGGACTCCAACATGGAGTCCCCCTGTTCATGTTGTGGTAGCTTGAAGGTAACATGATGGCAAGCTTGGTTCTTTAGTTCGTTCGCCTCTTCCTTTCTATGCCATTATGAAGGATAGACATCTATGGAGGAACTGATATGGAGGTTTTCACCCAGTAGAATCAAAATCATATTTTATCACTTTTTTCCCCGATGAATGACCTTTTTGTCCAATCCAGCTGTTTGTTTCAATTGGGGGTATACAATATACTATTTGTCTAGGCAAGAGTATTGCTGTATATGACTAGTTTTTAGGGGTGTAAGTGGAATCCGATATTCTGGTTTGATACCCATAATAATTAACATATTTGGTACATGTTTTTATATCCAACAAGTTATCATGAGTGGAATAAAAAACAATCAATTCTGTATCTGTTTATCTGATTTTGATAAAAATATTATATATGAAAAAAAATTAATATTATAATAAATAAAAAATATATAAACTATTAAAATTGTGATATATAAATGTTAAACAAGGAAAAGTAAAATTTTAGATGTTTTATATTAAAAAGTAATAGTAAAATGAGATTTATTTGCTGATTGTTTTAATAAAAATCATAAATATTAAATATTTTGGAAATTATTTGATTATTCCGATTTTGTAACAAAATTGACATATCATGGTTCTAATTTAATTGGAATCAGAATCACTTAACTTGTCGGAATTGAAATCAGAAATAGGTAACACTGCCACTGAATCTGCCATGTTTGCAGCACTACTAGTTTATGTCATTTATGTTGCTGCCTCCCTTCCTTGATACACAAAAAACAGAAGATATGCATCACTTTGACGTTTCATATCCTTGGCCATAGTGCAAAAGCAATATTTGTGCATCAACTAAATTCCCACAAGCCTAAGGGTCTCTTTGGTACAAGATTAATTTGGGATAAACTTCCCTAGATAATCCTTTGCTAATCAGGCCCTAAGGCCCCATTTGATATGGAGATCAAATTGATGGGGATAGGGATAAGTTACTCCTTGTGACTATCTTTATCTTGATTGTGTTTTGTTTGACATAATGTTGTCCTATGTTTGGTATGGTATATGATTATTAATTATAAAATTAATATTGATATATATATATAAATTATTTGACTGTTAATATAAAATTTGAAAGTTATATCATAAATAATACATTAATGGTAATGCAACATTCCATGTACTAGGTGGGAAAAAAGTAGGGATAAAATATCCCATGCACAAGATGGGATGACTTATCCCTCACTTTATTTTCATTTTTTGGGATAAACCAGATTGAGTTAATCCAGGTTAGGTCTTATTTTATTTACAAAACAAGCAGGGGATTGAGGATAAATCAGATTTATCTATGATTATCCCCATACCAAACATAGCCTAAAGGTCTCTAGTAGCATGCCATGCCATCATGTAAAATGGCACTCTCATCGCCATGATCAGTGTTAGTAGATAGTAGATACCATCTAGTGAAAGCTAATCTGTCCTCTGCATTTGAGATCGGATGCTTATGACCCTGGTTTCATTGCATCCCTTTTTGAGTTCTCATTTCTTTGGTCATATTATTTACTGTTGCAGTATGCTCATCGCAGCTGTGTCCAGCGCTGGTGTAATGAGAAAGGTGATACTGTGTGCGAGATCTGTCTTCAGGTGACTATTCTGTTCCACCCAGTAATAGGACTTTATAATGCCATATGCTATCTATAAAATGATACGCTGGTTCTGTGCTGTGCATATAACTAACTATTTACCTGTTGACCCCCATTTTTTTTGGTTCCAGCAATTCAATCCTGGGTACACTGCTCCCTCTCAATTGTTTCATTATGGGCGTATACCTATGAGTTTGAGGTGCTTACTCTTAGTGCCCAAATGGACATCGTTATCAAATCTTAGAGAAACTCAAGCATGTTTTATGCTAAAAATGTTTCAGGGGAAATTGGGAGATTTTCAGGCATGACCTCCGTGATCTTCATTTTTTGCCAATGGTTGGAGCAGGCAGAGATTATCTTTATGCTGGTTATGATGATTCTGCTTCATCAAGTGTGAGAAGCATCTTTTATTGCCGCATAATTCTGCTGATTGTGAGTTCTTTCAACTCGCTTATTATGTTTCTTTCCATCAAATATGCCAGATTCTAGAAGTATCAGCTCACTGTTCTACATTTCTGCTTTATTCAGTTCATGGTTCTTCTATTTATGAGCCATACTCTTCCTATTATAATCACCTTAGGAGATCAAGAGCATTCACTTGTCGAATTCTTGGTTAGACTCATGCTCAAATTTATCTCACACTTGATTCATTATCTTTAAAACCTCTCATGACTCATTGTACGTGGTTGTCTCCAAACAGTTGGTAGTGTTGAGGACGGTTGCTGTTCTTCTACCAGTCTATGTGATGGCTCAAGCACTGGCTGCATTCCATCGTCGTCGCCGCCACCGCCGCCAATGGGTAAATCTCAGAATCTGTCAGTTGATCTCATCTCCAATACCACCATGTTCCATTTCCAAGTTTCTGTCCTGTCAACATGTAGGAAGGAATAGAGTTTCCTACATCCAGCTCTGAAGGATGATGAAAATAGATGACATCTCAAACAGCAATGGATGCTAATTCAAATGTTAATGGCGAATCCTTCTCGGATTCACACGTGAACAAGGAGATGAAAGCTGAACGAATCATATGGGAGGAAGAAGTGGGAGAAGGGTGCCCATCGGGAAAGAAATTGGGGAGACCTCAATTGTAGGTCACACTCGGATCAAAACGCTGAATTGTCCTCTGTAAATAACTCTCAAATACTTTATTTCAAATGCCCACTCGCCTCAAATGACTTGGAGACGTGGTGGTTCTGTAATTATCATACTTTACCATTTGTCTTCTAGACATTAGTTGTTTAATCAATTTTAGTCTAATTTGGGTTGTATATCTTGCCCCCATCATCCTGAACCATTTTTGTTATTACCAAGTAATTTAAACTCGTCATGATGAGGCCCATAATGGGCCGGTCCAGCACAGCGGGACATCACAGGCCTAGCTCCTAGGGGTGTTCATGTAAAACCGGTAAACCGGTAAACCGAACCGAACCGAACCGAACCGTTCGGTTCGGTTCGGTTTGATAGCCTATGCATTCGGTTTTTTGAACCGAACCGAACCGATAATTTCTTATCGGTTCGGTTCGGTTCGGCACCTCCCCAAACCGAACCGAACCGGTAAACCGGTTGACCCGGTTTGATAAAGTTTGACCCACTTTATTTATATATTATATTACATTTTAATACATATTATATCAATTTTAAATATATATTAGTATAAATTTAAGTTAATTAGTATAAAGATAAAATTATATATTATAAATAAAGTATTAATCTTTATATTAATCTTAAATAATTATTATAATGCATATTTTATTTTATTTCTATTTTTATTTATTTAAATATACATTAAACCGATGAACCGAATCGAACCGAACCGAACCGAACCGAACCACAATCGGTTCAGGGCTCACAGAATCGGTTCGGTTCGGTTCGGTTTGCCTTATCGGTTCGGTTTCGGTTTGGAAAAAAATGGGCCAAACCGAACCGAACCGAACCGTTTACACCCCTACTAGCTCCGACTGCCAGGTGGCTGCTGTCTGACGCCATTCCAGAATCTTCCACCTTTCTAGAAATGAAATAGAAGAAAAAACGGGAAAACCTTTTAAGTGTTGAAATTTTCGCCAGATAAATAGGTATTATTCATTAATGTATACACAGCATACTTTAATAGTCGTTTATTTTCTGATAAGGTTTGTCTTATGAATACTTTCAAAACGCTCTAGTAGTTATAATTTATATATAAGTAAGAACAGTAACTGATTCTATAATCTGATATCGGCATGCCTATTTTTAGAAAATATTAGATTTTTAATAGCGTGGTACCGACAAAAGTTCATAATCACAATTAGAAGTGTTGTCCAAAAAAAAAACAATTAGAAGTGAAAAAAAAATCGTTTCATCAAAGCCGGCCACGAGCGGCTGCCCTATAAATGCCCTTTTTTTCCTCACCGGATACGCCGCAAGCAAAGCAAAAGGTCGCCGCGGCTCCAGGGAAGCTAAACCTTCCGCGAAGGTATCCCATCTCGCTGCGATTTCCCCTTGTTTTTATCATCGCGATTCGATCTCGTAGGGATCTGCGTCGATCGGTTCTGATATATATCCCCTCCATTTTGGTATGATTTTCATTTTTGGTTATTTCAGTGCTGGATCTTTCTCCACGATATGCTTTAGTTCTTCAGTTGTGTCGTTCGTGCTTGGTGGATTTTGATGCCTTAGTTCTAGTATATCATGATCTTTGCTGTTTTGGGCTGTTCTGTCGATGATAGTTTGGTTGAATTATTGATGCGGAGCTGGATGGATTATCTTCTCTCCTGAGCGTCATTGCTCTGGTAGCGTGATTACTAGCTATTGCTTTTTCTAGGAAATTTCACGGAGGCCATTTTTTTATGGATTGCCGGAATTAGCATCATTTTGATATGTTACAATGTTTCTTCGTGTTATGCATTGCATCTGTTCTGGTGTTTCTGTTGATACTGCTTATACGAGATGAGCGGATTGCAATTTTTTTTGTTTGGATGAAATTCTTCAATTATAGGCAACACTTTTTATTTGACTGGTGTGCTCAGATGCACTTAGAAACAGAAATGGTTTATGATGACTGGTAATGGTTTGCTTGATTGGCCTTGTCTGGCTAAAGTTAATCAGTTTAAACTGAAATTGGCATCTTTATCAACTTGTGGGAGGGGCATATATGCAAATAGGTCTTGTGGCGTTAAGAAGATTAAAACATGAACTTCACAGAATTGGCTAAATTTCATTTTGCCTTGGCTTGACTTCAAGGTTTTTCACCTTATTTTTATTTCTTCTATTTGGTTGCCCCTCTTTTCAAAATTAATAATGAAAAGTTATCAGGGAAAAGAATCAGGCCTATGTGTGTAATCTCCTTTCTTTTTGTGGTAGGAAAATATTTTACTTGTCAAGAAGGAGAGAAGGAATGAGAAAGCCAAATCCTTGATGAAAATTAATGTGGCCTTTTCTGCTTGAATATGAGCATTGACTATTGCAATCCTTTTTAGGGATCCTTCCCTCAAATCCTTTTGTTTTTTGGTTTTACTATTGTATTAGCCTTTATGAATGCTGTATTTTAGCTTTCAAGAATTTGCTAGTGTTTGAATTGGCACAATATCTTGTCCTATGCTACCAACAGCAGCTGAGGCTACCATCTAACTTGACATACAGCTATAAGCATCTCAAGGTTGTATGGTAGTGGATGTTGGACAATAAAAGAAAGACATACTTAAAAAATAAGTGTTATTGGAATGAGAATGTTAAGATGGATGAGTGGTCGAACTAGATTTGATAGAATAAGGAATGGATACATTAGAGGAAATAAGAGTAGTGACAATTGTAGATAAATTGAAATAAGAGAGATTGAAATAGTTTGGGTGTATTAAACATAGACTTAAGGAAATTCTAGTTAGAAAAATAAAAAGTATCAAAATAATAAAAATAAAAAAGAGAATGCAGTAGACCTAAGTTAACATGGAGAAATATCATTTACTATGATTTAGTTGTTTTGAATATATTTGAAGAAGCAACTTAAAATCAACATGAGTGGAGAAAAATAATCCATGTTGCCAGCCCAAATAATTTGGGATTAAGGCTTGTGTTGAGTTGAGTTGAGTTGAATGTATATCTATGTAGTCAGAGGCGTGAGGCGACCGAGGCGAGGCACCCCTCGCCTCGCCTCAGGCGCTTGAGGCGGGCGCCTCAGGCGCCCGAGGCGACATTTTTATTTTTTTTGAGATTTAATTTTAATACTTGAAAAATCTATATAAGAAGGTGAAGAAATATAAAAAAATACAGTAAATGCATCAGAAATGCAGGAAATATATATGAAAATACAAGGAATAAATTTAAATTTGCAGGAAAAATAAAAGTTATGTCCGAAAATGCATATAAAATTATCTAAAAAAGCTGAGCATATCTAAAAAATTCAGAAAAATACAAAAAACAGCAGAAATTACGTTAAACATGTATTAAATGATAACTGCAAAAATAAGTTGAAAGAAGTACCTTTTCTCATTTCATTTCCATAAGCATGCCTAGAAATTGAACACATCACCAAAATCAAAAAATACATGACATCAAGTAGAAGGATGTTGAATAAAAATGATAAAGCAAACATAGAAGTACATAAATAACGATGAGTTCACAACAACAAGATCCAAGTACATTCATCTAACGTCTCCTTAATCAGTTAACACAAATATGAAATATCAATAATCAATCGGAAGAGTAAGGGTCATCATCATCGCAAGTAAGATGAACATGAATATCCCCATCCGATTCGAGGTATCTTCATCGTGGCCACACTCTTTCCTTTCTCAATCCTTTGCCTTTTAGAGGCCTTCCGCTTTCTAGTTGATGGACCTTCCTCTTCATCGATACCCGCCGCTAGTTCAACTTCCTCCATGCGAGATCCTCTCCTTCACGCACATACTCGTCGTCTCTCTAGTGATCCACTCATCACCTCATCAATATCGTCCAAAGAAATAAAGATCGTTATTGAACTTCTCCATCCTAAAATGGCGATCTCGAAGCCTTTGATTGTATTGGACATGAACAAGATCGTTTAGCTTTTTTTGTTCCAATCTATTCCTTTTCGTGCACCTTTTATAATTTAAGGATGAACATTAGTGTAGAGTATTGAATGAAACATCTTAAATAATGAATGATACTAAGTGCATACCTCGTTCAAAGGTACTCCGCTTGCGTTCACAACTAGATGCACTACAAGTGAGACTCAATACCCTAATGGCAAACCTTTGCAATTGAGGAACTTTGCTTCCCAATCCTTCCACCAATTTGCTAAAAGAAAGATGAGAATTAATTAAAATCAAAACAATACTTTGAAATGTATAAATGAAAAGTTTTCAACGATTAAATGTCAACTGGAATAGAAGTTTTTCTTTGTCGATGGCCATATCTCTACCACGAATAGGCCCCGGCATCATGTATGTATGTTAGTTGCTTGGTAATAATATCTTGCTCATCAGGACTTTCAATTAGCTTCTCAATGGTATCATAAAGTCCTTGTTTTATTTCTCCAAATCACTCTCAACATCCGGATTGAGTAAAAAAATTGGGGGGTTAAGATAATAACCCATTGCGTGTAATGGACGATGGAGTTGATTGTCCCACCTCCTATCAATAATGTCCCAAATTGGACCGTATTTGTCAAACTTCTCATCCAAGGCACTCTTAATACCTTCCTTTGCCCGGTCCATTGCTTCATGTATGTAGCCCATTCAGGTTTCTCACCATCCACTAGGCGTAAGACTATCACAAGAGCTTGAATATTGAAAGAGCATATACTACACCTCTCCCGTAAAGTTGTTTTCAAAATGATGTCACATGATTTCTTTCCCTCGGTTGCTTAGCCCATCGGTTGTTGAGCCGATCCAGCCTTCGGGATGTAAACATCCTTCTCAATTCAGCCTTCAAGTTGTGTGCAGGCTCTCTAAGTTGAGATAGTTGGTTGCAAACTCGACAAAAAAAAATTTAATGGCATTCGATATCGCTCGTCAATTCACAAACCAATTTAAACAATATAAAAATACATTTCAAATCGAGATTATACCTTGGATCGCTACCCTACACAAATTTCTTCCATTGGTCAGAACTTCCTCATCATGGCGAAGAACTTTTGTATGCCCATAAATAAATGTAGTCACATACTTCAGCATGCCTAATTGTGGATTTGATACCCGACAACTTAGAAATGTCTTCTAGCATCAAATCAATGCAACGGGCTGCACGTGGTGTCCAAAACAAACGAGGATGCATAGACATCAACAATCTACCTGCAGTTACGTAACTTGCCTCGTTATCCGTTACAATTTGCATAACATTTTTCTCCCCAACTTCAAGAACTATTTTGTTCAACAAATCAGCCAACAACCTTGCATCTTTCACTTGTGAAGATGCATCTATTGATTTTAAAAAGACTGTGCCCGTAGGTGTGTTGACTAAAAAAATTTATCAATGTTCTTCCTCTTCTATCTGTCCAAGCATCGTACATGATAGTGCATCCATATTTCACCCAACTTTCTTTTTCAACTAATTCTTTAGTTATTTGAAGCTCTTTCACAAGCAAATTTTCATGCACCTCGTGATATGATGGACCTTTCAATCCCGGCCAAATTGACCAATAGCCTCTAACATGGTTTGAAAAACTATTCAAGCGTACGGTGTTGAAAGGTATACCGCTGGTACATCCACCGAGCAATGTATTGCACTACCTTTTCCCTTTCTTCATTCAAATGCTTTTTGACTTTCAGACTTTGCTCTTTGGGAACCTCGGGATTTTGCTCCATAAAACGGTCCAGAGGACCCCTCAAACGAGGAGGCAAAATCTTGGATCACAAACAAGTGAAGTATCTTCAGCTTCCATGCCTGTCTCCGAAGTGTTGACACCAAGAAGGTTGTCTCTTCCCTCAATCTCTCTAATCACTGCAACCTTCTTGAACCGAGCTTGTTTAGCTTGCTCTATATGTTGTTTAATCTCTTCTTTGGCCTCCGGTGTAGCCTTCTTGCAAGTTGTCACATTGGTGGATAAACCTGCAATATGTTGCTTCAACCTATATATTCCACCTTTGCAATCCTTGTTGCAAAAGGTACATCTAACAAGATCCCGATTTTTTGGATCCACCAAAATTCCATACTTCCAACCAACATCCTTTGACTTAGGAGCATGTCTTGAGATAATGGGGCCCGTTGACGTTGTTTGGGTGTTTGACCCCGTCCCCGAAGCTTGCTCCACAGTTTGAGACATCTTCATACAAAATACATAAACAAAAAATACATAAACAAAAAATACATAAACTCTGTGTTAATAAATCGGATTCAACAAACAATCTGATTTAATAAATCAGATTTCATTTAACAGAAACAAATCAGATTTAAAAAAAACAAATCAGATTTCAGAAATCTGATTTTAAAAAAATCAGAATTAAAAAAAACAAATCAGATTTCAGAAATATTATTTAAGATATGTAAATAGCATTAACATAAAAAAAGAATATATCAAAACGTAAATTATACCTTTTCGACAATGTCCGGATTGTTCGGTAATCTTTGCAAACCCGGTTAACAACACTTGCGCCTTCTACACATTGCCAATAGCCTAATAAAAATATTGGAATGACATTTACAATGAAAAATATGAAGATTAACAAAAAAAACGTACCTTGTACGTCTAAATCCGGTCTTCTAACAATGTACACCAAGAAAGAAGAAAATAAAACAAAAAAAGATAAGAGTTCGTATTACTAAGAAGGATGTTGAATGAAAAAAGATAAAAAAAATTTGAAGAAAAAAACGTTAAAACCCTAAAACGGACCGGTTGGAGAGCTCCTCCGATGCTCTGAAAGGTTTTCGACACCTTCTCGACTTACGGTGGCGGCGGAAGAGGCTTCTCCGGCGTGGTGACGGCGGGCGAGGGCTTCTCCGGCTGGAGGCGGCGGCGGCGGGACCTTCTCCGGCTGGCGGCAGCGTCGGGCCGAAGAAGAGAGGCCGCGGGAGAGAGGGGGCAGCGCGTCGGGTGCGAGAGAGAGAGAGGGGGCCGCCGCGATCACTTAAGCCTATCGGATCCGGCCGCCGGGGTCCGGATCCGCAGGCGAGGCGAGGCGTTCGCCTCAGCCTCGCCTCACGCCTCCCCCGCCTAGGCGGTTGAGGCGGGGGAGGCGATCGCCTCAGGCGATCGCCGCAAGAGCGAGGCGGCAGAGGGCCGCCTCGCCTCGCCTCCTCGCCTAGGCGACCGAGGCGTTCGCCTCTGATAACATGTATATAATTAGTTTGAGATATTTGGCTCTTATTTAAATAGCTTAATATTTTGTAAATTTTTATTTATGTCAGTGAACTTATTAAAGAATTTTGGTATTTTCTATTTTTTTTTTTTTGCTTTTGAATTCCTGAATGAAGGGAATTAGAAATAACATTAAGCTTCTTTTATTTTATGTTTAGGTATCAGCAAATTTTCAAAAGTTAGATTAATTTTTTATACGATTGTCTTGAATACATTTATTGTTATTTATCTAAATTATTTCACGTGAAATATTTTTCTTAGTGCTGAGGTTTTTGCCCAATCTCTGTGATGCTAATAGTACCAGAGTACCAAATATGGGACTTTCCTACTATAATTATGTTGATATATTTAATGCTTATTTTAGTAGCTTATGCCAAATTTGGTTAGAGTATATACATGATATCATATCAATTTTGATACTGATAGAGTATCAATATCAAAATTGATAGAAGTGGACACTTGTATTACACAACATGCTTTGTAAGGCTGCAAATGGGTTGACTCGGTAGCAGTATTACTTATTTCCTATTTTGATTCTTTAAGAGATTTCAAATTTGATTCCAATTAAATCAGAACCATAGTATTCCAATTTTGCTCTAATATAATCTGATAACTTCCAAAATATGTAATTTTTATTAAAAAAGTAGATAAATGTCATTTTACTATTAATTTTGATATAATATGTTTCAGATTTTATTTTTACTTTTTTAACATTTATATATTATAGTGTTAACAGTATGTATTTTTTATATATTATAATATTAGTTTCTACCTATAAATTAATTTTTTATCGAAATTAGATAAACGGATATGGAATTAATGGTTTCCAATTTCAATTTTGATAAGTTAAAGGAATATCTGATTTTGATAGCTTATATAAGATAAACAAATATGTTCCAAGCCCGTAAATTTTGTTGGAAACGGATCAGAATAGTGGACTACATTTGGACCCCTAATACTTTGTTTGTACCATAGTTTTCAAAGTTGTCGCCTATGCGACGCTAGGCAACAAGGCACCGGGGGCAAGGTGATGGGTGCCTATCACCATAAATGATTATTTTATATATTTTAATAACAAATAATGTTAATGAATTGTCAATATCACTTAATTAAGTTATTTTGAAGTAAAAACAACTAGTTCTAATAGTTAATTTGACTATAAATAGATATTTTGATGAAATAATAGTTATGGTTAAATGATTTCTTAAGCATTTATTGATAGTTAATAGAATTTAATACTAAAATTAACTAATTTGTATTTATTCTATGTAACTAGGCACTTCCTTCATCATTAATTGATTTGCATGGTGTCTAAGCTATTTTGCATTTTTTTTACATATTGCTGACACCGATATTTTTGGCGCTAGTCTCCTTATAAGCTCAAAATCAAGAAAGTTGAAATAAAAAGGGGCATGCTCGTTATAGGGCTGGAAATACCTACAGCACTCAACAAAAAAAGGGGAGCGAATAGGTCCAGAAACGTTGGCTGAGGGAGAACAGGGCCAGGCCCATTTGGTATATAGAGCGGCCATAACATGGGCATCCGAAGCCTAGTCTACGTCTATAGTGCTTCCAACAGTTGAGGCAGGAGCTGAGTGGTTATAGCCTAGAATGGCTCAATCGGGCTAGCAGTCCATGGAACCAGCAATTGTCGGCCCATAATAGACCCATTCTGGAGGAGACAACGCAAATAAAAAAAAAAAATTAAGGACGTCATGGAGGGATCTCTGTAAGAGGAAGGAGAGATTAGCCTTCGGTGGAATTCTACTAGGCAGCCAACACCATCGATAGTAGGTTTCCATAAGAAGCCGGTAGGAGATGTGGAGAAAAGGGAAGTCAATCCCGTGTATATCCTGCCTCTCCAAGTCCGCTTCCAAACCGGACACTGTCCTTCGCAAAGACTCCCGAAGCAGGAGGAAGGAGGAAAAGCCTATATAAATGTATGCTATGCCATGTGCAAGAGAGAGAGAGAGAGAGAGAGAGAGAGAGAGAGAGAGAGAGAGAGAGAAGGCAGAGGGAGAGGCAGAGGAAGAGAGGAAAGGAGGGCCGGAGGAATTACAACAGCGCCGTGGGATCTCCTTCACGCAGGGCCTTTGGGTCTGCCTTCTTCTCCTCCCACAGCACCGAAGCCATCTTCTACTTCCGCTCAAGCCGTCGAGCCTTGTTCCACCTACAGGCAGCACCACCGGAGCCATCCTCCTCTCGAAGCAGTGCCGTCGAGCCTTTTTCTCCTTCCGGCACGCTGCAAGCAGGTTGCCGCGATCTGCTGTCCGACAGTAGCCGTCATCTCTGCAGGTTGCCATGGCTGTCGAGGGCTCTTAGCCCTTCCGTCGTCGTCGTCAAGGGCCTCCACCCCTTCTGGCCAAGCCAACAGGGTCTCCTTCAGGTCTCCCACAGTCGCATGCCTTCTTCTCCGGCGCGATCGGGCTTCGAAGCCGTCGGGTGAACAGCACCGCGCAAGGGGGACTTACTTTCCCCCCGGCTTTGGTCCACCGTTGCCAAATGAAGTGGGGCCCACAAAAAAAAGGTGAAAAAAAAGAAGCTCGCGTGGCCGGGCGTGGACCGCGTAGAGCCGGGCCGTGATGGGCTGCGATGCTACCAAAGGCCTAGTAAACCTGGATGAACAGTGGTTCAATGGAGTAATAAAAATTTTAAAAGAAACAATCAATTCAAATTTAAATAAAAATTCATTAAGTTAATTTCACAATCCGAGGCGAGCATCTGGCCGGCTAAAAATCCGTCACATGGTCTCGGCATAACTTAAAAGAATAAAAACAAATGGGAAAACAATAGGCCGGCTTCAAGCATGCCTCTTGACCTATAATTCAAAAAATAAAATAAAACAAACAATAAACAGAAATTAAATAATAATTTATTTAATTAATTCAACAAACCGAGACGAGCATCCGGCCGGCTAAAAATCCGTCTCATGGTCTTGACTTAATCTAAAAGAATTCAAAATGAATAGGGAAAGCAATGGGCCGGCTTTAGGCACGCCCCTTGACCCTTTAAGGTAGGCATACAAAGGTCTATTTAAAAGACCCCAATGTCTTACCATGCGCCAAGAGGAAGTTATTTTGCCCATTATGCCATGGGGAGGCTATGCATGATCAACATGTCAATATGCCAAACTATGAGCTAATGAGGGATATCAACCATGGGATGAGTTTCCATAAACTTATCAAAAGCCGGGTGCACTCAATCTCAAACCGGTTGAGAGGAAAGATCATATGCCTATCAAAAGCTAGGACATGCTCAAGTTCAAGTTGACAAAACTCAAGCTGATCCAAAGCCGACACATACTTGATGGAATGAATGCCAAAACTAGAAGAATTTAATCTCGAATCATCAAGGATTCTGGGAAGAGTCTCATATGTATGTGTTCCAAGTTGAGCAAGCAATGAAGAATTTCATATTCAGTGCAAAAAAAAAAAAAATCTGCATTAAGCCAGAACAGCCAAAACAGTTTTGAAATTAACTCAAATCAATCTGTAAGTAATTTTAAATCATAACTCACAAACAAAAACAAAAAAATCAAATCAGATTTTCAAATCAAAGTCAAACTTAATGAAACAATTCCAAATTAATCAAACAAGCTAAAATTCAATTCCGAACAAATTCATTCCAAACAAACTCAAAATCAAGTTTAAATTTAAATCAAATTCAAAACTAAATTAAGTGCTTGCCTTCCATCAAGTTCATGGGGCTGTTTCCTCCTATATGTGAATGTTTATTGTGGATGCATATTTTCTACTTTCATGGATTGTTATGATGATTAATCAAGGGTTTTCTAGTAATCTCAATGTAATTAACGTCGGGTTTTCGTACCATCCGACGGGGAGAGGTCAAAATCAATTTTCAAAGAACCTAACTACCTCAAATTATAATTTTATGCATATCATTGACTATAGTTAGTATCTTTATGGAATACCATCTATTTTTTTACAAAGTCAATACTAAGGTCAAATCAAATTTAATCCAAATTCAAAAGGAAAATGAATTTCCAAAATTAAAATCTTTAAAGAGAGATTTTTGAGGTTACATCACATATGTATTTGTTATTTTATCTAGTTTACTATATAAAAAAGGTATCGTCTAATACCTCGTCTTATCTCCAAGGCGGTACTGTGTTGCCTTGATTGTCTTGGTCACCTTGAGAACCTTGGTTTGTACAAGTTTCAAAATTGATAGTAATAACAAACACCACTTTATGATTTGTATCAATATCAACTTTAAAACTAATAGTGATAAAAGTATCTAATACTATTACCAAACAGGCGGTTAACATTGCTTAAAATTTCTTCTGTGTCAATTAACTTAGAGAACCTTTTTGCTTTTTCTATTAGGTTTCTTGTTTTAGCTGTCCCTGAAAGTATGGATGGTTAGAAATAACTCCATGCATCTTGGGTGTTATATTTTGTTCTGTGAATTTTCAAAACCTGATTTAGATCCTTATCAGGGAGTTATTTCTAAAGGAACAAGCTATCTCTGTTTTATATTTTATTTTCATTATCTTCCATATATTTAGTGTTATCTGTCTAATCTCAAAGGTTGACTAATTAGGTGAACTAATTCTCTGTCAAAGTGGTGGATCTTAAGCTTGAAGCTACTTTTATGTCTGAAGGAACTTTCCTTTATTGTGGATTTAGTGGGTTACTTAGCAGTTGTTATCCAAAGAAAGGACAGAGAGATTGCGAGGACGTCATTGACTGCATGCCTCTCGAGTTGGTCCAGGATTTTATGCCAACTCTTGGTTGCAGTTGCATGCAACCCATCCTGTTTGAAAGGCATCAACCTTGTTATGAGAAAGCAAACCTTTTACTAGACAAAACTGCTACGTCAGGTGTCCGTAACCTTAGATAGCTTGAGAATTCAGATATACCTATTGCTCATTAAGGGTTCAAACTTGCCAAAATGGCTTTCCAGAATATTGGTGCAAGCAACAAGGATGATGCTTTTTATAGGTACAAGATGCCAAAAATGATAACTAAGATTGAGGGTCGAGGTAATGGCATTAAAACAAACATAGTGAACATGGTTGATATTGCAAAAGCATTGGCCCGACCTGCTGCCTATACTACAAAATATTTTGGATGTGAGCTTGGTGCACAATCCAAGTTTGACGAAAGGACTGGTGTCTCAATTGTGAATGGTGCTCATGATACACCCAAGCTGGCACAGCTGCTCGAGAATTTCATCAAGAAATACGTTCAATGCTATGGTTGTGGCAATCCCGAGACTGAAGTTATTATCACTAAGAATCAGATGATAACCCTGAACTGCGCAGCCTGTGGCTACGTATCTGATGTTGACATGAGGGATAAACTGACCACATTCATTTTGAAGAATCCACCCGAACAGAAGAAGGCATCAAAAGATAAGAAAGCCATGAGAAGGGCAGAGAAAGAGAGGCTCAAGGAAGGGGAAGCAGCCGATGAGGAGCAGAGGAAGCTGAAGAAAGATGTGAAGAAGAAGCCTGTATCTTCTTCCAAAGATGGAGTTTCTTCGAAGGTCAGTGCTACCAAAAGGAAGCCTGCCGTTGGTTCGGATGAGGATCAGTCTTCTCCTATTCACAGCCATGCTGAAGAAGTAGAGGTGGCTGATGATGATAATGATGTTCAGTGGTTGACCGATACATCAGCGGAGGCTGCACAAAAGCGTTTTCAGGACCAGCTGACCCCTGTGACTGCAGGAATGGTCATGCTCTCGACCAATGATAGAAGTCATCAGCATGAAAAGACAGATGTTAAGAAAGAGTCTGCTACCAATGGCATCAAAGAGCCTGAAAAGAAAACCGAGCTCCCTCATCTTGCACAGCACGATGCATTGGCCAAGAAAGTCAAATCCAATCTTGAAAAAGGTTGCTCTCCGACTGAGCTGCGCTCCTACTTGGGTTCTGTTTCTGCCTCTCCCCAGGAGGTTATGAAAGCACTATTTGATGCACTCTTTGAAGGTGTGGGCAAGGGTTTTGCAAAGGAGGTTGGGAAGCGTCTCAAGTATCTGTCAGCAGTTGTGCAGAATGAGGGTTCTCAAATGCTTCTGCTGCAAGCCTTGGAAGACTTCTGTGCAAAGGTCAGCCCGGACGCCGTTAAGGAAGTCGCCCTGGCTCTCAAGAACCTTTATGATGCAGATATTCTGGATGAAGAGCACATAGTTCAGTGGTATGAGAATAACGCATCGGGTGATGGCATGAACTCTCAGATCTGGAAGAACGTGAAGCCGTTTGTGGAGTGGGTTCAGAATGCCGAGTCTGAGTCCGAGTAGGATGTTTATTGCAGCGGTGTGTCAAATTCTACGTGTTGGTATATGTCTGTGTTGTGCCTGTTGTCTCCGTGTGATCTCTGGTTTGGCGTTATAGGGGTCCGATAAAGCTCGAGTGGATTTTAGTCAGAAAAGAGGACGATGGTCGTCTGGTGTTTGTTCTAGCTGAGCAGTTCTTGTGCAGCTTATGCAGCAGGGAGTCTTTTTGTTGTTCTCTTTTTCTTGTCAGTTAAGCGACAGACGTGTTGTTGGATTGTTTCTTCCGGGTGTGTTTTCAATCGTTGCTCGTTCCCGTTTCTGGCTCTCCAGTCTTAATTCTCTAATCGGTAATTATGTTAAACACAGATTCACTGTCAATTTTGATATTGATACTGATGCATATCATAGGGTTCTTTGGCTAATATTTTGAAATCTGTGGTACTACCTGTATTAAATTTGAGGTCGATAGTCAATATTAATATTAAAATCGATATAGTATTAGCCTCGCTACTCCACCCAAACTGTAATATCTTGATATCTTATTTAGATTAGTTTTTAATTGTTGTAAAAATATTATCATTTTATTCTTTATCCTTAACCTCAATGCTCTCTCTCCTTCGTTACATTTTTTTCCAAATAAAAAAAATACATAATCTTGTTATTTCCTAAGCCCATCCGTTCTCTCTCTCTCTCTCCCCGCAGCTTTTCTCTCTTTTTATTTATATTCTCCTTCTATTAAATTTCACCTAATTCTTTACCCTACCGCCGTTCTCCTTCATTTTCTCTGCCGCGCGCAATTTCCCTCTGCCGAGTGAGAGCGGATCACCTCAGTTCTGGGTGGAGGGAGAAGCCTCAGTCCCCAATCAGAGGCGGCCACATACCTTGTCACTTAAGTGGCGGTTCAAGTTATGTTACTGAACCGGTTCGGTGAACCGCTACCGAAAAGGGCTGAACCGCTACCGAGCCCTTTGTAAATCACTACCCGTCCCGGTTCAGTAACATAACTTAAAAGTCTTGAACCGCTACCGAAAAGGGCTGAACTGCTACCGAGCCCTTTGTAACTCACTACCGTAGCGGTTCACCGAACTGGTTCAGTAACATAACTTAAACCGCCACTTAAGTGACGGGGGTATGTGGCTGTCTCTGATTGGGGACTGAGGCTTCTCCCTCCACCCCGGGACTGAGGTGATCCGCTCTCCTGCCGAGCGCGCCTGCGGATGCCCGCGTCATCACCTCCTCGCGCTCACCCGCGCGACCCAGCAACATCCTCTCGCCGCTGACCGCGCACGCCCTCGATCTCCCTGCGCGCCCCGTTGACGCCGACTGCTTCGCCCATGCACGGCAGCCTCCGCCCTCGCCGTTGATCGCGCGCCGTGCACGCGACCTCGCCGCCATCTCCTCGTTGACGCCCACCCGAGCGCGCCGCTAGCCAGCGACCGGCCAGCCCCGCGGCCATCCTGCCTCGCCGTCGTCTGCCCTCGTTCCCGCATGTAGCCCGCCTTGCCAGCCTGCATGCGAGAAAATTTTTGAACTAACACGGTTTAAAATATGATTTCCGGAGGTAGCACACTAAAGATTTTATTTCCGGAACTAGCAGGGTTTGGGCGAAGTCGCTGGGTAATCCAGTGACTTCGGGGCGGGGAGGACAAAACCGCTGAACATTTCAGCAACTTCGGCGAAGTCGCTGAGTGATTCAGCGACTTCCGCCAAAGTCGCTGGCATAGTCGCTGGGTTACCCAGCGACTTCGCCGCTGTGCTGCCCGTGCGCCGCCCACCCGTGATCCGACGACTGTGGCATCCGTGAGCGCGCGCCCGTGAGTGTCCGTTGTCTGTATTTTCATCCCCGCACCTATTTAAAGATTTCAGGTCTTCCTTCTTCATCGCACCGGAGCACTTGGTCTCTCTCTCTCTCGGCTATCTCACTCCCTCGGCGATCTCTCTCTCTCCCTGGGCTCTCTCTCTCTGTCCCTCGGCACTCTCTCTCCCTGGCTCTCTCTCTCCCGAGTCCCGACGATCTCTCTCTCTCCCTCTCACGCAGCTCTCTCTCCCCTTCGAGTCTCTCTCCCTCGACTCTGCACGTAATATTAATATAATTTTTTCTTTATTTTCTCTCTCTATATCATTTATATAAATATTATATATAATTATATATATGTCTCAAATATATTTATATTATTTTGAATATGTTTATTTTATACGTAAGATATGTATAATTTATATATAGTATGTTTAAATTTATATTTAAGTTAATTATTTATTATATATTATTATGAGATATAATTAGTAAATTTTTTTTACTTATTAAATATTTTTAAAAAACTAAAATATACTATAATAAAATTATAATAAAAATAATTTTATATTTTGCAGAAGATGTATATATAGTTTAATAATAATATAAAAAAAATTATTATATATATACATATTATTCTATACAATATTATTTTTTTATAAATATATTATTTGTTTATGAGAAATAAATTAGTTGTAAATTAATGAAATTTATTTACTATATTATGAGATATAGCTAGTAAAAATATTTTTATTATTAAATATTTTTTAAAAGATTAAAATATACCATAAAAATATAATAAAATTAATTTTATATTTTACAGAATATGTATATATAGTTTAATAATAATATAAATAAATTTATTATATATATACATATTATTCTATACAATATCATTTTTTTATAAATATCTTGTTTGTTTATAAGAAATAAATTAGTTGTAAATTAATGAAATTTATTTACTATAAGATATAGCTAGTAAAAATATTTTATTATTAAATATTTTTTAAAAATATTAAAATATACTATAAAGTATAATACAATTGATTTTTTATTTTTCAGAATATATAAATATATTTTAATAATATAAATAAAGTTATTATATATACATATTATTTTATACAATATCAATTTTTATAGATATATTATTTGTTTATTAAAAATTAAATAAGTTGTAAATTGCTAAAATTTATTTACTATATTACATGTATAATAATATATTTATTATATATAAAAATTATTATAATATACTTCTGTTTGATTATAATAATTTTATAATTAATTTCACTTTTATTTTATCTAAGTAATAATACAAATTTTTTTAATTTATAATATTTGATTGAGAAATAGCAACAAGTTGTAATTAAAATATATAGTTAATATTTATAACACATATTAATATACAAATTAATATTAAAATATTATGAATATTTTGCACATTATTAAATTACTATTTTAAAATATGATATTAATTTTTTAAAATGACATTAAAATATAATACATAATGAATTATTAACTACATTATGTAATACCAAAATTTAACTACATTAGACAATTATTATGTAATACTAAAATTATGTTTATGACAATTATTATGTAATACTAAAATTATGTTTATGTTATTATTATGTAGTACCAAAATTTAACTACATTAGACAATTATTATGTAATACCAAATTATTATATTATTATGTAATACCAAAATTTAACTACGTTAGACAATTATTATGTTTTAAATGTATCATCAATAATACATATTTATTAAATTATCAAAGTATTATACATTATAGATATAATTCTCTTGTTAACAATGTTTTTAATTTTCAGGAATTTGAGGCACTACAACGGCTTCACATTTTCCCCTTCGTCAAACATTCGTAGACTCGGTGATGTTCTTTTAAACTTTACATAATTACTTGGTTTTATTATTTACTGTAGTTATTTTAAATGTTTATAGGATATCTTATAATTTTTGTTATCATGTATTCGGGAGAAGTGACAATCACTGTTATGTATGATGGACTTGTTAGATACACTGATAATGGTTTTACTTATTATGATGGTGGATATGAAAATAATATACATATTTCAACAACATCCTCCTTTCAAGAAGTGAAGAATGTTATGTATGATGTCGCTCACTGTACTCCAGATATGGTTAAGTTAAAATTGAGTTACAATTATTACGGAAATTTAATAAGCGTGGTAGATGATACATCCTGTCAAGTTATGATAGACGAAGCTTCAGTAGATAATATACAGTTATTTGTTGAAAAGGAATATATAAGGGGAGCTGTTTATAATCCGCATATGAATTGGTCCGCGGATTATAATGCACTTAGTGCAATGAAACTCCTTAATCAGTGTCATTCGATAATGTCATGAAATTTAGATGTTGGACCGAGTAATATTTCTTGCCCCGTTGAAATAGAAAGTACCAACCAACAAGACCTAGATTTGAATGAAGTGCATAATAATGAAGATGTCTGATAGGTCTACAAGTAATGACGAAGAAACCAAGATTGATATACTCAACAGTATTGATGCTGTCAATAAGTTTCATGAACATGAGGATACTACATGGATTGAATATGCAGTTGCTAGTAACTGCTATGTTGAAAATGATGACGAAAATGAAAGTGGCGAAAAAGATGACTTGGTTGTCCGAAGTGATGGACAAAATATTGATGAAATTGCAGCGGGAAAAATTTTTACGTCAAAAGAAGATCTTATACATACAACTTCCTCTTGGCTCTAAAACACAATGTTCACCATCGAACTGATCGGTCTACAAGATCAAATCTTACATTAATATGTTTGTCAAAGGATCAAGGTTGCAAATGGAGATTACATGCGTGCGTTAGTAAATGAGTTGGTGGATTATGGAAGATTATGAGTTTAGAGAGTACTCATACTTGTCGTACTCCAATTGAAAATAGTCATAAACAGTTAACGTCAACTACTATATGTCGGATGATTTTACCTATAATCCGTTCTCGTTTAACAATACGCCCAAGAGATATCATTGATCTTGTACGAGTAAAATATTCATTTAAGGTTTCTTATACCAAAGCTTAGAATGTTCGTACAAAAGTATTTCAAAAGCTTTTTGGAGATTGGGAGGGCTCATATACACATCTATTGAGATACATGGAGGCCATAAGAGGTGCTATGTCAGGTTGTGTATATAACTATGTTTGCGAAAATGAAACTTCACGGCTCATGTATTTTTTTTGGAGTTTCAAGCCAAATATTGATGGATAGCGCTATTGTCGTCCACTTATTAGTGTAGACGGTACATTTTTACATGGAAAGTACCGTGGCACATTACTTGTTGCATGTGGTGTAGATGCCGATCAAGGTTTATTTTCTATTACATTTGCTATAGTTAACAGTGAGAATGATCATTCATGGTCTTGGTTCTTTGAATAAATGCTTAATTTGTTGTCATCTATTAGAGATAGACGTCATGAGTTGTGTATAATTTCAGATAGACATGTTAGTATCAAAAATACTATAGAACGATGTTTTCCTACTGCTGCACATCGTTTTTGTCTTCGTCATTATATACAAAATTTTCAAGCACATTTTACTGGAAAAGAGTTATACAAGAGGATGTATAATGCGGGTCAAGTTTATAATCAGCTGGATTTTCAGAGTAAAATGGGTGAGATTCAACTTATTTGCAATGATGCTTATGCATGGTTGATGCAAATAAATCCTGAATATTGGGCATTATCGTTTGATACTGATGGTAAGAGATTTGGTATCATGACCACAAATTATTCAGAATGTTTCAACAGTGTCTTAAAAATAGCTCGTGGTCTACCAATCCATACATTGATCCATACGACATATCATCGATTAAGATTGATATTTTTTCGACGTCGTATGATTGAAAACAATATAGAGACTGTGTTGACTTCTAAGCATTAGAAGTTAATGGCTGAACAAACAGAAACAAGTAGAAATGTGCATGTTTAAGCCCGACTTAATGTGGGAGAATGGGAAGTAAATGACAATTATGGACATGCTTACCGTGTTGATATTACTCGACAGTTTACATTGCACTTGTTCTGAGCCTCAAGTGCGTCATTTTCCGTGTAAACATGCATTGTGCGCAATGCGTTCCATCAACTGGGATCCATACCAATATGTCTCCCACTGGTACACAGCTCAGCAATACCGTGGCACATATCAAGCAGAGTTTCATACTGTTTTAGATGCACGTTATTGGCCCTCATTTGACCATAGCAATAATTTGATTCCTTTGTTACTTCCCTGCAATGTTCGAAAGGTCGAAAGACCTCAAAATAAGAGATTGCCAATGATAATGGATGGTGACGTAAATCGTCAACATAAAAAATGTGGCATATGTAAGGAAAGAGGTCGTAATAAGTCGACTTGTCCACGTCGATAATGTTTTTGTATAATTATTGTTAATTGTTATATTTATTATTGACGTATTATGAATATCTCTGAACTACTAACATTGTTTTTTACAGACATGGTCGCCTCTCGGGATAAGTCATTGCTGTATGACCAAGAGACACATCGTTCCTCACATCTCGAGGTATGATATAAATTTTTGTGTCCAATTATTGATCGTTATACATCTAATATTTATTATAATATTTTAAAGGAATCATCATTACTATATCCTTCTTCTCACTTCAAATCGGTCAGTAATTGGCCAATTACTCATGTATTAGTGAGGCAGAATTTAGATGTTGCTGGTTTTTTACATACAACATCTTTACGATGGGTGCCGTTAGACCGATGTCTCATTACAGCTCTAAGTGAGCGCTGGCGTCCAGAGACATCCACATTTCATTTTGCTCTGGGAGAGATGACAATTACATTGGAAGATATGTCCATGCTATTTAGACTAAGGGTGGATGGTCCCCCTGTCATATCATCTCCTTAGGTTCCTTCTGAACGATACCCTACATGGGAACATATTTGTCAACAACTTCTTGGTCAAGTACCATCAATCGAGGATTTCGGTCACCGTAGTCGTAGTACTATTAGACTACGTTGGCTGGCACAACAATTTCGTACACAAGCTCATGACTTACCAGATGATATAGACAATGAACAAACGAGACTACTTTGTCTGTATCATACTCGAGCTTATATTTTGATGCTCCTCGGTTGCGTACTATTACCAGATAAATCTGATAATGAGATTCACCTCCAATACTTAATATTCTTGGAGGATTTACAAATTTGTGGACAATACTCTTGGGGTAGTGCCATATTGGCATTTTTATATTGCCAATTATGTTGTGCAATAGAAAAATCACGTAACCGCATAGGAGGGTGTCTTCATTTGTTGCAGGTATAATATTTTATTAGAATTTCATATTTGTATTCATTCTCTCTTTCATATCCTAATAGTTGTTATTATTTTTATATATAGTTATAGAGTTGGGAACACCTCCACGTTGGTCGTCCTGCTATTCCACGACCATTATCGGAGGAAGATGTTGGTCATCCACTTGGAGCACGGTAATACTATAGTTATGCCGTACTTTTAAATTTTACAAACCATTATAGATTTTTAACAATTTAATATTTTATATCAGATGGAATCCGTATGAACGAATCGAACCAAGGCATCGTTCTGTGTTGTTTTATAGAAATGAGTTTGATATACAAGAAGAAAGCCAAGTACGTAGCTTTTTGATTATTTCAGACTATTTGTTAGTTACAATTTCAATTTTTTTAAACATCAATGATTTATATAATATTGTGTAGATTGTGTGGCGACCATATTCTCAAGATATCATGAATAATGTTCCACAAATTTGTATTGAAAATATGAACGTGTGGAGGGCATCTGTTCCTATCCTTTGTATGTCAGTGATGGAGATTCATGCTCCTGAGCGGGTGTTACGTCAATTTGGTTATATAGAACAACAACCCCGTGACAGAGAGCAATACACTCGTATAGATAGACGGGGGAGGGCAAATACAAATTGGTTAGAATATTACAGCCCTTATGTGGAGAGATGGAATAATAGGATGTCACATATTTTTGTGCCAAATTATGAAGGTCAACAGATTGAAGAAGTGCAAAATCAATATCATGATTGGTACTTCGAGCATGATCTTCCACATATTCTTGAACTTTCTCGTGTCGCTCCTCAACAATATTATCCTAGAGGAGTTGTCGAAAGAACATTGGTAAGTAATTAATATTTCTTTATATATAATATATATTCATTACTAATTTGACCTTATTCATATTTTCAGCTCGGCTTAACTAATCGAACAAGGCAGTTACTACAATCACGCCGAGATACAAATTTCAGACAAACAAAAAGTGAAATACTCCGTTTACAAGAATTGACGTTGAGGAGTCTTCAACTTGATGTTGTTGACTATGAAGAACCTCCACCCCTTGAAATAAACGATTATGCATGGCGCCAACCACTTTCATCATGGACTCAGTACCCAACGCGTTTTGCTCCGGGTGCGGGCCCATCTACTTGGATGTCAAATATACCTCCATCAACTAGAACTCAGGATCCAGAACCCATTACTCCATCTGGTCCTGAGTTTACGCCAACTACAGAGGATGAGGAGAATAGAATCAGAAGAAGGAGGAGTATACATCGAAGTCGAAAGTAGACTTTATTCATGTACTTGATTATGTACCCTTCAATCGACGTGTTTTATTTTTCAAGGTTATGGTTATCTATTGTCTTCATACAATCTAAAAGTCTTGATACATATTATGTACTATATTTAATAATTCAACAAATATTTACTTTTTATAAATTCTTTATATGATATATAACATATTTATATATAATAAAACTATTTTTATATAATAATATTAATTTTATATTGCACTTATAATGTAATATATTTAATAATTAAATAATTATTCTTTTTTTAATATTTTTACATAATACTTTACAATTTTATATTTATTAACACTATATTTTTAATACTATTAATTTGTTATTGCACTTACAATTTAGTATTATTACTTTTTTACTACAATTACAATGTATTATGTTTAATAATTATTAGCATTAATGTTCAACAACACTGTAGTTCTTAAATATTTATCATCCTACCTTTTACGTACTATATTTTAATAATATATTAAATATTAAACATTATAAATATTTTTATTACGTATATAATATATTTAATTATATAAATACGGTATATTTATTAGTATTTTATTTAAAAATATATTAAATATGTAACTTAGTATTTTTATTAAATATTAAGTGTTTTAATCATATATCTAAAATATAAAGTATAATTAAAAATTCAATAAATATTTATTTTTTTATATTATATTTATATAATATAAAATATATTTAATATATTTAAAATTTTTTATTAATATATTATTTATAATATATAATTACATAATATAGTATGTTTATTAGTATCTTATTTAAAATATAAAAATTATCTATGTTATAAAAAAATACTATTTTTATAATTTATTTTAAAAATATTAATTTTTTTATATTAATTTTATGACTTTAAATTTAATATTTATGTATGATAAAAAATAATAAGAACAAGATAAGAGAAAATTAGTTTATATAATATAATATATTTAATATTTTATCATTTTATTATTTATTATAATATAAAATTTAATATAAATAAAATTAGAAAGAAGGTTTGATGAGAAGAGTGGCGGGAGCGAGGAGTGGGCATCGATAAGTGGGAGAGAGAGAGAGAGAGGAGAACACGATAGGATAGGAGAGAGAGTACGTGGGGCAGAGGAGAGAGAGGGGGCGAAGTCGCCGGGGATAGGAGAGAGAGAGGGTGAAGTCGCTGGGTAATCCAGCGACTTCACCTAGGTCGTTGGATTATCCAGCGACTCCTTCTAAGTCGCTGCACTACGCAGCGACTTCGTCCTTCCGCCCCCGAAGTCGCTGGATAATCCAGCGACTTCGGCCAAAGTGTGCTACTTCCGGAAAAATAAAGTTAGTGTGCTATTCCCGGAAATAATATTTAAAACCCTGTTAGTTTAAAAATTTTCTCGCTTGCATGCATTCACCGTTGACTGCCCGTCGACGCCAGCCCAGTGCGCGACCTTGGCTGTCTCCCTCCACGACCCCACCGTCGACCGGCAGCATGCGCACGAGCGCGTCTTCGCCGCCCGCCGTCTTGCTCGTCGTCGCCTGGCTTCGCCTCTCGCCGCGTGCGCAACAGCACCGATCGTCGTCATCGCCCTCGTCCTGCGGCCACCAGCGTAGTGCCAACTGCCGCACGCCGTCCGCACCAACGCTGTGCGCCGATCCCTTGCCGCCGTGCGCCTCTTCTCTTCAACACCGGCCATATTATCGCCGAAGTTCGGTATGGTCGTCAATTCTTGATTTTTCGAGCGTCAATCTAATAGATATCCTTGACATATCTATCCTCATTAAATTTATATATTTAAAATTCTCTATGATTCATATAGTTAACCTTTTAATTAAATAATGTATGTAGTTAAATTTTACTTAATTCGTGAATTAACATGGATTAGATAGATAGACGTGTGTAGTATTATATTGTGGTATGTGTTTATGTCTTTGTTTATGTATATATATGAGATCTTAATTAATAATGTAATATGATTCTTTTTAACTTGTCATCCAATAACATTTTACATATATAGATTATGTTAACTTTGTTAAGTTGTGACGATAGGCTAACAAGATTAGATGGTGTGGTGATTAATTTTTTTAATACTGAGTTATATTCATGTTTAATCATGTTTAGCTGTTTATGCGTGGATGTTGTCTAATTTTAGTTCATTTTTAGCATGATTGTCTAGTATGACAATAGTTATATATATGTGCATAGATCTTGCATATTTGTGATCATAACATGACATGATTTATGTGGATGCATGATGCATTAAAATTGTAAATAGAAGACAGTTACACAAAACTAGTTAGTCGTGACCCGAGGGCAGCGGGGGTTAAAACAGTCTAGTGCATCCTTCAATTTCGGATACTGCAGTTTGTCCCTATCTCACCACTGTCCTGATGCACTATGAGATTTTGTTTAACTATATGGTACCACTATATATGATAGATATGGTGTTAGCTAGTTGAGATGGCAGGACGATACATTCCTTGTCAATGAGAAAAGATGTGATCTCTTACTAGAAGATAGATGCATATATTGCATAGTATTGTAAATGTGGTCTTTCATTAGATGATAGGTACATTTATTACATGTTGTTATGAATGTGGTCTGATGATATGCATTGATTTGTCTTAATTAGGTTGCGTTGTATAATATGTATGGTTTATCTCATTTGTAGTGTTTTTCATCAAATAGAGCATGTAGTATGTGATTATGCATGTATTTATCTCATCATTTTAGGTCATTTTATGATGCATATAAGTGATGGTCGATGTGATTATAGGTGTTGATTGGAGGTGTAAAATATGTGGATTGAGTTTGATATTCAATTTCTTGACCAGTTCTATACTTATATATAATGCATATAGGTCTGGGTATCTATTTAATTAACATTTAGAGTTTTTTGACTATTCGATCCGACATATGATGGGGTGTCGACTAAGTCGTCGTATTCATTCTAATTCTCTTATAAAATTTTGGAATATTCAAGTTTAGTGCAATAGACACATGGTGGTTCGATTTTCTAGGATTCTTATGTCTTAAATAGTATATAGTGTTTTTTAGATTATAACATTAGCGATATATTTATTTAGAATGTATAAATTCATGAACTTAAGACCTAGCTAGTTTGTCTTTATTTTTTCTAAACTGATGTATTTAATGGATTAATTTCCTCGATCACAACGGCAGTTCTGCTATGTATGTTAAAATTCGAGACGTGACACAAATAGGATGCCAAGTAACAATAGAAGTTTGAGACGACCAGATTTCAACTGGTCCTTGCAATCATGCCTACGTAGCTTTGTAGTTTACAATTGTTTGTTGTCTCGAAAGAACAAGAGATATGGGTAATTTGATTTGGTTTAGTTTGAGCTCATGGTTGATTTGGCTTAACTCATAGGTCTGCCAAACTAAATTAAAAAGGTGTAAAAGAGATAATAAATATATCAATATTTTAAAAAATAAAATTAATCATGTTTATTGTATTTTGATGAGTCAAATTAAATTATATATGAATAATTTATATCATTATTAAATATAATAAAATTAAATCAAATCAAATTAATTTGATTTAATTCTGTTTTGTTTGATTTGATTAATTTGATTTAATTCTGTTTTGTTTGATTTGATTAATTTAAATCACGAACCGCTCCTGTTCGGCTTGTGCCGTAGCCCGGGGGACGAAGACCAATACGAGAAGCAAATAAATACTTCTGTCTCTGAGTTGTTTGTTCAACAGATATATGACCTCTAGTTTGTAACACGAAAACTAAAAGCAGGAATAAATACCCAAAATTTAAAAGCTTATGAGTTTGGTTATGTCATGACCAAAGAGTGGTTTTTGAAAAAGAACGTAGGGTGCCTTTGGTTATCCATAAAATGCTAGCTTTCTTATTTGGATGCACCTAAATTCATGGTCAAAGGAAATATGAATTCATTTGACTCCCAAAACTCCAGGATTTTGACATTTCTTGTATTTGCAAGGATGCCGTTTTCCACCAGAGCAGGAACGTGTTACATATCTCCTACATAGTTAATCTTTCTTTAGTTGATTAATATTTTAATTACAAGTGTTTATATTTTGATATCTTATTATATCATTATTAAAAATGATAAAATGGATAAGACATAAATATTAAAATAAAATTTTTAAATTTTAATATTTTAAATATTTTTTAATTTATACATATTTAAATGAATACAATATTTCCAAAATAATTTAAAAATAAAAAAAAATATGTTTTAAAAGATAAATTAAGAATAATAAAAAAATTATGTTTTTAATTTATTTTAAATTTACTCTATATAAAATGTTTTACTTGGTACCCTGTTTGGGCTGAGTATTAAAGCTAATAATATATTAATTTTGATGTTAATATTGACTATTTTACACAAGGAAATTTATAGTTTTTGATATCAAATTTAATGGTTGTCCAAGCATCAATTTAACAAGATATTTAAATTATTTTTCATACTTTTAAAACTAATATTATGTTTAAAATAAAAATTAAAAGCATGACAAAACGAAAAAGATTTTTGATCATATTACTTGATTTCATTTTTTATTTTTCCTTTAAATTTTAGTTTTAAGTCTTTCAACTTAAAATGCTTAGTTTTTCTTTTTAAATTTATTTCGCTATATTACTTGAACATACTGGCGTGAAGCTGCCTAATTCAAAAAAAAAAATTTAAAATTTCTCTTCATATTTTATAAATTATATATATAAAAAAGTTGTTACGTAGTCACAACATTGCCATTAACATCATTAACATATTAGTTTTAAGCACTTCAATGATAATATTAATGAGCTTTTACATCTAGGTCCGAAAAATGAATGGTATTTTTACATATATCTTTATTTTTATAATAATTTTAAGAACTTTGAATTTTTACTCTGTTTCCGTTACGGCAAATATTCAGAGAGAGAGAGAGAGAGACAGAACTGTGATAGAAATACATAAGATTCTAGGGATTTAAAAACTATTGTGAGAAAATTAGCGATATGTAAGAAAATTTGATTGACCTTAGAGACCTAAATTTTAAAATATATAATTATAAATAAGAAAAATTTAAAAATACATTGATTTATGGCTATAAAATAATTAAATCGGTCAATGTGACTAAATCTTGATATGAAAATACGGTTAAAAGTTGATTTCATCTAATATTGAGATAACTTAATGTAACAACTTGATTTATAAATATGTTAAAAAATTAAATCAGTGAACTATTAACAACATCGATTAACTATTTTTTAGAAGTTGAGTTGAAAGAATTCTAAAATTAAGTGTGCTCTGTTGATATTAGGTTGAGAATGAGTGACCTCTTGAAAATGCTACTAATTATCATAGTTGTTGGGCCAATGAGTTGATTTACTTGGTCCTTACCCTTAAACTTCTACTTCACTCTATAAATTAAATATTTTAAAAAATTTATATTTTTTTTCAATAGATTAACACTAAGTCTAATTACTGTAAAGTAATGCCCCAAACAGAAATAGACATAGCGAGCTTATTTTGTGACCAAACTAGGAAAAGTACCTCTCAAATATATTGGTTGGAAATAAAGAAGTTAATAACAATTTGAATTTGATAAGTCCTTTATTTTCTATCCAAATAACACAATAAGTTTACAATTTAACAAATCAAATACTGATATAAAGTATATAATGTCTCTTCATTAATTCTTAAAATTTCTAAGTCACCACGCTACTCTTGTACTAAATATGATTATATGAAAATGTTAGAAGATTGGGATGAGTCATATAGACTCATTAGACTCCCCACTACGAATTCTACTTATCAACACATTCAAATCCCAAACATGTATAAAATAGAAGTGTATTTCATGATCATGCATGATAATATTACAAAATAATTATAAATCAACAATTTCGAGAACAACCAATTTAATTATATATCAAGCACACATACACATTTTTATATTTTTAACTTAGTTAGGTGAAAGATCTAACCTACATAATAATGTAGCTGCCTATTCTTTTGAACTCTAATCTAAATGTAATAAATCGATATTTAACAAGAATTCTTAACCTTTTTGTAGACATCATGTCCACGTATGCAAGAGCCTCATAAACTTAAACAAAGTGACATGACTAACATATTTTTCACATATCAAAATGCAAAGAACACCATCTTATGTATATAGAACATCTATCACAATGTACATGTAACAATGTAAGAGAACTTATATTAGGTCTACTATATATAGAAGTAATCATATAACTAAGTAAATTCCCATAAGACAGTGATACACTTACGATAAACCATGGTATCCAGGATCAAAGGATGTTTCAAACTATTCTAATCTCCACTACTTATGGGCACTAACTCTATCATGGTATAAGTGCAATAACATATCAGAATGCATCACACTGCTTAAATCACATAGTAAAACTCGGAAGCACATATTGCTTAAATATTTATCGACTCATTGGTCTACAACTAAGATGGCAACTCATATATAAACTATATTTATAAAAAATCTGCATTACTATATGGTTCACATGCATGTACTCTTAGCCACACATAATCATTCTCTAATGACTATATAAATTGATGCACATGCTCAATTGTCAATATATCTACAATGAACTAAGGTACATAAAACCATATACTTGATAAAGATTTAAAAATGTAATCTAAATGTACTTGAACTTTTATGCATAAAAGTTACCTAATTTCACATGTATTAATTCAAATGTCCATGATATCAAAACTAAATATTTTCTTTCTTTAAATTAGTACTTATCTTATATGTCCAATCGTATGATAATGCATTCTTAACACATAATTTCAATACCACAAATTTGAATGAAGCACTAATATAACTATAGGTGTTTCCAAATAAACATGTGTGGCGATATAAATGAAAGTAAGCAAGGAGAGCATACCAGTTTGATGATTTGATTCCTAAACTTGATGATCTCTTACATGAATGGAAGTCGATTAGCTAGAGGCAAACTAGTACAATCAATATCTGGTTGCTGGTTGAATGTTCAAACTATTGATCGATGTTTGGTTTGCTGATTGAGTTATCAATATGGCAATCATGTTGTGGATAGGATCATTGATGATGATCTATTACAAATGAATCATATGTTGAGCACCGATCAGTTGCTAGATGATTTGACGGTGATTGAGTTACCCCTTTTTCATCTTTTCCACCATTGTGATGATGATGTCACATCAATATCCTTTTTCATCATTTTCGCCATCATGGCGATGTTGTTCCACTAATGTCTTTTAATCCCACAATAACTTGAGTTTTAGTCATTTCATCGTTTTGTGGTGTCTCTTCATTTTTTGAACAACTGGTTTCTGTTGAAATATGATTTATTACTTTCATGATACCCATGCAAGTTTTATGGTGCTTAGTGTAAGCCCTTTTAAGATATGAGGTTATTCCACTCACAGTCAAATTGAGTATTTTAGTGAAACTTGAATGGACTTGAGATTCCAATATGGTTGATTGACATTGTTTTCATTTTTCAAAACACTTTCTCTTTTAAACTCTAGCCTATCACAGTACAAGAACACCACAAAGATTGGGTTGCTGGCTGATGATGAACTCACGAATTCGGGGACTCCTCACCAAGCTGAGGGTTGGTTACCTTTTTCTTTTATCTCTCTCGTGCCAATGGCATGTCTTTTACCAATTAGTTATAAGAGGATTTAATGGAACATGAAAGTGATCTAAAATATTCAGTGAGATTCATTTTGCTGAATCAGGTTGATGAGCGTGTCTATATCTACACCTGGATGCCACATTTTCAGTTCATTGCCATTTCACTCCACTACATTCATCTACGCTCACTTACATTTTATTACAATTCACTTCGAATCACTCTGCTCCATTTCATGCTATTCCCTTACAAAGTCGACAGTAAGGCAAGGCAAGATGTAAACACACCAAATTCGCCTAATTCAAAACATAAAACTCATGTAAAATAGAGCAACAAGTGTGATTGATATGAGAATGATGCCGGATCTTTTAGTGATGATTCAGAACTTTGCCGAGTATAGTTGGACATTTTTCAGAGGTTTCCAAGTGAAGCCATATTTCTGAGCAAAAGCCATGCGTAAACCATGGAAGCATAGAAATAGGCTTCATGATCAAAGCCTAATAAGTAAGCATTGAAGGCTATGATCAAATCCTTATTCTGGATGTGTTTTGATTCGTGTCATGCTTTTTCGATTGCCATTGGGTTCGTTTCGACCAGTGTTTGACCTTTCATTCATTACCCCTAACTTCCAGATGAAATTCTGAAGTCTTGGAGTATGTGCTGGCTGATGCACCACTATAGAAAGCTTTGTCGGGCTGTAATCTTTCCAACATGAAAAACGAGATTGAATTTTGAGTTTGTGAGAGATCATAGTAATTTTTGGAACTTGGGCATGCAATTACAATACCATGCACCCCAGGCCTTGGCACATGCACCCTCCCTTAGGGGCACATGCCCATGCACCCTACCAGGGGGCACATGCCTATGCACCCTTGACCCAGGGTGCATGACAACAAATTTTCACCCCAATTCTACTTTCGTCTGAATAAGATCGAAAGTTTCACTAAAATTATTTTTGATTTTTTGGAGATTATAATCAAATTTGGTTGCACCCCACCCCAGGGCGCATTGTCCCAAAATTGTAGGAACCGATAGACCTAATTTTATTTTATTAATTCAACAAAATTCTGACATTGTAGAGGTTGGAACAGGAGCACCCAGGCATCCCAAGATGTCCTTCTACCCTCTCTTTTTTTTTGGTGATTTTGAGAGAGAGAAACTTGTGTGTTTAGAGAGAGAAGTTAGTTCGAGCTCATCTAGCTAGGACTGCCTTCTTCAATCTCTTTAGAAGTCTGGAGATGTCTGCTGCCTGAGCCACCTGAAGCAAAGTTCTTCCTCTCTCAGTCTTCTTTCATTTAAAATAGATATTATGCAATTATGACATTGGTGCTGGTCATGGAAGGCCCTGAAGGAAAGCTGCGCCAAACATATCCTAGTTCCTGTTTGTCTTTTTTGACAGACCCATATTTGCTTATCTCTTCTTCAAAAGGGTTTAGATATGAACCATTGATCTTCCTATCTCTTTATTCTTCAATATCTTCTAATTTTTACATTTTTAATTAGTTTTAGTTTGTTAATTTAAGAAACCAAAAAAATGGTTAGAAATAACTCGAATCCGGTCAGTTCTAATTCAATTGTCTATTTTATGTTAGTTTTCCTTACATCTACTCCACCCCATCTAGTTATAATAGTTGCTTCACTTGTTTAATTTTATACTTGCATAGGAAATCAAGCACCCACGCGTTGAGGACTTTTTTTCGTCGGTCGACCAAAGAAGGAAAAGCTAGAACCCACCCCACTCTTCCCTCTAACGTACGCACATGGTCAATTATCAATTTATTTATTTTGCATAAAGTAGAATTTGTAGTTCCAAGTGACCACATTCTTATTTTATTCCATGCATTAATTTCTTTCCTTCTTTCTTACTCACATGACCCGGATAGTCCCTTTAACATCCTAGTGATGCTGAAGGCTAAGTATTCAGGGATCAATATGAGTGTGGGTAACGAAGAGATCTCCTCCTTCCCCTTATCTACTCATCTCTAAGGGGTGCTGACCCTGGAACACCCTGTTTCTGGAGTCGACAAAGAGGATTCATGCATGTTGTAACATAGAAAGAGAAGAAGAGAAAGAGATGATGGCAAACGGTGCACATGGCGACTGAGCACTCTCGGTTGCTAGGGTGCTAAAACAAATAGAGGGCATAATGATGAGTGGCCTTTGTAGTAGAGAGGGATGGCATGGATGGGTGGCTCTTGCATTTATGGGAAAACAAGGCTATATGGCTTTGCGGATGCGATGCTGGAGATTTGGGCTGATCGGTGATGTCTACACAGGATGCAATGGCAAGTTTTTGTAGAGAGAGAAGTAGAAGGTGCAAGTGGAGAAGCACTATGGTGTAACAATAAATCAACAAACTACCCTAACAACCATGCTAATAGTAGTCATCTTAGGAGGTCACCCATCCTTTGTCTACTCCCAACATAGTATGCCTAAGTTCGGAGTTCTTTCAACTCAACCTCTAAAAAATAGTTAACCCATGTTGTTGGTAATCATTGATTTACTCTCTTAACATATTCACAAACTGGGGTGTTCAATCTACCCCTCTTAAAGACTTGATGTTCTCGTCAAGACCACACACACATCACATATGACATAATGGTGAGTCACAATGGACCTTCGGGCTAGGTCATGTTTCGATACCACTCCTGTAAAGCCCTATATGGAAATATACATAGTGGACTTGTCTGGTGACACAACCAATGATAAATAACCTCTTAAATACATTGGTTTGAAGAAAGAAAAAAATATCAAATCTAAAATCACAATTTCAATAATTTTATCAAAAAGATCACAATGAATATTGTCTAAACAATTTAAACACCAGTCTACAATATGGAACAACCAATCAACTAGCTCCTTAGATTCTAAATCGCCACTATGTTTCTGCTGTGTTAAACTTGATTACATGAAAATGTTAAGGAATTAGGATAAGTCACATGGACTTAGTAGGATTTACACCATTCATTTGCAAATCAGATGGCTAGATAACCAAGTAATTTTACATAATATATCAATATGAAAGTGTATCATAAAAATATAAACATATCTTCTATAATTAACCTCATTAGTTCATAGCCATTCAACGAATACTTAATAGAAAGATTTTATTTACAAATAACTTTTTCTTGACCTTATACATGATAAATGAACATGATATAAATAAATGCATGTTAAAGAATCCAAACCTTAACTTGTCATGTTCTTACTTTACATGAGTAAATCTGAATTTTTCTAAACATGAAATGACAAATTGTTTTCTACATTTCATGCCAATAAAATGGTTTCACTTTCTTTTAAGCATATTTTCATGTTTGTAAGGAATTTCTCATCTTGCCTTCACATATCACATTTACAAGCACTTACATCATCTCTAACAAATATAACAATAACATATAACTAAACTAGACCCATATGCACCTAGGCAATGGTACTCAGGGTAAGCTATGATATCTGGGATAGACAAATACACTGGACTATTTTATGTCTCTTGCTGCTCATAAACCATGAATTAAAATAGGTTGGTGAAGTTTCATAGCACATAACATGTAGCTTGCAAGAGTTATAATGACTTATCATTTTATGCATTTCAATTCATGACTCATGACATAAACATTTATCACACATGAACTACACACATGTCCCTTACATAATTGACTAGATCTGGGGATGACTTATACAAATACTAGCCCAATTAATGCGATCTAGAAATGATCCACACCATACATGACAAGAATAACCTAATTTGAATTGTACAAGGCAATTTAATATAAACTATATCACATTATACAAATTAACATGATCTATATCGTCCTAAACAAATTAACATAATCTATCATACTAGATAAATTAACTTGATCTATACCATACTAGACAAATTAACATGATTTATCTAAATAAAAAGAGTTCCTAAGCATATCAAGTAAGACTAAGCACATCTGGTATCTTTACAAAATAAATCCATTTTACATCAAGTTATCAAAGTAAATTAGAAAAATAACTTACTGTGAAGTCTATTGATTCTAATCCTTGATATCTAAAATTATCAAGTTAATTTTATGCAATTTCTTTTATATTTGTGAAGTCAAATAGGTAGACGAGCTTGATAAACCTATCTAATATAAGCTATAAAATATTAATATTAAGGTTGGAACAACACCTTATTAAAGCAATGGCCTAATGATACTAGATGACTTGGAAGGGTGATCGACAACTAATAGAATGTGAGAAAGTGGCTGGTCTGTTGTCCAAAAACATGCCAAATTAATAGAAAACAAACATACAACTAACTAGGTTAAATCGGAACTAATAAATGGTTGGAATCAACTAGTTAATAGCCTTGGCATTGAGAGCTTGCCACAAAAGTCAAACATGGCACTCGAAAGCAATTGGTCTCCCTCAGGTCAATTCAAAAAGGGGACAAGCTTGCTAGTGCATTAAGAGAAAGAGACAACTCCTATCATGCCCTAGAATGATGTTATGATTTTTTTTTCTCGGTATCATGATAGCGGGATAAAACCCATGATTAAATGGGGTTTCGTAACAAAAACACACAAAAAAGTAAATTCATATGGACTATAAGATCAGACTATTTAACCATAGAGAGAGGATACCAAACTAAGAACAACTCCAACAACTTAACAGAATAACATATTTCATCCAAAACAAGATCACAACTAAAAAGTTCAATTGACTCCATGAAATGGCTTTACTATAAAATGCACCATTGTTAAATAGGTAGAAGCTCTTAAAATTTTTTAAAATAAAATTAACTTTTTTTACTCTCCCATAACCTCCCCCACTTTCCCATAACTCTCTCTCTCTCTCTCTCTCTCTCTCTCTCTCCCCATCTTCCATATCCACCCAACCCCCTTTCTCCTCCCTATCCATCCTATTCCTATTCTCATCTCTCTCTCTCTCTCTCTCTCTCTCTCTCGTGCCTCTCTCTTTCTCATACACATGCATACCACTACCCTCTCTGCCTCCTTCTTGTCTGCATTGATCATTCTCTCTCTATCTTTTTCTATGACACCCCTAGCACTTCTCCCCCGAGTGACTATCGTTGTTTCCTCTCCCCCTCCCTTTCTGTGGAAGAAGGATGCCTGTGCCATTCATCATCGACACTGACTTTCCCTCATTGCATGCTACACACCCCCTCCTATGGGTCATTGTTGTCACCCCTCCCCCATTCTATAGATCAACCCCACGATGAGCATCCTTCTCTTCTCGCTTAGATGAGCTTTGTTAGGTATGGCAAATTTGCAATCTATTACATTTAGCCCCATGTAACACTCTGTAATTAGTTCAATACATTACTATAATATTCCTTTGTAATTCTATATTGGAATATAAATGAAAAGATACACCGAGACAAGGCAAGAAAGCCCAACCATTTTTCTCTCCAGTCTTACTCTCCATCTTTCTCCTCTCATCTAATGAAATTTCTCTTGGTCGATTACCCTATGTAGCTTTGTCTTCCTAAGATCCTTTGCTCAAGTAAGAGTTGTTGCTCAACACTTGTCTTTCTCCTGTTTCATTTTTGTTCCAAGATTTGCTTCAACGTTGCCTAATCTACAAAGGGGTGTTAGAGCTCATCTGTTAAAGGGTTTGTTGTCAGATTTACTTTTAGGGCTCAACATGGTATCAAAGCAAGGCTCGATGGAGGGACTATCTTCAATGTCTTTACTAGGTCTCTCATCTAGATCTGGATCTAGGTTGCCTTTCTCTACCTCATCTTTTGTTTTTTTTATTACCGAGCATTACACATTGTATCTTTGTCAAGTTAACCAATTTGGAGAGCTCAACTGATCCATTCTTCGAAACCTATTAACTAATGGGATTAGTTGATGGATTTATAGTTTGTTTGCTAGCTTTTGTTTTGATTCCTCTTGATGTTGTGGAAATGGATTGCTTACACTAAAGTAGTGTTGGAAAAATGTCATGATAGTCTTGTAAAAGCTATGTTTATTTCTTCAATCTTAGAATCTATTTTACCATCAATTTTTTATCATAATACTTCTACTAGATTATGGCAAGTGCTATTGGCTATGTTTGCCAACAATTCTAATGCCAAAGTATTTCAACACTGATTATAGTCAAAAAAATTATAAAGGGGTCTATGAAGGTGGCTAAATATGTTCAAAAGGCAAGGTATATAGCCAATTCTCTAGCTCTAGCTCAAGATCCAGTTTCCCCTAATGAGATGCTTCTATACATTCTTGGTGGTTTAGGCTCGGAGTTTAAGTCATTTTTGATAGCCATTACCACTAGGATGAACTCCTTCACTTTTCCTTGGAAAATGTTCAAGGTATGCTATTAAACCATGAGATTTTTCTTTAGAAATATAATCAATCAATCAGTCAGTTATGTGTAAATATGTCTTAAACATAAATTGGTTGTCCACAACAGGAGCAACAGAACATGAACTTCAAACAAAATTCTGGATGGGGCAAAGGTTACAAAGAAAATGGTAGAGGCCAAAATTAGTTTAGATATAACATGAATCAGAATTAGGCACCTAACAATACAAATTTTTAGAATTATGCAACTCTACCTATTGGTCAACTTTGTGACAAAAGAGGGCATGCAACTCTTCAATGTTGGAAGCACTATGATTTTGCATTTCGGAACACTGATTCTTCTTATTCTGGTCAATTCACTTAGTTTCTAGTTCAACAACAGTATATTGCAAACATGACATTAAAATTTTCTAACTTTAACTCTTCACTTCACAATACTTGGTACCCATACTCCAGAGCCAACAATCACATGACCTTTGATAATGCTCTTTTGTAGAATCCAATTCCCTATACAGGTTAGGTTAGAGTTTAGATTGGAAATGGAGAAGGTTTGCCCATTGCCCACATGAGTCAATTAGGTTTTCAATCTTTTAACTTACCAAACACTTTACATGTTCCATGCCTTGGCAAGAACCTTCTCTCGGTTTCTCAATTTGGTAAAAATCATGCAAGTCCTTATCATTGTCTTATTAAGGATATTTAGACTAATGAGGTGCTATCTAGGGGCCAAAATGTTAATGGCCTTTATTGCATGGGTTTGGGAAATGATGTCCTACCCACTAGTTTTGTAGTTGAAACTCACTCTCTTTAGCATCAACGGTTACGCTATTTGGCCTTGAAGGCTGTTTCTCAGGTTTTAAATCAGTTCGGCACACCTTTTGAATTCAATAATTCTTAGTTTTGTTCTCATTGTGCAATGGATAAGAACCATAGGTTACATTTTTCTTTATCTTCATATAATTGCAAGTATTTTAGAGATTGTGGCCTAGAACATATGGGGTCCATCTCCACATGAAAGCACCAATGGATTTAAATATTATGTGACTTTTGTTGATCACTATAGTAGATTCTATTGGTTTTATTCTCTATCATCCAAGAGCAACTTATTGTTACTTTTCATACATTTTAAAAATCAAGTAGAAAATCTTGTTCAAGAAAAATCAAGTTTTTTAGAGTGATTGGGGAAGGAAATATAGACAATTTTCAAATTTCTTTTCACAACATGGCATTATACATAGAATCAAATATCTTCACACTCAACATCAAAATGAAATTTGTGAAAGGAAACACTGACACATTATAAAAATGTGTCTAGCCTTGTTAAGCATGGCTGATTTACCCTATCAATTTTTAGATGATGTAGCTGCTTGTGCTATGCATTTGTTTAACAAGATGCTTACTTTAGTGGTGAATAATATTTCTCTATGTGAACAACACTTTAATAGACAACCTAACTACAAGTTACTTCACACTTTTGGTTGTGCATGTTATCCCCATTTAAGACTATACAACAAGCACAAATTTTCTTATCGGTTAGACTGCTACATATTCTTGGGTCATAGCCCTCAACACAAAGGCTACAAGTGTTATCTCCTATGAAAAAATAAGATTTAACCTAGCTACCAATGTTATTTTTGATAAGCAAACTTTTCCATATAGAGTCCTATGTAACAATTCCTCACAAAGTCCATAGAAATATAGCTCCTGTCACATTTCCTATGCTAAAAACCAGAACATAAATTTCTTTGTTGGAGATATCTCACAATTTATCCCATGGTTCGGTCACTAGCTTCTCCTCCAGGCTTCTCACATACAGATATTAACCAGTAGTGTTCAACTTTTAATGGAGCCATGCTTCTTCTAGCAACTCATCCACTATCAATGGAGAATAATTTGAAAGCAATACATCACAACCTAGATTTGCTTGTGATGGTTAACACCAACAAAAGGGGTAAAGAGCTACCTAGATTTGTTGACCTTATATGTTGTATTGAAACATAATACATCACCGAACCTTTCATAATCCAAGTGTATTCTATAATCTACCTAAAACATGTTGGTAATATGGTCATTCTCATCAACATATAAAAAATAAACAAACAAAGGATCTTCTATTTGTCTACTATGAAAATGTTCAAGTAGTCCTCTGATATCAAATTCCAAATCAATTGTTGTTCTTTGGTTCATTAATTATTTCTCATATTCATGAATCCAAGGTTGTTTATTCTACCTACTTGATTGGACATCAAATGGAATACTTGCTTAGGTCTTATTCTACAACTCTTCCCAATACTGACAATACCAACTTGCATTTTGACAAATTTTCTATGGGATCTAAGCATATATGTTTTGGACAGGAATTTTAATTCATGATTATGGTTCATAACCCGTCGACTAACCTTGTACATCTCATTATTGATAAGGAAAAGTAATCCTTGTCAAATAATCATGCCTTATCTCTGCCTAGTGAATAATAATGTTATCTTACCTTGAATCTTTCTTCCTCCAACAGTGTTTAGAACATATAAACATTCTTTTCTTAACAATGTCTTGTTTGTCCTTTGTTAAACATTCTACTCTAACATTAGACTCAATGCATTTGGCATATTGAATGTATGCTAAATATGCATCTTCTTCAATTTTAAACTCATAATCACTTGTCAACAATTATAATGTAATAATAATACTGACATCATTTTCAACAGGAGTTTCAACTAATTGACTATTCATAATTTACCTAGATTTACATGAATTCAAACGATAATTTGATTGAATAGTACTTTATTCAAAACACATGTTTTTCTTTAAGAAAAGAGTAAAGTACTTACCAACATTTTCTTTGTAGAGAAAGTCTTCTTCGACATAATAAACACTGCTTGTGCATGTCTTCTTCTACAATGGTCCAGCCTCGTCTAGGTATCAAAGCTCCGTAGTAGAGAATGACTACTTGGATGGCTTCTTCTCTGATAAATGACTTTCTATCTTTCCCACAACAGATGTATTCTTCATAGAAATAACAGCCTTCTTCATGAACAATGCTTTAGCTTTGTGCTTCTATGTCTTCTAGGTCTTCTTCTTTTTCCAATGTGTCCATGTTTTTCATGATCTCCATCATTTTTTCTGAAAGTTTAGGAAAGACACAAAGTGACATCTTTTATAATGCCTTGTAATACAATGGTTGACGCCGTCACACGGTGATGGTTAACTGTTATTGAAGACTTTCTATTAAGATCATCCTAGATGCTAGAGGAAGACGAAGACAATGCCATGTGCAGTGCTTGAAGACAATGGTGCTAGATGAAGCAAAGATGAACATCTCAATGCACCACCAAGCTTCCTTGGAAGAGCTGGTGGATCACTCCTTCAGGCACAATCACGTCTCTTTTCCATTTTGAAGCCCATATTCTTTTTACCATTCCTTCCTTATGAAGGATCACAAAAACCTTCATTCAAAACCTTTAAACCATCTCCTATCATTTCATCTTAATGACGACATAACGCGAATAAGGGCTTGTGTTGATGTCGTTTGTCCCTTTGTGGATGCTGTTAGACATCGTTGCTTTATTCTCTAGCCATGGGAGAATTGGTCCATCATCAACGTGGCTCACCCGAATTGAGAATTTACCCAAAAAAAGAGCTCGTGGCTTGTACTAAAAATTGTCACAAGCTTGCGGTAAAAATTTCAAAAGTTATATTAAACGAACAAACACCTTGTGACAATTTATATTAGTATCAATTTGAGAATTAATAATGTTAAAGGTGTTTAATACTATTGCTAAATAAGCTATTAATATTCAAGCTTGTGATCAAATTGTGATGATTATAACATGGCAATTCTACCATTCGTACGTTACAAAGTATCTATTTTAGAATAAGATTAATGTTATGGCACCATGGCTGATAATTATGTATATTTGATCCCATCTGAAATACAATTATCATGTTACTAATAGGGTGTTTGGTTGCATGATAATTTTTTATACACTTTCATGATAAAAAAATATATTAAAATAAAAAGTGAACCAACTCATGACATAAAATTATCATGTTTGGAAGGATGCGATAACAAAAAAGAGTAACTACCATACATGAACAAACAATGTGGGGGACCACAAGAAAAAGGAAGAGGTGAGACCCTCTTTTTTTGTTTAAGAAGAAAATCACTTTCAAAACATAAAATTGTCATGGTTACCAAACACCTCTTTTAACAAGTTTTCTTACCATTTAAAAAAAAACTCCCATTATCATGCAACCAAACACCCCATAAGATATAGAGTGTTCTAAAGCATTTAATCAATCTATCACTATTAATTTTAAAGTTGATATCAATATAAATCCTCACAGGGTGTTTACTTATCAATGTCAATTTTAAAGTTTATAATACAAATGTCATGGATTTTAATACAAGTTGCTACATAAATCAATTTGTTATTAATGGTTTATTCTCAAAAGGTATCAATATAAAATTAACATTGTATTATTTTTACTACTGTAACCAAACAGGACATTAAAAAGAAAGTATTATTTAAATAATACACTTTCATTTTAAAAATTTTAATGAATAAAATCTAAACTAGCCAAAGACATAAATTGTGATGGTTGTAGAGATAAGATAACAAAGAAGTGGGAATCATATTATAATTAAGAAAGGTTGGAGATTATAATAAAAAAATAGTCTCACCTCTCTCTTTTGTCTACGAGAAATATCTTTCTTAAAATATAAAATTATTATAATTGTCAAACACTCTTTTAACTTGTTTTATTATAAAAGTATAAATTTATAATAAAATTTAATTTATCGTGCAACCAAATATCTCATTAGTTACAACAACTAATGATCACTAAGAGACTTGGGCACCTATGCATATAACAACTAACACAATTTTAACAGTTCAATATTGACTTAGGTGGCATTTGTTTGGGCTGAAGAGATGTCTAACTTTTGATTCGGTTTGGGATGTTTGGGCTGAAGAGGTTAATAGGGTGTTTGGTTACGTTTTCTTCCCTTTTTTTTACCTAAAATTTGAAAATAGGGAAAGAGAGGTGTTTGGTTACGTTTTCTTCTCGCTCCTCTTTTTTTGGAAACAAAGAGTTCTATTACTAATAGCTCTCTCGAAAATAAAACAGGGAAAGAGTTGTTTTAATTTTAAGAGAGACGCGGGCGCACGTTTTCTCTCACCCGTCTCCCACGTCTGTCTCCCGCGGCATCTCCATCACCCCGTCCAGGCATCTCCCAGTGATCCGCCATCGCGCTTCTCACCCGCCATCGCGCCAACAACGTGCGAGGAGGACACCCACCCGAACGACGACAACGTGCGGGGACGAACGGCGGACACCATCAGGTACGTGGTTCATCGTCCTGTGCGCGGGGCCGGGGGAACGACGCCGGACGCCGGCTGGAGCCTGTTCCGCGGGGGGGGGGGGGAAGACGACGGCGGACGGGGACGAAGCTTGCGGCCGGCGGACGGGGGGGGGACCGACGGCGGCGGGAGCTGCGGCGGCGGACGGTGGGAGGGGAGGCGGCGGGAGTCTACGGGCGACGCCGGTCCGCGGGGGGGGGCTCCGCCGGCGGCTCCTCGGAGGTGGCGTTCTTCCGGCGGGGACATGCGGGCGGCCTCGATCGAGTGGAGCAACGTGTGATCGAGGGCGGGCGGGAGCCGGCCGGGGAGCCGGCGGCGGCGGACGGGCGGACGGTGGGGGGGGGAGCCTACGGCGGGGGGGAGGGAGGGCGGGCGGCGGGAGCCGGCGGGAGCCGGCGGCGGCGGACGTTGGGGGGGCGGCGGTGTGTTCCGCGGGGGGAGGGAGGGGGGGGGGGCGGGCGGCGGGGCCGGCGGGGGCCGGCGACGGTGGACGGGGCGGACGGGGGGGGGGGGGAGCGGCGGGGAGTCTACGGCGGACGGCGGGTGCCCCGGCCTCCGGAGTTGCCGCCCTCACGAGGACGGTGCCCCGGTCGCCGAAGGACCCGCCAAGCGGAGGAAGGCGCCGGGGAGGTGGAGGAGGCGGCTGCGGCCGTTGATGACGCATCGATGCCCCGCCGGCGGAGGAGCTGCTCGGCTGCCCGGCGAGAGGAGTAGGCAAATTGGAACAAGCGAGGAAGTGAGGAAACGAAGAAAGAGAGAGTAGTAAGTAACCCAAGATGCGGATGGAAGCGAGCGAGAGAGAGAGAGATAAACATAAAATCTTGAGGTTGTATTGTTGATAAACCATTTTAATCATGTTGAGGTATTTAGCTAAGGTGTTGAGAGAGTAAGAGTGAGAGACAAGATGGATGCAGGAAGGCTTGGTGTTCTTGAGTAGATTCTCTGCTATCTCTGTATGCTGCATGTCTGAAGTCTCCCTAATATTTGTACTGGAAAAGTCTCTGAGTTCTGCTTGTGTTTTGTGGGTTTATCTGATTTGTTTCGTGGGTTTCTCTTGCAGCCTGTCCCTGTATTTGTTTGCAGTCCCCCTTTCAGCTTTTCTTGTTTTGTTTTTTTGACGATGATGCAACTAATTCAAACATCAGATAAAAGATGCAACTAATTCAAAAAAAAAAACACCTTCGCACACACAACCTAAATTTCTGATAAAAAAAGATTTGATGTGCTAACTCTTCATAATTTTATTTCATTCTTGAAGTATTTTGCGGGCAAGCCAAAATCCTCTCGTTTTATTGTTCCAAGTCATGGAACAGAGATGAATAGGATGAGAATGAGAAGTAGTGGGGAAACATGATAGATGGGTAACAAGGCATCATAATCTTGGGAGGCATCTTGGTCACATGAGGCATGCTTCTTCCGTCATGGGGAGTTAAATCGTAGACAGCGACACCTTCGGTACACATCATGACCAACAAAACATACATAAACGGTCAAGAAGAGAGTTAATAATTGCTGCGATACGAGTACAACACTTCGAGGATAACAAAAGGGGAAATTCAACCTGGAAATTCGATTACAAGCAATACGTAGTTAGATTGCATAATAAATTATGTGTATATTACATTCAACATACGTGCATATTACATATAATTATTCCATACCTTGGATGCATAATCAGTTGTGTAGTTTGGTTGCATATTACATTTTAAATATTTTGTGATACATGTGTGCGTACGTGAAACTTGAGGATAACGTATATGTTTATGTACATTTGTGGGTACATTAGAGTCACAGATGGACGAAACACAAACAACTTCGGCGAGTGGAAATAGTGATAGGATCAAGTGGGATCAAACACGCTCGGCATTCCTGACTAAAATGTTGGTAGAACATCATAGAAATGGAAAAAGAGCATCGTCAAGTTGATTTCAAAAATGAGGTTAGCTTAAATTTAAAAGCGCTGCCAAACACCCTATAAACACTTTGGGATGTTTGACAAAAGAGTTGAAACTAGGTCTGAACGGACATCTAATGTCTGAAAAACCACTTATTTTTTCAGCAAATAGCTATCGCGCCCATGTGAAAGGATAATATATAAAGATAGATATTTGATATGGCTGGGGATCCAAGCAATATAACATCTTTTTACATTTTTAAAAATAAAAATTAAATTAATTTTTATTTTTATTAAAAAGATGTATATTTTTAAATTCAATATCAATAACCAAGTTAATCTCCGTGGACACTTGTATTATAATTCATATTTTATGTTACAAATTTAAAAATTAATATTAATAGCCAAACATTTTCTTAAAATTTATGTCAATATCAATTTCAAAACTACTAGTGATCGAGGCCTTCAATACTGTCACCAATTAGATTCCAAAAGACAAATAATATTAATCTTGTGGTCTTCCCTTCATAAAGCATATACTCATAATCACTCTTCTTGTGAGTGCCCTCTAGTAACTTCAAGTCGTTTCCAACTTTCAAGCTATCAAATAGGGGTGCAAACGAGTCGAGCAGAGTCCAGTAGTATCATGTTCAAACTCGGCTCATTTATTTTACACGAGTTCGAGTTCGAGCTCGAGTTTTAACGAGTACGTCGAACCTTTGTTTAAGCTTAGTTCGTTTATTAATCGAGTTGAGTCGGGCTCGAACTCAAGTAGTAACTGGACTAAAATTCAATTCACATTCAAACTTAAACTATATACAAACTCGTTTATAAAACTCAAAATCAATGAAAAGTTATTTATGAAACTCTAGATTTAGCTCATTTATGAAATTTGATCTAAGTTTAAACTCAAAATTTAAATTATTCAATATATTTAAGTGACAATATATAATTATTAATACACATAATTAAAATTTTTAAAATAAATATACAATAGATATGTAATCGAGCTACTCGCGAGTTTATCGAGCTGAGTAGGAGTCTGTTCAAACTCGACTTGTTTAATAAGTCGAGTTTTATTTTTTGTTCAAACTTGTTTATTTAACGTAATAAACAAGCCGAGTCGAGTTATTAACGAGCCAAACTTCGAGCTAGCTACTTGTCGAGCGTATTGGTTCGTTTACACCCCTACTATCAAATGAGTCATCACTGAATAAATGTTCTAAAAAGATACCAAATGGCTCTGGGCATCACCAAAGAATTATGTTCTGTCTCAACCATGTACCTACGATAATATTCACATTGTATGCTTTTAAAAACTCTTTGTTTGGTTATAATTTGTAGAACTCGTCAAACAGATTACAGAGTTTAGTTGGCTCCTTAGTGATGTCCAACACACAAAAAGATAGATGTGACAACTGCATTTTAAAGTAGACTTAGGGCTTGTTTGTTTTATTGTAATTCTCTTGTTTCAAAATCATTCATTAAAAATAGTTTTACTTAATTTCAAAACAAGAGATTTTGTTTGATTAATTTTATAAAAGACATGATAAATAAAGTAGGAGAAATCAAGTGGAACCGCTTCAAGGGAGACAAATGTTGAACAAAATCTGACTGTCACGAAGATAAAAGCTACTCCAGCAAAAATTTAGGCAAAAAATCCTCTATAAAGATGACAACACACCTAGCAAATCCTCATACCAGCAAGTTGGGGGTTTTATTTGATATCCAGAACACACAGGATGGTTTCTCTCTCTGTCAACTTGTAGGGAAGTTCCATTGGCCCACAGGTTGTTTCATAGTTTCATATAATGGAGGCTACTTACCTCTCATAATTCAAGTTGACCACGCTCACCATCATAAAAGAAAAAAGGAAAAAGAAAAGATTCACTTCATCACAATTCTTGTTTTTCCTTTTTTATTGTCTTGTGTGGTTACATTTATTTTCCAGAGTGATCATGTTAAGGAAGAGAATCAGGTACTGAGGTGCTCAGCTTGGGCTTGTCATCTTCCTCATCTTCAAGCAGCCTCCTGGTCAATTGCTTTTCTTTCTCCTCTTCTGCATATCTCCTCTCCCTGCTCTTCCCCCATAGTACGAAGTAGAGGCCAGCCATGATGAGAACAGCTCCGATAACCCTGTTGATGGCGGGGACACATGGGAGGGCATCAGCGAAGCATTGTCAGTGATTCCATGGAATATGATCACACCTCACATGGTGGGTTGGTTCAGATCTTCTTTCCCATTTGGTGATTGAACCATGAGCAGTACTATGATTCCGTCAAAATCTATAATCTAAAGGATTCCTAGCGGTAAGATTATGAATTTGATTTGATAATTTCTACTGACCGCCTGAAATCAGAGCCGTGTAATGGTGGGTGGGTCACTCTCTGGTGCTTGTTGATCTTTAACATGGACAAAGGCTAGCAGTATCAGGGAGGAAGGAGAAGATAATTTATACCCGCCGGAGTATAGCTGGTCTCCGAGGATGATGGACGCCATGACGGCGACGATGATGGTCTGCACTGGTTGGAAGATGGCGACGACCACCGGCCCCCCTCTGTCGATGCACCAGATCTGCAGGGAGAAGGAGATGCCCGACGCCACCAGCCCCTGCAAACGGCCAAAAGTCCCGTCCAGTTGAGCTGAAATTTCCATCGATCCCGATGCGAAGATCACAGACGAAAATCTGTTATTTTTTTTGCTTTTCGACGAAATTACCGCGTAGAGGATGGTGAAGAGCTCCCCTCTAGAACTGATTTTCCAGCGCTCAACATCCGTTTGCGTAAATGCCGCAATGACAAGGAACTGTAGCAGTCCAAACAGGCATGTGAACGAAGTGACGGAGAGTCTCGCAGGATACCTCCTCAGCACCGGAACCTTCGATATGATACAAGCGAGAAGGGAATCAGTTAACCGCTTCGTAATGGCCATCGCCGGGTGGAAGAAGAGGCTAACCTGGAGCACCATCCACCCGGCCCATGCGAGGCAGTTTCCGAGGATGAAGACACAGCCCAGCGTCCACTCCAGTGCCTGGCTTGAGAAAGAAGATGAGAGACCAAATTGGTTATTTCCTTGCTGATGAAGGAGGGGAGGGCCCTTGTAGAGGGTGATAATGGTGGCGCCGGCAATGCTAGCAAGTGTGCCCACCAACTTCGCTACTCCGTCTCTCCGCAAGATGTTGAGCTGCTCAAGCCTGCAGACGAGTCCAAGCAGATGACACGATTCAATCCGAATCTGAACTCGAAGAAAGCTGGAGGATTAGCAACAGGTCTGTAGGCGCAGGCTAGCTACCCGCACATACCTCAGAGCTGCTGCCATGGCGAAGGTGATGGCAGGGGTCGAGTTCTGTATGGCAGAAGCATATGTTGGTGAAAGGTGATACAATCCCAGCAGGTAAAATCCTTGGTTTGCAGTTATCCTGGATCCCCAGCAAAGAATGAAAATAAACAATTTGCAATCAAATCTTCTGAGAAAGAAACTATCTGCCTCCGTCGGCCGGCGGCGATTCACCAATGGCGTGGACACCAAAGTGTTAATTTTGCTCTTACCCACACAATCCGAGGAGGAAGAACTCAACAATGAGGGAGAACGTGAGAGGCGGCCTGCCTTCCCTGCACAAGCCAACGACGGAATCAGAAACCGCAAGCTTCTCATCGCATCCAACATGTTTAATTAATCTGTAGCAAACGATATCTGGTGATGTGTGTTCTTACTTTTCTAGGAAGTATGCCGTGGGAACCAGCAAGATCAAAGCAATGGTGTTCCTGTACACGGCAAAGACAACTTTGCTGATGCCCATGTCGAGCGCGGTTCTGGAGACAATGTGGAACCCCGCGTAGCAGAGCTGAAGGGCCAGCACCCCCAGGACGAGCTTCATCTTGTCGGATGAAAGTGAACTCCCCATCTCTGTCTCTTTAATTCTTCCTTGCCCGCTTCTGCTGTATGCTCGAACCAGGAGACGCTGACTACTTATAGGGTATTTGGGCGTTTGTATGGTTTACTGGGGGGGAGATGGAAGAGTGCTTGTTTTCCCAGTATCAATAATGTCTGTGATGCTCACATGAACATGACGAATGCCCACAAGCACAGGTCGTATATATCTACAAGGTTGACAATTGTTAGGAGTTAAGAATTGCAGTTCTCTTCTGAGATAGTTAGGGCATCAATCAACAACTGAACTAGTTTGATACCCCACAAACATTAATGTTAGTGGCTACTTAGGAAGTCATCTAGACATTGACTGTGTTGTATTTTCTCACTGGTCCTAGCTGTGTACATTCAAGTAGTGTTCTTTATAGTGTGCCTGACACTGACAGATAAGCTCCTCCGAGACTCTGAGTACAGTTGAAATATGAAACGGCGGCAGCCTCATTTTATGCTGGGAGAGATCTTTGGCTTTCTTTAAGAATAGAATGCTTCAAACCATGTTATCAAAATAACACTCTAAACATAAAATTAACAAAATAGCACCATGCGAGTGAAAATTTGGTCTTTGCAGGTTTCACTGCTTCTAACAGCGCCCCCTATCTCTCTCCTCTCTCTCTCAACTCTCTATCTAGGGATGCAGGGTTAAAACATTTGGGTTTTCCATTACAATTTTATTAAGGTATGGTGCTATTTTGTTAACTTTATTTCTAGTGTCTTATTTTGATAATATTCTTTTAAACGTTGTTATTCTTTAAAAACCCAAGATGATCTTTATGCAATTGCGTCAGCTGAGATGGCCCTTGTGCGACGTGATTCTGCAGAAGGGTGTCATGCAGGATGCTCTTTCAAGTGGCACAGACATGTTTTCTTGTGTCTGCGGCTAGGCAGTCCTCTGCAGGGGAGCACAACGTGCTCGGGCAGTTGTGTACTTCTCTTCTTGTTTGTTAATACGTCGCTCTCTCTTCATCATATGCCAACTAAACCAATGCTAATTAAGGCGTTTTTTTTCTTTTGTTTTTTTCTGCAGGAGAGCTTCGTTGTTTGACTCTGCTTATGCTGAAACAAGTAATTATTTGGATGTTGATCGCTGAACCTTCATGCAGCCAATCCATGCATGTTCCGTGGATCCTCATTGTCTTCAGATTCTCTATCGATTCCATGGCGCATGTTAACGGCTGATCTCTTGGTGAAGTTTCGGAAGGTCTGTAAACTGATCCGGTTGCTTTGTATCTGCTGCAATGTTTAATATTCCGTATTTTTATATAACTAATTAGAATATTATCGTATTGTTTTAATTATTTACATTGTGTGGTTAAACTATTTTTAAGATGTCTATATAGGTTAATGGTGTAATTAAATTAATATTTAGATGTTTATTTTATTTAGGTAATCCCTCCCTATTTATATCCTTTCCGGTCGAATTTAACCCTTTTTGTACACTAGTTACTATCATTCCGTCGTTTTTTTTTCTTCCTCTTTTCCTTCCCTCATGCAGTTGCCGCTGCCTTTTCCCCCCTTGCGAGCGCCGCTTTCTATCGCCGCAGTTTCCTCTCATTCCCCACATCATGACAATGCTGCCGTCGCCTCGTCATCCTCACCGTCACGTGTCAATGCCCTATGCCACCCACCATTCCGCCTTCCTGCCTTCCCGCCTTCCCGCATTAACGTAGGCATCGTCCTAGGTGTTGCCATGTGCCGCCTAACCTTCCCGCCTTGTCTTCTTTTTTTGTGAACAAACAGATACAATATATTCATAACACAAAGTAGTACAAGAATATCATTACACAGACCCAAAGAAGAGAAAACAGACATACTACGATGACGAACAGACCAACTATAGTTCTGTTGGAGATTATCTTGACCAACAAACACAAATGTAGCAACCCGTCGACTAAGCATCAAATAGCAAAGATAGAAACTCCCTCCATGGAGTTTGATGACTACGACGAGACTGGAAGATCACACCAAAAGAGTGTGAATACCGCCCAGACTATTGGTCTCGAAAGTGGAGTCATGACTACGAAGGAAATATGGAAAGATAACTTAACATAACCTAACCAAAACTCAACAAAGAACAAGAGACTAAAACGTAGATGAAACAGACATAGATACACCTGATTTGATAACTCTAGTGCACATAGAGAATACAAAAAACCTAGATGTACATACAGGCATAGCACTAGAGAATAAACGACACCCCAACAACTAAACATTTTGGGAGGAAGGTTCCCGAATGAAGAGACCCTCAAAACAGCAAGCTGTCAGTGACGCCAGAGTGGAGGTCACTGATCACGCACCGAGGCACTAGGAGATTGGGGCCCAATGGACAGGGGAGACGAAAGGGGTGGGGTGAGGGGAATCGCAGGGGGGATGGAGGGATGCCGGAAGGCTGAGGAAGGGGGGATGCCTAGGGGAGGCCGGCGACAAGATGGGATTAGGGGAAAGGGGAGACCGCCGGAGGTTGTACCAAAAGCCTGGGGCCGCTGAAGGGGATGAGGGGGGGGGGTGTGGGGTCGACCGGAAGGCGGTGAGGAGAGCTTAGGGGTTGAGGGCCGGGGGGGGGGGTTGCCGGAGGGAAGGAACAAGGAGTTTAGGGCTGGAGAGGCGCCGACTGACCAAATGGAGGGGAACAGTGAGGAGAGCTTAGGGGTTTAGGGCCGGAGGGGCTTGGAGAAGAGCTGGAGAGGCTGAAAGAGGAGGGGAGAAAGAGGAGCAAGAAGTATACCGAGGTCGACAAGGGACGATGAGAGCGGCGATGGAGACCTGCGAAGATGGCGAATGACCTCCGGGAACCTGCGATGGAGACCAGCGAGGATGCTGAGGGATGCTGAGAGCAGCGATGGAGACCGGCGAGGACGCTGAGTGACAGTTGAGAACCGGTGATGAAGATAGTGAGGACGCCGAGAGCATGATAACCTTCCCACCTTGTCGTCCCCGCCCTGTGAGCACATCAATGCCCGCCTATGCGCACATCAACGCGTGTTACCATGCCGATCTTCACCCACCACCCCGCCACGTGGCCACCACCCCGCTGACATCAATTGTACAACACAACGCGACTGGCTAGCTGTGCAACCGCAGTTGCCATGCACTGCTGTGTGCCCTAGCCCCCTATCCGCCATAAGCCCCTCTCTCCTATATCTATCTTCTCCTCTCTCTATTATCAATGTTATATCCTCTTTATTTTTCTCTCTCTTTTCTCCTTGGTTTAATGGCATACCCCTATTCTATTTGTCTTTTCCAACAACCTTGGTGGAGGGAGATATCTTGTTTGAATGGTTCAGTTTGTGCACCACATCATCGACATCTGATATTTCTTTCGATCGTCGATCCTTGACTTTTCTCACACCATTCCAGTAGGCATTTTTGACATGTCTATTAATTTTTATTAAATTTATATGCTAAAATCTTCTATGATTTATAGAATTAACCTTTTAATTAAATGGTGTGTGTAGTTATGCATTGCTTAATGTGAGTTAACATGAGTTAATTAGATAGATGTATGTAGTATCATGTGATGATATATATTATGTCACTGTATATATATACATGAAATCATGCTTAGTTAGTAGTGTAATATTGTTCCTTTTATCTTATCACCCAGTTATATATTAGCATGAATAGGTTAGGTTAACCTTATTAAGGTTGTTGTAATATGTTAACAAGATTAGAGGTTATGGTGATTAATTTTTGTAGCATCTAATTACATTCATGTTTATTCATATTTAAATATTTATTTGTGGATATTGTCTCTTTTTAATTCTTTTGAGCGTGGTTGTCTAATATGGCATTAGTTGTATATATGTTCATGTGGTTATAGTTTGCGAATTTATTGTCATGGCATGACATAAATTTAATGTGTGTATGATACATTAATTGAAATAGAAGACTGAGTTACACCAGACTAGTTAGTCGTGACCCAAAGACAGCGAGAGGTAAGAACCATCTAATGCATCCTTCGATCCTAGATCTCGCGGGCATCCTAAGTGCCACCACTGCTTAGGTCCACTGTGGGATTTCGTTTAAGTATATGGGACTGCTATATATGGTATATCTAGTGTTAACTAGTTGAGATGACAAGATGACGCATTCCTTGCCAATAAGAAAAGAGGTGATCTCTCATTAAAGGGTAGGTGCATATGTTGTATGCTATTGTGAATGTGGTCTTTCATTAGAGGATATGTGTATTTATTGCATGATATTGTAAACGTGGTCTAGTGATTTGTTTTAAATTGTCATTTATCATGTTGTATTGCATGATATGCATGATCTATCTCATTTGTAATGATTCCATCGTATATAGTATATAGTATGGGTTCATGCATGTGTTATCCCTTTTGATCCAAGTTATTTTTAGGTGCCTATAGGTGCTGGTCGATGTGTTTTAGATGTTGGTTGGTGGTTTAAAACATGTGGTTAAGTTAAATATTTAATATATTATTTAGTTTTTTATTTATATACAAAGGGTGTACGTCTGGTTACCTATTTATTTAATGTGTAGGGCCATTTGGCTATTTGATCTAGCAAATGATTGGGTGTTTACTAAGTCATCGTACTCATTCCAATCATTTTAACAATTTTTTGGGTAATCTAATTTAGTGTAGCAGAAGCATGGTAATTTAATTTTCAAGGAGTCAAATAGATGATTCTTATGTCTTAAATGGTATACAGTTTTGTTTAGATTGTAGTATTAGAAATGTATTTTAATTAGAATGTGTGGATTTATGAACTGGGACCAAGTTTTGTCTTCACTTTTGCTCAACCAATGTATTTGAGGGGTTTATTTCCCAGGTCGTGTCGTAGGATTATTTTGCCATGCATGTCAAAATTTGGAGAGTGACAGTATCGGCTTGTTCATTCAAATATCCGTTGTCAAAGCAGATTCAATGTTTGCCCGGTTATAAATGCCTACTATATATATGTAGAATATGTTTGAAGCTATTTTCATTTATTTTGAATATTTATAGGTTTAGTATTCCGTAAATATGTCAATGTACTTAGTTGATATGTACACTGATATAAAAGGTTTGTACTCTATAGTGTATCTTCACATAAGGTTTTATGTAGAAAAAATTATGAAATAATATTTTTCTATCCACTATTAAAAATGTGGATTTTATAATAATTGGTAATCTTTATAAACTTCTCTTGATAACTTTTGGGAAGTTGAAAGAGAAGTTAAGATATTGATCTGCCTCTCTTATTCCTTAGAAATCTAATCTCAATCATTACACCGTAAAAGTCAAAAAGAAATATGGTGCATTTGGATGGATTATATATATGTGTTGCTAGAGATTTAAGTTATTAAAATCTTATATACAATTCCAATCAAATGGTTGGGATTATGAAGGAAATTTTAATCTATAAGCAAATATTTCTATTCATGCACTTTAGTTTTTGGCCTTTAAATTGTGCAACTACAAAATGTCATCCTTAATAAACTTAGTAGCGACAAATGTGCTGCAATTGTACAAGCACCAATGATGGCTTATTAGGGATGGCTTAAGCCATCACTAGATGTAATATCAGTGATAGTGGAGGCTATTACGAAGTAGAAAGAAAAAAAACCAGAAGGGGATTTTGGACGAAAGTTGAATTCATTAATCATGATGGCTTCCACAAGCAATCATGAATGTATTTTACTAGTGATGATTAATCAAGAGTTTATCATTCAACGGTTAGATGAATGTACCATAGTTGCCAATGTCTTTTAGGATTTTTAAGATGCACGTTTTTTCCCTCTCCTTTCTCTCTCACTCTCTCTCACCACCATCGTCAAATATATTGCCTCTGCTGCTTGCCACCATTGCCATTGCTGACATTGGTTGCCATCACCTCCAACACACTCTCCCTCCCTCTCTCTCTCTCATGCACTTGACTATGCTCTAACGAATCTCTCTTGAGCCAAAGCTCTAGCACCATCAGAGCTCTAGCTATCAGCCGCTACCAACCACCGTTGTCGCCCTCATGCATAATCTTTTCTCCTTTAGGTATGTATATACCCTTATTCCTTTAGGATCATTTAATAATGTTTATTACATGATTTACTGGGTGTTTGGTTGCAAGATTTATGGTTTATTTGAGTGTGATTTCATCTTAGCTTGTTAATTTCATTGGTTTAGGATTTATATGAATATTATTTTAATGCCATTTTTGATGGAAATGTATGCCCCACAAGCCAATCATATATGATATGATTCGACATTTCTAGGAATATCTCATTCAATTAAATAGGCAAAACTTCGTTACTAGCTTTTATTAGAAGCGTATATCGTAATGAAGTCCTTGATCACATGCAATGATGATTGAATCATGATGAGATCATGATAATGAGATCGATCATCTAGAGGTATGTGATCTAAATGTTCGTAGTCATAGGATCCTTGAGACGGGACATCAAGAATCCGGATAGACTAGTGTGTGTGATGTCTTCTCATATGATGAAAATGACCGATCTCATTGGTCATCAGTGTGGGAACACTGAGATACACACACAGATGCTCATTAGTGGAATGAGTTCACTGAACTGACCAATTTAAGAAAACCTGATCGGTATCTTACCGAACTGTCTATTAGGTTATTCTTACATCTCAATAGCACGGTTGGATCTTTGACCTGAGTCACCAAAGATGTCTTGCCAGGCGTACTATGTACTTTGACTATTGACTGATGGATCACAACACTTAGTATTGTGGTCCTATATAGTTAATGGATTGGGTATATGGGAAACCTGGTGGAGGTAATTGAGCGGACAATAGGGGATCGTTCACTCTCGGTAGGAGAGAGAGAGAATGTCCTATGGATAGTACTCTAAATCCTTGGCCAAGGTAGATAGGATAATTGGAAAATGAGTTTTCCAGTTGATCCATTACTGAGTACAAGATTTCATAGAGTTGGAATACTTAGGGGTTGACAGTCAGTGCCGAACCCCTGACCGACCGGGGCATTGTATGAACGAGGATTTAAATCCGTGTGGTAATTGATGATGGAAATGCTCAATGGATGTTATTTAACTCCCCAAAGTCATCTGGGATCATAGGATGTGGCTTGTACCCTTTATGATCAGAATGTCGTAAAAACTGTTATCGGATAACGATTTTGATTTAATTTAAAGGAATCGTTCTTTTAAATTAATTAAGGCTTCAACCAAATTGACTATTGGGCCTAGTGGTTCACACACATTAGATCTGGTCAATAAGATGAGGGTATGGATGCAATTTTATAGAAGTTTTGGATTTTTGTAAAAAAATTCCATCTTCTATATATAAATGGCTTATGAAGCCAAACCCTAACAAGGCATAGGGCTGGAGCACGTCCCAAGCATCCTCTCTTCCTCCTCTCTCCTCTAGAAGGTGATCTCCCATGGTCAAGCTTGGATCTAGAAGGTTTCTAGAGACCCGAAGGAAGAGAGAACTCGTCTATTGAAGCAGATCGTGTGGATACCGCTAGAGACCGGACACTTGAACGGTTTTCAGCAAGGAGGAATGTCCTCTCTTCATCCATGGTGAGGGATTTTAGAAATCCCATGTGGTACTCTCGTTCTACTTCATATTCGGTTCCCGGTTTTACTCGTTCGACATCGATCAAGGCAAAGATTATGGTTTTATGGAATCAAAATTTTTCTGCTGTCATGTATTGATTCCTTACAATTTTAACATTTGTAAATCTTGTCTTACATTTGTTTAGCTTGTCAAAATGTTGATTAACTTTTTTTAAGCATATTTGTCAATTGTTTTTGTTAGAATTTAACAATATGATTTTTTTTAGTTCAGGACTTATGATTCAAGAATTTTAAACTTGAATATTTTAACTATTAAATGTTAACAATAGGTGAATTATAAGAATGATTAATTATTATGTACTATAAAAATTTTAAAAGTAGAGAGTGATAAAGATTCATTCATAATTTCTAAGATATTTCAAATCAAATCAAACCAATAAACTGAGTAAACTAGGTTGGTTTGATTTCTAACATGTTTGATTTGATTTCTAAGGTAGTTCAAACCAAACCAAGCTAGTAAATCGATAAACTGGTTTGGTTTAATTTAAAGACCTTTCAAATCAAATCGATAATTTTTATGCTTTTTCAAACAAAACCAAACCGATAAACCAAATAAATATGTTTATTTTATTTTCTAAGGTTGTGTTCAAAGAAAACCAAATCAGTAAATTGAATCAACTGGTAAACCAATTTGTTTTATTTCTAAGTCCTTTCAAATCAAACTAAGCCATCAATTTCTAATACCTTTCAAACTAAATAAAATTGGTAAACTGAATAAATCAATTTGGTTTGATTTCTAAAGCCATTCAAATCAAAACAAACTAAACCAAACAGGTAGATTTCTTAATTCTTTCAAATCAAACCAAACCGGTAAATCGAATAAATTGATAAATTAGTAAACTAGTTTGATTTGATTTCTAATGTCTAAGCCCTTTTAGTTCTAATATGGGAAATTGAATAAATTGGTTTATTTTGATTTCTATGGTCAATCAAACCGAACAAAATTGGGAAACTGAATAAATCGATAAACTAGTTTGGTTTGATTTTTAAGCTAGATCAAGGCTGGTTTGGTTTGGTTTGGTCTAGTTCAAACCATATTATATTTTGGTATACTATTTATGCCAATATATTATTTCATATTTATTTTTTATTCTCTCTCATCTTCTTCTTCTTATTCTTCTTCTCCTCCTCCTCCTCCTTATTTTTACTAGTCATAATTGTCACAAAAACTTGCCACCTTTTAACCAATAATATTTTTTTCTAGGAAGTTTCAAGGAAGGAGTTGGATTATGTCATCATTGAAAACTTGCTTCATTTGAAGGAGGTTCTATTAGGCATGGTTCGCCGGGTCGGCGACCCTGTCGGCCGGGTCGCCCAACCCGGCAGGTTTCCGGGCCGACCGGCCCGGAAACGACCCTGCCGGGCTGACTCCAAGCCGGCCCGGCAGGGGGTCGCGTGACCCAACTTCGGGTTGCGCGACCCGGCGACCCGGTCGCCCGACCCCAAGGCGACCCGGCCTAGTTTAAAATTTTTTTATACTATTATTATATACTTAAATTTTTTTCTTCCCCCTCCCCATTACCACCATTAAAAATTTTTTTTCGCCCGACCCGAAGTCGCCTGACCCCAAGGTCGATCCGCGACGACTCTGCGCTGCATTTAATAATAGTATAACGATACTTCACTATCACTTATACCATCACATGTATATAAGAATTTTAATCATAAAATACGTGTTATATACTCAAATTTTATAAAAGGTCTATTTTAACTCTCTTCTCTTTCACACACATCATCAAATTTGTCAAGAATAATTATTTTTTGAGTGTGCCATTTATTAATTGTACAATAATATTTTACTATCATTTATATTATTATGTATGTTTAAAATTTATAATTATAAATATATGATACATCTTAAAATTTATAAATTTATTTGTTAAGTATCTTTATCTTCTCACTTAAGATTAACTCTTTCCCAACATATATTAATACAACATAATCACAAAAAAATCATATTTACTTGTATACATAGATAAACACTCATATTCAATTATAATATAAAAAATATGATTATATTTATGTGTATATTTTATGTATACATAAATATATGACATAAATTTATTGTTTCTATTTGTTTCTTATTTTTATATAATTTTTTATAATAAAATAATTAAAATCCGACCCCATCCGACCCGAGATCGCGACCCCGTCCGACTAGGTCGGTTTTGGGGCCGACCGACCCCGGGCCGACCCCCGACCCTGCCCTCCTTGCTGTTAGGTTTATTATTGTTTATTATGTACTTCATCTTTTCAAAGTCATTATTTTAATTTAGCATTTGCATACATCATGCTTATGTACACTTTTGAACTCTATCTACATTTCATTTTTCTATTAGACCAAATGAGTAGCTATGTCATCAAGAGATCAAAGAATTCTTAAACTACATTTTTTTATCAATGTAGCACCCAATATAAACAAGGATAACATAATGATTTAATCCAATTCCCTTGTAAACATTGCTGCAACATATTCATTTTAAAAAGAGATGTTATAAAACAATTAATATGTGATGACATATGTTTAAATTACCGAATTTGGGTATGCCATGGTGAAATCAAACATAATTTTATAACAAGGATGATACACAACTAAATGAACCACAAATTGAAAATGTAGGCGATGAATTGATAGAAATGCTTTAAGATATTCAAAACAATTAATCTTATGCCTGATATAACGATGATGAATCAAATAAAGAAATCTTAAAATATTTTAGGTTACTAAAATATACAGAAACACCTAAGTACAAAGGTTGCAAAGATGTATCTAAATTAAATTTATTTTAAAATTGATTCAACTAAAGTCAATAAATAGTTTATTTAGAAAATGAATAGATATGATATTGTCTTTATTTTAAAAAGTTTTACCTAATAATGCAAGCATTCCTGACAATTGGTATGAACTTAAAATGATATTGAAAGTTATATACGTGATAGTATCATTGTTAATACCTAATATGAGAGCTCCTAAAAATAATATTGATGTATTCTTAAAACCGTTGGTAGAAAAGTTAAAAGGATTTATTGGAGATCAGATTGGAGACATATGACACTTTAACCATTGAAAATTTTATAATGAGGGCCATACTTTGATGTACGATAAATGATTTTCCAAGATATGCAAATTTATCTAGATGGAGTACAAAAAAAATTTAGCATGCCAGATTTGGAATGAGGAAACAAAATCTATTTGATTTACTCATAGTAAAAAAAATGCATCTAGGATATCATAGGTTTCTACCAATATCACAATGTTGAAGAAAGAACCAAACAAACATTTGTTTGATGGTCGACAGTGTGAGAAGAAAACAATAGGAGATGGATGTCATTAGATTTAGGAAACTGTTAGAGAAAGATCTAGAGAATTTAAGGAAGAATTTATCAAAGAACATAACTTGAAAGAAAAGAAGTATATTTTTTGAACAACTGCCGTATCAAACATCTCTAATTATTCATCATCATTTGAATGTCATTCATATTAAGAAGAATGTGTATGATAATATATTAGATATATTTTACATATCAAGAAACGAAAAAGATAATCTCAACTCAAAAAAGGATTAGGTAGATCTAAAGATTCATTAAGAATTTTGTCCACAAAGGGTTCATCGTGATTTCTAGATGCTGTTAATTTATAGTCATAGCAATAAACAAAAAATCTTAATACTTAATATCATTAAGATTATTCGAGTGCAAGATGGTTATTTCACATGTGTAGATGTAATTGGTAAAATAAATAGTAAATTAAAAAGTCATGATTATCACATCATGATGCATATCATATTCTTATGTTATTTTAAAACATCATATCAAAATATATAAGTAGTCTCATTCCTCTATCATTTCAAGCCATCACATCAAAAGAACATAATCAATCACATAGTAGAGTTGGGCTAATACTTTAATGTCTTTTATGGCAAAGTGTTGATTAGTAGCATCTTGAGAGAATGAAAGTCTAAGATTGCAATAACATTATATAAATTGAAAACTATTTTCACCATTATTTTTTGATGTTATAATTCACATAGTTGTGCATTTGGTATATGAGGTAAGAGTGTTTGAACAAATTTAATACCAGTGGATGTATCCAATTAAAATATATTTAAAGTGACTTAAAGACTATATGGGTAACAAGGCAAGGGTTGAAGGTTCAATTACCTAGGGCTGCTTAGTTGAGGAACGTACTTAGTTTATTTTCACAAATATGCATGATGTGTGCAAACATAGTAGGGATTGAAATTATGAAGGTGGTCCATATGAAGATAATCACAAAGATAGTTCAATGTTTAAACCATTTGACCATCCATTGATATGCAAACGTGTGCCTAGAATTTTGATAAAAAAGAGAAAAAAAATTAATTAATATATATATATGTCTTGAATCTAATCGATGATATAGACTATTTCTATTAAAAACTTAGTGACGGTCTTAATAATGTAGTAAGTATAGAACAAAAATTTTCAGTATCATTTTGATCACACGCTTAAGAGTTAAGAAGCATAAATTCTTCCATATACATTAAGAAGTTTGAAATTTTATCACTTAGTCCCTAAAAATTTGCATCATCATTATCTAGATATATTTGTAATGGATTCAAATTTCTTACAATAGATTTATATTTCACTAAATCAACTCAACTTTGTCATGTCATTATAAATGCTGAATTGAAATTTGATTGTGACATATATTATAAAAGAATATTAGAACTAGAGATATCTTTTGTTAGGAATAGTCGTTTATTACTTTTTGAATCGTATATTTCATTTGCACCTCTAGTGGGTTGTGTGGGCGCACCCAAGTGCAGGCAATGAGAATCCAAGATTTTGATTTGATTTCAAAAAAAAGGATTTATGACATATTTTTGTATCATATAAACTATTAGAATGGCAATCAAATATTTTGTTAACTTATCAAAATTATAATGTGAAACAATAAATTCCATACCCATTTACTTGATTTCAATACAAAATCAATATGTATGTAAGAATTAATATTATAATAAAATATATAAATTATTAAAATTATGATATGTAAATGTTAAAAAAATAAAATTTAAATTTAAGAATGATAAAAAAAGTAATAGTAAAATAATCTTAATTTATTAATTTTTTAATAAAATTTAATATGTAATAGAGATTTTAATAATTATTCAATTGTTTCGATTACGATAATAGAATCAAAAGTCAAAATCAAAATGTTATGGTTTCAATTTAATCAAAATATGAATTGGAATCATAATTGGAAGCTTATGAATCTAACGTGTTTATAGCCCTACTGTCCACACATGTGCTTACCGTAGCCACCCTTGTTTGCACCTTGCCAAGGTCTCCCATGTTGCCACCCTCGATTGTGCCTTCTTCGCACCAACCAGTGTTGCCCAGCCACACCTGGTTGCCTCTCCCATTATAGATCTCCCTTGATCGTAGTTGCCTACCCTATTGTGCCCACACCTGTCCACTTGTGCCAATGCCTGCTCACCCACCAACAACCATCCTTAGTCATTCTTCATGCCACTTCACCTGATTAGTTCAAGCCCACTCAGGCTGCATCTCAAGCCTTGTTGCCATTAATCCTACTACAAGCATTGCCAAATATTTGACTTGTTGCCAACATCATTGTCGCATGTATTTTGAGGTACCTAACTTGTTGTAGACATTACTATTTGCAATTCTACCGCTTGCTAATAGTTGCCACATGCATCCCAAATTGCTTGGTTTGCTATTGGGCACTATTGCCACATGCATCCCAAGGTGTTCTATTTGTTGCTAGCTCCCTCTACATACATCTAGAGGTGTTCGAGTTGATGTTTCCGCCATTGCATACATCTCTAGGTGCTAGGCTTACTATCACCACCACCACCACTTCCATTGCCATTATGCACATTTTAGGATACTTATCTTGTTGCCACAACCACAAGCATCCTAAAGCACATAGCTTGCTGCCACCACCACCATCACCTGACTACCACCACCACTACTAATTGTCTTCTCATCATCAACTTGGGTGGTTTGACTTCCATACACATGATAGAAATATATGTCTTAGAAGCTGATCATATTTACTATAATTTTATATTTGTTGTAATATCTTATTTAATAAATTAATTATTCTTTATTATATACACTAATTAAATGTTATATCGTAATAAAGACATTGATCACACATGAAATGCTAATTAAATCATGATGATATCATGATAATGAGACTAATCATCTAAATGTATATTATTTTATCATGCCTAGTCATAAGATACTTGATATGGGATATTAAAGATCTAGATGGACTAGTGTATGTGATGTCTTCTCATAAGATAGGTTGACCGATCTCATTGGTCATTAATATGAAGACACTTAGATGTTTATATATATATATATATAGATACTCATTAGTGGAACAATTCACTAAACAAATTTGACATAGAAGCTTGAATGATATCTTACCTAATTGTCAATCAGAGTTTTTATTGTCACAGTTATATGATTGGACCTTTGACCTAAGTCACTAAAGATATCTTATTGGGCATATTTTGTGCTTTGAATATTGACTTATGGATCACTGATATGATGGTCCAGTATAAATAATGGATGGGGTACAAGAAAACATAGTGAAAGTAATTGAACGAACAACAAATGATCGTTCACTCTTGATAAGTGAAAGAGAATGTTCAATATTATAATACTCTAAATCCCTAGCTAGGGTAGAGTGGATGATTGAAAATTGAGTTTTCTAATTGATCTAATTTTATGTATAAGATTCTAAAGCGTCTGTATACTAAGGAGTTGATAGTTAATGTCATACCCTTATCTGACTGGAGTATTGGCTCTGAATGAGAGTTTATATCAATACGATAACTGAAGATGAAAAATGCTCAATGGAGATAAAATCATCTTTAAAGTTGTTTGAGATCATAGGGCATAGCTTGTACCTTACATGATTGGAAGGTTACCAAATAGATAATATATTTAATTTAAAAGATGTTCTTTTAATTATGCCTCAATCAAATAAACTATTAAGCCTAGTAGTTATACTTAATAGAATTGATTCATTAGTATGAGGGCATAGATAAAATTTATAAAATTTAAAGATTTTTGAAAAAGAATATCGAATTGAGCAAAACGTTGACAAGTTAAGAGTGCTAATTTCATGGCCATCCTTCTTCATCATCCTCTCCCACTATGGAGGTCACTAATATATTGTGGAGCTCTATCTAGGACAAGCCAGAAAGCCCAACATGCATGAGAACTTGTCTATGGAAGAAGTTTGTATGAATACTGTTAGAGGCCATATAATTGGATAACTCAGACAACGTGGATACATTATTTTTTCTCTAGTATTTATCAAGCGTATAAGCATGTAATGTGTTTGTATTCTAATTATTTTGTCTTGCACTTGTATGTCTCCAGTATGCTCAATAAAATACTTTGCTTAAAAAGATTATAGTTCGAAGTAACAGTTTTGATTTTGAGTTAATATATGTAATTAAAGATGTTACATATATTGCATTAGTTGTGTGCATTTGATCATTCCTTTTGATCTTATAGTTATGTCTACGTTCAAGATTATTACATATATATAATGCATTATGTTCTATGGGTAGGAAGGTCTTATAAGTTAGGATATGGCATATATTTACATTCATGTACTAAGGTTTATAGTTTGTGTGTACATGCATATATCATGCATTCTGTCCTATGGATCAGAAGGTTCTAACAAGTTTCCACACAAGTTGTTTTTGAGACATGAGATGTGAAATATGTAGTGTACTGTAATTTAGCATGTGGTTTGACTTCACCTACTAACATTACTTTGAACAAAAGGCAACGAATGATTAGAATAATACAAAATATCCTTAAACCTTATGGTGTGTTTGGTTGCATGATAATGGAGATTTTTATTTTTATTTTTAAAAATTGTAAGAAAACTTGTTAAAAGAGGTGTTTGACAACTATGACAATTTTATGTTTTGAAAGTGATTTTCTTCTTAAACAAAAAAAGGTCTCACCTCTTTCTTTTTTCTTGTGGTCCCCCTCTTTGTTTGTTCATGTATGGTAGTTACTCTTTTTTATTATCACATCCCTCCAAAAATGATAATTTTATGTCATGAGTTGGTTCACTTTTTATTTTAATACAATTTTTTATCATGAAAGTGTATAAAAAATTATCATGCAACCAAACACCCCATTAGATATCACAATTTATTCTAAGGGGGTGTTTGGTTGCATGATAATTGAGGTTTTTATTTTAATTTTTAAAAATTGTAAGAAAACTTGTTAAAAGAGGTGTTTGACAACCATGACAATTTTATGTTTTGAAAGTGATTTTCTTCTTAAACAAAAAAAGCGGGTCTCACCTCTTTCTTTTTTCTTGTGGTCCCCCACTTTATTTGGTCATGTGCGGTGGTTACTCTTTTTTGTAATCACATCCCTCCAAACATGATAATTTTATGTCATGAGTTGATTTACTTTTTATTTTAATACAATTTTTTATCATGAAAGTGTACAAAAAATTATCATGCAACCAGACACCCTATAAGTGTGTCACTAACTAGATGATACTTTAAATTTAATTTAGATATATGTATTTTTATACATATTAGAGTTAGTGTAAGCTATATGTCAAGGCAAGTTTGAGAATCCCTTGAGAAAAATGCAATATAAAAGACAAAGTCTTACTAATGGCAACAGAGGTAATGTTAGATCTTTCCTATGTATTGTGAGAGTTTCGATATTTTTGCATGTCAGTTTGAAAGATAATAAAGTGAAATAGGTCATATCAAGGGTAGCCATACTTTATTTATACTTTATCATGTTTTGCATTAGGTTGTCATGGTTATTGCATCTAGATTTTTGAGTAGGCTCTAAGATGTTAGTAGTATTGGCATATAATTAAGTAGAACCTTCACTTAGGGTCCATTTGCTTTGATGTAAAACCAAAAGAAGAAGAAAAAAATCTTCCATGGTTGCATGGGATACTCTTTTCTAGGAAGCTGAAAACGTCAATTATTATTTGGTTGTCTGTAGATTATTTTTATAAAAAAACTTTAACAATTATTTGGCATTTTATAAAGTGCTTCAATGAGAACATAGTACTCATAAATAATTTTACCAATATTTATATAATTAAATAAAATATTTATAGTAAAATATCAATGCAAAAAATAAATAAAATAAATTATTTTGCATGAAATTGAAGATATGTTTTTATTTTTTCGATAATAGTAAATTATCTTTCTTGAAGACAAGATATATTATTTTTAAGCGTCTATAAATAATTTCAAAATAAATTGATTGTTTAATGGAGTAAACAAAGATTTAAAATTTTTATTATTTAGTCTAAACAAGTTGAGGTGTTCTTGCAAACGGCTTCCGCCTTTTCTTTTCTCTTTCCTTTTTTCAGGATGCAACTTTGACCAGAGTGCTAGTGTTTTACTGCGACCAAATAGCCGTGCGTTAATCAAAATTTCCGGAAAACCTCGTACATTGATTGCACTTCAAATCGTTTGATTTATGAATACCTTCTTCTGCTACATGCACATTTGTAAAGAAATGTTGTTATGCATATAGTTGTAGTGTTGATAAATAGGGGTACTTGTGTTAAGCCCATTAAGTTCAGGCACGATTCATCCCATTTATTCTTCTTACATTGTTCAAATACTCAAAGTAGCATGGCAGAAGACTCGTGTTGTAATTTAGAATAATATTTTAGTTATTTAAAATTTAAACACTTTCTTTATCCAGAACGCATGTGTAGAAGTTATCAAAAGGTAGAATACAGATATTATTAATTATCATAAAATCTACACTTTTAAAAATTTGAGAGAGGAATTTTTATTTTTTCACAAAATCTCAATCAAACATGAATTTTAGTCGGAGAATTGTCCAAACCGTAGTGTCCAATTCTTATTTGATTATCTATTTAACTAAATAAAGCAAAATGAGAATATCTCACTTCATATATATTTACCCTGCCTACTACCTCGTTTTAGAAAGCATTACATTAAAAAAAGCACGCCAAACGTTGAGAAAGGCTACCTCATGGCTGCTGGTGACACTCCTGAAGTCCCATCCAAAGTATTGTTAACCCAAAATTTGGTACTTAATAAATAACGATATAAAACATATATTTATTTTATAAATATAGTCAATAATTCACGTTTGTCAATAATAAGAAGCATAAAATAAATGAAATATAATACATTAGGAAATCAGGACAATAAATACGGAGGTATATATCTGTATATATACTTGAAAATATTAAGATTTGAAAATTTTCTTATAAATGTTTATCATATTAAAAATCAAATAATACATTTCCATCAAGATTCATCGTATATGGTTACACACCAAACGTTGAGAAAGAGTACGTCATGTTCTTGGCTGTGGGTGGCACTCCAGAAATCGCATCTAAAAGACTGTCCCCACAAAATTTGGTACTTGATAAATAGGAATATAAAGCATATTTTGATTTTATAAATACAGTCAAAAATTCTTGTTTGCCAATAATAAGGAACATAAAATAAATGAAACATAATACATTAAGTTCCAAAAATCAGGGCAATAGATACAGAGTTATATATGTGTATACATACTTAAAAATGTTAAGATTTGAATATTTCTTTATAAATGTTTATCATATTAAAAATAAAATAATAATTTTTCAACAAGATTCATCATATATATTTGGTTTAGAACCAGATTAGCTCCAGAAAAGTGCAAGTTACATCCCTAATTTCTATTAATCCATTTGAAATCATTGTATTCTTTAAAGATTGAATTTATCTATTTTTGAAAAATTTGTGAAATAGTTTTTTACTCTAAACGATATAACATTCTATTCAAAAGGTTAATAAAAAGTTGAAAAAGCACTTAATTCTTTTGACTCTTGTTTTTTTAATTTTATTTGTCAAAAATCTGACTTAGCATCAAATTTACTAAATCATTATTTGTTTTGTAATTTTTTAAGGATACTCTCACGACTGGGTATATGAAAATCATCAAAATTTGTATATTTATTTATTTTTTATAATTTATTACTATTCTTGCTTTTTCTTTTTTCTTTGTTCTAAATAGTTTCTTACCATGAAAGCTGGTGATATATGTGGAGTTATACTAGTTTGAATTAAATTCATTTGTTTTAATTCTTTGATTTATTTTTGGAGTTTTTTACATTTTCATTTGAATAAACTATGACTTTAGTTCGTAGATTCTTTTCTTTATGTTCTGGCATAAGTTCTATTTTACAATATGTTGAACTTTTATCAAATAGTTTTAAAGGGTTTTTAGAAATTAATTCAGTCAAGTTATTTATGTACGTATCTTGAAAATTTTCCTTAGAAATGTTTATTGGGAGTTTAAACATTTTTGGGAGGTACTAGTATTTGTCTTTCCTTCTTAGTGAAGGTGTTAAATATTTTATCTATTATTATATAAAATTTATTTATTTATGAAATTGTTGTCTAAAATCATATTTTCTAGTCTTTCTTTAATCATAAATATTTCAGAAATAATAAATTCTATTTCAATTTTATCCTTATTAAAAATATATATAGATACATTTCTAGACATTTTATTGGAGTTTGTATTTTCAGCCAATCTACTAAAAAATTGGGGTTTTGTTAAAACTTCATTTTTTATTATGGGCCAAAAATTTTCTTCTTCAATACTTTTTATGCCTCCTAAATCTACTATAGAAAAAAGATTATAATTTTGTCCTTTTCTAATTTAACCTTAATACATATCTGTAGGCACCCGGATGAGCCGGTGGTTTGATTAAAAGTGTGTAGGTGTATGTGTGTGTGGTGGCCAGGAGCTGAAGGCTCCAAATTGTGATTAAATATAAAGTAAATAGAATGAAAAACAAGCTTGACCGTCGTACCTTTGTGAATGGGAAAGGGGGGGGGAGATTGTTAGGTTCTAACTTCTCTCTCGGCTGGCCGAAGGAGGAGAGCTTGAGTGAGCTTTTTTACTTTCGATCGGGTTGAAGCTTCACCTCGATCGCGTTTACCTAAGAATGTCCTGCATAGAAACATAAAAAAAAAAAGTGAAGGTCATTAGCTCTGGCGTGAGTATAGTATCATGCTTGGTATATACTCTGAATTATGCAAAAGGGGTTGAACTAACCGGATCGGGACGGAATTCCAACCCCTATTTTTGGTAGGTTTTTAAATATATATGAAGTGCAAAATGATCTAATGCATGCCAAATAAAATGATGAAAAGTTCTAAGATGAAAACGGAAGACAAAAACTCAATCAGACGAGTGATCGGACTCCGAAAACCGTAAAACCGGCTTCTGCCCCTGCTGGTGCCCTATATATAGGGCGCTAGCTGCAGGTGCCCTACTTATAGGGCGCGTTGACCAAGGTCAAAGCGCCCTGTATATGGGGCACTAAGTCTGGCTCGAGCAGATTTTCTTCCCCTCTTCGCGATGCTGCTCCGGAGTGCTGGGCGGCTTCCGGGACGAAGTAGGGGCTCCTCCTTGTAGACAATATGCAAATGAAGCTAGTGGTGGGTGGTTTGGATGCTGGATGAAAGAGGAGAGACGGATAGAGGCTCTCAAAGTGGAGAAAAAACCATATTTCTAGATGACAGAACAACAGGTTTTTGGGGTTTTTGGTGGGGTGATCTTGGATCGGTTTGAAGGCTTATAGGAGGTGTAGATGGCTTAGAAACGTGGTATTGGATGAACTCTAGGGTGGTACGGAGTTGGAACCTCCTCCCAGCTGAAAATGGGGGGTCTATTTATAGCCCAAAAGAGGGTACTTTGGCCATTTCCGAAAAGCAGTTCCACGCGGCAAAGTGCCCTATATATAGGGCGCCAGCATCATGAGACTTGTCAAATCGATAAGATGAGTCACTGCAAGGGGTCAAATCAGCTGATCAAGTCGATTTGATTTGGTGCTATAGGGCGCCTGGTGCCCTGTTTATAGGGTGCCTAGTGCCCTATAAATAGGGTGCTAGGTGCCTTATATATAGGGCGCCAGGTGCCCTATATACAGGGCGCCAGGTGCCCCATATACATGGTGTTTTGGCCCGGTCGATCGTTCTATCAATCCTCTTCGGAATGTGCCAAAAAACCTGATTCTTCAGGAAAACACGGTTCCCTTTAAATATTCTTCATGAAAACAAGAATTTAAGCTCTTCAACTAGGCCAAAATTGTGTGTCTAGAGTTTGCCTCGCCTTGGCGTCAGCTTTGTAGGGGAATGACATGAATGTAGCGCAGGCGAACGTAGTGAGATGTAGCGGAATGAGAAGGTAATGAACTGAAAAGGTGACGCTAAGGTGTAGATTTAGACACGCCCTCATTGGCTTAGTTGAGCGGAATGAAACTTTACCAGATTCCGATGTTGCCTTTTGTCTTATCGAAACCTTCCCTTTGGTTGATTGGGTTTGAAGAATAGCACTGAAAGTAACTAAAATCCCACGTGGGGGAATTGTTACTGGCCAGGACCCGAACTGCATGGTGTGCTCGACTCGGTAGAAAGTAAAGTGCGAAAAGTAAAGAGAAAACAGGCAATCAACCAAGGTTGGGTTCTTCAAATTTATCGGGCTTACTCAGAAATTCTGGTTCAGTTTGGAATGAAATAACTTCTTGTTTTGATGAAATCATCATTGAAACACGGTTAAAACGGATCTTCCAGGCAGATGAAAGCCCCCTCTAAGAGCTATAGAAAGGTTGTAATGGTAGGATTGGCATGCAAGATAAGTATGATGATGCATGAGATGACGTGTAACGATGCATGATGCATGCTGGGTTTAAAGAAATGCAAAAAAGTATAGAAGAATAGTTGAAGATATAGGTCAAACGCAACGAGTCAGGACATCCGTGAAGACATCGTAGTCCCCATTCATTTGACTTTGGCTTATCCGCGGGCCTAAAAAGTGGCTGAATCCTTCATCGATTTTGTTGAAGGGGTTCTCCGACTCAGTCCACTTAGACCCGAGGTCTTCAACGATATATATGCGAGACTATGCTAGATAAATGGCCCATGTAAGGCTCCAGGCGCCTTGTTTATAGGGCGCCTGGTGTCCTATTTATAGGGTGCTAGGTGCCCTAATTACAGGGCGCCAGGTGCCCTATTTATAGGGCGCTAGGCACCTTATAAGTGGGGCACCTGCGCAGAATTTGTTCCTGCTCCTTCCCGAGGTAGCTTTTGGGGTCTATAAGAGGGGGGGACCCCCCTTCTTCTCCCCCACACCAGCTACAGTGCTCTCCTTCTTCCATTGTTCTGATGGCTTCCTCCTCCTCCTGTCCGACTTGTCCAATTGAGATGAAGAGTTTTTCCGAGGTCTCGTGCCATATTTGGAACCGAGTGTCCATGGGAGTGGTAGTGACTGTAGACACGCAATTTTGGCCTAGTTGGAGAGCTTAAATTCTTGTTTTCGTGAAGTATATTTGAGTAACCTTTTGAGGGAACCAAGTTTTCTGGAAAAATCAAGTTTTTCGGCACATTTCGAAGTAGATTGATGGGGCGTTGACCAGGTCAATGCGCACTGCTTATAGGGCACCTGGCGCCCTATAAACAGGACACCAGGCGCCCTATAAACAGGGCGCCAGGCGCCCTACTGATGGGGCACCTGCATCTGGTCTGACTGACTGGACATGTTGATGGGACAGTTCTGCAGATAAAGTTGCCCTCTTCTTGCCTATAAAAGGACCCCGATTTGGATGCTTTAGGACACACCAAGGGCGTCCCTCACCTCCTCTCATCCACCACTACACATCCCAAGCCTTGCAACCCCCCTCCAAGCTCTCAAACTATCCCAAAACCATCTCCCAAAACCCAAAAAAATCATAGTTGCTTCTTGAAGGGATATTCCAGCAGAATGAAGTTACCCTCTTTTGTGCTGTAGAAAGACCATCATATAAAGGTTTTTGGACACCCCAAGTCCGTCTCCCACCTCATCTCATCCACCACTACGAATCTAAGCCTTCATAGCACCCTCTCAAGCCCTTAGATTATCCCAAAATTCTTCCCCCAAAACCCAAAAACCTGCAGTTTCCTTCTTCAGAAATATGATTTTTCTCCAACTTTGAGGGCCTCTACACTCTATTTATCTTACATCTAGTGCCAAAACACTCTTCCATCATCTTCACTTGAGTATTGGCTGCTTGAATAAGTCCTTTTTCCGTCTTGGAGGTCTTCCTACACTCCGGGGCGACGCCGCGAAGAAGGGAAGAAATCTGCTGAAGCCAGTCCCTGGTGCCCCGTATATAGGGCGCTTTGACTTTGGTCAACGCGCCCCATCAAGGGGACACCTGCAGCAGGCGCCCCATATATGGGGCACTAGCAGGGGCAGACTCCGTTTTGCATTTTTTTGAGTTTATTTACCTTTCCGGTCGATCTTTTACTCCCACCTTTCATTTTAACTTTCATTAACATGTTATTTAGCATGCATTAAGCCACTCATTTGCATTTTCATGCATATCTAAACCTTCTAAATAGGAGTTGGGATTTAGTCCCAATCCGGTTAGTCTCTTTCCTTTTGCATGTTTGAATTCAAATTTGAGCACAATACTATGCTTTCATTAGAACTAAGGAACCTTTCACTTGTTTCTATGTTTTCTTATGGACATTTTTAGGTAAATCCGATTGAGGCGGAGCTCCAACCGGATCAAAGACGAAGGACTCACTAAGCTCTTTTCTTTCGGCCGGCCGAGAGAGGAGAAATCGGAACCCAACAATCTCCCCACTTCCAAAGGTACGACGGTCATTTCTCTATTTCATTTCATTTCATTCTACCATATTTTGGAGCCTTTGGCTCCTGGCGACCACACCCACTAACATCCCATCCACCAAGTCACCAAGGCGGGCGTAAGGGGCCGGGAGGGGGAGATCCGCGGATGTCCCGTTTCGGGTGCTTACACCTTTTGGCGACCACGGTGGGACCGACTTTGCTTTAGTGAGTTCTTCTCTTTTTTTCCTAAGAATGTCCACTTGAAAACATGCTTCTTTTCAATCTAGTTCTCATTTAAGCCATTTCTATTTCTTTGCATTTCTATTTGCTTGCTTACATGCTTGTTTATTTCCTTGAAGCATTATCTTGTTCCTTCCGATTTACTTGCCTTCCGTTGGTCCTTTTTAAAACATACAATCTGATTTCTTGCTTGGTTTATCAACTTATTTCACCTTAGCATTTTAGATATCATCTTGTTTCATCTCTTGTTAAGTATACTTGTCTATTTCCTTCTAGGCCTAGTTTTCCTTTAGCAAATCTTTCAAAGCATGCTTAGTTAAATTAATGCTTTCTTCTATCTTAGTTTAATTTCATATCATTGTCTTGTTTACTTGCTTCCTACAACATCTCATTAATCATTGTATGCTTTTATTTTCTTTTTGGTTGCTTCTTATTCTTTGAAATTTCACTTGCATTTAGTTTGCATTGGAGTTTTGGGTTCACCCGTCTCCTTAGGACATCCGAGAAGGGAGGCTCTCTCCTCCCAAAGCCCTACACATCCAAACACCCCTCTTGGTGGTTGCCAACTCCTCCTCCGGGGATTCCCTCTCGGAAGGACCGGGTAGCTTCCATCAAGACCTCCGTAAGTCCCCAGACGTGAAGGATTCCCTCTTCACTGATCGGGCTGGTTGTACCATTTTATCCCAAAACCCGGAGTACCTATTACCTATCATTGTGAAAAGAGTGACAACCTTAGATTGCTCGGCGTTGTGAGAGCATAGGGTCCTACCCATTTATTTGAGTGGACAATATTTCTCTTAACAAGCCATTAATTTGAGGTTGAAACAAAAAAATTGCATTAATCATTCCAAGTCTTTGCTATTACTTGTTTGCAAACAAAAACTAAAAATTAAACAAAAATCCCAAAATCACCTAAAAAGAACCAAAACAAAAAATTTGCTTGAGGTTAATTTGCTTGACAACTTGCTTGTCCGACAAAAGAAAATCAAAACAAAAAAGGGGGTCCAAAAATTAAAACTAAAAAAATCCTTAAGCTTTTATTTGTCAACCTTCTTTTTCTATTGTGTTTATGAATTTAAGGTCAGGTCAAGTTATCGGAATGGCGGATCAAGGATACGAGCAACTACAGTTGGAGTATGACCAATCTTATTTCTATCCTAATGCCGTATGTACCGTCATTGAACCCGAAGTTCTCCCCGAACCTAGTCAAACTTCTCCTCGACCCAATCCAAATTCACTTTGGGAGGCATTTTCTCATGCTGACCCTACCTAAATTCAGGCTATCAAAGCCATCCTCACGGGCAAGTCGCCCGCCGACCACATTCCTCCCGAAGGTGGTCTTCACATCTCTACCCCTCGGTCGGTAGCACATCAACCCAATGTGCCCACTCATGGCCATTCTTATACCGGGCTCGTAGCCCCAATCTCTCCTCATCCGGTAGCTAATCTAGATCACCCTGATCTGAATGCCGTTGCTCCTTCTAGGCCACTAGTTCATTCCTCTAGTTCATCCTTCTAGGCCACCCTGATCATCTAATCTAGATCACCCTGATCTGAATGCCGTTGCTCCTTCTTCTTTATGTTCCAAGTATTCCTTCCTGTTGAATATTTCCTTAACCTTTAGAAAACGTCCATCCTGGGGTCAAAAAAATTGAGGATGGACGTTTTCTAAAGGTTAAGGAAAGATTCAACAGGAAGGAATACTTGGAACATAAAGAAGAAATCTCCTTGATTGAGTTTGAAGAATTAGAAGAAGGTGAGAGACCTTGGTATGACGAGATTGCGAGGTATTGCCAAGATCAGTCATACCCGCCTGGATCAACCACCAAGGAAAAGAAGGCAATCAGAAGAGTATCCCAGAGGTATACAATCCTAGGAGGAGTGCTCTATAAGAGAAGCCTAAGTGGAATCTTACTCAGGTGTCTTGATGAAGAAAAAGCTGAGTTGGTGCTGAAGGAAGCACATTCTGGAGTGTGTGGTGGTCATGTGAATGCCCAAGCCCTTGCTAAGAAAATCATTCGACAAGGGTATTATTGGCCAACTCTAGAAGAAGACTGCTCCATCTTTGTCCGGCATTGTCACTCATGTCAACTTCATGCCGACAAGATTCACTCTCCCGCATCTTCCCTTCATCCAATTCATGCCCCATGGCCTTTCGCCATGTGGGCTTTTGATATCATTGGCCCCTTGAGTGACCTCAACTCCGAAATGCGCTCAAAATCATTCATTCTGACGACAATGGAGTACTTCACAAAGTGGGCTGAAGCGGAAGCATTCGTGGAGATTAAAGCGTCAACAGTCTGCTCCTTCATCAAGCGCAACATCCTGGCAAGGTTCGGGATCCCCAGCGACATTGTCACCGATAATGGGCCACAATTTCTTTCTCAAGATCTGCGTGATCTTTGCAGCAGGTAATGCATTTCATTGCATCATTCATCACCATACTATCCTCAAGGCAATGGTCAAGCAGACGCCACCAACAAAACCTTAATCAAAATCATCAAGAAATCTTGTAAGTCTAGCAAGTTTGCCGACCGGCCGATAAGCTTGTAGATGCTCTATGGGCTTATCGTACTTCTGTAAGGACTCCCACTGGACAAACCCCGTATGCTTTGGCATATGGGATGGAAGCAGTGGTCCCTTACGAAGTATTACTTCCATCTCTCCGAGTTCATCTCGACAGGGATATTCCTGTTGATGAGAGAAGAGAATCTCTCCTTGCACAGCTTGAACTCTTGGATGAAAGAAGGCTAGCTGCCGCCGAGCATTCCCGGACTTATCAGAATAGACTCAAAAGGTTTTATCAAAAGAGGGTGGTCGAGAGAAAATTCGAGATCGGTGAGATGGTAGTCAAACGCATATTCGTTAAGTCAGGGGGTCCCCGCTCCAAATTGCAACCTAACTGGGAAGGGCCTTTTGTAATCACTGAAAAGTATCCAGGTAATGCATATGAATTGACTAATGCAGATGGAGAAAAATTAAATCATCCTTGGAATGGAGTTTACCTCAAAAAGTACTTTCCATAAAAATGGAGAAACCACTGGTATAACCTCAAGTCATCGATCCTAGGTTGTTCGTGAGAAGTCAAGGGTAGGTACCATCCTACACACACAACACTTCCCGATCCTAGAATCTAGACAACCCAACACTTGCGAAAGGCAAGGCGGAAATCTAGAAATGGAAGGAATACCCTTACCCTATTCTCTTCTACTCGGTCCAAGATAGGGAGAGAAGATTAGAGAGGGGTAGTATCGAAAACACTCGCCACCCTAGTAGGAGGCCGTCTCAGAGGGTGCAAAAGGGTGCCAAAAGATGGGCAATGAACCCCTCAGGTTAGAAGAAAAAAAAATGATGATCAACCTGTCTGAATGAGTACCCAGAATGATAGTCAAGGCAAATGGCATTAAAAGATGGGCAATGTCCCCACGGGTCAAAAAAAAAACCTGTCCAAATATGTGCCACATAGAAAAGAACAAAAAAAGAAAGAAAAACCCAAAGAGGCCGAACCCCAATGGGTAATTTGAGTGAGAGTAGAGAAATCCCTCTCAACATTTTCAAACCCTATCAAGGACTTCCTCTGTACTCTTCCTCCTTAAACCCCTAGGGAAGGGTAAACCGACCAAATCCAGGTGGAATCCAAGCCGATCAAAGGAAGAAGGTTAGAAGGATTCTAGGTAGGGAACTTTATTTTTGCACGTGGCATCTACCACTTGAGTCTTGACGAACTCCAAAGACCGATGAACTGTCTCAAATACCAGCATTTTCTCCACAAAAAAGTTGCATATTTCAAAAACCCAAAAAAAAATACATATTTCAAAATTAAAAAAAATGCATATATCAAAAACCTAAAAAAATGCATATTTCAAAAAAACCCCAAAAAAATTGGATATTTCAAAAACCCAAAAAATGAATATTTCAAAAATTCAAAAAAAAACACATATTTCAAAAATCCAAAAAAATTGAATACTTTTGAAAATCCAAATGATTGTTTTCAAGAAAATCCGAAAAAAAAAAATTTGCTTAGTCATGATCATTGCCTTAGTTGCATTCATGCTTATTTGATTGTCATGCATATTTCCATTTCTGCATTGCGTATCCTTCTACTTTAATTACCTTGTTAAGAAGGCTCTTCCCTTTGACCCAAGTCAAAGTTGACCATAATAGGCAAAGGGATGAGTCATGGTGAAGATCTAATCTCCTTCTGTCAAGTGTTTCAGGCATTTCAATACAGGAGAGGAGAGGATTCACACCATGAATAGGTAAGTTCTCTCAACCCCCCATTTCATTTTAAGTCATTTGTTTTATTCCACCTTGTTAAGAAGGCTCCTCCCTTTGACTCAAAGTCAAGGCATACGATATATAGGCAAAGGGATGAGTCATAATGAAGATTTAATCATTTTTCATTAAGTGTTTTCAGGAGCTGAAGAAGCAAAAGGAGAAGGGCGATCAGGTACAAATTTTTTTTATATGAAAAAAAAAAAAAAATTTCTGGCCCCAGGGCGCATGTGCCCTCATATGGGGGCACATGGCCAGGTGCCCCACCCCCTGGGCGCATGGCCAGGTGCCCCCGATCGGGGGCACATGGACAAAAAATTCGAAAAATTCAGAAAAATCTCAAAAATTCAGAAATTGTCTATAATGTTAAAAATGACATTTTTGCTAAAGAAACCATTATCAAAAAACTTTGTTTTGACCTCCAAATGATGGTTCTAATAGTAAAATCTTCAATTGATCATTTCATGAACAATCTGATTCACATAACAATTCTGTCTGTTGGGTACTAACAAGAAATGTGCAGGCAACCTTTTTAGTCCTAACAGGTGAATTGGCGAGATCAGTGTTCCCCAAGGAATGTCATGCCAACCTTGTGGCGAAAAGAGAGGAAGCGCTACCTATCATGGTGTTGTATTCCGTCAGAAAGCAAGACAAGGATGGACTAGAGATGCTGATGAACCAGGCGGTCGATGCAGCTTACCTGAAGATTTCATCCTCAGCTTCTCATCAATCTCACACCATCACCACCATCACTTCATTTTTACACTTCACATCACTCTTACTATCTGTCACCTAGCTATGTTAGGTCCATTTTATATATATTATATGCATTAATGTTGAAGACCTTGAGAGTGAAGATGACTGGGCCCGAGGTCCCCTTCAACAAAATCTACGACGGCTTGGTCATTTCTCCACACTCACGGATAAGCCAAAATTGAACATTGGAGGGACGATGGTTCCTAATCAGGTGTCTTGACCTCCAATAGACAATCTATATCTTCAACTATTTTCTACATAATTTTCTATGTTTTCACATCCATCTCCTTTTCATTCTTCATCATTACTAATCTTATCCCTTCATGTTTTATTCCTTTCTTTTTATTCCACCATATTTTATTCTATCTTTTCTTTTATCCCACCATGTCTTTTATTTTATCCCACCATGTCATATTGGTCATGCCATTGTTTCTTTTTTTCCCATCATTCTATGTTAGTCCCACCATTATCTTTCAATCCCACTATGGCTTAAATCTGTCTTATCGTTTTCCGAATACTTGATTTTTCTGCTAGAGCGTGATTCATAGTTTTCACGACACCCGAGTAATTTTGTTATGCTTAAACGAACCCTTTTAGAACTTGAGGTTCTTCCACTCAGAATTAAACTGAGTATTTTGGTGAAACTTGAATGAACTTGAGATTCCAAATATGATGGATTGGTATTCTTTTCATTTTAAGATCAACTTCTCTTTTACAAACTTTAGCCCATCACGGTACAAGAACACCGCAAAGTTCGGGTTCTTTGGTCGATGATGAACCTACGGATTCGAGGACTCCTCACCACGCTGAGGGTTGGCTACATCCTTTTATCATTTACCTTTTATCTCTCGTGCCAAGGGCATGTCTTTTACCAGTCAATTATATGAGGTTTTGATAGAACATGAAAGCGATCTAGAATACTCAGAGAGATTCATTTTGCTGGATCGGGTAGATAAGCGTGTCTATATCTACACCTTGATGCCACCTTTTCAGTCCATCACCATTCCATTCCGCTACATTCCTCTACATTCACTTGCATTCCATTACAGTTCACTCTGAATCACTCCGCTTCATTACATGCCACTCCCTTACAAAGCCGACATCAAGGCGAGGCAAGCTGTAGACACGCCAAATTCGCCTAATTCAGAGCATAAAACCCATGTTTTATAGGGTAACATGTGTGATTGACCTTATAATGATGCCGGGTCTTTTAAAGTTGATTTGAAGCTTCGCCGAACGAAATCGGATGTTTTCCGACGTTTTCCGCGAAAAGCCGTAATTTCCGAGCGAAAGTCACACGTTAATCGTGTAAATCCGGAAATTGGCTGAATGACCAATGCCTAATGATCATGCATTGAAGGTTATGGTCATATTCACACCCCGGACAAGTTTTGTTGCATTCCGTGCCTTTCCGGTTTGCCGTCGAAGTCATTTTGACCTATATCGGACCTTCTGTTCACTGCACTAACTTCCGGATAAAATTCTGAAATTTTGGAGGGTGTGGTGGCTGATCCGATGCTTTAAAGAGCTTCTTCGGCCTGTTATCTTTCCAACGCAACAAATGGCGTCGAATTCCGAGTTCGGGAGTGTTCGCAATGGCTTCCGGAAGAAGGACGCGCAAAACCAGACCCATGCGCCCGGGTTCCTGGTCACATGCGCCCGGGACCCAGGGCACATGGCCATGCGCCCTACCAGTGAGGCACGTGACCTTGTGCCCTCACTTGAGGGCACATGCGCCCCACCTTTGAGGCACGTGGGAACCAGTTTTTCACCCGGACTCTACTGCTCAACCGACGGACCGGATAAGATCGAATTTTTCGGAGATGATAAGATGCGCCCTCCCTGGGGGGCACATGCGCCCCTCAGTGGGGCGCATGCGCCTGGCACCAGGGCACATGCGCCCAGGGCCAGGGCGCATTTATCCCTATTTTTTAGCTTTGATCAGACCTCTCGTTCTCCTATAAAAGGACTCTGATTCCGGTCGTTCCAAGGGGATGAGCACGACTCCCCAGACATCTCAAGACGTCATAGCACCCTCCTGAATCAATTTTGTGATTTTTAGAGAGAGAATTTCGAGTTTTTAGAGAGAGAAAAGTCGGTTCAAGAGAGAGGAAGGCTGTTCTACAGGTGATCTGCCAAGTCTCTCTTCTTCAGCCTCTACAGCAGTGTGTGGACGTCTACTGCCAGTGCTCTCTTCATCAAAGTTCTTCCTCTCCAAGTCTTCTTGAGTTTACAATCGACGGTACTCAATTCCGAGGTTGGGGCTGGTCGTGACAAGCGCAGAAGCAAAGTCGCGCCTGGCAGATCCTGCACTACTACTCGGCTTTTTCGACAAAACAGATTTGATCATATCTTCCTCTATACAACTCAGAATCTTTCTGTTCTTTTTCCTATCTCTTTGTTTAGTGATTCTCTATCATCCTATAATTTTTTTTACATTTTTTGCATTACTTTTACTCTGTTAATCCGAAAATAAAAAAAGGGGTTAGAGATAACCCTGAATCCGGTCAGTTTCTAGTCAATTGTGTGTTTTATGTCATTCTCTTTACATATACTCCACTTTGTCTAGTTCTAATTGTCTATTTCACTTGTTTATTTGTCTAGTTGCACAGAACATCAAGCACCCACCGCGTTGAGGACTCTTCTTCATCGGCCGGCCGAAGAAGGAGAAGCTTTAACTCACACTCTTCACGCTAAGGTACACACGGTCATCTTTCATTTTAATTCTATAAATCGGAACCCACGGTTCCTGGCGACCACGTTTATTTCTTCTCACCCTCCTCCCACATGACCCGAACCGTCTCTTTGGTGATCGAGCGACGCCAAGGGATGAAAGTTCGGGGATCAATGTGAGTGTGGGACAAAGGTGAGAGTTGCTTTCCGAGCTTTATTCCTTTCTTTTCCTCATCCCCTCTTGAGGTGACGATCTGGATTCACGGACTTCCCTGAAAAGGAGAGGACCCCGTCGAATTTTCAGAGTCGACACTTACCACCAATCATCTTCCTTCTTTAACCTCAAAGGATAAGGTTGACCGACTAGGTCCAAGAAGAGCCATAGCCTATCGAAGGCAGAAGGTCAGAAGATCTCGGACTAGGCACTTTCTTACACGTGATGCCTACTCTTAACCCTTAGGTAACAATAAGAGGCACCTATGTCAAGCAAGGCAAAGGATGAGATGGTCGTTTCTTTCACACCAAACCAAAAATTAAAAACTTCAAAAACATAAAAGAAATCTATAAAAATTAAATATTCAAAACACCAAAAAAAAATCATTAAAATACCAAAATACCAAAAACATTATAAAACCATCAAAACCCAAACAAATCAAAAATTTCAAAACACCTAAAGTTTGCTATCTAGATTGACTAGCTGCCTTTGCATTCATGTTTAATTTCAGTCTTGCATATTTCCTTTTATGCATACTTATGTTTTTCTGTTGTCTTTACCTTGATAAGGCCGATGTCCCTTGACAAAAGATTAAGGCAACTTTGCCCTCTCCTCGCAAGGGACTAAGCCAAAATAAAGTTATAATATCTTCTCTCAAGTGGATGCAGGAATAGGAGAAGGCATGCCAGCTTCATATCCCCAGAAACTTAGAGGAAGCAAAAACAACAAAAAAAAATCAAAAAATTGAAAACCAAAACTGGACTACCCCGATCCCTATTAGAACTTGCATTTAGTATTGCATCTATCAAAATAAATAATATTTAAGACGTTGAAGACCTCAAGTCTAGAGGGGGATGAGCCTGAGAACCCCTTCAACAAAATCAGTGAGGGCTCAGTCATTCCCTAGGCTTGCCGATAGGCCAAAGTTGAATATGCGGGGACGATGGTTTCTTCATTGATGTCCTGACCCGTTATAGTCAACCTATATCTTCAACTATTTTCTTATACTTATTTGTCTTTCTTTAAACCCAGCATGCATCATTTCATACACCATCATGCATCATCCCACCACAACCATTTCTTGTTTCCTAATCCTACCATAACCTCCTTCCAGTCACATCGTGAACCCTTTTAAAGATGGTCATGATTTTTCGCAGAATCGGTTTCCACCATGTTTTAACAATGATTTCATCGAAACAAGAAGTTTTTCCATGTCGAACTGAACCAGTATTGTTGAGTAAAACTTTATGAATTTGAAGAACCCAACCATGGTTGATTGGCTGTCTCCTCTTTACCTTTTGCAATTTACTTTTCAATGCATTTCTACCAAGTCCATCACACCATGCAGTTCGGGTCCTGGTCGGTAACAATTCTCCCCCATGTGGGATTTTAGTTATTTACTTTCAGTACTGTTCTTCTCTTTAACCAATCAACCAGAGGGAAGGTTTCGAAAAGACAAAGGGTAATCTCAGAATTCGGTAAAGTTTTATTCCACTCAACTAGGCCAATGAGGGTGTGTCTAAATCTACACCTTGGCGTCACCTTTTTAGTCCATTACCACTTCATTCTGCTACGCCTCATTACGCTTTGCTACATTCGCCTACGTTTCATTCATGTCACTCCCCTACAAAGCCGACGCCAAGGCGAGGCAAGCTGTAGACACGCAATTTTGGCCTAGTTGGAGAGCTTAAATTCTTGTTTTCGTGAAGTATATTTGAGTAACCTTTCGAGGGAACCAAGTTTTCCGAAAAAATCAAGTTTTTCGACACATTTCGAAGTAGATTGATGGGGCGTTGACCAGGTCAACGCGCCCTGCTTATAGGGCACCTGGCGCCCTATAAATAGGACACCAGGCACCCTATAAACAGGGCGCCATGAGCCCTACTGATGGGGCACCTGCATCTGGTCTGACTGACTGGACAGGTTGATGGGACAGTTCTGCAGATAAAGTTGCCCTCTTCTTGCCTATAAAAGGACCCCCATTTGGAGGCTTTAGGACACACCAAGGGCGTCCCTCACCTCCTCTCATCCACCACTACACATTCCAAGCCTTGCAACCCCCCTCCAAGCTCTCAAACCATCCCAAAACCATTTCCCAAAACCCAAAAAAATCATAGTTGCTTCTTGAAGGGATATTCCAGCAGAATGAAGTTACCCTCTTTTGTGCTGTAGAAAGACCCTCATATAAAGGTTTTTGGACACCCAAAGTCTGTCTCCCACCTCATCTCATCCACCACTACGAATCTAAGCCTTCATAGCACCCTCTCAAGCCTTTAGATTATCCCAAAATCCTTCCCCAAAAACCCAAAAACCTACAGTTTTCTTCTTCAGAAATATGATTTTTCTCCAACTTTGAGGGCCTCTACACTCTATTTCTCTTACATATAGTGCAAAAACAGTCTTCCATTAGCTTCACTTGAGTATTGGCTACTTGAAGAAGTCCTTTTTCCGTCTTGGAGGTCTTCCTACACTCCGGGGCGACGCCGCGAAGAAGGGAAGAAAATCTGCTGAAGCCAGTCCCTGGTGCCCCGTATATAGGGCGCTTTGACTTTGGTCAACGCACCCCATCAAGGGGACACCTGCAGCAGGCGCCCCATATATGGGGCACTAGCAGGGGCAGACCCCGTTTTGCATTTTTTTGAGTTTATTTACCTTTCCGGTCGATCTTTTACTCCCACCTTTCATTTTAACTTTCATTAACATGTTATTTACCATGCATTAAGCCACTCATTTACATTTTCATGCATATCTAAACCTTCTAAATAGGGGTTGGGATTTAGTCCCAATCCGGTTAGTCTCTTTCCTTTTCCCACTGAAGGAGGACTCACTAAGCTCTTTTCCTTTCTACCATATTTTGGAGCCTTTGGCTCCTGGCGACCACACCCACTAACATCCCATCCACCAAGTCACCAAGGCGGGCGTAAGGCGCCGGGAGGGGGAGATCCGCAGATGTCCCGTTTCGGGTGCTTACAGTGACTTTATTAGCCCCCCCTTTTGTTTTGTTCCGAAGTTCTCTTTTCTGATCACGTGGTTATTCTGCAGGACCTTACAAACTTCCCTGGCGCTCGTCGCTATGGACAGGTGCTGTGGATAGCTCGACTGATGGCCGCCATCAACATCCACGTGGGGTCTATTTTGAGCGGGTGGGGTTTTTCCGGTATTCTGGTCCACGCCAACCATCTTCTCAAGTATTTCTGGGATTTCTCTCTGGCGGGTGCACTTCTCGAGATGTGGCATCCTGACACACACACCTTCGTCTTTGATACCTTCGAGTGTACCATCCTCTTAGAAGAGGTGGAACTATTCCTGGGGCTCCGTGCTATGCCTGGTTATGGCCAGGCCATGTTTATTCCTGTTGGACCGGTTACCGGTTTGGATTTCCTTCGCGGCTTCATGACCACTAAGAGTCTCGGTCCATTATGGTAGGTAGGCAAATTTACACCGAGGCACTGGAAGATTGGTCTATAGGCATGATTCAGGGTGCTGGTGATAATGAAGATCTACTGTTGCTCGGTGCCAAAGGTGTTGCCACTTGCCTTGCCTCAGTATTCCTCTACTCGTGTGAGGACGGGTGGCTTGATCCCACTTGCCTTCCTTGCATTCAGGGCATCTAGTCCAATGAGTGCATAGCCCACTCGGTGTTGGGCTATCTCTATGACGGCATGACCTCTGCTAGTGTTGGTAGGCCCATGTTTGGCAGTATCCTTTTGTTCACGTGCTGGGCTGACTGGCACTTCAAGTTTGATGTGTGTTATGGACCGGCCACGGCTTCTCGGCTTTTTGCTTGAAGCCCCCTCCAGCCTCTCACTAGCCGTCTCTGCATGGACTACAAAGTGATCAACAAGTGTCCTTCAGTGAAGACCCGCGCTGATTGGCGTGTGTACTTTTCGGCCATGAGTTGCGCCGGATTTGTCCGTCCTATTGAGGCTGTTATGCGCCAGAATGTTCGTGCCTCTACCACTCCTGGGGTGGATCTTCGATTGATCACTGGTTCCTCCTTCATCATCTACAACCCACATCAGTGCCTTCTGCAATTGGGCCAACCACGGCTCAAGGTTCCTCGCCTCTCCCATATTCTGTTTGTCAAGGATCGCCAAACGGGCATGGCAGTTGACGATGAAGAATGCCAGAGTATTCTCGCCATTTGGGGAATTTGCAAGAGTTTCGCTCCGAGCGCTTACATGGAAAAAGATGAGGTCTGGAAGAGTCGGTACATGGCAAGACTAAGGAAGCTCCGCGGCTGATGGCTTGTATTTGCTTTTAGTTGTGTCTAGTTGTATATTGTCTGCTTTTGTTGTGTCTAGGACTTGCTTGGTGTAGCTCTTTTCATTCCAGTTGTGTCCGAGTCCTGTTGATGTTAGTAACCAGCAAAATATGCGAAAAAGGAATTGATTATCAATGTTTGCTGACAAATTTGTGTCTTTCTATGAAGAATATAGTTTGAAAACATGTTCCATGGAATTTCAGAAATTTTGAAAATTTTGGCCATGACACTTTATATTCACCCATGCACCTTTTTCTCATTTTACCATCAAATTTTCAAACTTTTCTACTGAGCGGGGTCTTTTTGGAGCATGCAGCGTGCCATGTAGATTCCAGAGTAAGTTCCTCCCAACTACAAATTTGTAGTTTATTTCGTTATGTTCATTTTCGTACGTAGAAGGGACTGAACCGATCCGGGGTTGTTTCGGATCGGAACAGGAAGAGAGAAGGGGGCCAAGCCCCCTAGCACCCCCTTGATGGGGCGCTAGGCTCTGCCTGGCGCCCCATCAAGGGGACGCCAGGCGCCCTATCAAGGGGGCGCCTGGTCCAGGCACCCCATAAATGGGGTACCTGGTCACCAGGCCCCCGTCTTCCTCATTCTTCTGTTTTTGACCCGTTTTAACACTTTGAAATGATGCAGATGACGAAGAGGTCCCGCATTGAGCATGGTGGAGCCTCCAGCTCCGCCGGAGCTTCTACTTCTGCCGGTGCTTCTAGTTTGGTCGACCCTAGCCCGTCGGAGCCGCCTTCCCTTCATCCTCCTTCGGCCGTCACGGTAACCGAATTTTGACTTCTCCTTTTGAGTTATTCATCCACTGTTGTTTCTAACATGATTGTTTGTTTGTGCAGGGGAAGATTAAATCCCGGATATCCTGGGAGATGGTCTTCCACGCCTACAAGGGGTTGCAGGATTTCCAGAAGGCACGACTGGATGCGATGGGCTTCGGCCCATTGCTTCATTGTTCCACCTTCTGGGAAGACCTCCCCCTGATCCAGGCTCTGAGGGAGAGATGAGATTCTACCACCCATTCCTTCCTCTTCCCCTGGGGGCATATGGTGCCTACCATGAAGGACATCTCCCGGATCACGGGACTCCGCGTTCATGGTCGTGCCATTACCGGCAAGACCTACCGCGATTACTCGGCCATGGTCCGAGACTTTCTGGGTCATCCGATCCCACATTGCCCCGACGGACTGCGCGTTATGAAGCGCACGGACGTCGGGAACTTGCTCGGTCTGGGCAGTGCGAGTGTGGGGAAGGATGACCTAGTGGCGGATGTCCTTCATGCATTGACGGAACGCGTGAAGCGTTACCTGGTCGGCGAGGAGGGTACCGTATAGGCTGATTACAATCTCCGCCGGTTCCTCCTCTTCTTCTTGACCCGCCTTTTGCTAGCCTTGAAGACGGACAGGGTGCATCTGCGGTTTCTCCCATTCCTTGCTGACCTGTTGAAGGTCGGTGAGTATGCTTGGAAGGCTGCTATGTTGGCACACCTGTTCTCCTCGTTGGCGATGGAGAGCGGCCCGGTCTCAGCAGTCGGTTTTACTCCATTCCTTCAGGTATGCCTTGTCTCTTTTGTCCATTATCAATTCTGCTTTGTTTTTGTTGACTAATTGAGCTTTATTGGCAGGTATGGAGTTATTATCATATCTCTTTGGGTCGTGCCTTGCTGAAGGATGACCCCGAGTATCCACTTATCGGCAGCTGGGTTGCCAGCCGATCTGCCTCCTCTCACCCTTACCAGGTGGAGAACCTGAGGAGGAAGCTGCTCTACTTCCCCCACCATGAGGTATCCTATCACTTTTCCTTTCCAGCCCCTTGGTTCTTCTTATTCACTGTCCCGCCTTGCTTTTTTAGGTGGTGTGGCACCCGTATTCAGACATTCACCTGGATCAGCAGCTGTGGGTGTCGGAGGGTCGTCCGGTCTTTGTCCGTGACACCTTTCTGATTTGTCTAAACGAGATGGAGCCTCTGTGGGTGCGTCTCACGATGCGCTCATTGGGGCTTCACCAGGAGTAGGCGGACCTTCCTCCCTACTCTCTCCTGGGTTGTTCTACCCGCGGCCTGATCCAGGAGATTGACTGGAAAAAGGAGGGCCAGTTTGTGTAAGGAATCAATACATGACAGCGGAAAAATTTTGATTCCATAAAACCATGATCTTTGCCTTGATCGATGCCGAACGAGTAAAACCGGGAACCGAATATGAAGTAGAACGAGAGTACCTCATGGGATTTCTAAAATCCCTCACCTTGGATGAAGAGAGGACATTCCTCCTTGCTGAAAACTGTTCAAGTGTCCGGTCTCTAGCGGTATCCACATGATCTGCTTCAATAGTCTCTCTTCTTTTGGGCCTCCAGAAATCTTCCAGATCCAAGCTTGGCCATGAGAGATCACCTTCTAGAGGAGAGAGGAGGAAGAGAGGATGCTTGGGACGTGCTTCAGCCCTATGGCTTGTTAGGGTTTGGCTTCATAAGCCATTTATATATAGAAGATGGAATTTTTCACAAAAACCTAAAACTTCTATAAAATTGCGTCCATGCCCTCATCTTATTGACCAGATCTAGTATGTGTGACCCACTAAGCCCAATAGTCAATTTGGTTGAAGTCTTAATTAATTTAAAAGAACAATTCCTTTAAATTAAATCAAAACCGTTATCCGATAACAATTTTTATGGCATTCTGATCATAAAGGGTACAAGCCACATCCTATGATCCCAAATGACTTTGGGGAGTTAAATAACATCCATTGAGCCTTTCCATCATCAATTACCACAGATTTAAATCCTCGTTCATACAATGTCTCGGTCGGTCAGGGGTTCGGCACTGTCTGTCAACCCCTAAGTATTCCAACTCTATGAAATCTTGTACTCAGGAATGGATCAACTAGAAAACTCCTTTTCCAAATTATCCTATCTACCTTGGCCAAGGATTTAGAGTACTATCCATAGGACATTCTCTCTCTCCTACCAAGAGTGAACGATCCCCTATTGTCCGCTCAATTGCCTCCACCAGGTTTCCCATATACCCAATCCATTAACTATATAGGACCACAATACTAAGTGATCCATCAGTGAATAGTCAAAGTACATAGTACGCCTGGAAAGACATCTTTGGCGACTCAGGTCAAAGATCCAACCGTGCTATTGAGATGTAAGAATAACTCGATAGACAGTTCGGTAAGATACCGATCAGGTTTTCTTAAATTGGTCAGTTCAGTGAACTCATTCCACTAATGAGCATCTGTGTGTGTATCTCAGTGTTCCCACACTGATGACCAATGAGATCGGTCATTTTCATCATATGAGAAGACATCACACACACTAGTCTATCCGGATTCTTGATGTCCCGTCTCAAGGATCCTATGACTACGAACATTTAGATCACATACCTCTAGATGATCGATCTCATTATCATGATCTCATCATGATTCAATCATCATTGCATGTGATCAAGGACTTCATTACGATATACGCTTCTAATAAAAGCTAGTAACGAAGTTTTGCCTATTTAATTGAATGAGTTAATCTTAGAAATGTCGAATCATATCATATATGATTGGCTTGTAGGGCATACATTTCTATCAGTTTGCTGTCCGGATCTGGAAGAGGGGTGGCACCCCAGTGACTTCCAGTGCTCCCGACAGCAGTGACTATCTGCGTCGCTACACGGCGACTTTTGCCCACCTTTTCACCGAGGGTGGAGAGGTATGCATTTGTTATTCCCGACAATGCTCTTTCTTTGCTTGGTATTTGATCGTTTGTTGCTTGTAGAGTATACAGGAGGAGCTGTCTCGCTTGAGGGTAGGGATAGCATCTTTGGAGGCCGAGCTAGAGCAACAGGTATTTTCTTTGTTTCGTACCTTTCCCATTGCCTGTTAACTGATCCTTCTTTCTTTCTTTCAGCGACGTCGCTACCGAGGTGCACGTCGACAACTGCGTGGGCGTGACAATGTGGTAATGTTTCTTGCCCTCCTTTAATATCTTGAATGAATGTTTCTGACTGTTTTCATTGCTTCTTTTCTAGATTTCACGGCTCTATGAGCGTGTAGCCGAGCTGGAGTTGGGTTCCTACCCAACTGACCCTGAGCCGGTGGTTTTTGTCGGGTCTTCAGAGGCCCCTTTCGAGCCGTTTGACTTCGGTCAGCCTATGGGACCTGAGCTTCCTCCTCACCATCTGTCTGCTGATCCACCCCCGTTTATTCCCACCGACCCCGGGAGCAGTTCTTTTGAGACGGGTCTTCTCCTCGAAGTGATCATCATTTCTTTCTTATGTTGTTTTTCTTCTTTTATTTGCCTTGCTAATCTTTCTTTCTTTCTTGTAGATTGCCCAGTTGAAGGAGCGGGTGTAGGCTCTTACCACCGAGGTGAATCTCTATGACTTGCTTCTACTTCATTTTGCTTGATTCTGACATTCTCTCTGTTGTAGAACAAAGATCTTTGGGCGAGGATCTCTGATCTTTCTGCGGGGGGTGTTCCGCCTACTAACAGCGAACCCTCGGATCTCCGGGATAAGGTACATGTTCTTCTGCTTTGTTTGTCATTTTTTTTCTTTCCTAACATTTTTCAGATAGGTGATGGAGCTACAGAGGGAGCTCGAGCTCGAAACCCTCGTAGTTGTTCCAGATCCTAGTTCTTCTTCTTCTGAGGTGCGGAGTCTTTATTCAGATTTTGAACTTGGAACTCATAAAATGATACTTCTTCTTTTGTTTTTCAGACTACTCAGAGTATAGAGGAGCTGACACAGGAGGTACGAGTTTGATTCTTATCCTAAACTGCTTCTTCTGTAGTTGATACATCTCTATGTTATCTTATAGGTCGGGAGGCTATAGGCTCGTGTGGTTGAGCAATCGTGACCCGAGTCCGAGCAGATCCTCCATCTTCGCCTTGAGCACTCCAGGGAGCTCCTCCGACAAGAGGCGGAGCATCATCAGATGATGATGATGCAGATGCTCTAGACTCGATCTCGGAGCCATTCCCACCGTTTTGACTCCCGCGGGACCACGCTGAGGGGACCTACTCACTTGGGTTCCTCTCAGACTAGTAGTCATAGGAGGAGAGGTGAGGAGAGACACGCCATGCCACCTCTGGGTGATCAGGCTCCAGCGGAAGGAGGCGGCAATTTGTGATGTGCCGGCCCCTTCCTTATCTTTGATGTATCTTTCTGTTGTATAGTGATAGTTGTTTGTTTCCCTTTCTGACTCCCTGCGTTGACTCAAAAGGCGATTAGAACTTTATTTAGGCTTAGTCCCTTGTGAGAAGAGGGCAAAACTGCTTTGATCTTTTGTCAAGGGACATAGGCCTTATCAAGGTAGAATAACAGAAAAATATAAGTATGCACAAAAGGAAACATGCAAAACTGAAATTAAATATGAATGCAAAGGCAACTAGTCAACTAGAAAGCAAATTTTTAGGTGTTTTGAAATTTTTGATTTGTTTGGGTTTTGATGGTTTTATAATTTTTTTGATGTTTTGAAACTTTTATGATTATTTTTTTTGGTGTTTTGGATTTTTACTTTTTTAAGGATTTTAATTTTATGAATTTGTTTGGTATTTCTAAAGTATTCAATTTTTTTTATGTTTTGGTGTGAAAGACATGACCATCCCATCCTTTGCCTTGCTTTCCATAGGTGTCCCTCATCGTTACCCAAGGGTTAAGAGTAGGCATCACGTGTAAGAAAGTACCTTGTTCAGAATCTTCTGACCTTCCGCCTTTGATAGGCCATGGCTCTTCTTGGATCTAGTCGGTCAACCTTACCCGCAAGGTTAAAGAGGGAAGAGGATTGATGGTAAGTCCTTAATAGAATTCAGGGGTGTCGAATTCGTTTCTCTACTAGTGCATGTGTTTCTCGTTTGGGATTTGACATCCTTGGGTCCTTTTTTCTAGCCCTTTTTTTTGATGGCCCACATTCAGATAGGTCTTTTTTATTTTGCTTGATTTTGACCTGAGGGGTTCATTGCCCATCTTTTGGAGCCTTTTCTTTTTTTGGGCTTTTGTTGGTACACAATCAGACATGTCTATTCTTTTGCCAACCTGAGGGGTTATTGCCCATCTTTTGGTACATTTTCTTTTAAGAAGCCATACCTTCAGAGGCATCCTCCTACTAAGGCAATGGGCACTTTCGATACTTCTTATTCTAACCCCTTTCATCCCTTCTGGACAGAAATAAGAAGATAATAGGACATGGTTGACCTTCTTTTGCCAAGTGTTGCCTAGCTTTCTCTCTGACTTCCAATCATCGGATTCCGAAACCTAGGTGTGTAGTGTGTGTAGTATGATGCCTATCCTTATTTCCCTAAGTGACAAGTTGGTGTACCAAACAAGCAAGCGTTAGATGTTACCGTCATTCTTCACACCTTTGGATTTTGTAGATTTTTTTGTTTTTTTTTTATTTTTGTTTTAAGGGAAATATTTTTTGAGGTATACATCATTCCAGGGATGAGCTAGTTCTTCTCCTTCTGCATTAATTAGCTTATATAAATTACCAGGGTAAACTGCTGAGATTACATACAGACCCTCCCAATTAGGTTGAAGCTTGGAGCGGAGACCGCCAGGCTTAATGAATATTCTTTTAAGCACAACCTCACCTATTTCAAATTTTCTCTCCACCACCCTCTTCTGATAAAATCTTTTAAGTCTATTCTGATAAGATCTAGCATTTTCGGCAGCGGCCAGCCTCCTTTCGTCCAAGAGTTCGAGTTGCGCGAGAAGGGAATCTCGACGTTCATTCATTGGGATGTCTCGATCGATCTGGACTCGGAGGGAAGGAACGAGTACTTCATATGGGACTACCGCCTCCATCCCAAATGCCAGGGCATAGGGAGTTTGACCTGTTGGGGTTCGAATAGAAGTGCGGTAGGCCCATAGAGCATCAACTAACTTATCCGGCCAGTCCGCGAACTTGCTAGACTTACACGTCTTCTTAATGATTTTTATCAGAGTTTTATTGGTGGCTTCTGCTTGACCGTTGCCTTGAGGATAATATGGAGATGAATGATGCAATCTAATGCAATACCTATTGCAAAGGTCATGTAGCTCCTGGGAGATGAATTGTGGTCCATTGTCAGTGATGATGTCGCCTGGGATCCCGAATCTAGCAATGATGTTGCGTTTGATGAAGGTGCGGACTGTTGATGCCTTGATTTCCATGTATGCTTCCGCTTCCGCCTATCGACTCTGAAAATTCGACGGGGTCCTCTCCTTTTCAGGGAAGTCCGTGAACCCAGATCGTCACCTCAAGAGGGGATGAGAAAAGAAAGGAATAAAACATCGGAAAGCAACTCTCACCTCGGTCCCACACTCACATTGATCCCCGAACTTTCATCCCTTGGCGTCGCTCGATCACCAAAGAGACGGTTCGGGTCATGTGGGAGGAAGGTGAGAAGAAATAAACGTGGTCGCCAGGAACCGTGGGTTCCAATTTATAGAATTAAAATTGACCGTGTGTACCTTAGCGTGAAGAATGTGAGTTAAAGCTTCTCCTTCTTCGGCCGGTCGATGAAGAAGAGTCCTCAACGTGTGGGAGCTTGATATTCTGTGCAACTAGACAAATAAACAAGTGAAATAGACAATTAGAACTAGACAAAGTGGAGTATATGTAAAGAGAATGACATAAAACACACAATTGACTGGAAACTGACCAGATTCGGGTTATCTCTAACCCTTTTTTTTATTTTTCGGATTAACAGAGTAAAAGTAATGCAAAAAAATGTAAAAAAAAATGATAGGATGATGGAGAATCACTAAGCAAAGAGATAGGAAAAAGAACAGAAAGATTCTGAGTTGAATAGAGAAAGATATAGTCAAATCTGTGTTGTCGAAAAAGCCGAGCAGCAGTGCAGGATCTGCCAGGCGCGACTTTGCTTCTGCACTCGTCACGACCAGCCCCGACCTCGGAATTGAGTGCCGTCAATTGAAAACTCAAGAAAACTTGGAGAGGAAGAACTTTGATGAAGAGAGCTCTGGCAGAAGACATCCACACACTGATGTAGAGGCCGAAGAAGAGAGACTTGGCAGATCACCTGCAGAACAGCCTTCCTCTCTCTTGAACCGACTTTTCTCTCTCTCTAAAAACTCGAAATTCTCTCTCTAAAAATCACAAAATCGATGCAGGAGGGTGCTAGGACGTCTTGAGATGCCTGGGGAGTCGTGCTCATGCCTTTGGAATGACCAGAATCAGAGTCCTTTTATAGGAGAACAGGAGGTTTGATCAAAGCTAAAAAAAGGGATAAATGCGCCCTGGTGCCAGGCGCATGCGCCCTGGTGCCAGGCGCATGCGCCCCACTGAGGGGCTCATGTGCCCCGCAGTGAGGGCACATCTTATCTTCTCTGAAAATTTCGATCTTATCCGGTCCGTCGGTTGAGTGGTAGAGTCCCGGTGAAAAACTGGGTCCCTCGTGCCTCAAAGGTGGGGCGCATGTGCCCTCAAGTGAGGGCACAAGGCCATGTGCCTCACTGGTAGGGCGCATGGCCATGTGCCCTGGGTCCCGGGCGCATGTGACTAGGAACCCGGGCGCATGGGTCTGGTTTCACGCGTCCTTCTTCCGGAAGCCATTGCGAACACTCCCGAACTCGGAATTCGACGCCGTTTGTTGCGTTGGAAAGATAACAGGACAAAGAAGCTCTCTATAGCATCGGATCAGCCACCACACCCTCCAAAACTTCAGAATTTTATCCGGAAGTTAGGTCAGCGAACAGAAGGTCCGATATAGGTCAAAATGACTCCGACGGCAAACCGGAAAGCACGGAATGCAACAAAACTTGTCCGGAGTGTGAATATGACCATAACCTTCAATGCATGATCATTAGGCATTGGTCATTCAGCCAATTTCCGTGTTTACACGACTTACGTGTGGCTTTCGCTCGGAAATTACGGCTTTCTGCGGAAAACGTCGGAGAACATCCGATTTCGTTCGGCGAAGCTCCAAATCAAGTTAAAAGGACCCCGCATCATCATATGATCAATCATACGTGTTACTCTATAAAACATGAGTTTTATGCTCTGAATTAGGCAAATTTGGCGTGTCTACACCGCCCACTTCGTGAAGTACTCCATTGCCGTTAGGATGAAGGATTTGGTTTTGTTTGTGGAGTTTAGGTCACCAAGGGGTCCGATAACATTAAAAGCCCACATAGCGAAGGGCCATGGGGCATGAATCGGGTGATAGGAAGACGCGGGAGAATGAATCTTGTCGGCACGAAGTTGACATTGATGACAGTGCCGGACAAAAATTGGGCAATCTTCTTCCAGAGTAGGCCAATAATACCCTTGCTTGATGATCTTTTTGGTGAGGGCTTGAGCATTTACATGGCCTCCACATACTCCGAAGTGTGCTTCTTTAAGCACCAATTCAGCCTCTTCTTCATCTATGCATCTTAATAGCATGCCGGCCAAGCTCCTTTTATAAAGCACTCCACCTAAGATGGTGTATCTTTGGGATACCCTTCTTATGGCTTTCTTCTCTACGGTAGTTGATCTTGGTGGGTATGTCTGATCCTGACAGTAATTCGCAATCTCATGATACTATGGTTTCTCACCCTCTTCCAATTCCTTCAACTCGACCAAAGATACTTCCTCCTTTTGCTTAATGTATTCTTTCCTTTCAAACTCTTTCCTCCTTACTGTCGGAATGGTACGTCAGCGGACATAGATCGTCCTAACCTATCTACCTAGGGGGGCAAATAGTGAAGATGCCAAAGAAGTGAGAGCATTGGCAAGAATATTTTGAGCACGAGGAACATGAATGAATTCGAGCTTGGAGAATAGCTTGATGTAACAGGTGGTGAGTTCTTGGTATGGTTTGAGCCCGGGATGAAATGTGCGGTATTTGGCCAGCACTTGGCGGAGAATCAACTGACTATCAATGATCACCCTTAGTTTAGTGACACCATAGAAGTGAGCAGCCTCCAGTTCGGCCAATAAGGCTTCATACTCAGCTATATTGTTTGTTGCTAGAAAATGGAGCCGAAAAGCTTGTAGAATGGTGACACCTTCGCGTGACAGAAGAACAATCCCTATCCCTCTACCCTGGGAGTTTAATGCCCCGTCAAAATATAAAGTCCATAAATTGGAAGATCGAATGGACATCAATTCTTCGTCGGGGAATTCTGATTGGATAGGGTCAAAGATTGGGATAGGATGATGGGCAAGGTGTTCAGCAATTGCATAGCCCTTGATTGCCTTCTATTAAATGTAGGTGATGTCAAATTGAGAAAGAAAGCTTTGCCAGCGTGCCAATCGGTCAGTTAGGACAAATTTTTTTAAGAGAAACTTGATGGGATTCATGCGAGCAATGAGATTAACCTCGTGAGCCAGAAAGTAGTGCTTAAACTTCTAAACCACCCAAACCAAGAAGGCACAGGTTTTTTCCATAGTTGTATACTTCTGTTCACAATGATCAAATATTTTGGACAAATAGTATGTTGCTCGCTCTTTACCTTCATCATCTAACTGTGCCAATACTGCTCCAAGAGATCCTTCCAAAACTGAGATGTATAAGATCAAGGGTTTGCCGGGAACTAGAGGTTTGAGCACAGATGGGCTTGAAAAATATTTCTTTAAACCATCGAACGCCTCTTGACATCTCGAATCCCATCTAAATTCGGCCTTCGCCTTGGTTAACTCATAGAAAGGCTTACACCTTTGGGAGTGTTGTGAGATAAACCGGCGAACAAATTGTAGCCTACCAATCAACCCTCTCAGCTCTTTTAAGTTCTTTGGTGGAGGCATATCAATGATGGCCTTGGCTTTGTTGGGATCGATCTCGATGCCTCTTTTGTTGACGATGAACCCAAGTAACTTTCCAGATGATACTCCAAACACACACTTCTTGGGGTTCATTTTAAGCTTATATTCCCTGCCTCGTTGCAAAACCCTTTTTAACACCTCAGCATGCTCATCTTGGGTCCGAGATTTGACCACTAGATCATCCACATACACCTCTACAAATTTATGTATCATATCATGAAATATCGCCACCATGGCCCTTTGATAAGTTGCTTCGGCATTTTTTAATCTGAAGGGCATGACGACATAGCAATAAGTTCCCCACGGTGTAGTGAATGAGGTCTTCTCTTCTCTTGATCCTCTTCTGCTAACCGGATCTGATTATACCCTGAATATCCATCCATGAACGATAGAGTTTCATATCCAGCTGTGTTATCAACAAGAACATCTATATGAAGAAGGGGGAAATCATCTTTCGGACACGCCCGGTTTAAGTCCCTAAAGTCAATGCAAATTTGAACCTTTCCATCATTCTTCATGACTGGGACTATATTTGCCACCCATTGTGGATAGAGGACAACTCTAATGAATTTTGCTTGATGTAGCTTATTGACCTCTTCCTTCATCTTCAATGCTATGTCTGGGTGGAATCTCCTCAACTTTTGCTTGACCGGGATAGCTTCAGGTTTTAGAGTCAATCGATGCTCTACCAATGACTTGTCTAACCCCGGCATATCTTCATATGTCCAAGCGAACGTGTCCTTGTATTATTGTAGTACCCCCATTAGATTCTGTTCTTCTAAAGGGGCGAGGTTGGCACTGATGAGGATATTCTTAGGATCTTCCGGTGTTCCAAGATTAAGTTCCTTAGTTGATTCATCCACCATGGCTGATGGTTCTTCGAATCTTCTTAAACCAGATGCATAAGCATTAGCCAAATCCTCTTCTTCATCTTCAATATTAGGATCCTTTTCCGATACAACCTCATAAACCCCTAGAGTCAGATCAATGTTGTCCTTCTCCTCATACCGAATTTCACCCAGCTGGATCGCATTTTCTAGATACTCCGGTAGCTTGGTACATTCTAAGCTTTTCTGAGCCAACCGATGCATATATCTTTCTGGAACTCTCCTACCCCTGATTTTTGTTTTGTTTTTATTGGAAAATAAATCTAAAGAAGAAGAAGGTGAATAATTAAAGGAAGAGGAGGTGGAGGGAGTGGAATTTATTGATGAAGGGCAAAGGAGATCGATCAGAGACCGGGTGGCCTCCCGGTTTGGATCATCCTTCGGAGTGAGTTCGGAAGTTTCTTTGATCAAAACTTGGGTTAAGAACAGGACATTTTTTTTTGATCTTTTTGAGGAGTACTAAACATGAACACAGAATGGGTTTGGCCGGTGGTGGTTTCCAGTGTGGACTGGGATATTGACAGAGAAGGGAAAAAATCGAGCAAAGATGGGTAAAGAGAGCATCCATCCTTGCTGCCTGGTGAATTTGATGGTGGACTTGTTGGGAACGAGTCTGTTAGATTCGTGGAGGCGGCAAGAGGTGAATGCCCCTGATTTTGATTGCCAGAAGGCTCGTTGTGGAATGATTTGTCACTTGACCATTTTTCATAGAATAACCATGATATGTCGGGATACGGCTCATCCTCTAGGCTATCCACTTTCTTCCTCTTTGCTTGTTCTTGCGATTCTTGTTCTTCAATATTCTGTATTGTTTTTCTCTTGTCGAAGAACTTGTGCAGACACCCCTGGAAGTATTTTTGACTGATATTTTGGCCATTATCACATGTCCCATCGTACCCTATCCCGTTCCTTGATGTTGTCTTTACCAGCTGGTTGGGCTCTACGATACCCTGCAGTTCTCTTCCTAGACCTCGGTCTTCTTGATATCCTAGATTTTCCATCATACGCCACCCGAGGGTCTTGGTATCATCCTTCTTTCTTTTCCAAACTTGCCTGGGCTGCCTTTTATCCTTTGACAGATCGAGGATTGTGAAGACCGGTTGATTTGGCAAGCCAGGAGGGAGATCAACCAGGCAATCCATAGGCATACTTACCACCTTAATGACTTGGCCCTTGAAGGAAAATTTGATGCACTGGTGATTGGTTGAAGCTACAGCCTCTAATGCCTCAAGGTAAGGCTTTCCCAGGATAGCTTTGTAAGTTGGGTCCTTGTCTAGGATGTGGAAGTCGACAGTAACAACTCGGGGTCTGAGCTTGACTTCGAGTGTAACCATGCCATGGGCGAGCTTCTTAGAATTGTCATATGCTGTTACGGTGATTTGAGATGGCCGAATGTCCTCTTCTGGGATTCCACACAATCGTAGTGTTTCTGGTGGCAAGACATTGATGGATGCACCGGTATCAACTAGACAAGACTTGACATCTGTTTCGTTAATGCTGACAGTGATACAAAGTGCATATTTTCTTGCTTCTGGTTTGGCCAACTCTTCTTTGGTGAAAATAAGGGCGGGGTGTTCACTTCTCAGGGTTAAGACTGATGCAATCTTCTCAGGGGGGAGGGTTTCATTGACCATTACACGTTGTAGATACTATTGAAGAACTTCTTGATGAACCTTGGACCTCTTTATCAGTTCTAGAATGAAAATCCACGCAGGGGTTTTGTCGAGGTGTTTCAGCAAGTCGTAAGATGTCCCTGGCACTGGTTCTTCCGGGTGTTCTTCTTCTTCTTCTTGTGATCACCCTAGTTGACCGGTCTGGGGGAAAATTCTTTAAAACATGCGCCCACTTCTAAGCACCGTGGCGAGCTGAGGGGCTATGGTTGGTGTAGTGGAGGTGGATGGAGGGATAGGTCGGATAATGAGAGGCCTAGGTAGGGGCATAGTGATGATAGTTCGGGTTGTAGGGATGTGGGTAGGTTTTGGTGGCATGGTTGTACGAGATGGTAAGATGATGGGTCCTAATGGTGATGGTGTTTGTGGTGGCTCAACTGGGTGGATCAGGGTCTGACCCGGTTGGAGTCGTATGGCTGGTGGCGTTATGGTTAGTCGTGACAAGGTGCGGATGATCGGTGGTTGGCTTCTTCTGGTGGTCATAGCTCGTGGTATGGAGTGAACGGTTCGGTTAACGTGGTTTGGAGGGTTAATGTTCATGAAGGAAGCAAGTCCCTTGATTTGCCAATTTTGGCCTCTATCGCGGGGTTCATCGGTGGAGGTCAGGATGGGATTAACCCTCTGATTTTCTGGTGCTATTGCGGGTGCATGCGCGGGTAGCGGGTTCTGAATGATCCCAAGACCGGATTCCTGTTGTTGTTGTTGGACTGGTTGTAGACATGCAATTTTGGCCTAGTTGAAGAGCTTAAATTCTTGTTTTCATGAGTAATATTTGAGTAACCTTTCAAGGGAACAAAGTTTTCCGAAAAAATTAAGTTTTTTGGCGCATTTCGAAGAAGATCGATAGGCGCTGACCAAGGTCAAAGTGCCCTATATACAGGGCACCTGGCACCCTGTATATAGGGCACCTGGCGCCCTATATGTAGGGCACCTACGCTTGCTTTGGGGACTTGGTGGATGAGATGTTAGTGGGTGTGGTCGCCAGGAGCCAAAGGCTCCAAAATATAGTAGAATGAAAATAAATGAAATGGTGAAATGACCGTCTTACCTTTGGAAGCGGGGAGATTGTTGGGTTCCGACTTCTCCTCTCTCTGTAAGCACCCGAAACGGGACATCCGCGGATCTCCCCCTCCGGAACCCCCACGCTTGCTTTGGTGACTTGGTGGATGGGATGTTAGTGGGTGTGGTCGCCAGGAGCCAAAGGCTCCAAAATATGGTAAAATGAAATGAAATGGAATAGAGAAATGAAAATGACCGTCGTACCTTTGGAAGCGGGGAGATTGTTGAGTTCCGACTTCTCCTCTCTCGGCCGGCTGAAAGAAGAGAGCTTAGTGAGTCCTTCGTCTTCGATCCGGTTGAAGCTCCGCCTCAATCAGATTTACCTAAGAATGTCCATAAGAAAACATAGAAACAAGTGAAAGGTTCATTAGTTCTAATGAAAGCATAGTATTGTGCTCAAATTTTGAATTCAAACATGCAAAAGGATAGAGACTAACCGGATTGGGACTAAATCCCAACCCCTATTTAGAAGGTTTAGATATGCATGAAAATGCAAATGAGTGGCTTAATGCATGCTAAATAACATGATGAATAGTGCTAAAATGAAAGAAAGAGATAAAAACTCGATTAAACGAGCGATCGGACTTCGAAAATAACAAAAAACAAGCTTCTGCCCTTCCTGGTGCCCTGTATATAGGGCGCCAGGAGAAGGTGCCCCCTTTATGGGGCGCGTTGACCAAGTCAAAGCGCCCTGTATACGGGGCACTAAGTCTGCCCCGAACAGATTTTCTTCTCCTCTTCGCGGCGCCGCTCCGGAGTGCTGGGAGGCTTCCGGGACGAAGTAGGGGCTTCTCCTTGTAGACAATATGCAAATGAAGCTAATGAAAGGTGGTTTGGATGCTGGATATAAGAGGAGAGACGGATAGAGGCTCTCAAAGTTGGAGAAAAATCATGTTTCTGGGTGACAGAAACAGAAGGTTTTTAGGGTTTTTGGTGGACGATTTTGGATCGATTTGAAGGTTTGTGGGGGATGAGAATGGCTTAGAAACGTGGTGTTGGATGAGCTATAGGGTGGCACGAGGTTGGAACCTCCTCCAAGCTCCAAATGGGGCTCTATTTATAGCCCAAAAGAGGGTACTTTGGTCATATCCGAAAAGCAGTGCCATGTGGCATAGCGCCCTATATACGGGGCGCCAGCATCATGAGATATGTCAAATCGACAAGACAAGTCACTGCGGGGGGTCAAATCAACCTGTCAAATCAATTTAATTTGGATCCAGGCGCCCTGTATATAGGGCGCCTGGTGCCCTGTATACAGGGCGCCTGGTGCCCTATAAACAGGGCGCCTGGTGCCCTATTTATAGGGCGCCTGGTGCCCTATAAGTAGGGCGCCAGGAGCCCTTATACACAGGGTTTTGCCTTCTTCGAAATGCGCCAAAGACCTTAATCTTTCCGGAAAACTCGGTTCCCTTGAAAGGTTACTCAAATATTCTTCATGAAAACAAGAATTTGAGCTCTCCAACTAGGCCAAAATTGCGTGTCTACAGCTTGCCTCGCCTTGGCGTCGGCTTTGTAGGGGAGTGACACGAATGAAGCGTAGGCGAATGTAGCGAAGCGTAATGAGGCGTAGCGGAATGAAGTGGTAATGGACTGAAAAGGTGACGCCAAGGTGTAGATTTAGACACGCCCTCATTGGCCTAGTTGAGTGGAATAAAACTTCACCGGACTCCGAGATTACCCTTTGTCTTATCGAAACCTTCCCTCGATTGATTGGTTAAAGAGAAAAACGATGCGAAAGTAAATAACTAAAATCCCACGTGGGGAGAATTGTTACCGGCCAGGACCCGAACTGCATGGTGTGCTGGACTCGGTAGAAATGCGGTAAATTGCGAAAAGTAAAGAGGAGACAGCCAATCAACCAAGGTTGGGTTCTTCAAATTCATGAGGTTTACTCAGAAATACCGGTTCAGTTTGACATGGAAAAACTTCTTGTTTTGATGAAAACATCGTTGAAACATATTGAAAGCCGATTTTTCGGAGAAACAAGACCTCCTCTAGGGGCTATAAAAGACCATCTTTAAAAAGGTTCATGATGGGACTGGAAGGAAGCAGGAAATGGTTGTGGTGGGATGATGCATGTATGAAATGATGCATGCTGGGTTTAAAGAAATACAAATAAGTATAAGAAAATAGTTGAAGATATAGGTTGAACATAACGGGTCAGGACATCTATGAAGAAACCGCCGTCCCCGCATATTCAACTTTGGCCTATCCGCAAGCTTAGGGAATGACTGAGCCCTCACTGATTTTGTTGAAGGGGTTCTCAGGCTCAGCCCCCTCTAGACTTGAGGTCTTCAACATCTCAAATATTATTTATTTTGATAGATGCAATACTAAATGCAAGTCCTAATAGGGGTCGGAGTAGTCCACTTTTGTTTTTCAATTTTTGATTTGATTTTTTGTGTGTTTTTGCTTCCTCCAAGTGTCTGGGGATATGAAGTTGGCATGCCTTCTCCTGTTCCTGCATCCACTTGAGAAAAGAGGTTAGAACTTTATTTTGGCTTCGTCCCTTGCGAGGAGAGGGCAAAGTTGCCTTGACCTTTTGTCAAGGGACATAGGCCTTATCAAGGTAAAATAACGAAAAAACATAAGTGTGCATAGAAAGGAAACATGCAAGACCGAAATTAAACATGAATGCAAAGGCAACTAGCAAAGCAAATTTTTAGGTGTTTTGGGATTTTTGATTTGTTTGAGTTTTGATGGTTTTATAATTTTTTTGGGGTTTTGGGATTTTTGATTTGTTTGGGTTTTGAATATTCTCTCTTTTTTTAGAATTTTTATTTTTAAGATTCGTTTGGTATTTTCCAAAGTATTTGATTTTTTTGTTGGTGTGAGAGACACGATCATTTCATCCTCTGCCCTACTTGCCATAGGTGCTTCTCATTGTTACCTAAGGGTTAAGAGTAGGCATCACGTGTAAGAAAGTGCCTAGCCTGAGATCTCCTGACCTTTTGCCCTTGATAGGCTATGGTTCTTCTTGGACCTAGTCGGTCAACCCTATCCTTGGAGGTTGAAGAAGGAAGATGATTGGTGGTAAGTCTTTAGTAGAATTTAAGGATGTCGAACTTGTTTCTCTACTAATACCCACATTGCCCTTTGGGATTTGATATCCTTGGGTCCTTCCTTCTAGCCCTTTTCTTTGATGGCCCTCATTCAGACAGGTCTTTCTTCTTTTTTGCTTGATTTTGACCTGAGGGGTCATTGCCCATCTTTTGGAGCCTTTTCTTTTGGACTTTTGTTGGTACACATTCAGACAGGTCTATTCTTTTGCTGACCTGAGGGGTCATTGCCCATCTTTTGGCACCTTTTCTTTTAATAAGAAGTCAGACCTTCAGAGGCATTTTCCAACTAAGGCAATGGGCATTTTCGATACTCCTCATTCTAACCCCTTTTATCTATTCTGGACCGAAACAAGAAGAGAATGGGATTAGGTTGACCTTCCTTTGCCAAGTGTTGCCTAGCTTTCTCTCTGACTTCCGATCATCGGATCTCAAAACTTGGCGTGTAGTGTGTGTAGTATGATGCCTTATCCTTATTCCCCTAGGTGACAAGTTGGTGTACCGAGCAAGCAAGCGTTGGATGTTATCATTATACTTCACACCTTTGGATTTTATAGATTTTTTTGTGATTTTTGTTCTAAGGGAAATATTTTTTGAGGTAGACACCATTCCAGGGATGAGCTAGCTCTTCTCCTTCTGCATTAGTCAGCTTATATGAATTATCGGGATAAATGACCGAAATCACATACGGACCCTCCCAATTAGGTTGAAGTTTGGAGCGGGGACCGCCCGGCTTAACAAATATTCTTTTAAGTTCAACCTCACCGACTTCAAATTTTCTCTCCACCACCCTCTTCTGATAAAATCTTTTAAGTCTATTTTGGTAAGATCTAGCATGTTCGGCAGCGGCCAGCCTCCTTTCATCCAAGAGTTCGAGTTGCGCGAGAAGAGAATCTCGACGTTCATCCATTGGGATTTCTCGATCGATCTGGACTCGGAGAGAAGGAATGATTACTTCGTATGGAACTACCGCCTCCATCCCAAATGCCAAGGCATAGGGGGTCTGACCCGTTGGGGTTCGGATAGAAGGGCGGGAGGCCCATTGAGGATCAACTAACCTATCCGGCCAATCCGCGAACCTGCTAGACTTACAAGTCTTCTTAATGATCTTTATCAGGGTTTTATTGGTGGCTTCAGCTTGACCGTTGCCTTGAGGATAATATGGAGATGAATGATGCAATTTGATGCAATACCTGTTGCAAAGGTCACGTAGCTCCTGAGAGATGAATTGCGGTCCATTGTCGGTGATGATGTCGCCTGGGATCCCGAACCTGGCAATGATGTTGCGCTTGATGAAGGTGCAGACTGTTGATGCCTTGATCTCCACATATGCTTCCGCTTCTGCCCACTTGGTGATGTACTCCGTTGCAGTTAGGATGAAGGATTTGGTTTTGTTTGTGGAGTTTGGGTCACCGAGGGGTCCGATAACATCAAAAGCCCACATAGCGAAGGGCCATGGGGCGTGAATCGGGTGAAGGGAAGATGCGGGAGAATGAATCTTGTCGGCGTGAAGTTGACATTGATGGCAGTGCCGGACAAAGATCGAGCAATCTTCTTCCAGAGTAGGCCAATAGTACCCTTGTCTGATGATCTTCTTGGCGAGGGCTTGAGCATTTACATGGCCTCCACATACTCCGGAGTGTGCTTCTTTGAGCACCAATTCAGCCTCTCCTTCACCGGCCAAGCTCCTTTTGTAAAGTACTCCACCTAAGATGGTGTTCTAAGCTTTTTGAGCTAACTGATGCAGGTATCTTTCTGGAATTCTCCTACCTTTGATTTTTGTGTCCTATTTTTATTGGAAACTAAACCTAAAGAAGAAGGAAGTAAATAAGAAGAGGAAGAGGAGGTGGATGGAGTGGAATTTATTGGAGAGGATGGAGGGCAAAGAAGGTCAATTAAGGATCTGGTGGCTCCTTGGGTCGAATGCCCTTCCGAGGAAAGTTGAGATGTTTCCTCGATCGAAATTTGAGTTTCGAGGAGGACGCTGCTTTTTGGGAAGCAAACATAAAGATAGAATGGGCTTCAGGTGCCCGATTTGGGTTGAGATCAACCACGGGAGCCATAGTAGGCGAAGATATTGATAAAGAGGGGAAGACTTCGAGCAATGTTTGATAGAGGGGGCTTTCGGGCCCAATGTTGACAGAAAGAGGTGATGGGCCAGTAGGCCGGATGATCATAGAGGAAGATGGGTTCATGGACCCAATAAGAGGAGGATGCGGGCTTAAAGGCCCAGGTTTAGGAGATGGGCTCGAGGGCCCGAGAATTGGAGAAAATGGGCACAAAGGCCCGGATTTACTAGAGGGGCTCGGTGGCCCAAGAGTTGGAGAAAAGGGGCACAAAGGCCCAGATTCAATAGAGGGGCTCGATGGCCCAAGAGTTGGAGGAAATTGGCACAAAGGCCCAGATTCAATAGAGGGGCTCGATGGCCCAAGAGTTGGAGGAAATGGGCACAAAGGCCCAGATTTAGTAGAGGGGCTCAGTGGCCCAAAAGCAACAAGTGGGTTCGTGGACCCATGAGTTGGGCCTGAGGGCCTAGAAATAGGGATCGGGCCAAGAAGCACGGGGAGAGCGTCATAGTGAGTTGGGGCATCGGCCCCAAAAGATGACGTAATGAGGGAAGGCCCTCGCGGAGTTGGTTGGACTTTTTCTCGAGTCGGTTTGGCGATATGACCCTTGGGTGGGTCGACAGGTGGTTCAGCCTGTAGTGGCTCATTGCTTGACCCTTCTTCATCGGTGTAAAATAAAAGAGATATTTCAGGATACAAGTTATCTTCAGGGTCGTCAGTTCTTCTTCTCTTGTCTTGCTCAATCTCTTGTTCTCCCTTGTTCTCAGCCAGTTGAATGGTTTCTTTCTTGATGAAAAACTTTTGTAAGCATCCATAAAAGTATCTGCTTCTGAGATTCTGACCATTCGCTGTCGTTCCATCATACCCAACCCCGCTCTTTGGTTGCAACCTCACTGGATTGATTGGCTCAGCTATGCCTTGCAGTTCTTTGCCTAGTCCTTGGCCTTCTCGATATCCCAAACTCTTCATTATGTGCCAACCAATAGTTTCATTTTTCTCTCTTTTCCTTCTCCACACTTGCCTGGGCTGCTTACTTATTTCTAGAAGATCCAAGATTGTCAAAATTGGCTCGTTTGGCAACCCAAGGGGTGGTGGTGGAGAAGATGGATGATCTAGGGGCATGCTAGTCACCTTAATCACCTGTCCGTTGTAAGGGAATTTAAGACACTGGTGATTGGTGGAGGCGACTGCCTCTAGTGCTTCCAAGTAGGGTCGTCCCAAAATAGCTTTGTATGTCGGATCCATCTCTAGTATGTGAAAGTTGACGGTCGTTCGAGGTCCGAGTTTGACACCCAATGTAATCATGCCGTCGGCGGGCTTCTTTGAATTATCATATGCGGTCACCGTTATTTGAGATGGCCGGATGTCCTCCTACGAGATTCCACAAAGATGTAATGTTTCGGTGGCGAACATTAATGGATGCTCCGGTATCGACCAAACATGACTTAATGCCTACTCCGTTGATGTGGACTGTGATGCATAAGGCACATTTCCTTATTTCTGGGTCGGCCAACTCTTCCTTTGTGAATGTAAGGGCCGGGTACTCACTTTTTGGGAACAAAACCGATGAGATCTTTTCCGGGGGGAGGCTCTCATTTACCATTACTCGCTGTAAGTATTGTTGGAGAACCTCTTGATGAACTTTGGATCTTTTGATCAACTCTAAGATAGAGATCCGTGCCGGGGTTTTATCAAGATGTTTCAACAAGTCATAGGATGTCCCAGGCAACGGCTCTTCAATGTGTTCTTCTTCTGTTTCTGGTACCAACCCTGACTGACCGGCCTGGGGAAAGACCCTTTGGAACATGCGCCCACTCCTGAGTACTGTGGCAAGTTGAGGAGCTATGGCTGGGGTGGTAGTTGTGGGTGGTGGGTTAGGTCGAATGATGGGAGCTCTTGCGATGGGTGTAATGATGGTGGTTTGAGGCATGGTAGAGTAGGTAGGTATGTTTGCACGAGGCGGGATGATGATGGGTCCTAGTGGTGGTGATGTTTGTGGTGGATTAACCGGGCGGATTAGGGTCCGTCCCGATTGGAGTTGTGTGTTTGGTGGTGTTATGGTGGGTCGCGATGGTGCTCGGATGATGGGTGGTCGGTTGGGACTAATGGGGGTGGTAGATGTAGCTTCCGGTATAGAATGGACAGTTCGGTTGAATTGCATGGCGGAGGTGGCTCCCTCAACTTGCCAATTCGGCCCCGATGATGATACTCCTCGGAAGAGATCAAGATGGGATTAACATGTTGATTCCCGTGTGCGGGTGCATGTAGAGGTAGAGGGTTTTGGATAATCCCTGTGCCGGGGTTTTGTTGTTGTTGCCGCCGAGCCGGTACGTGCTGCCGTTGGGGTTGATTTTTCACTGTTCTGATGTATTCCCCCATCTGGTCCCAGTCAATACTGCCTTGCTCATTAAGATCGTGGATATAGTCTTTGAACTGAAAACAATTTTCCACGGTGTGCCCAGGATATCTATGGAACAAGCAGTATCGCTCTGTGTTGGCATTTTGAGGCCACTCTGACTTCTCCCTTGGCAATGCAATTTGCCCTGCCGCCATGAGTGCATTAAAGATGTCCACGAGAGAGTACGGAAAAGACGGGTAATCATTCCTCTTGGGTCCAACCTTTCGGGGTTCATAGGCCATGGGAGGGGGTGCTTGGTTGTAGTTGGCCAGTTGTTGCCGCACTGGTTGGGGAACTAGGGCTTGCGGTCGTTGAGGGATCGGGGCTTGTTGCTGACGGGGCTGGAACTGAGGTTGAGGTTGAGGTTGACGAGGGTTTCTAAACGGTTGATTTTGTTGAGGGTTCCTGAACTGGTGTTGATAATTTATAGGTGGGTTCCCTACAATGTTAAGGTTTTCGTTTGTCACTACGCCCTCAGTCACTGGGCCGGTTGTGGTAAAAGTGGTTTTCTTGACAGCTCGGGGTCTAGGATCAAACAAGTTCATGATAGGTGAGTCCCTAAGCTGTGTCTCAATGTACCGTGCCCTCTCATAAAGTTCACTCATGGAGGTGGGGTGATGCAAAGCCAGTATATTCTTTAAGGCCGGAGTGGCATTGGTGATGATCATCTTTACTTGCTCCAGCTCTGAAATGGAATCAGTAAGCTTTTCTGCCATTGACCTCCACCTATCAGCATATCTGGTAAAGTCTTCATCATTTCTCATTTTTTCAGCCATGAGGTCGGTGATGGAATATGTTGGTCCGACCCTATCTTGATATCTTTGCAAAAATTTGGCTTTGACGATTTCAAAGTTACTTGCCTCTGAAGGGTCAAGCGAGTAAAACCACTCTAGAGCTGAACCCTCCAATGATCTTCTGAAAAGAAAAGCCAGGGCCCTTGGATCGTTCTGCCACATTACTGACTCATACAGAAAGTCTTTGACATGAATGAAGGGATTACCGGTTCCGTTGTAGCGATGGTATACCGGCATCTCAGAGGGAGGTAGATGAAAAGTGGGGAGAGAAGGAAGAGAAATTTCAGGGGCTGCCTTTGTGTCGATCAAACGTCTAAGCTCTCTATACTGCTCATCCATGCGATTGATCTTGTTAATCATGGCCTGATCGACAGAAGGTTCCCTAAGAGGAGGAGGAGAAGTGGGTGCTTGGCGCACCGGAATTGGGATTTGATGGGCCGAAGTGGCCGGATAAGAAGGATACATTGGGGGATGCACCAAAGGGTGAGTAGGGTTGAGATGATTAGAAGAATAAACTGGTGGTCTAGAAGGAACAACAACATTTGGATTGGGATGATCTAGATTAGCCACCAGATGAGGAGAAATTGGGGCCATAAGCCCGATATGAGAATGGCCATGAGTGGGCACATTGGGTTGATGTGCCCCTGACCGAGGGGTAGAGATGTGAAGACCACCTTCGGGAGGGATGTGGTCGGCGGGCGACTTGCCCTTGAGGATGGCTTTGATAGCCTGAAGTTGGGTGGGGTCGGCATGAGAGAATGCCTCCCAAAGTGAATTTGGATTGGGTTGAGGAGAATTTTGACTAGGTTCGGGGAGGACTTCGGGTTCATTGACGGCACACACGGCATCATGATAGAAATAAGATTGATCATACTCCAACTGTAGTTGCTCATATCCTTGATCCGCCATTCCGATAACTCGACCTGACCTTAAATTCATAAACACAACAGAAAAAAGGTTGTCAAATAAAAGCTTAAGAATTTTTTTAGTTTTGATTTTTGACCCCTTTTTTGTTTTGATTTTCTTTTGTTAGACAAGCAAGTTGTCAAGCAAATTAACCTCAAGCAAATTTTTGTTTTGGTTCTTTTTAGGTGATTTTGGGATTTTTGTGTAATTTTCAGTTTTTGTTTGCAAACAAGTAATAGCAAAGACTTGGAATGATTAACGCAATTTTTTGTTTCAACCTCAAATTAATGGCTTGTTAAGATAAATATTGTCCACTCAAATAAATGGGTAGGACCCTATGCTCTCACAACGCCGAGCAATCTAAGGTTGTCACTCTTTTCACAATGATAGGTAATAGGTACTCCGGGTTTTGGGATAAAATGGTACAACCAGCCCGATCAGTGAAGAGGGAATCCTTCACGTCTGGGGACTTACGGAGGCCTTGATGGAAGCTACCCGGTCCTTCCGAGAGGGAATCCCCGGAGGAGGAGTTGGCAACCACCAAGAGGGGTGTTTGGATGTGTGGGGCTTTGGGAGGAGAGAGCCTCCCTTCTCGGATGTCCTAAGGAGACGGGCGAACCCGAAACTCCAATGCAAACTAAATGCAAGTGAAATGTCAAGTAATAAGAAGCAACCAAGAAGAAAATAAAAGCATACAATGATTAATGAGATGTTGTAGGAAGCAAGTAAACAAGACAATGATATGAAATTAAACTAAGATGGAAGAAAGCACTAATTTAACTAAGCATGCTTTAAAAGATTTGCTAAAGGAAAACTAGGCCTAGAAGGAAATAGACAAGTATACTTAACAAGAGATGAAACAAGATGATATCTAAAATGCTAAGGTGAGATAAGTTGATAAACCAAGCTAGAAATCAGATTGTATGTTTTTTTTTTAAAAGGATCAACGGAAGGCAAGTAAATCGGAAGGAACAAGATAATGCTTCAAGAAAATAAACAAGCATGTAAGCATGCAAATAGAAATGCAAAGAAATAGAAATGGCTTAAATGAGAACTAGATTGAAAAGAAGCATGTTTTCAAGTGGACATTCTTAGGAAAAAAAAAGAAAAAAAGAGAAGAACTCACTAAAGCAAAGTCGGTCCCACCGTGGTCGCCAAAAGGTGTAAGCACCCGAAACGGGACATCCGCGGATCTCCCCCTCCGGAACCCCCACGCTTGCTTTGGTGACTTGGTGGATGGGATGTTAGTGGGTGTGGTCGCCAGGAGCCAAAGGCTCCAAAATATGGTAAAATGAAATGAAATGGAATAGAGAAATGAAAATGACCGTCGTACCTTTGGAAGCGGGGAGATTGTTGAGTTCCGACTTCTCCTCTCTCGGCCGGCCGAAAGAAGAGAGCTTAGTGAGTCCTTCGTCTTCGATCCGGTTGAAGCTCCGCCTCAATCAGATTTACCTAAGAATGTCCATAAGAAAACATAGAAACAAGTGAAAGGTTCATTAGTTCTAATGAAAGCATAGTATTGTGCTCAAATTTTGAATTCAAACATGCAAAAGGATAGAGACTAACCGGATTGGGACTAAATCCCAACCCCTATTTAGAAGGTTTAGATATGCATGAAAATGCAAATGAGTGGCTTAATGCATGCTAAATAACATGATGAATAGTGCTAAAATGAAAGAAAGAGATAAAAACTCGATTAAACGAGCGATCGGACTTCGAAAATAACAAAAAAACAAGCTTCTGCCCTTCCTGGTGCCCTGTATATAGGGCGCCAGGAGAAGCTCCCCCCTTTATGGGGCGCGTTGACCAAGTCAAAGCGCCCTGTATACGGGGCACTAAGTCTGGCCCGAACAGATTTTCTTCTCCTCTTCGCGGCGCCGCTCCGGAGTGCTGGGAGGCTTCCGGGACGAAGTAGGGGCTTCTCCTTGTAGACAATATGCAAATGAAGCTAATGAAAGGTGGTTTGGATGCTGGATATAAGAGGAGAGACGGATAGAGGCTCTCAAAGTTGGAGAAAAATCATGTTTCTGGGTGACGAAACGAGAAGGTTTTTAGGGTTTTTGGTGGACGATTTTGGATCGATTTGAAGGTTTGTGGGGGATGAGAATGGCTTAGAAACGTGGTGTTGGATGAGCTATAGGGTGGCACGAGGTTGGAACCTCCTCCAAGCTCCAAATGGGGCTCTATTTATAGCCCAAAAGAGGGTACTTTGGTCATTTCCGAAAAGCAGTGCCATGTGGCATAGCGCCCTATATACGGGGCGCCAGCATCATGAGATATGTCAAATCGACAAGACAAGTCACTGCGGGGGGTCAAATCAACCTGTCAAATCAATTTAATTTGGATCCAGGCGCCCTGTATATAGGGCGCCTGGTGCCCTGTATACAGGGCGCCTGGTGCCCTGTATACAGGGCGCCAGGTGCCCTGTTTATAGGGCGCCTGGTGCCCTATAAACAGGGCGCCTGGTGCCCTATTTATAGGGCGCCTGGTGCCCTATAAGTAGGGCGCCAGGAGCCCTTATACACAGGGTTTTGCCTTCTTCGAAATGCGCCAAAGACCTTAATCTTTCCGGAAAACTCGGTTCCCTTGAAAGGTTACTCAAATATTCTTCATGAAAACAAGAATTTGAGCTCTCCAACTAGGCCAAAATTGCGTGTCTACACTCTCGGCCGGCCGAAAGAAGAGAGCTTAGTGAGTCCTTCGTCTACGATCCGGTTGAAGCTCCGCCTCAATCGGATTTATCTAAAAATGTCTATAAGAAAACATAGAAACAAGTGAAAGATTCATTAGTTCAAATGAAAGCATAGTATCGTGCTCAAATTTTAATTCAAACATGCAAAAGGAAAGAGACTAACCAGATTGGGACTAAATCCCAACCCCTATTTAGAAGGTTTAGATATGCATGAAAATGCAAATGAGTGGCTCAATATATGCTAAATGACATGTTAAGTGGCTCAATATATGCTAAATGACATGTTAATGAGAGTTAAAATGAAATGGGGGAGTAAAGGATCGACCGGAAAGGTAAATAAACTCAAAAAAAAGCAAAATGGGGTCTGCCCCGGCTAGTGCTCCATATATGGGGCGCCTGCTGCAGGTGTCCCCTTGATGGGGCGCATTGACCAAAGTCAAAGTGCCCTATTTATGGGGCACCAGGGACTAGCTTCAGCAGATTTTCTTCCCTTCTTCGCGGCATCGCCCCGGAGTGTAGGAAGACCTACAAGACGGAAAAAGGACTTTTTCAAGCAGCCAATACCCAAGTGAAGCTAATGGAAGAGTGTTTTGACACTAGATGTATGGGAAATGGAGTGTAGAGGCCCTCAAAGTTAGAGAAAAATCATATTTCTGAAGAAGGAAACTGCATGTTTTTCGGGGTTTTGGGAGAGGGTTTTGGATCGGTTTAAAGGCTTATGGGAGGTGTAGATAGCTTAGAAACGTGGTATTGGATGAACTCTAGGGTGGTACGGAGTTGGAACCTTTCTTTAGTCTCAAATGGTTGTCTATTTATAGCTTAAAAGAGGGCACTTTGGTCATTTCCGAAAAGCAGTGCCACGCGGCATAGCGCCCTATATATGGGGCGCCATCATCATGAGGTATGTCAAATCGATAAGACAAGTCACTATGATGGGCCAAATCGGCCGATCAAGTCGATTTGATTTGGTGCCAGGCCCCGTGTTTACAGGGCGCCTGGTGCCCTATTTATAGGGAGCCTGGTGCCATATAAGTAGGGCGCCAGGTGCCCTACATATAGGGCGCCAGGTGCCCTATATACAGGGTGCCAGGTGCCCTGTATATAGGGCACTTTGACCTTGGTCAACGCCTATCGATCTTCTTCGAAATGCGTCGAAAAACTTAATTTTTTCAGAAAACTTGGTTCTCTTGAAAGGTTACTCAAATATTACTCATGAAAACAAGAATTTAAGCTCTTCAACTAGGCCAAAATTGCGTGTCTACAGCTTGCCTCACCTTGGCGTCGGCTTTGTAGCGGAGTGACACGAATAAAACGTAGGCGAATGTAGCGAAGCGTAATGAGGAGTAGCGGAATGAAGTGGTAATGGACTGAAAAGGTGACGCCAAGGTGTAGATTTAGACACGCCCTCATTGGCCTAGTTGAGTGGAATAAAACTTTACCGGACTCCGAGATTACCCTTTGTCTTATCGAAACCTTCCCTCTAGTTGATTGGTTAAAGAGAAGAACAGTACTGAAAGTAAATAACTAAAATCCCACATGGGGGAGAATTGTTACCGCCAGGACCCGAACTGCATGGTGTGCTGGACTCGGTAGAAATGCAGTAAATTGCGAAAAGTAAAGAGGAGACAGCCAATTAACCAAAGTTGGGTTCTTCAAATTCATAAGGTTTTACTCAACAATACCGGTTTAGTTCGACATGGAAAACCTTCTTGTTTCGATGAAATCATTGTTAAAACCCGTTGGAAACCGATTCTCTGAAAAATCAAGACCTTCTCTGGGGCTATAAAAGACCATTTTTAAAATTTTCATAATGGGACTGGAAGGAGGTTATGGTAGGATTAGGAAGCGGGGAATGGTTGTGGTGGGATGATGCATATTGGTGTATGAAATGATGCATGCTGGGTTTAAAGAAATACAAATAAGTATAAGAAAATAGTTGAAGATATAGGTTGAACATAACGGGTCAGGACATCTATGAAGAAACCGTCGTCCCCGCAAATTCAACTTTGGTCTATCCGCAAGCCTAGGAAATGACTGAGCCATCTCTGATTTTGTTGAAGGGGTTCTCAGGCTTAGCCCCCTCTAGACTTGAGGTCTTCAACATCTCAAATATTATTTATTTTGATAGATGCAATACTAAATGCAAGTCCTAATAGGGATTGGGGTAGTTCACTTTTGTTTTTTCAATTTTTGATTTTTTGTTGTTGTTTGCTTCCTCTAGTGTCTAGGGATATATATGAAGCCGGCATGCCTTCTCCTGTTCCTGCACCCATTTGAGAGAAGATATTAGAACTTTATTTTGGCTTAGTCCCTTGCGAGGAGAGGGCAAAGTTGCCTTGATCTTTTGTCAAGGGACATCGGCCTTATCAAGGTAAAGATAACAGAAAAACTTAAGTATGCACAAAAGGAAATATGCAAGACTGAAATGAAACATGAATGCAAAGACAACTAATCAGTCTTGAAAGCAAATTTTTAGGCATTTTGAAATTTTTGATTTGTTTGGGTTTTGATGGTTTTATGATGTTTTTGATGTTTTGGAACTTTTATGATTTTTTTGGTGTTTTGAATATTTAATTTTTAAGAGTTTTTGATTTTATAAATTTGTTTGGTATTTTTGAAGTATTTGATTTTTTTGTTTGGTGTAAAGGACACGATCATCTCATCCTTTGATTTGCTTGCTGTAGGTGCCTCTCATTGTTACCTAAGGGTTAAGAGTAGACATCACGTGTAAAAGAGTGCCTAGTCTAAAATCTTCTGACCTTCCGTCTTTGATAGGCTATGGTTCTTCTTGGGTCTAGTTGGTCAACCTTACCCGCAAGGTTAAAGAGGGAAGAGGACTGATGGTAAGTCCTTACTAAGATTCAAGGGTGTCGAATTTGTTTCTCTACTAGTGCCCGTGTTGCCTGTTTGGGATTTGACATCCTCGGGTCCTTCCTTCTAGCCCTTTTCTTCTGATGGCCCTCATTCGGACATGTCTTTTCCTTTTGCTTGATTTTGACCTGAGGTGTTCATTGCCCATCTTTTGGAGCCTTTTTCTCTTGGGCTTTTGTTGGTACACATTCAGACAGGTCTATTCTTTTGCCGACCTGAGGGGTTATTGCCCATCTTTTGGCACCTTTTCTTCTTTTTTTAAGAAGTCAGACCTTCAGAGGCATTTTCCAACTAAGGCAATGGGCACTTTCGATACTCCTCATTCTAACCCCTTCCATCTATTCTGGACCGAAACGAGAAGAGAATGGAATATGGTTGACCTTCTTTTGCCAAACGTCGCCTAGCTTTCTCTCTGACTTCCAATCATCGGATTTCGAAAACTAGGCATGTAGTGTGTGCAGTATGATGCCTATCCTTATTTCCCTAAGTGACAAGTTGGTACACCGAGCAAGCAAGAGTTAGATGTTAACATCATTCTTCACACCCTTGGATTTTATAGATTTTTTTATGATTTTTGTTATTTTTGTTTTAAGGGAAATATTTTTTGAGGTATACATCATTCCAGGGATGAGCTAGTTCTTCTCCTTCTGCATTAGTCAGCTTGTATGAATTACCGGGATAAACAACCGAAATCACATACGGTCCCTCCCAATTAGGTTGAAGTTTAGAGCGGGGACCGCCCAGCTTAATGAATATTCTTTTAAGCACAACCTCACCGATTTCAAATTTTCTCTCCACCACCCTCTTCTGATAAAATCTTTTAAGTCTATTCTGATAAGATCTAGCATGTTCGGCAGCGGCCAGCCTTCTTTCGTCGAAGAGTTAGAGTTGTGCGAGAAGGGAATCTCGGCGTTCATCCATCGGGATGTCTCGATCGATCTGGACTCGGAGAGAAGGTATGATTACTCCGTATGGGACTACCGCCTCCATTCCAAATGCCAAGGCATAGGGGGTCTGACCTGTTGGGGTTCGAATAGAAGTGCGGTAGGCCCAAAGAGCATCAACTAACTTATCTGGCAAGTCCGCGAACTTGCTAGACTTACACGTTTTTTTAATGATTTTTATCAGGGTTTTATTGGTGGCTTCTGCTTGACCGTTGCCTTGAGGATAATACGGAGATGAATGATGCAATCTGATGCAATACTTGTTGCAAAGGTCGCGTAGCTCTTGGGAGATGAATTGTGGTCCGTTGTCGGTGATGATGTCGCCTGGGATCTCGAACCTGGCAATGATGTTGCTTTTGATGAAGGTGCAGACTGTTGATGCCTTGATTTCCACGTATGCTTCCGCTTCCGCCCACTTGGTGAAGTACTCCGTTGCAGTTAGGATGAAGGATTTGGTTTTTTTTGTGGAGTTTGGGTCACCAAGGGGTCCGATAACATCAAAAGCCCACATAGCGAAGGGCCATGGGGCGTGAATCGGGTGAAGGGAAGATGCGGGGGAGTGAATTTTGTCGGCGTGAAGTTGACATTGATGACAATGCCGGACAAAGATCAAGCAATCTTCTTCCAGGGTAGGGCAGTAATACCCTTTCATGATGATCTTCTTAGCGAGGGCTTGAGCATTTACATGGCCTCCACACACTCCAGAGTGTGCTTCTTTAAGAACCAATTCAGCCTCTTCTTCATCTACGCATCTTAATAGAACACCTGCCAAGCTCCTTTTATAAAGTACTCCACCTAAGATGGTGTATCTCTGGGAGACCCTTCTTATGGCTTTCTTCTCTTCGACAGTTGATCCTGGTGGATATGTTTGATCCTGACAGTAATTCACAATCTCATGATACCATGGTTTCTCACCCTCTTCTAATTCTTTCCTTTCAAAATTTTCTTTAATCCTCAAGAATCGTGCATCTTCCACTGCTGGAATGGTTCGTCGGCGGACATAGATCGTCCTAACCTGCCTGCCTAGCGGGATAGATAGTGAAGATGCCAGGGAAGCAAGAGCATCAGCAAGAATATTTTGAGCACGAGGAACATGAAGGACTTCGAGTTTGGAGAATAGCTTGATGTAACAGGTGGTGAGTTCTTGGTATGGTCTAAGCTCGGGATGAGATGTGCGGTATTTGGCCAACACTTGGCGAAGAATCAACTGGCTATCACCGATCACCCTTAGTTTAGCGACACCATAGAAGTGAGCGGCCTCCAGTCCGGCCAATAAGGCTTCATACTCAGCTATATTGTTTGTTGCTGGAAAATGGAGCTAAAAAGCCTATGGAATGGTGACACCTTCAGGTGATAGAAGAACAATCCCTATCCCTCTACCCTGGGAGTTTAATGCCCCATCAAAATACAAAGTCCATAGATTGGAAGATTGAGTGGACATCAATTCTTCATCGAGAAATTATGATTGGATAGGATCAAAGATTGGGATAGGATGATGGGCAAGGTGTTCAACGATTGCATAGCCCTTGATTGCCTTCTGTTGGATGTAGGCGATGTTGAACTAAAAGAGGAAGAAATCCCCAAAGTTTGATCAATGTTATCCTTCTCCTCATATCGGATTTCATCCAACTAGATTGCATTTTCTAGATATTCCGGTTGCTTGGCACATTCTATGATTTTCCGAGCTAACTGATGCAGGTATCTTTCTGGAACTCTCCTACCTCTGATTTTTATTCTATTTTTATTGTAAACTAAACTTAAAGAAGAAGAGGAAGAGGAGGTGGAGAGAGTGGAATTTATTGGAGAGGATGGAGGGCAAAGAAGGTTAATCAAGGATCTGGTGGCTCCTTGGGTCGAATGCCCTTCCGAGGCAAGTTGAGATGTTTCCTCGATTGAAATTTGAGTTTCGAGGAGGACGTTGTTTTTTGGGGAGTGCTAAACATAAAGAAAGAATGGGCTTCAGGTGACCGATTTGGGTTGAGATCAACTATGGGAGCCAAAGTAGGCGGAGATATTGATAAAGAGGGGAAGACTTCGAGCAATGTTTGATAGAGGGGGCTTTTGGGCCCAATGTTGACAGAAAGAGGTGATGGGCCAGTAGGCTGGATGATCATAGAGGAAGGTGGGTTCATGGACCCAATAAGAGGAGGATGTGGGCTCGAGGGCCTGGGTTTAGGAGATGGGCTTAAGGGCCCGAGAATTGGAGAAAATGGGCGTAGAGGCTCGGATTCAGTAGAGGGGCTCGATGGCCCAAGAGCAACAAGTGGGTACGTAGACCCATAAGTTGGGCCTGAGGACCTAGAAATAGGGATCGCAGTGAGTTGGGGCGTTGGCCCCAAAAGATGACAAAATGAGGGAAGGCCCTCGTGGAGTTGGTTGGACTTTTTCTCGAGTCAGTTTGGTAATATGACCCTTGGGTGGGTCAACAGGTGGTTTAGCCTGGAGTGGTTCATTGCTTGACCCTTCTTCATCGGTGGAAAACAAAAGAGATATTTCAGGATAAAAGTCACCTTCAGGGTCAGTAGTTCTTCTTCTTTTGTCTTGTTCCAGCTCTTCCTCTTCCTTGTTCTCAGCCAGTTGAATGGTTTCTTTCTTGATGAAAAACTTTTGTAAGCATCCAGAAAAGTATCTGCTTTTGAGATTCTGACCATTGGCAGTTGTTCCATCATACCCAACTTCGCTTTTTGGTTGTAACCTCATTAGATTGATTGGCTCAAGCTATGCCTTGCAGTTCTTTGCCTAGTCCTTGGCCTTTTTGGTATCCCAAACTCTTCATTATATGCCACCCAATGGTTTCATTTTCTTCTCTTTTCCTTCTCCACACTTGCCTGGGCTGCTTACTTATTTCTGGAAGATCCAAGATTGTCAAAATTGGCTTATTTGGCAACCCAAGGGGCGGTGGAGGAGAAGGTGGATGATCTAGGGGCATGCTTGTCACCTTAATTACTTGTCCCTTGTAAGGAAATTTGAGACACTGGTGGTTGGTGAAGGCGACTGCCTCTAGTGCTTCCAAATAGGGACGTCCCAGAATAGCTTTGTATGTCGGATCCATCTCTAGTATGTGAAAGTTGACAGTGACTGTCCGAGGTCCGAGTTTGACACCCAATGTAATCATGTCGTCAGCGAGTTTCTTTGAATTATCATATGCGGTCACTGTTATTTGAGATGGCCGGACGTCATCCTCGGAGATTCCACAAAGATGTAATGTTTCTGGTGGCAGAACATTAATGGATGCTCCGGTATCGACCAAACATGACTTAATGCCTACTCCATTGATGTGGACTGTGATGCATAAGGCACATTTCCTTATTTCCGGGTCGGCCAACTTTTTCTTTGTGAATGTAAGGGCCGGGTACTCACTTCTTGGGACCAAAACTGATGAGATCTTTTCCGGAGGGAGGCTCTCGTTTACCATTACTCGCTGTAAGTACTGTTGGAGAACCTCTTGATGGACTCTGGATCTTTTGATCAACTCTAAGATAGAGATCCATGCCGGGGTTTTATCAAGTTGTTTCAGCAAATCATAGGATGTCCCAGGCAATGGTTCTTCGATGTGTTCTTCTTCTGCTTCTGGTACTAATCCTGACTGACCGGCCTGGGGAAAGACCCTTTGGAACATGCGCCCACTCCTGAGTATTGTGGCAATTTGAGGAGTTAAACATGGGGTGGTAGTGGTGGGTGGTGGGTTAGGTCGAATGATGGGAGCTCTTGCGATGGGTGTAATGATGGTGGTTTGAGGCATAGTAGGGTAGGTAGGTTGTGAAGGTACAGTTGCTCGGGGCGGGATGATGATGGGTCCTAGTGGTGGTGATGTTTGTGGTGGATTAACCGGGCAGATTAGGGTTCGTCCCAATTGGAGTTGAATGGCTGGTGGTGTGATGATGGGTTGTGATGGTGCACGGATGATGGGTGGTCTGTTTAATACGATGGGATTAGGTGACATAGTTGTTCGGGGTATTGAGTGGACGGTTCGGTGGGGTAAGTTGAAGTGCATGGCAGAGGTGGCTCCCTCGACTTGCCAATTCTGGCCCCGATCATGATACTCCTCGGAAGAGATCAAGATGGGATTAACATGTTGATTCCCAGGTGCGGGTGCATGTGGAGGTAAAGGGTTTTGGATAATCCCCAGGCTGGGGTTCTGTTGTTGTTGCTGCTGAGCTGGTGTGTGCTGCCGTTGAGGTTGATTTTTCACTGTTCTGATGTATTCCCCCATCTGGTCCCAGTCAATACTACCTTGCTCATTAAGGTCGTGGATGTAGTCTTTGAATTGAAAAAAATTTTCCACAGTGTGCCCATGATATCTATGAAACAGGCAGTATCGCTCTGTGTTGACATTTTGAGGCCACTCCAACTTCTCCCTTGGCAATGTAATTTGCCCTGTCGCCATGAGTGCATTAAAGATATCTATGAGAGAGTACGGAAATGGTGGGTAATGGTTCCTCTTGGGTCCAACCTTTCGGGGTTCATAGGCCATGGGAGTGGGTGCTTGGTTGTAGTTGGCCAGTTGTTGCCGTGGTGGTTGGGGAACTGGGGCTTGCGGTCGCTGAGGGATCGGAGCTTGTTGTTGACGAGGCTGGAACTGAGGTTGATATTGAGGTTGACAAGGGTTTCTAAATGGTTGATTTTGTTGAGGGTTCCTAAACTGGTGTTGATAATTGCTAGGTGGGTTCCGTACAACATTGAGGTTTTCATTTGTCACTACGCCCTTAGTCACTGGGCCGGTTGTGGTAAAAGTGGTTTTCTTGATAGCTCGGGGTCTAGGATCAAACAAGTTCATGATAGGTGAGTCCCTAAGCTGTGTCTGAATGTACCGTGCCCTCTCATAGAGTTCACTCATGGAGGTGGGGTGATGCAAAACTAACATATTTTTTAAGGCCGGAGTGGCATTGGTGATGATCATCTTCACTTGCTCTGGTTCTGAAATGGAATCAGTAAGCTTTTCTGCCATGGACCTCCACCTATCAGCATATCTAGTAAAATCTTCATCATTTCTCATTCTTTCAGCCATGAGGTCGGTGATGGAATATGTTGGTCCGACCCTATCTTGATATCTCTGCAAAAATTTAGCTTTGACAATTTCAAAGTTACTCACCTCCAAAGAGTCAAGCGAGTAGAACCACTCTAAAGCTAAACCCTCTAATGATCTTCTGCAAAGAAAAGCAAGGGCCCTTGGATCATTTTGCCACATTACCGACTCATACAGAAAGTCCTTGATATGAATGAAGGGATTACCGGTTCCGTTGTAGTGACGGTATACCAGCATCTCAGAGGGAGGTAGATGAAAAGTAGGGAGGGAAGGAAGAGAAATTTTAGGGGCTGCCTTTGTGTCGATCAAACGTCCAAGCTCTCTATACTGCTCATCCATGCGATTGATCTTGTTAATCATGGCCGAATCGACAGAAGTTTCCTTAAGAGGAGGAGGAGAAGTGGGTGCTTGGTGCACCGGAATTGTGATTGGATGGGCCGAAGTGGCCGGATAACAAGGGTACATTGGGGGATGCACCAAAGGGTGAGTAGGGTTGAGATGATTAGAGGAATGAACTAGTGGTCTAGAAGGAACAACAACATTTGGATTGGGATGATCTAGATTAGCCACCGGATGAGGAGAAATTGGGGCCATGAGCCCGGTATGAGAATGACCATGAATGGGCACATTGGGTTGATGTGCCACTGACCGAGGGGTAGAGATGTGAAGACCACCGTCGGGAGGAATGTGGTCGGTGGGCGACTTGCCCTTGAGGATGGCTTTGATAGCCTGAAGTTGGGTAGGGTCGGCATGAGAGAATGCCTCCCAAAGTGAATTTGGATTGGGTTGAGGAGAAGTTTGACTAGGTTCTGGGAGAACTTCGTGTTCATTGACGGCACATACGGCATCAGGATAGAAATAAGATTGGTAATACTCCAATTATAGTTACTCGTATCTTTGATCCGCCATTCCGATAACTCGACCTGACCTTAAATTCATAAACACAATAGAAAAAGAAGGTTGACAAATAAAAGCTTAAGGATTTTTTTTTAGTTTTTATTTTTGACCCCTTTTTTGTTTTGATTTTCTTTTGTCGGACAAGCAAGTTATCAAGCAAATTAACCTCAAGCAAATTGTTTTTGTTTTGGTTCTTTTTAGGTGATTTTGGGATTTTTGTTTAATTTTCATTTTTTTTTGCAAACAAGTAATAGCAAAGACTTGGAATGATTAACGAAATTTTTTTTTTCAACCTCAAATTAATGGCTTGTTAAGAGAAATATTGTCCACTCAAATAAATGGGTAGGACCCTATGCTCTCACAACACCGAGCAATCTAAGGTTGTCACTCTTTTCACAACGATAGGTAATAGGTGCTCCGGGTTTTGGGATAAAATGGTACAACCAGCCCGATTAGTGAAGAGGGAATCCTTCACGTCTGGAGACTTATGGAGGTCTTGATGGAAGCTACCTAGTCCTTCCAAGAGGGAATCCCCGGAGGAGGAGTTGGCAACCACCAAGAGGGGTGTTTGGATGTGTGGGGCTTTGGGAGGAGAGAGCCTCCCTTCTCGGATGACCTAAGGAGCCGAAACCCCAATGCAAACTAAATGCGAGTGAAATGTCAAGGAATAAAGAGCAAGCAAGAAGAAAATAAAAGCATATAATGATTAATGAAATGTTGTAGGAAGTAATTAAACAAGACAATGATATGAAATTAAACTAAGATGGAAGAAAGCATTAATTTAACTAAGCATGCTTTGAAAGATTTGCTAAAGAAAAACTAGGCTTAGAAGGAAATAGACAAGTATACTTAACAAGGGATGAAAGAAGATGATATCTAAAATGCTAAGGTGAAATAAGTTGATTAATAAAGTTGGAAATCAGATCGGTATGCTTTTAAAAAGATAAACAGAGAGCAAGTAAACTTGTAAGAAACAAGATAATGCTTCAAAAAAATAAATAAGCATGTAAGCAAGCAAATGGAAATGTAAGAAAATGGAAATGGCTTAAATGATAACTAGAGTGAAAATAAGCATGTTTTCAAGTGGACATTCTTAGGAAAGAAGAGAAGAACTCACTAAAGCAAAGTCGGTCCCACCGTGGTCGCCAAAAGGTGTAAGCACCCGAAACGAGGATGTCCGTAGATCTCCCCTTTTGCGGCCCCTACTCTTGATTTGGGGACTTGGTGGATGAGATGTTAGTGGGTGTGGTCTCCAGGAGCGAAAGGCTCCAAAATATAGTAGAATGAAAAGAAATGAAATGGTGAAATGACCGTCTTACCTTTGGAAGCGGGGAGATTGTTGGGTTCCGACTTCTCCTCTCTCGGCCGGCCGAAAGAAGAGAGCTTAGTGAGTCCTTCCTCTACGATCCGGTTGAAGCTCCGCCTCAATCGGATTTACCTAAAAATGTCTATAAGAAAACATAGAAACAAGTGAAAGATTCATTAGTTCAAATGAAAGCATAGTATCGTGCTCAAATTTTAATTCAAATATGCAAAAGGAAAGAGACTAACCGGATTGGGACTAAATCCCAACCCCTATTTAGAAGGTTTAGATATGCATGAAAATGCAAATGAGTGGCTCAATATATGCTAAATGACATGTTAAGTGGCTCAATATATGCTAAATGACATGTTAATGAGAGTTAAAATGAAATGGGGGAGTAAAGGATCGACCGGAAAGATAAATAAACTCAAAAAAATGCAAAATGGGGTCTGCCCCTGCTAGTGCCCCATATATGGGGAGCCTGCTGCAGGTGTCCCCTTGATGGGGCGCGTTGACCAAAGTCAAAGTGCCCTATTTATGGGGCGCCAGGGACTAGCTTCAGCAGATTTTCTTCCCTTTTTCGCGGCATTGCCCCGGAGCGTAGGAAGACCTCCAAGACGGAAAAAGGACTTTTTCAAGCAGCCAATACCCAAGTGAAGCTAATGGAAGAGTGTTTTGGCACTAGATGTAAGGGAAATGGAGTGTAAAGGCCCTCAAAGTCAGAGAAAAATCATATTTCTGAAGAAGGAAACTGCAGGTTTTTGGGGTTTTTGGGAGAGGGTTTTGGATCGGTTTGAAGGCTTATGGGAGGTGTAGATAGCTTTGAAACGTGGTATTGGATGAACTCTAGGGTGGTACGAAGTTATAACCTTTCTTTAGTCTCAAATGGTGGTCTATTTATAGCTCAAAAGAGGGCACTTTGGTCATTTATGAAAAGCAGTGCCACGCGGCATAGCGCCCTTTATATGGGGCGCCAGCATCATGAGGTATGTCAAATCGATAAGACAAGTCACTGTGACGGGCCAAATCGGCCGGTCAAGTTGATTTGATTTGGTGCTAGGCGCCCTGTTTATAGGGCGCCTGGTGCCCTATTTATAGGGAGCCTGGTGCCCTATAAGTAGGGCGCCAGGTGCCCTACATATAGGGCGCCAGGTGCCGTATATACAGGGCGCCAGGTGCCCTGTATATAGGGCACTTTGACCTTGGTCAATGCCTATCGATCTTCTTCGAAATGCGCCGAAAAACTTAATTTTTTCGGAAAACTTGGTTCCCTTGAAAGGTTACTCAAATATTACTCATGAAAACAAGAATTTAAGCTTTTCAACTAGGCCAAAATTGTGTGTCTACACTGGTGCTTGCTTCTACTGCTGAGGCTGGTCTTTTACTGCCTTGATGTATTCACCCATTTGACCCCAGTCAATACTTCTCTACTCGTGGAGGTCATGGATATAATCTTTAAACTGAAAACAATTCTCCACTGTGTGCCTCGGGTATCTGTGGTATAAACAATATTTGTCTGTATTGGCATGTTGTGGCCACTTCAGCTTTTCTCTTGGCAATAAAATCTGCCCTACCGCCATAGGAGCATTGAAAATATTTGTGAGAGAGTACGGTAATGGTGGGTAATGGTTTCTTCTAGGCCCTGTTCTTCGTGGCACATAGACGGCGGGGGGAGGTGCCTAGTCATAAGTGGTTGGTTGGCGGGGTGGTTGAGGTACAAAGTTTTGAACGGCCAATTGCCGGGGTTGCTGGTGGACTGGTGTCTGCGTTGGTTGTTGGGGATACTGGTTTGGTGTTTGGTGACGGAAAGGTTGGGGTTGAATCTGAGGGCGAGGTGCTGGTTGAGTTTGGCGGGGGTTTTTGTACTGGGGGTTTCTGTACTGCTGTTGGTGGTTGTTAGGCGGGTTTCCTATGATGTTGACGTGTTCGTTGGTTACCATGCCTTCGGTTACGGGCCCAGTGGTGGTGGTGGTTGTCTTTTTGGTGTCTCGGGGCCTAGGGTCGAAGAGGTTCATGATGGGAGAGTCTCAGAGTTGGGTTTGGATGTACCGTGCTCTCTTATAGAGTTCGCTCATGGTGACAGGGTGATGCAATGCCAATACGTTCTTCATAGCTGGGGTGGAATTAGTGATGATCATCTTGACTTGTTCCGATTCTGATAATGCATTTGTCAGACTTTCTGCCATTGCTCTCCATCTGTCAGCATATCTTATGAAATCCTCATCATTTCTCATCTTCTCGGCCATGAGATCTGTGATTGAATATGTAGGGCCGACTCGATCTTGGTATCTTTGCAAAAATTTTGCTTTGACGGTATCAAAGTTGCTGGCTTCCAAAGGGTCAAGTGAATAGAACCATTCCAACGCGGAGCCCTCTAATGATATTCTAAATAGGTATGCAAGGGCCTTCAAATCGTTTTGCCACATGACAAACTCATAAAGGAAATCTTTGATGTGGATAAAAGGATTCCCATTTCCGTTATACCGGCGGTAAATGGGCATTTCGGAAGAAAGAAGATGGAACACGGGGAGAGAGGAAAGGGATATCTCGGGGAGAGCTCATGTGTCGATCAACTGCTTGAGCTCCCGATATTGTTCATCCATTATGTTGATTTTGTTAAGCACAGTTTGATCAACAGAGGATTCTCGGACGAGAGGAGGGGGGAGGACAGACGCTTGATTTGCCGGCATGGCCATTGGATAGGCTGAAGCGGCAGGGCAAGGAGGGTGTACTGGGTGGTGCACTTGTGGACAGGCTTGATTAAAGTGTGTAGAGGAGTAGACTGGTGGCCTAAGTGGCGTGGTGTTATTTGGGTCCGGGTGGTTCAAGATGGCCACCGGATGGGGTGAGTTTGGAATCAAGGGTCCGTTGTGAGAATGGCCCGGTACTGGTGCACCGGGTTGGTCAGTTGCTAATTGGGGGGTAGAAGTGTGGTGGCCACCCTCGGCATGGGTGTGATTGATAGGTGACTTTCCCTTCAAGATGGCCACAATGGCTTGTAGTTGAGTTGGGTCGGCATGAGCGAATGCCTCCCATAGAGAATCCGGGTGGAGTCGGGGTGAATTGGTTTCAGGGAGAATTTCGGGTTCGTTAACGGCACATACGACGTCCGGGTGGTGTTGGATTGATCATACTCCTACTGCAGTGGCTCGTATCCTTGGTCTGTCATCCCGACGACTCGCCCTGATCTCAAGTTCATAAACACAAAGGAAAGATGACGAAAAACACAAGAATCCTTTTTTTAGTTTTAATCTTTTCCCATTTTTTTGGTTTTTGATTCTTGTTTGAACAAACAAGTTATCAAGCAAATTAACCTCAAGCAAAGATTTCTTTTGAGTTTTTATTGTTAAGTGTTTTCAAATTTTTATTTTAGTTTTCAATTTTGATTTGCAAACAAGTAATGGCACAGACTTAAAATGATTACCGCAATTTTTTTGTGTTTCAACCTTAAATTAGTGGCTTGTTAAGAGAAATAATGTCCACTCAAATAAATGGGTAGGACCCTATGCTCTCACAACGCCGAGCAATCTAAGGTAGTCACTCTTTTCACAACGATAGGTGATAGGTACTCCGGGTTTTGGGATAAAAGGGTACAACCAGCCCGATCAGTGAAGAGGGAATCCTTCACGTCTGGGGACTTACGAAGGTCTTGATGGAAGCTACCCGGTCCTTCTGAGAAGGAATCCCTGGAGGAGGAGTTGGCAAGCACCAAGAGGGGTGTTTGGGTGTGTAGGGCTTTGGGAGGAGAGAGCCTCCCTTCTCGGATGACCTAAAGGAGTCAAAGAAACCCCAATGCAAATTAAATGCAAGTAAAATATCAAGGAGTGAGAGGAAAACAAGAGAAAAGTAAAAGCATGCAACGATCAATAGAGTATTAGAAAACAAGTAAACAAGACAATGATGTAAAGTCAAACGAGGATGAAAGCAAGTACTAATTCAACTAAAGATGCTTTAGAAAAGAAATTATACTTTTTAAAGAAAATAAGCGAAGATGCTTAGCAAGATAATCCTTAAGATGCAAAGTCGAAGTAAGTTGATAAAGCAAGTCTAAAAATTAGATTGTGCTTTTCTTTTAAAAGAGAAGGACCAACGGAAAGCAAGTAAACCGGAAGAAACTAAATGATGCTCAAGGGAAGCAAGTAAACAAGCAAGCAAGTAAATAGGAATGCTAAGAAGATGTAATAACTCAAGCAAGAGCCAAAGTAAGGATGAGCATGTTGGACATTCTTTTAAAGAGATGAGAAGAGCTCACTAAAGCAAGAGTAGTCCCACCGTGGTCGCCAAAAGGTGTAGGCACCCGGATGAGCCGGTGGTTTGTTTAAAAGTGTGTGTAGGTGTATGTGTGTGTGGTCTCCAGGAGCCGAAGGCTCCAAAATGTAATTAAATATAAAGTAAATAGAATGAAAAACAAGCTTGACCGTCGTACCTTTGTGAATGGGAAAGGGGGGGAGATTGTTAGGTTCTAACTTCTCCTCTCTCAGCCAGCCGAAGGAGGAGAGCTTGAGTGATCTCTTTCACTTTCGATCGGGTTGAAGCTTCACCTCGATCGATTTTACCTAAGAATGTCCTGCACAGAAACATAAAAAAAAAACAAGTGAAGGTCATTAGCTCTGGCGTGAGTATAGTATCATGCTTGGTATAGACTCTGAATCATCCAAAAGGGGATGAACTAACCGGATCGGGACGAAATACCAACCCCTATTTTTGGTAGGTTTTTAAATATATATAAAGTGCAAAATGATCTAATGCATGCCAAATAAAATGATGAAAAGTTATAAGTTGAAAATGTAAGACAAAAACTCGATCAGACGGGCAATCGGACTTCGAAAATCGTAAAATCGGCTTCTGCCCCTGCTGGTGCCCTATATATAGGGCGCTAGCTGCAGGTGCCCTACTTATAGGACGCGTTGACCAAGGTCAAAGGGCCCTGTATATGGGGCACTAAGTTTGGCTCGAGCAGATTTTCTTCCCCTCTTCACGATGTTGCTCCGGAGTGCTGGGCGGCTTCCGGGACGAAGTAGGGGCTCCTCCATGTAGACAATATGCAAATGAAGCTAGTGGTGGGTGGTTTGGATGCTGGATGAAAGAGGAGAGACGGATAGAGGAACTCAAAGTGGATAAAAACCATATTTCTAGATGATAGAACAACAGGTTTTTGGGGTTTTTGGTGGGGTGATCTCGGATCGGTTTGAAGGCTTATGCGAGGTGTAGATGGCTTAGAAACGTGGTATTGGATGAACTCTAGAGTGGTACGGAGTTGGAACCTCCTCCCAGCTCCAAATGGGGGTCTATTTATAGCCCAAAAGAGGGTACTTTGGCCATTTCCGAAAAGTAGTTCCACGCGGCAAAGCGCCCTATATATAGGGCGCCAGCATCATGAGACATGTCAAATCGATAAGACGAGTCACTGCAAGGGGTCAAATCAGCTGGTCAAGTCGATTTGATTTGGTGCCATAGGGCGCCTGGTGCCCTATAAATAGGGCGCCAGGTGCCTTATATATAGGGCGCGAGGTGCCCCATATACAAGGTGTTTTGGCCCGGTCGATCATTCTATCAATCCTCTTCGGAATGTTCCAAAAAACCTGATTCTTCCGGAAAACATGGTTCCCTTCAAATATTCTTCATGAAAACAAGAATTTAAGCTCTCCAACTAGGCCAAAATTGCGTGTCTACAATATTCTGTTTATTTATCTTATTATTATCTCCATTAGATAAAATTGTAAATTTGTTTATTATAAGATCCACTAATTTATTATTTTTTTAATTCTGATAATAGAGATTTTTTCAAAACTTTTAATTATTATTGTTATCTCTCCACTAAGTGTAGATTTTATTTTTTCCTCTGTAATTTTTAGATGTACATATTTTAACAATCCAATTTTAACTTTTCCTATGCTATAAAATTTATCTGGGATCATAAATCCTAACCCAATATATATTATTTTTCTTTCTATTGGTTGAAGAATTACATTTTCATTGGATAGGAGTGTAAAACCTAATTTTGATTTTTTTGGCATTCTATATTTTATCATATTTGATAACATAATTTTTTAATCTTTATATAAATATTCTTTAACTTCTTTATTTACTGATCTTTCCATTCAAATCATGTTAGATGATTCTTTAGAAGTTTTTCTACTATAATTTGTCTTTGATTAATTGTGAATGTAATAGTATAAGGATTTATTGTAATTGAATTATATTGGTTTATAATATCATTTTTAATAATTAGTGCTACAGCGGAGAAGTGTAGAGAGTTTTGAATTCTATATTATGTAATTCTTTATTAACATCTTCAATTGTTAATTCATTAATTTTAGTAATGCTTTCAAAGGTTACTATGTTACCATCAAATGTTATATATTATTCTATATGATTAGTTTTTTCTATATGATTTTTTATAATCTTGCTATTAATATGAGATAAAGATGCTCTAGTATCAACTATAGCATTAATCCAAATAAATTTGATTGCATTTATTTTTACTTGTACTTTATTTATAGTTGATTTAGGGTATATTTTTTGGCTATTGTCAAAATTTTATTTTTTAGATATTTATTCATACAATAGGAATATATGGGCTGTTCAACTTCTTCTTCATCAATATCTTTCATTGTTAACTTACTAGAAGGATATTATAAGTTCTTTAGTTTAATCATTTTATCATCTATGATTAATTCTCTACTTATTTAAGCTTTATTTTTTTCGTTTACGTTCTTCTAAGGCTATATGTCATTCTTTAGGTAAACTGATTTTATCTATTTTGGGTTCAATTACTTCTAAGTGTGATTGTTGATTTTCTAACATTATTATATTTTGATTTATTGGTCATGTAGGCACATCATTATGTTCAAATAAACTTGCTAATAGTTTAGTGGTTATTGTTAATGGCTTTATTCCCATTGGTCATTTCTATGTTTCTAAGTTCATAATAGATGTATAATCCTTCATCTATATTTTTGTTGTTTAAACTTAATGAGTATTGTGAAAAAATTCTAAATTTAAGATATTGGTAGATTATATTGCTTTGAATCATTCCAATTATCGATTGTACCATATTTATAAATCTTTTATCTACTATTATAATTGTTGTTGGTGAGTCAATTCCTTTTTTAAAATTTAATTTTATAGCTATATCTTTTGATCCTAAGTGTAAAAACTTTATTTTATTTTTATTTTTTTGTTTTAGCATTTGGTTTATATTTTATTTATTTATAATTTTTATATTGGTGATGGATTTGTTGATTTTTGTAGAATTTATTGTTTGTTCAAATATTTCTATTAATAAATTTTATTTTTTCCATAAGTTCCACTTTAATTTATATACTTTTTTTATTTCCCAATGTGCATTTTGATTTTTTATAGATTTCTTTATTAAAAATAATTGTCTGTTTATTTGAGTCTGCATAGTTCTCTTTTGTTCTATATATTTCAAAAATTTTAGAAGTAGATTCTTCGTCTTTGATTATTTCTTGTTTTCCATTATATAGATATATTTTATGTGATTTTGTTGACATGGATCAAATTCGTCAATTAATTCGTCAATTTCACTGTGCTATCATTATATTTATCTTCTTCTATTGAATTATATTCTAGTATTATCTTCTCATCTTCACTTTTTGTAAGTAATTCATATTTGTAATTTTCTATATCTGATAATTCATATCATATTCTTATATCATAAATTTTTTTGATAATTTTCATATCTATAATATTAATTTGTTTTCTTTTTGGACACATGTTTGCATAATGTCTTTTTTTCTCACATTTAAAACATTTACATTTTTATTAGGTTTATGTTTTAAATATTGTTGTTTTGGATTTGGTGTTTTTGGTTTATATTTTACTTGAAAATTTTTTCTTTTATAGGGGTATTTCTTTGGTTTGGCGAAGTAAATTTTTTTCCTTAACAGATTCTTATATGTTTTATTGTTCTTGTTTTTATTGGGGCGTGTTGGTTTATAGCCATATAATAAGGTTGGTAAAAAAATTTTCACAAAAATTTGGTGGGTTGGGTGAACCTGTATATTTTTGATATAAATGTATAGTTTTATTGAATGATTATATGATAGATAATTCTTTACCGTATTCTCTAAAGAAGTTTATTGCACAATTTATTCTAATAGATAGACTATCTATTCTAGTTTTTCTAATTTTTTTCTTTAAAAAGATATGATAATAATCTTTTAGTTTAATATCACTAGGGATAGAAGTTAATTAAAATATTCTAATTTCTAATGATTCCAATTTATAGGAGGTAATTTTCATACTTGTGTAGAATAGTCAGTAGAGAATTCTTCTACATAACAAATTTTAAGTAATCTCATTTTTCCTAATATTGTTTATATATCATCAATATTTATTGCATTTGGTCTAGTTGATGATGTAAAAAATTGTAGTAAAAAAATGTAGTTACATTAAAGCATTTTCAAATGAAGATTGTTCTCTTATTTCTTTTAAATATTTTTTGTTCATATTGGGACACTAATGCGTATGCAGTGCATCCTCTCATTTTACTAATTATAAAGTCTATTAAGTTTGCTACTGATAGGTTTGGATGTAAAAATTGTAATGAAAACATTGAATGACACCATTAGATTATATAGTCTGCTTTTTCATGGATAGGTATTTTATCAATATTAAAATGGTTATGTATAAAACTTAAAGCTGTATTTTCACAGTTTTATATTTTATTTTCCACTAAGGATTTTTTGTTCTCTTGGGTGTATAGGATATTTCATAATCATTCTAACTATAATATCCTCTTTGTCATTAAGTAGCTGGTCTTTTTTCATATGTATAAAATTGTAAAATTTGTTGACTATGACTTGAGGCTTAGATAGGTCTTTTAGACGATTCTCCTTGTTCTATTGTTGAAGGGTTTTGCATTACTTCTTCAGTTATATTTTTGTTAATTTTTTCAAGATTATTTAGGACTTCTTCTATATCGCTTAACTCAGTAGAAGATTGTGATTTTATTTCAAAATTGAACTTAAATATAGATGATATTTGTCATAATAATATGTATGTAATTTTTAATGTTTTAATTGCGTAATATATCTATAATATACCATATTGTAATATATGGGAGTTCATATTTTTAATGTCTATGTTTAATAGTCAACCACTTGCTTATTCTGGGAACCAAAGGTCCCTTTCTCCTTACTCAACTTTTTTCATACTCACTAAACCAATCGTTGCCTTTTACGGATGTAACTAAATTTAAAATTAGTTTTCCAATCTAGTTATATGTCATGGCCCAAAAAATATAATGTAGCAAAAAATACCAAAGTCGAGACTGTGAAAAATTAAAAGTTTCTAAATAGAACCAACTCGGAGAAAAAAAAACCTCAACTCCAAACAACTATCAATCAAACAACATAACCAATATCTTGATTCAAACAACCACAACTTGTCCAAAAACAAGTACAACTAAGTCCATCAAACAACGTAATAAGTCTGAACCAAAGAGTCTCAAATAAACAACTTAGATAATAAGTTCTACTTAAAATAAAGTCTTAAATAAACTCATAACATCTTAAAGATAAAATAATCACACATTGTCAAACTCATCTTTTGGATCGCCAAATGGACTATGATCTTCATCAAACTCCTTCTTGAGAAATGGTTTCTTGAAATATGTCAAACATATTTAATAAAGGAACATGGTGGGTTGCAAGGACTCAGTAAAACCACAAACATTTCTCTACCTTACAATATCAAAATTCTTAAATGATATACTAAGCCAAAGATCATATTATAACAATATATGCAATACTAATTCTTAATACCTAATTCAACAAATGAGATGATTTTCCATTCTTCCAATTAATTAATGATAGCATAAGACTTATGCAATGGGTAACCAATCTAAATAGGGACAATAGACAACTAAAACAACACGATAACTAAATATATTTTTATCTAACTATGGCATGAACACCATTAACATCTCACTACATGCATTTACTATATGCATCTTAATGTGAAATGATGAACCACGTCTACCCCATCACTAATTCATATGTCCAACTGCAAAATAACATTGTTTGGGTAAAACATATGCTCTATTTCAACTTTGTAGTTATATCACAGAAGTTACATTAGATTTACATATATATAGAAGTAATCAATATAGTTAACTAAATCTCGTAGTACACCTAAGCAGAGATGTACTTAGAATAAATTGTGGTATTTGAGACCAAAAGATACTCCAGACCATTCTAATCTTCATGCCTATGGACACCAACTATAGTCTTGTGAAGTGCAATTTAATCACAAAATGTAACCTAATGCATTAATCACATTTCACAAAATGCAAGCAAATCTTACTCTAACACTCACTAGTTTGTCAATTCTAACATGTCAATGCATACCACATTTAACATTGAAACAATTAACCACATGGAACATGCTCATTTAAAATACTATATGTCATATACATGCAGTCTAGACCATAAATAACAATATTCTAGCAACAATATACATGATGATGCAAATACCCCACAATAAGAAATCTTGTGTAAATAAATGGTGGGCCCATTTCAAGGGATGCCCTTTAACGTCTACTGTAGTCAAATTGTTCACCTAACGTTAGGTCTATTTTGATGAAAATTGACCACGTTACATCCATTTCTCATAGAATTCAGTGCGGAGGTATTAAGATAATATGTAAAAAGACTCTTTTGTCCTTGAAGTTGGTGGACACAAATGTTAAAAGATGTTAGTTGAAAGAATCCGTCAGAATGTGAAATAAATCAATGGTTGCACAAGTCGGACATAAAAATTTTAAGGTTATCAAAATATAGAAAAAAATCAACACGTGTCTAAAATTGTCCTAAAATACAGGTATCCAAAAAATTTAAAAAATTTAACTTATATGCATTAAAATTGACAAAAAATAGACCTAAATAGATTAAAGTCATAAAAATCTACCTACATATAAAATCTACAGAAAATATCGATGTATACATAATAAAAGTTTAAAAATTTAACCTATATGCATACAAATCGCCAAAAAGTAAAGGTGTATAGATAAAAAAACTAAAAAAATCTACCTATGTATAAAATGGGTAGAAAATAAAAGTGGACATCAAAAAATTTCCAAGAATTTATCCTGTCAGGATAAAAATCACCAAAACACTCGACATAAATGAATTAAAAAGCTGAAAAATCACATACTTACAAAAAATAGACCTATATACATAGAAAAGCATGCATACCAAGAAATTGCAATACAAAAGAAATTACCAGAACATGAACACAAAGCATGTCATATTACAAGAGTTAAAAGAAAGTGCCACACAGAGTACTTAATGTCATATTACAATGCAACATTTCAGTTTAGAAAAGTTTTACAATAACAAAAGCCAGAAATCATTCTCATCATCTTCACCCGAAAGAGACACCAGCAAGTTCCCTAGAACAAAGATCAGTCACATTCTCATCATCATCACTAAAATCCTTCAAAGTTTTAACACAGCTTGTAGCAAACAATTTTGCCATGTTCATGAGAGTTCTCAATCGTCTTATAGCAAAGCTATGCAATCTTTGAGATGACAATGTGATCGTCCTTCTCACCATAACAAGTAGTACCATCAAAATAATTTTTCATGTCATCACACCACATGAAAAATTGACACCCTTCAACCTATACAAAAAAATTATATTGGTCATATGAGAAAGAATATGAGAAGCCACAATGATTTGTGAAACCTGACTAACAATTATCTTGCACTTAATAAATTTTTTCCTAGTTCCGTTCATTTTGACTTACTTTGACCACATAATAACCAAGTCCATTGATACATCGCATGCTAGGATTTGGAGAACTACTAGCTATATCTACAACATTAAAAGAAGTCATCAACATAAAGAAGAAGCTATCAATCTAATGATATTTGATATGTGTAACGAAATGAAATAAAAAGCATACCTATTTTACTATGGGATTCCTACAAGATTGACAGTTGTGACTGGGTTGTTTTGCATCTATAACATGTGTAAGTTACCCGATTAATGAGTTTTGTGACGGAATTTTTTTTGCTTCTTCCTGATCTCTTTTTGGTCAAAAGAGGTCTCACTACAATACTTTGAAAGTCAACTTTGGTTTAATCATATTAGAGATTAGAGTAATACACACCTCATAACATTGCTTGTAAGCATCCGTTGTGTAATACATTGAACAAAAACTTTTGATATTCCCTTTGGTTTTATGAATTACGGCACAAAGAGCATGAAACTTTTAAAACTTGTCATTATTGGCATGATCATGTGTTGTTTTGTAAATCAACAACTTATGATGGTCTTGTCATTATTTCGAAGGAATTTTCATCTAAAACGTTAACAACAAAAACACAGGAGTTGTCCATCATATTCTTAATATTTTTATTAATTGAAGGATATAAAAAAGTAGTCCAAAAAGAACTGACATCCTTTCTTTTGCACTCATATTCATTATTCATATTCATATTTGGTCAACCATATGAAATATGTGAAGGCATCTTTCCTCTAACACCTATGCATTGAAAGATTCTACAGGATTTGAATACATCTCTCCAAACCTATTATCGGGAAAATATGCGTTAGCCCAATCATTTGGATTTGAATCTCCTACCCATTTCTCTGCTTTGTGTGAGATTACACCTATAGGCACATTACTTTCTGATGATCGTGTATAGTGTTAGCATATGCCACTTTGTCAAACAAAGTCAAAAGTTCAGCTTTTGTTGATCCTCTAAACTTCCCCACAACTTGCTTTGCGAAATTAGCCTTTAAATGGTGTAAACAATATACACTATAAGACTCTGGTAATATAGATAGTATAGACACAATCAGCTCTTGACATCTGTCATATATAAATGTGACTCAACAAGATGGTGATATTGCTTTTTCCAAGCATGACAAAAATCACGTCCAATTGTCTTCATTTTCTATGTCATAAGCAGCATATGCTAAGGAGAATAGATCATTTTCACCATTCAATGCAGTCACACCTAAAAGAATTCCTTTATACTTATCTTTTAAAAATATACCATCAAGAAATATCATCGATCTATATCCATATTCAAATCCTACTTGGGATGCATAAAAGCATACAAATAAGCATTTGAATCCATATTCATTTTTTAGTTGTAAGTCAACAATGCTCCTTGGGTTAGAATTATTGATTGCATCAACATACCACCATAAAGAATCAAATGAACAACATTCATCTCCCAAAACATGTTTGTTTGCAACTTCATTACCAAACCATACTTGATAATATGGTAAGTCAAGCCCATAGTCTCTAAAACCATCATTCTTAATGTCAATTGGTCTGTATAAAGGGGAATCAACAATTTTATCTACTATTAATGAGCTCACAAACTTTTCAGATGCTTTATGATGCTTTTGAGTATTAAGACCTCCCTCATAAATATGTTCATTAACTAGTTTATTTATAACAAGCTTGGGCTACTACCCACTCTAAGAGCTTGTAAAAATGATGGGTAGTGGGAAAATTTGCATTTCACAGAAAGTCTTGTCAACTCATTTCTTACAAAAGAGTAACTAAACCCCCTTGTGTAAGCACCCGAAACGAGATATCCGTAGATCTCCCTCTTCCGGCCCCTACACTTGTTTTGGGGACTTGGTGGATGGGATGTTAGTGGGTGTGGTCGCCAGGAGCCAAAGGCTCCAAAATATGGTAGAAGGAAATGAAATGAAATAGAGAAATGACCGTCGTACCTTTGGAAGTGGGGAGATTGTTGGGTTCCGACTTCTCCTCTCTCGGCCGGCCGAAAGAAAAGAGCTTAGTGAGTCCTTCGTCTTTGATCCGGTTGGAGCTCCGCCTCAATCGGATTTACCTAAAAATGTCCATAAGAAAACATAGAAACAAGTGAAAGGTTCATTAGTTCTAATGAAAGCATAGTATCGTGCTCAAATTTGAATTCAAACATGCAAAAGGAAAGAGACTAACCGGATTAGGACTAAATCCCAACCCCTATTTAGAAGGTTTAGATATGCATAAAAATGCAAATGAGTGGCTTAATGCATGCTAAATAACATGTTAATGAAAGTTAAAATGAAAGGGGGGAGTAAAAGATCGACCGGAAAGGTAAATAAACTCAAAAAAATGCAAAACGGGGTCTGCCCCTGCTAGTGCCCCATATATGGGGCGCCTGCTGCAGGTGTCCCCTTGATGGGGCGCGTTGACCAAAGTCAAAGCGCCCTATATACGGGGCACCAGGGACTGGCTTCAGCAGATTTTCTTCCCTTCTTCGCGGCGTCGCCCCGGAGTGTAGGAAAACCGCCAAGACAGAAAAAGGACTTCTTCAAGCAGCCAATACTCAAGTGAAGATGATGGAAGAGTGTTTTGGCACTAGATGTAAGATAAATAGAGTGTAGAGGCCCTCAAAGTTGGAGAAAAATCATATTTCTGAAGAAGGAAACTGCAGGTTTTTGGGTTTTTGGGGAAGGATTTTGGGATAATCTAAGGGCTTTAGAGGGTGCTATGAAGGCTTAGATTCGTAGTGGTGGATGAGATGAGGTGGGAGACGGACTTGGGGTGTCCAAAAAGCTCCATATGGGGGTCTTTCTACAGCACAAAAGAGGGTAACTTCATTCTGCTGGAATATCCCTTTAAGAAGCAACTATGATTTTTTGGGTTTTGGGTGATGGTTTTGGATGGTTTGAGAGCTTAGAAGGGGGTTGCAAGGCTTGGGATGTGTAGTGGTGGATGAGAGGAGGTGAGGGACGCCCTTGGTGTCCCCTAAACCTTCCAAATGGGGGTCCTTTTATAGGCAAGAAGATGGCAACTTTATCTGCAGAATTGTCCCATCAATCTGTCCAATCAGTTAGATCAGGTGCAGGTGCCCTATAAGTAGGGCACCTGGTGCCCTGTATATAGGGCGCCAGGGCCTGGTGCCTTGTATATAGGGCGCTTTGACCCTGGTCAACGCATATTGATCTTCTTCGAAATGCGCCGAAAAACTTGATTTTTCTGTAAAACTCGGTTCCCTTGAAAGGTTACTCAAATATTACTCATGAAAACAAGAATTTAAACTCTTCAACTAGGCCAAAAGTGCGTGTCTACACCTTGCAATAGCAAACTTGATCAAATCTTCTCTTAAATGTTCTACACTGTCAAAAAGCTGACCTTTCGAGTGAATTATATCATTCCAAAGCTCACTTCTTCTTCCATCTTTGTTCATAGAATACATATTTGCTGAACTAGCATGGTTGTTTGTGTTAACTAAAGGTACAAAATCAAAACTTAGTTAAACTAATTGGGTAGTTAAAAACCACCTATGATGATGCTAAATTGGTTGGATATTTACCTTTGGGAAGCAACTTGTTCACAATTGGATGTTGTTGTTTCTACATGAATATTTTTTATTCTCTTCCCCATGTAAGAGTAAAAATCTATTGCATTACTTAAATCTTGATCGTTCATGATACGAATAGAGCATGTGTCTTGTTTATGAATGACATATTTAAACATGACAATTTGGCTATCCAAATTCCATCTACTACAAACTTCATTTGTCATTTCATCTTTTGACATATCTGGCTTGTAACGAACAAGATAACATTTCCAATTGTAATTGAAAATAATTGAAATATTTTCTATCCAAGAAAGTGAAATAACCTCCCTTTTTCTCTACCACATAAATATAGTTGAAATTTTTTCATGGGACAACAAATTTAACTAAATTAGAAGCATTAATACAAAGATACCTTACTTGTTAGAGGGTATAGCAAAAACAATTTTTCCGGAGGAAGAATTGCTCGATATAGCTTTAGCCTAATTCGGAAAACACTCTTTAACACCTGCTTCCATGAATAAGTCAAAAATTATTATGTGAGACATGCATAGAAATATCCACCGAGGAGTGCAGTTAAATCCCCTTGAGATAGATATGAAATAATTATCAAAGAAAATTATATGAACTTAAATCCCCACTATAGGAACCTAGCAGCAATTATAAACAATACAAGATAAAAGAGACATCAGTCAAATTATGAAACATGTAAATATGAAGTTCAGTCAACTTGGTAGCATGATTTGATTCTAAAAGAGAATGACAAAATAACCATTGTAAGTTCAAGAGTACGTACATGCCCCAAATTCAATGGAATTGGATGCAGCTGTAGACAGTGTTGCTGTAGGAAGAAGGTGAGAAGAGCCCTACAATAGAGCCCTTTTGCCTTCAGTACCCAAGATCCCCCTTTCGCCTTCGGAGCCTAAGATCCCCCTTTTGTCTACGGAGCCCAAGATATGCTAAATGACCAAAGCCCTAGATTTTCTAGACAAGTAGAGCCATAGATCAAGCTTCCTACAAGAGTAGAAATTGAAATTAGAGAAGGAAGATGAGAGAAAATCTGGGCCCTACATCACCATCGCCACAATCATGTTCGATACTGTAGATATTGGTTGGAAGACTCACCTCTCATTTGAGCCCTCACAAGCCAACTATGGTTGAAATACTCACCCCTTGATAGTGTCATAGTTGAAGGAAGATAGGCTCAGCTCTGAGCCCTAGATCGCCAATGCCATCCCCAAGTCATATTCGAGCCCTCAATAGCTAACTACCGCATCTCCATGGCGTAGATAGTATCGTTGGAGGAGGAAGAAGAGCATGGCTCCGAGCCCTAGATTGCCATTGCCATCTCCATTGCCATCGTCATAGTCACCTTCCCACCCTCACTAGTAGACATACAGAGAACTGTCGAGGGTAGCCCTCACCAACTGACTATGGCATCTCTACGGCGTAGATTGTGTCATCGGAGGAGAGAGAAGAGCATGGCTCTGAGCCCTAGATTGCTGTCACCATCACCATCGCCATCACCGTAGCCGCCTTCGAGCCCTCACCCACGGACATACAGAGAACTGCCAGGGGGTAGCCTATTCATGTCTAAGGGTATTTTTGGTATCGACAATGATCGATGGATGGAAACTAGTCAATCGGATCTAACATTACACATTTAGGTCAAAATGGACTTTATGCCATACAAATTTAGTCAGCGGACTAGGCATGATGTTGACTTTGTTAATCGGATCCCAAGTCAATTTTCCCTAAAATATTTATAAGTTCACATTCTACAACTTGATTTACATAAGTAAGACACCCTCAATTTACAAGATAACATTCATAACCACTCTCATTAACCATACTTAAGAAAACAACTTACCATAAATAATTCTAAATCAACAAACAAATTATCATCTATTCTATCATAGTTTAAGCATTTAATCAACCCAATACATATATTCCAAACTATATAAAATCACTAGTTACATTCCACTAACCAAAGTTCAACTAATCATGTTTTAACATTTTAGTTAATTTTATTAAGATGATATGAGTAAGTAGAATGTTTACCTCAACCACATCAACAACTGATCGAAGTCTAAGGAGAAATGAGTATGAAATAGCAAAGATTACGAAGATAGAGTGGCAATGGCAACAGTGAAAAGTAGGTTTGAATAAGAACTCTATTCTCTTCTTACTATCAATAGAATGAGAGAATAATAGAGAGGAGATAGAGATGATATGGGGTCATGGGGCACGCTACGTGTGCCCAATTGTGGGTGGGTGTTAGGGGTGCAAACAAGCCGAACCAAGTCAAATAGTATAGTGTTCAAGCTCGGCTCGTTTATTTTACATGAATTCGAGTTCGAGCTTGAGTTTTAACGAGTATGCTGAACTCTTGTTCATGTTTGGCTCATTTATTAATCGAGCTCGAGCTCGAGCTCGAGCTTGAGTAATAGCTAGACTAAAGTGCAATCCACATTCAAACTTAAGATCGTTCATTTAACTTAAAAAATAAACTGAGTTAAATTTTTATTGAGTTGAGTTTTGAATTACGAGTATATTGGTTCGTTTGCGCATCTAGTGAGTGCAGCTGGCGGGTTTAGGGTTTAATGGGTGCAGCTAGAGGGTGGTGCACAGGGACGTAGGAGGGGCCGGCACAGGAAGGCACCGTGTCGGGCACAAGTGCTTGGGGTGCGCGGGTGACGCGGTAGGTGGTCAGTCGTCACTGGGCGGCGGCTGTCAACTTGCGTGATTTATGGCCAATAGGTATGTGGAATATTGGGTTAAACTAAAGTCAGGTTTTAATTATTAATTAACCGACTTTTAAAAAATGAGTTATAAAAACTCGACTTTCAAAAGTCAAGTTATTGAAACTCAACTTTAAACCTGCAACACGAAATGTTCCTAAGTGGAGTTCTATGGCAAAGTCGAGTTTTAGGAACTCGAATTTGCCACAGAAATATTTTTCGGTGTTTGCAGGTTTCTCGACTTGAAACCTGCAACACGCAAATATGATAGTTCTGTGGCAAAGTCGAGTTCCAGGAACTCGACTTTCAAATGGACTGTGAGTGAAAGTCAAGTTATTGAAACTTGACTTTGCCACAGAACATAAAAAAAAACTGCAGTCCATTGGACTGCAGTTTTAAAACACCTGCTACATACAATGATCCAATTTCGTTTGTACAAGAATTTGGAAGGCTCGTAAGCCTCAAATACACAATACACCACATATAACATACAATTCGGAAGGTTTTTAAGCCTTAAATACACACCCCATATAACATATAACTTGAAGAAAGCTTTTCAAGCCAATAGAATACAACTTAAATCCATTCAATAGAACACAATTTTTAACTCAATAGAACACACTTTTCAAGCCAATAGAACACACTTTTCCTACAACGGTTTAAAATTAACACACCGTTGAACTCAATTGAAAACACTTTCAGCCATTCATACCAACTCTATTCAAGACATACAATTTCACACATATCAACATATAGACATAAAATTTCACACATATATGAACATACAAACGATGGCATGTATACATTCATAGAAGATAGCATGTGAATGAATTGAAAATATGAAAATATAAGATTTTACACAGTCAAGCTGACTCCGTATTGAAAAATGTACATAAATACATTCATAAAAACTCTAGCATTCACTATCCCCTTCCTCTCCTTGGACAAAGTCCTCTTCGAACTAGCCGCCCTTCCTCTTCTTCGAGAGGTGATAATTCTAACCTATTGGGCTGGACATAGGCCACCACATTTTTGCCATGTCGACTCGATTGCATCGGTGCAGATGGAGTGGGATTCTTAATAGAGCCACGTCCTGCATACCCATAGCCGGCCTCCGTCGGAGTGATGATAGACAGATCATGCGGTCTTCGTCACACATATGTAGACGGTCTTGCTCTCGTAGATGGTCCCGCACTTGAAGGTCCAACACCTTCCCATCCATTCCAACCGAAAGGAGGTTGTAAGCGGTGTCCAGATGAAGAATGTGGTGGCTCAAAGTTGGACTCATATGATGGCATCATGATATGGAGTTTCTCGTGCATATGTCGTTGTAACTCCAAAATGTCATCCCTTGTTTGCTCAAGTTCATATGGCCTGCTCGATTGAAGCATACGTTGGATTTCATGATGTCTTTGTAGCTGAACAAAAGGTTATATGAACAATCAAATCAATATGGCTTAAAAAGAAAAAGAAAGAAATGCTCTAAAATTCTCGAAAATGTCTTACCAATTCGCATTCCACGGGACCCCTCGAATAATATTGCTTGTGAGGTTCGAAAGTTTCTTGAACAAGATACGGGACAGTTCTTTCTGTATACCATTCTTCATATTTTTATGTCACGCCCCGGATTTAATCCTGCACAGCGGAACATAATCCGACGACGTAACCGGGGGAAATAACCCCTAAAAAAATCGATTTGGAACAAATGAGACTAATATCACAATTCCCAAGATTCCTTCTAATATATCATGCTAATAATACAATCAAATAAAACATATACCAATCTATGACATAAAGATCATCTAATTGACTTCTCGAGAATCGATCCACCACGCTTCTGCTGCGCCAAACCTGATTACCAGAAAATTGATAAGAGGATTGAGATGAGTACGACGACTCGGATAGCTAGAAGGCCCTAGATGTTAATTAAAATAGGTACCCCAAACCTACACCAATTATATACAAATATATATATACTAGTCAATATATTAGATATATGACTTAATCCACACATTTTTAAACCTTCAACCAGCACCTAGGATTACCCCGATCAGCACCTATATGCACCATAACCTGACCTAAAAAGATGTTATGAACATATGCATAGACACCTATATATGCTCCATAAAATGATGGACTATAACCGAGACATTTACTTTACATCATGCAACATATTATGATAAGAGATAAACAAGTAAAGTGCATCACTAGACCACCTATACCATACCATGAAATAATGCACCTATCCTCTAAGAAGAACCACACCTTTTTCTTATTAGCAAGGAATGCGTCGTCTTGCCACCTCAACCAGCTACCACTAGATCTATCATATATAGCAGTACCATATAGCTAAACGAAATCCCATAGTGCACCTAGGCAGTGGTGGCACAGGGACAAACCGCGGTATCCGGGATCGAAGGATGCATCGGACTGTTCTAACCTCCGCTGCCCTCAGGTCACGACTAACTAGTCTGGTGTAGCTATTTTCGTCATAATTTCAATGCATCATGCATCCACCTCAATCATGCCATGCCATGATACACTTATGCAAGATCAAATGATATAAACTATACCATGAAATGAATAAACATACCACCGATGCAAATAGCATGATCAACCACACCTAAACAACCTATGCACGATCTAGAACCATAAAATGACAAGAATAAGTAAAGACTAACATGATAGGAACAGACCCAATCAGACCCTATCACCTAAATTAATGACAATGACATAGCCAAAACAAGTTTAATAATGCTAGCTAAAACATTAATTAATCTTGTTAACCTATCACTACACCTATGCAAAGGGATTAACTAAAAAAGGTAACAAAGATTAGCCTAATAACATGCTAAATCGGCTAATTAACTCAATAATTATCACTACAAGTCATGAAGGATTAAATAGAAATTTAATGATAATTAATAGACACGTCAAGGATGCCTACCGGAATGATGCTGGAAGAGTTGGAAACCGACGACCAAATACGATACCGAACGTTGACGACGCGGTGCATAAATCGAACAAACTCAAACAAGTTATCTCTCTCCACCAAGGCTGCTGGAAAGAAATAGAATATAGGTATGCCATGGGATCAAGAGAAAAACAAGAGAAATTCTAATAAAAAACATATCACCGATAAATAAGAGAGAGAGAGAGAGAGAGAGATGGTGCTCACGGTGGCCGATAGGGGGGCGGGGTGCATGGCGCACACGGGACATGGCGCACGGTGGAAGGAAAGCTGTAGCACGGTGGCTGACGTGGTGAGCGCGCGGCGGCCGGCGGTGGGGGTGCAACGGCGCGCGCGGCGGCTGCGCAAGCGGGTGGCCGCGCGGCGGGGGGTGGCAACCGGTGGGGGGGGTGGCGCGGGGCTCGCGCGGGATGCGGCAGCAGCGGCATCGCGCTGGTGGGTGGCGCGCGCGGGAGGCGCGGTCGCGATAGGGGGGCAGAGATCGCGGCCGGCCGAGGGCGGCGACGATGCGCGGTTGCGCAGGCGGCTGGGCGGCGGGCTCATCAGGCGATGGGGGGTGAGGCATTGCGCGCAGGGTGGTGGTCGTGTGGCACAGGGAGGACACAAGATCGGCAGGGGTGGCGCAGGCTTGCGCGGGCGGGAGGCGTCGCGAGGCGGGGCTGCGACTTCGGCTGGCGATGAAGGAGGCATGCGGGCAGAGGCGGCAAGGCCACGCGGCGGTGGCCGCAGGGAGGCCGAGGCACGGAATGGGGGCCGCGGGCAGCCCAACAGAGGAGAAAATTCGGAGGAGAGAAAACGGAAAGGAGGGGGAATAGGAACGACAAGGGGGGTGAGAGATATAAATTGCATTAAACATAATTAATCTCACATCAATTTTTAGTAAATATTATTTAATAATAATAGAAATACCTTAACGTTACAATCTATCTTCCTAACAAAAAATTTTGCCCTCGAAAATTCAACCGGACTCGCCAAACAATTGCATCCTTCAATGTATCTAATTATTCCCCTCTATCTAATCTACTCCCCATCTACCACTTTTCCTAAACACATCTATCTATCAAACTATCTATCTACATATCTATCTATCATCAATCTATCTAAATATGTCTATCTTAAATAAAATATTTCTAAAATTCCACCTTATGACCGAATATTGGTATGTATTGACGAATCTTTCTATCTACATATCTAACAATCTAAATTATCTATATACCGTATATATCATCCAATCACATAACCTTAAGACCTTAATTATGAACATCCTTAATCTGAATTATTAATATACCAACTCAAAAAAAATTTTGTAGACCATTATGATATGGATCAAATATCCTTTACAAAAATATTCAATAAACCAATAATCCCTACATGGTACAAATTTAATAATCATGTCTAAAATTGGTAAACTTAATCCTCTTCTATCTAAAATTTCAATATTCTAAATCTGAAATTTTAACATCGTAACATACTAAATGCCATCAATGATGCAACATAATCATCCAATTGATGATCTAATCATAATCTAAATATCAAATTTAATTGATCAATATCTTATCTAAAGATCATCACTCCGAATGACTTGATTCACCAAATTCTCAACGTAGGATTTAACGTATTGATCTTATCCACAAATAAAGTTAGAAAAAATTTCTTCCCATTAATGTCTTCTCATTAAGGCTACTGCAGTTCCTATTCCACCTCATAGCTAAACCTCACAAAAGAATGATGCCTTATGATGAAATATATCTCAAGCTTATTGCAATCCACTTATCCAATCAATGTAATTGTTCTTAGCCTCTATATCCTTCATATACATATGATCTCAAATATAATCAACTCATAGCATCTATATGATATATGTCCACAAGATAATCAAATCTCTAACTTCCAAAGTAATTCTAATGAATTTACTACTTTTGACAATATTAACATCACCTAAACAATAATGATTCAAACTTTAAACAAGTATATCTACCACAATATCTTTTTGTCTAAAGTTGTTGCTATCAAATTATAATCAAGAATTTATCTCTAATCTTCATCATAAAAATATTATCTACTTATAATCACATATAATCAACAAAATGATTCTCACTTTCAATGAGTTCTCAACTCCCCTAGTTTACAAATCCATCTCAATATCACTCTTACATGATACATTCTCATTCTCATTCTATCTCTATCTAATCTAATAAAAGATCACTTCCAATAGGCCAAAGTCTAACTCCACATAAGATCAACCTATGATTGGTCACACCATATAATTAAAATGATCCAGAATCAAGATTTGGCTAGATTGATCAAATAAGATATAGCGAGATAAAGAGTTCAACATTTGAGCATAAAGATGAAAGATCATGATAGAGGAGTGTATAACTATAATATTAATTAGTAGATAGCACCTGACCAACCCTTAACTATAATCATATTCAATCCATCTTTTAATTCTCAAACTGATACTAGCACCTGAATATCACATCCTTAAAATTTACACTTGGTTAGTATTTCATCCTTGATAGCACAAAAAAGGTATTATTCATTCAAAAACATGCTAAAATTCTCTTAATCTTACTTTGAAATTTCAAATTGATAATCTCATTCCTATGCCTCATACCACACATTGATATTCCATCAATTAACATACAATGATAAATCGGATTTAATCCTAGATAGACAAAATAAATCATTATCATCATCCCATATAGATTATCCAATTAAATCAATTTGAAGATTCACTAATCTATCATTTATCTATTGATCATATAATATCATCATAATTCCAACCATTGATTTTACCACCAATCCAAATCACTCACCATGTTAAATCTGAAAATTCAAACTTAAAGTATAAACCAACCGAACAATGATTATGCATCATATATCAATCATTCGATAATCTAATATACAAATCAAGAATCTTACCTTAAGATTGATAAAAGAAATTCTTTATCAAGTCAAACCACAAGATCAATCAAATTTGAAATTCAGTCATCACAGATTAATTATTCAATTTAAAACTTTAATGACTTGATCACCCTATAATGATAAAACCCAATAAATCCAATTTGATAATCTGATCTTATAAACATAAATCCAAACTCCAAGATCCACAAAATCTGAAAATTAAATCATCATAAAATGATATCAGTATTTATCCAATGTAAACCTATAATAATCCAACATCAAACTTCTATGTCATTCAATCTAATAGACAACCTAAATTATTCAGTCTGCCCAAGATCATTTTCATCCAAGCATCAATTTCCATCTACTCCAAACCGATATCATAAACTCGGGCTAGTCAAAAATAGACCTTAAGGCCGAGTTAATGCTCTGATACCAAGTTGTCACGCCCCGGATTTAATCCTGCACAGCGGAACATAATCCGACGACGTAACCGGGGGAAATAACCCCTAAAAAAATCGATTTGGAACAAATGAGACTAATATCACAATTCCCAAGATTTCTTCTAATATATCATGCTAATAATACAATCAAATAAAACATATACCAATCTATGACATAAAGATCATCTAATTGTCTTCTCGAGAATCGATCCACCACGCTTCTGCTGCGCCAAACCTGATTACCTGAAAATTGATAAGAGGATTGGGATGAGTACGATGACTCACTAGACACCCCATCATCCGCCAAATCGGATAGCTAGAAGGCCCTAGATGTTAATTAAAATAGGTACCCCAAACCTGCACCAATTATATACAAATATATATACTAGTCAATATATTAGATATATGACTTAATCCACACATTTTTAACCTTCAACCAGCACCTAGGATAACCCCGATCAGCACCTATATGCACCATAACCTGACCTAAAAAGTTGTTATGAACATATGCATAGACACCTATATATGCTCCATAAAATGATGGACTATAACCGAGACATTTACTTTACATCATGCAACATATTATGATAAGAGATAAACAAGTAAAGTGCATCACTAGACCACCTATACCATACCATGAAATAATGCACCTATCCTCTAAGAAGAACCACACCTTTTTCTTATTAGCAAGGAATGCGTCGTCTTGCCACCTCAACCGGCTACCACCAGATCTATCATATATAGCAGTACCATATAGCTAAACGAAATCCCATAGTGCACCTAGGCAGTGGTGGCACAGGGACAAACCGCGGTATCCGGGATCGAAGGATGCACCGGACTGTTCTAACCTCCGCTGCCCTCGTCATAATTTCAATGCATCATGCATCCACCTCAATCATGCCATGCCATGATACACTTATGCAAGATCAAATGATATAAACTATACCATGCAATGAATAAACATACCACCGATGCAAATAGCATGATAAACCACACCTAAACAACCTATGCACGATCTAGAACCATAAAATGACAAGAATAAGTAAAGACTAACATGATAGGAACAGACCCAATCAGACCCTATCACCTAAATTAATGACAATGACATAGCCAAAACAAGTTTAATAATGCTAGCTAAAACATTAATTAATCTTGTTAACCTATCACCACACCTATGCAAAGGGATTAACTCAAAAAGGTAACACAGATTAGCCTAATAACATGCTAAATCGGCTAATTAACTCAATAATTATCACTACAAGTCATGGAGGATTAAATATAAATTTAATGATAATTAATAGACACGTCAAGGATGCCTACCGGAATGACGCTGGAAGAGTTGGAAACCGACGACCAAATACGATACCGAACGTTGACGACGCGGTGCATAAATCGAACAAACTCAAACAAGTTATCTCTCTCCACCAAGGCTGCTGGAAAGAAATAGAATATAGGTATGCCATGGGATCAAGAGAAAAACAAGAGAAATTCTAATAGAAAACATATCACCGATAAATGAGAGAGAGAGAGAGAGAGAGAGAGAGAGAGAGATGGTGCTCACGGCCGATAGGGGGGCGGGGTGCATGGCGCACACGGGACATGGCGCACGGTGGAAAAAAAAGCTGGCGCACGGTGGCTGACGTGGTGAGCGCGCGGCGGCAGGCGGTAAGGGTGCAACGGCGCGCGCGGGTGGCCGCGCGGCAGGGGGGCGGCAACCGGTTGGGGGGGTGGCGCGGGGCTCGCGCGGGGATGCGGCAACAGCGGCGTCACGCTGGCGGGTGGCGCACGCGCGCGGGAGGCGCGGTCGCGATAGGGGCGAGAGATCACGGCCGGCCGAGGGCGGCGACGACGCGCGGTTGCGTAGGCGGCTGGGCGGCGGGCTCGTCAGGCGATGGGGGGTGAGGCAGTGCGCGCAGGGTGGTGGTCGCGTGGCACAGGGAGGACACAAGATCGGCGGGGGTGGCGCAGGCTTGCGCGGGCGGGAGGCGTCGCGAGGCGGGGCTGCGACTTCGGCCGGCGATGAAGGAGGCATGCGGGCAGAGGCGGCAAGGCCACGCGGCGGTGGCCGCAGGGAGGCCGAGGCACGGAATGGGGGCCGCGGGCAGCCCAACAGAGGAGAAAATTCGGAGGAGAGAAAACAGAAAGGAGGGGGAATAGGAACGGCAAGGGGGTGAGAGATATAAATTGCATTAAACATAATTAATCTCACATCAATTTTTAGTAAATATTATTTAATAATAATAGAAATACCTTAACGTTACATTCTATGTTTGTGATACAATATCAATCTCCTCACGAGGTGATTCATAAATAAATTCTTCCCAATGATTCCACCAATTAATCCAATATACATAAACTTGAGTCCAAGCGGTACCCCATCGACTACGTCCATCTTTGCGTTCATATTGTTTTCTATTACGCGGCGTTGTTTGGACGAGGCTGAATTGCCGAAGTACACGATCCGGTGCATGGACCTCCATGACCGAACAACAAAGGAGGGGTACCGAGGCTAGCCAAATTTGGGTGTTTTCTATCGACACAGCAGGAATAGTTTCCAAAATTTGTGGTGTATAAGGCTCCCATGTAATCTAGCAATTCAAAGAAATGAAAATACAAGTTATCAACTTTTGCATTTCTTTATAAATAGGAAAAAGCAGTTACCACATTACATAGACTAATATTACTCTCAACTTAAGATAACAACTGACTCATGGATGCTTGATTATAAGTCTGTGGATTCCAAGTAGAAGATCCAGCCTGAGTTGTGGTGTCGAGACATTCTTTTACAATATACAGTAGGATATCATCGACCTCAACACATCTCGTCAACAGAGTTTGAGTTGTTGATTCATCGACAATCTCATTGACACCATCAAAATAATTGTACACTAAATTCAAATAAATTGATCCAAGGTTACACCCAATTGCATCGAATATATAACTCTTGAGATCTTCATAACTAGCTCTTCGCAATATCTTAATATTGCGTTCATATCCACTATAATAATAAGCATAATCGTTGCTTATTGAAAGCATATCATCAAACATTATACGAACATTGATGATCCGAGATGCCATATCTTTAAATTTTCTACGAGTAACCTAAAAATATCAAACTGTTAATTTTCTAACTTGCTATATCAAGCCATTGATTATTAACTACATTTTGAATTAGAAGTAGCCCCATTTAAAGTACCCCCATTCAAAGTAACATCATTTAAAGTAGAAGGACCATGAATTGCAAAATCGGATGATCCGGATCCATCTCGGTCAATTCCGGCCGGAACTACCAATTCGGCTGGGACTCCCGACTGGATCGGTCGGAATCGACTTGATCAGTCAATCCTCAACCGATCTAGGTGGATCAATTCGGGAATTGGTCGATCCGGATCGATTCCATAGAACCCGAAAAGGTCTAGCATTGGATCAATTCAGAACCCCCGCGACCTCACTGTGTAGGTTGATTTGTGAGTACTCTGCACCCACTGATCCTGATCCGATTCTGTGATCCTTGACGACTACACCCATCTAAAGTACCCCATTTAAACTAAAATCCCCCAAATATAATTAGGTAATGTCTAACTAAAGAATTCTAAAACCAATTTTTAATTAAATAAGAATATATTACTAAGGAGAAAGTAACCTAAAATAACTATAATTAAACAACATCTAAAAATAGATTACTTCGGAGGAACTAACTTAAAATAACTATAGTTAAACAACATCTAAAAATAGATTATTTCGAAACTAACCTAAAACAACTATAATTAAACAAAATTTCTAAAACAACTCTAAATAAACAATATTTCAAAAACTAAACACTAAATAAACAACACCTAATAAACAATATTTCTTAAAACAAACTCTAACCAAATTTAAGTAATTCACGCAATAAAATCAAGATTAACTATTATTAAGCAAACACTAACACTAACAAAAACCAAACACTAACAATAAATTAAGCAATAAAAAATGTGATTTTACCTTCCCTTCTAATCGATACCGATTAAGCCCTAACGTTGGATGCTTTCACCTAGTCGATTTTGAAACTGTCGGAGCCCTCCTCCGGAATGCTTGCCGTCCATCCACCTCTTCAGCCATATCCGTCCCGCCAGAAAATCGCCGTCCACACTTAGCCTTCCCCACCTCGGCGCCATAGCTGCTGCCGCAAAAGCACGCCGCCGCCATCCGCCGTACACGCTGTTACCGCCGTGGAGTCATGCTGCCACCGCCACCGCCACCGCCGCTGGGGAGTCACGCCGCCGTCGTCGCCCAAGTCAGTCGCCCTCGCCAAGGTAAATCGGCCGCGGTAACAGGTAGAAGGGGAGAAAAGGTTTTACGTGCGGTTAAGTGTAGGACACAAGTCAAGTTTTATAAATTCGACTTTACAAGTTGAAAGTCGAGTAACACAAACTCGACTTTCAAGGCCAAAATTTACTCACTTAACAGTCATTAATATACGTCGAGCGGGTCAGAAATCGACTTTCTTCATAAATCAAGTTTTCAAAACTTGACTTTGATCAAACGGTACTAGCTAGTTCTACCATAAAAACTTTTAGCGTGCTAATTTTAAAATTAAAAAAATGTGTTATATTAAAAAAAACTCCCGCAAGCGGGTGCAGCCGATGGACGGTGAGACTAGGTGATGTGGTGGCTGTTGCGCGTGGACACGGGGGCAACGGGGGCCGAAGGTGGCCACAGCGTGCAGATGCGCGGTCGGGCGAGAAGCAGCGTCAATGCGGCGTCGGCCGTTGGACGTGCTGGCGCGTGCCCGAGAGGAAAAAGAGGGGGATGGGGCGACACTCAGAGTAGAGGAAAAAGAAAGAGTGAGTGCTTGGGCTGCCGTGCGTAGGGATGTCAACGGGTTGGATACGGGTTGAATAATAGTATTATCCATATTCGTATCCTATATAAAAATAAGTATCCACTTACTGTTCGTTAACTATCGATAATGAGTGTATCTGCGAACCGCATTGTAATATCCGGTTAAAAATAGTTTACGGTCGATTAACGGTCAATTAACGAATATATAAGCATTACTAGAAGGTACCTAATATACACACAAAAAATGTTAGCTTCCTCCTAACACGTATACTTAAATATCATAGTAAGATAATACAAAGATATCATGCATACTAGCACCATGAAGTAAATATTTGCCAAATAATATACCTTCGCAACAAAAGTAGGAAATGAACTTGACCTATGATCCAAGATAACTAAGTAACATGGATGATTGCATACAATGGCCCACGTCTATCAAGTTCATGAGAATGTTCCAAGACGAGAGCGAGAGAGGGGTGACAGTGCTGCGGGTGAACCAGAGGAGAGAGAGAGTTGGGAGCCTTGCAGGCACTACGCGGACGCGGACGTCGCCAGGTGCAACAGTGCAGCCGAGGTCACACCAGCCACCCAAAACCAACAGGTCCATGACGTAGCCGCTGGCCGCCATGTCAAGGTAAAGGTGCAACGATGCAATAGGTAGGGCGTCGGGCAAGGAAGAAGGAACAGGCAGAAGTTGAAAGGTCGGACTCGGGGATTCTCACAAATTAATTTTAGGATTTTTGAGATGTTGATATATTTTCAACCGTTGGATCAAGCTTTACTTAACGGGTTTGGAAACGGTTTATCGGATTCAGTTTATATTGTATCCGTGACCGTATCCGTTAAAAAGATGGATAATCAATAAACGGCTAAGGATACCCTATTCGGAAATTTTCGATGCTCCTTTAACTGTCCATTAAGTTAACGAACGGGTCGGATAATTGGATAATCCGCTACCATTGACATCCCTAGCCGTGTGCGGCGAAAAGAGAGCAGGGAAGAGAGAGACGCACGGCAGGTTACAGAAGATGGAGGGAGAGAGGGAGAGAGAGAGGGGGGGTCGCTGGGTTTTTTGTTTAAAATCTTTTAAACCCCCGGAGGCCGGCTTCTGGGAGGCAAGTCGGAGCATTTCTCCGACTTTAAAGTCGGAGTTGTGAACTCCGACTTTGAATACAAGTCGGAGTTCTTAACTCCGACTTGAATCCTCCCAGAAAACCCCCCAGAGGCCGGCTTCTGTGAGGCAAGTCGGAGCATTTCTCCGACTTTAAAGTCGGAGTTGTTAACTCCGACTTATCTGCAAAGTAGGAGTTTAGAACTCCGACTTGAATCCTCCCAGAAAACCTTCGGAGGATGGCTTCTGGGAGGCAAGTCGGAGCATTTCTCCGACTTTAAAGTCAGAGTTGTGAACTCCGATTTTGAATACAAGTCGGAGTTAACAACTCCGACTTGAATCCTCCTAGAAAACCCCCGGAGGCCGGCTTCTGGGAGGCAAGTCGGAGCATTTCTCCGACTTTAAAGTCAGATTTAAAAAATCCGACTTGTATGCAAAGTCGGAGTTCAAAACTCTGACTTTCTGTAAAAGTCGGACATTTACAGTCCGACTTTCTGGCAACTAAAATTTTAAGAAAAGTTTAAAAGTTTTGTTGCTGTGCACCTGTACAAAAACGTACACATATACAAAATACTATACAATGAACATGTCCCATCATACATACACACACACCAATGAACCTGTCCATGTTGTATACATACACATCATGTAAATTCATCCATCCCAGTATAGATCCATGTTTTCCTACAACATGTCATACAATCTGCCAATACAACATTTCCATCTCACCCATCCATACAAAATAACAAAAAGTGGCCACAGAGGCCGGCTTTCATACAAATATCAAAAAAGTATCCATACAATGCGAGTCCATCCAAAAAAGATATCCATCCATATAAAAAAAACATCCATAGAAAACATATATACATACAAAGTAACAAAAAAACAACCATACAAATGTGATCCAGTCACTTTCGACGTTTTGCAACAGCTTTTTTCTGACGAACAAGCCGTTGTCTTCGTTCTTGTTCTTTTTCTTCCTCTTTGTGGTAGGATGGTCTTATGCCGTATTTCAGTTGCACCATATCCCTGATTTCTCTTGGCATGATGTTTAAACGAGCCCGAACAATGGGCATAATTAAACGAGCTATCGTCGTGGAACCCAATTGTTTGTGAGTTGTATTCTGACTAGGAGTTCTACAACTATGACTCTCATTGAACTTCATTACTTTCCATAAACCACCAACTCTTTTACTTATTGACGCGTGTAATCTCCACTGACAGCCCTGCTCTTTTTGGTGACATATTAATGTCAAGAGAGACTTGGTTGATCTATCAGTACGGTATTGAACGTTGCGCTTCACTGACCACTGAGATATGGCATGAATTACATCCTCTTTAGAAGTAAAAATATCTCCTTCTGCTATATTCTCCACATTTTCTCCTTCACCTCTAACTACGGGTGCCATATCTTCGCATTCAGATTCATGTTCCTCATCATCCACGAAGTGATTACTGGCAACCGCATTGTTTATCCAACTTGTATCTTCAGCGTCGTGAAATTCATCGACAAATGATATACTGTTAACCATTTCAAAAGTGATGTTCTCATTGTCACGATGAGTCGTCATATGCTTCGTCTGACTCATGTTGTTCGTTCATATCAATTTCACTTGGAGATTGTGTTGTTCCGACATTGATATATTGTGATAACAACTGACTCATCGTCGGTTGATTTTGTGTGTATGGATCCCAACTTTCACAGTGACCATGTGTAACGTATGATGGATAAGTACTCCTATTGTTTTCATCCTCTGATGACATTTTTCTAATAAATTGTAACTCAGTTATAATGGAAGTTGTCAAAATCATCTAACTCAAACAACATGGACTTTAAATATGATCGTAATATGATCAAACCACATGGAAGTTGTCAAAATCATCTAGCTTGATAACACAATATAGATGTTATACGTGGCCTTTAAATATGATCATAATATATATTCTTCGACCACCTCCATGGTTTGTCCCTTTAAACCCATTAACCCTTTACACACATGGATAACCATATGATATAAATAAAAAAACCTAACATGTTCACCCTGATTGACAATACATAAGGAATTCAGATTTAATCTTTCTCATACAACGGGAATCTACTTCTGATGGCAAGTTAAAACAAGACACCTTCCAGTGTCCCATGGTCAGATCAACAAGGAGAACTCAGAAAACAAGGCCAAATTATTGAAAGAATGGAAGAGAAAGAAGGAAGAATTAGGGGTAACGACGTCATGCTCGCCTTTGGTACTCCTGAAAAACAAATCTTAATTGAACCCATCTTTGCCCAATGGATACAATCCACTCATGGTAAGACTTCATATGGGTTCGATGTACTCTTATCTTCAACGAATGGTCCAGCATTTAATGCCGGTAAAAGCATATGGTTACCAGGATGGTTGAATGCTGTTAATGAAAAGAGTAATTCACTCTTCTTAACGATAGGTCCTGGAGATTTCTTGGTTCATCATGCTATTGCTCTAGGTTTGCATCCGTGGACCTTGATTTTAGTAAAAGGTGCTTTATATGCATATTACATTGGATGGGTTACTTTTTATTGGCATTGGAAGCATATTACATTATGGCAAGGTAATGTTTCACAATTTAATGAATCCTCCACTTATTTGATGGGATGGTTAAGAGATTATCTATGGTTAAACTCTTCACAACTTATTAATGGATATAACCCATTTGGTATGAATAGTTTATCGGTTTGGGCGTGGATGTTCTTATTTGGACATCTTGTTTGGGCTACTGGATTTATGTTTTTAATTTCCTGGCGTGGGTATTAGCAAGAATTAATTGAAACTTTAGCATGGGCTCGTGAGCGCACACCTTTGGCCAATTTGATTCGATGGAGAGATAAGCCGGTGGCTCTTTCCATTGTACAAGCAAGATTAGTTGGATTGGCCCACTTTTCCGTAGGTTATATATTCACTTATGCCGCTTTCTTGATTGCCTCTACATCATGAAAATTTGGTTAATTTAGTTATTTATTTTATGTACTGTATCGGCAAGAATTTCATTCTTTTTCTTTGGATGGAGAAGGGGATTCCCCTTCTTATATTTCTACATCTAGGATCTGAACTGTATCATTGATACAAAAATAATAGGAACTGAACATTATGGCAAAAAAAAGTTTGATTGAGAGGGAGAGGAAGAGGCAGAAATTTGAACAGAAATTTTAGATTTTTTTCTAAAACCAATCAATTCAAGGATACGTGCTAAACTAAGTTCTATACGATTTTCAAATTTTCGGATTTTTCACCTCTTCAATCCTCCGCGCGGATGCAATAGGTGGGATGTCGCCGCCGGTGGATGCACCGGTGAGGTTGCCTCTAGATGACGACGGTGAGGATGGTGAGGAGTGAGGTCGCCGGCGCCGCTCAAACCCTAGGAAGAAAGACGCCGCAGCCGTCGCCGCCGCCGCCGGAGAAAGGGGCCGGTGCCGTCGCCGCCACTGGAGAGAAAGAATGAGGCGCCGCTGCCGCCGCCGCCGCCGCCGGAGAGGAATAGGGAGAGCCGCCGCCGCCGGAGAGGAAATGGTTAAGGGTAAAAACGCGCACGGGTAGGGTAAGAATGGACAGCGGGGGGTAAAAGGTAAAAAAAAGTCGGACTCACGAAACCTGACTTTAAAGTCATATTTTTTTAGTCCGACTTTGGTGTCCGACTTTCAACTTTGACCGAACGATTGTCCGACTTCTTCATAAGTCGGAGTTGGAAAATCCGACTTTCGTCAAACTGCGTTAGTTCCGCAATTTTAAGTTTTACCGCGTTACTTTTATAAAATAAAAAAAACTATGTTATTTAAAAAAAACTATGTTATTTAAAAATTCCCCCGGGAGTTATTTTTTAAAAAACTCCCCACCTAGCCGCCATCGTCGGGCGCACCCTCTCGCTGTCTCCCTCTCTATGAGCCTCGGCCATCCGTCGCCGATGCCGCCTCGCCGCCGCGAGGCATTGCCGTCGTCGCCGTTCACCTCCGCCGTCTCCCTCTCTCTTTCCCGCGGTCGCCACCGCGAGCCGTCACTGCGCCCTCATCCTGCTCTCTCTCCCCAGGCTCTCGCTCTCTCTCGCGCTGCTGCCATCCGCCTGCGGCACTCGCGCTCACGACCACCCGGCCACCTGTCGCTGTCTCTCTCTCACGCTCCCGCGAACTGTTGCCGCACCCTCGCCGCTCTCTCCCTCTCTATTCTCTCTCTCTCTCTTTCTCTTCCGCCTCTGCCCGCGGCGCCACCTCATCTCTCTCTCCCCCGCCCCCTCCTGGCTCGCTTCCTCTCTCTCTCTCATGCTATTGCTGCCATCGCCTTTCCCCCCTATCGTCCGTGCCCCTTCGCACTCTCTCTCTCTACCTCGCTCACTCGGTCGCCCACCGCGGCATCGCCGCACCTCCACCCCCTCGTCTCTCTTTCTCCACTGGGTGCACCCCGCGCGAGCGCGGCACCCGCACCCCTCACCCCCCCTCTCGCTGTCTCTCTCTCTCTTCCTTGTTGCTCTCGCGAACACGGCACCCCCCGATCAACTATCGTCTCTGCCGTCGTCGCCTGGTCCGACCCTCCCACTCTCGATTGCTCTCTCTCTTGCCCTCACCGCCTCCTGCCTCTCGCGCCAGCCGCGCAAAGACCCCCCTGGTTATCGACTCCGCCTGGCTCTCTCTCTCTCCTCCTCCCTCCTCTGCGTCCTGCACAGCACCTGACCGTCGCCCCTGTTTTCCCCCATCCGTGTGAGCTCCCCGCCGTTGCCGCTTCCACCCTGTACGCGCCAGCAACTTAGCGCAGCCGTACCCTAATGTTGTGGCCGGCACGCCATCATCGTCCGATCGCCGTTGTCAAGTGCCGTGCGCCAGCACCTTAGCACCGTGTGTTCCTCCTTTTAACGCCTTTCAGGTAGGCATCCAGACGTGTCTAATATCATTAAATTTAATATTTAAAATTTACCAATCACCTTTAGATGTTGATTTAAATATATTGGTGAATATTAGATGTGGTGATTGTTCATGTTTAGACGTCTTATTAAATTTGGTAGATGCAGGTTACATGGATCCTGATTTTATTAATCAATTGATCTTAATTATTGATTAGCATGTGCCGTAGAATTTAAATTGCATAATTTGTGAATTTGATATGCCCTTGTTGATTAACCCGATTGGGTCTTTGTTAATATTTATGGTTGCATATCAATTAGATTAGTTAGAGTTTTAGATTAATAAATAAACCTGATTATCTAGCATTTTTCATCAATTTTCATATTGTTGGCAAGTTAGTTTGATGTAATGTTTATGTCAGCATATTTCATGCATGCAGGTGTTAAATGCATTTGTTAAACATCATAGATAGAATGTTATTGGCATGTGGTCATGTTATGTTAAGTAAATATGCATTTTTTTTATAGATGGTTAAATGCATTAGATGTGCATATTCATATTAGTGGTTATAATTTGCATAGCAATTGACATGGCATGGCATGGTATGGTATGGTTGGAATGAATGCATGTGTGCATTAATTGAAATGGAAGACTGAGCTACACCAGACTAGTAGTCGAGCCCGTGGCCAGCGGGGATTAGAACAGTCCGGTGCATCCTTCGATCCCGGATACCGTGGTTTGTCCTAAGTGCCACCACTGCCTAGGTGCACTAGGGGACTTAGTTTACTACATATTACTGCTATATATGATAGATCTGGTGGTAGCAAGTTGAGATGGCAAGACGACGCATTCCTTACCAATAAGAAAAAGATGTGATATTATATTAGAGGATAGGTGCATCTATTTCATGATTCACTGTATTTGGTCATTAGATGTGCATTAGTTTGTCTTCATCGAATTGAGTTGCATAAGATGCATGATGTCTCATCTGTTGTGGTTTCATCATATAGGTCCGGTAACATGTATTTATGCATGTTTTATTCTTTCAAGTTAAGTTCTTCTTTTGATATTTATAGGTGCTGATTGGGTCTGATTAGTTGGTTGTTGGTAGTTTAAAAATATGTGGATAAGCCAGATAATTATCATATTGTTAGTTCTATACATATATAGAACTAGTGTGGCATTGAGTACTTATTTAATTATCATTTAGGTGTACCTATTATCTGATTCGACGGATGAAGGGGTGTCTACAGAGTCGGTGTGACTCATCCCAAATCTTTTAACAATTTTCAGGGAATTAAGTTTAGCACAGCAAAAGTGTGGTGATCTGGTTCTCGAGGATTTAGTTGGAGGATTATTAGGTATTCTTTTTGACTGGTATATGAATTGGTGTATCGTGGTATGATTTCAGTTTATTGAATTATTTGAATTATGTATTCGATCCTGGTTTTAGTCTTCAACTTTCCAAACTGACGTAGTTAAGGGGTTATTTCCCTGGTCGCGTTGCCGGATTAATTCCGCTGCGTATATGAAAATCCGGGGCGTGACAATTATGTTATATATCTTCTATTTATATCCGTAACAACCCACATGACTTACGAATATACGACATGATCCCTTGTAGCCATATTTTGTAGTCATCACACAACATTGTGAACCCAACATGCTACAATAATTGGAGCAAGTTGGGTACAAAATTAACCTTAACTTGGAGATAAACTTACAAAACTAAATCTTGTACCAAGTAAACTCGAAAGAACCCTTTATTTTGGACCAAGAAAAAGAAATCTTGCATAATATTTACTATCAAGCAAGATAATTGTATATTTCTAATGAACATTACTACATTAGAATGAATAAGATATAGAAAAAAATTAGAAAACCATAAGCACCTAATACAACAAAGTTGTACAAAGCCAATGATTAGGAGTTCAGAACTACATATGTGATGAGATACAGAGAAAAAAATAGAACATCTATGAGCGGTGATATTTTATTCACCGTTGATATTAAGGTGTTGTAAAAAAATGAACTTTCCATCTTAGGCTCCGTTTGATTAGGCTTATTGAAACTCTTAACTCTGAATCGGTCAGTGTACAGATGTTTAGGAACGTTTGATAAAATAGCTGAACCCCCCTCTAAACTAAGCTATGAAGTCTTAATATCATCTGAGCCATTCAGATCGGCGCCCTAGCTTTTTCATTTTCAGACGCCGTCTCGCTCGTCCGCGTGGTCGCCCCCGAGATCGACATCGCAGCCGATCGTGTCCATCCAGTTGGGCATGCGCGGAGGGGGGGCTCCGGCGGGGGGTGTGCGGGGGGGGGGCTGCGCGGAGGGACTGCGCGGAGGGGGGGCGGCTCCGACGGCGGGGGCTGCGCGGAGGGGCTGCGCGGGGGGGCTCCGACGGCGGGGGGCTGCGCGGAGGGGCTGCGCGGGGGGCTCCGGCGGGGGGCTGCGCGGAGGGGCTGCACGGAGGGGGGCTGTGCGGGGGGGGGGGGGGGCTCCGGCGGAGGGCTGCGCGGAGGGGGGCTGCGCGGCGGGGCCCGGCAGGGGCTGCGCGGAGGGGCGGGGGGACTGCACAGAGGGGGGGCTGCGCGGAGGGGCTGCGTGGGGGGAGGGGCTGCACGGAGGGGGGGAGGGGGCCTGCGGGGAGGGGGGGGACGCGCGGGGGCTCCGGACGGGGAGGGGGGTGCGCAGCGGGGGACGCGCGGCGCCGCGAGGGGGGGGGGACGCCGCATGGAAAAAGTGATTGATTCGGATTTTTTATCAAATAACCTAAAGCACTTATATCTAAAACAAATTAAGTACTTTTTTACTACTCATTAAGAGGTTAGATGTAAAATTAAGAGTTTAGATTTTCAGATTAAGCCTAATCAAACGTCACCTTAGACAAGAAAAATATGTCACAAAAGGTACCACCCTTAAGCATGGCGCTTGCTTAATCACTAAAAATTTGGTTCATGATATTGGTCATAAAGTGGTATAAGAAGCTCCTAGACAGTTTCTTCTCCAAAAAGCTCGAAGAGGCCAACTACAAGTGCCTTACATGAGGCCCTAATGGACCATCTGTACAAGAAAAACCAAAACTATTAAACTAATCAATCAATAGAAGCCAAAATCTGAAGAAACCAAATTAAGCAAGCTCTACTCATTTAGTATCTCATAATTCAACTCTTCTTACTTGTCAAGCGCCAGAAAGTTGCAACGTCTATTGCTCCATATGTCATAATTCAGAGTACGTAAGAAAAATGTTCCTTTGAGAACAAAGTTCCAAAATCACATAATGAGCATGCACACCCAGTCTAAACTGGAAAAGAATTATCAGATAAAAAGCCAACAATATATTAAACTACTGGCAAGATAAAAAAAATTACAGAAAAAGAAAGTCAATGCGGCGAGAAAAGAGCAGGGAAGAGAGAGACGCACGGCCGGTTACAGAAGATGGAGAGAGAGAGAGAGGGGGGGGTCGCTGGGTTTTTTGTTTAAAATCTTTTAAATATTACATTACCCTACTTCCAAATCAAGCCCAAGTTGACGATGACAAAAGAAAATAATGAGTAACTGTCACATGATAACACCAAGCACCACACAAGTTTAGTAAGTTTATATTGCAATGTAAATAAGTTATCTATTACCTAGTTAGGCGCCACTTAATAAGTATATTGAACACTTCTATCCCTTCCAAATTTGAAATTATTAATGATAAAAATTATCAATATTTATTTGATTGTCAATATCAATATAAAAAATCTTAATATAATATATTATATTATATAATACAAATATTTATTTGTATTAATTTTATATTAATATTATATATTAATTTTAAATTTGATATTTTACTTTATAATATTATTAATATCAAAATTAATATATTATTATCTTTGATATTAATTATAAGGAAGACACAAAAATATTTATTAAAACGCTAAACAAGAGAGCTGGCGGTAGAAGCCCCGGCTGCGATGCAACCCGTGAGTTTATGGGGTGTTTGGTTGCATGATAATTTTTTGTACACTTTCATGATAAAAACTTGTATTAAAATAAAAAGTAAACCAACTCATGACATAAAATTATCATGTTTGGAGGGATGTGATTACAAAAAAGAGTAACCACCGCACATGACCAAACAAAGTGGGGGACCACAAGAAAAAAGAAAGAGGTGAGATCCTCTTTTTTTGTTTAAGAAGAAAATCACTTTCAAAACATAAAATTGTCATAGTTGTCAAACACCTCTTTTAACAAGTTTTCTTACAATTTTTAAAAATTAAAATATAAACCTCAATTATCATGCAACCAAACACCCCATTAGAGTTTCAGTTAATACAACTATGTGTAATGTGTTTAAAACTTTAATAGGGTTCAGATACATTTAAAATTTTAATTGAAAAACTAGATGGTTATCAAAAATTTAATTTAATTTAATTTACATGCGTTTATTACTTGAATATACTACTATGGTCCCATTTCTTGACTACTAATAAAATGATACATGCCATCCTCGATGATGCATCTCCCTTTCTTTATGATTCCTTTCACTTTTAGAGATTGAATTTTCTAGGATCCTTCTTCGAGACCTTTTGACTTTCATATCTTGACCGGCTCACACGCAGATTAAGGGTCCGTTTGGTTTGGTGTAAGAGTGAAAACGTTAAAAATATTTTACACCGTATAGAATTTTCAAGGAAAAGGAAACACAAATATGTTGTTTGGTACACCTAAAATTAATTTTTCCTAATTTTTTTTAACTATTTAGTTTTATGTAAAATATTTTAAGATCATTTTAATATACAAGTTATATGAAGACTTTTTTTAGTTATATGATTTATTAAAATTCTTTACTGACTTTTTCAAGTTAAGAATAACACAATGAAAAAATGAACTATTTTCTTGACAACTAACCATATAATTTATTAGTTTTCATTATAAAATAATTATATAATAAAATATAATTATCAAGAATGCCGTGTCCAACTCATTGCAAGTAAATATATCAAATATTAAGGATACAATTGGTTTGGAATAAAAAAGAAATAGAAGAAACATAGAATTAAATTTAAAAAAAAATAAAATTTAAATCATCTATTTTATACTGATTAAGATAATATTTACAAAAATAATTATTTGGCTGTCGATAAAAGTTGTTTGTATAATAATAATTATTATGTGTATTAGTATAGTCTACTCGTGTTTTTATTCTATCTTTAACATTATTTGGTATGTTTTAACATTATTTGGTATGTGTTGTAGATGTTTGTATCTAAATAAATAATTTTTTAGCATTACTAGGAATTAGAAATAATCCTTTCTATTAACTAGTTTTATTTGTCAATTTAAAAAATTGAATTTGATATGAGTGACTAAAAATAAATTTAATTTATTTGAATTATATCTAACTTAACTACCATGTATACAGTTCCACCACGTGACTTGACTCTGTAGCAAGTACCTGCTGGCCGAAAATGACATCCGGATAATTTTGTGGGATGTCAAAATTCTGATTTTGGAGGAGTCAATGCACCAACTTTTTAGTTGACTCGTAGTTGCAAACAAATGACAAGTTTGAAATAATTTCCGGAAAAAGTTCATGCAATCAACCTCTTTTACGTGGATCCAAATGGATCCTAAGGTGAACTGTTAATACCGAATGCTCTGTTTCATTAGAGTACGGAAAATGATATTATACTAATTTTGAAATTAATATTTTTAAAAGATTGACAATAAAATTTAATTCTGGTGGATACTTGTATTACAATTTGTCTTATTTGTTTTATAAGTTTCAAACTTGTTGCCATGCGCAGAATGAAAAAAACACGTGATACAATACAACCGTAGAAAATAACCCCCTCATGATTTTATGCCCGGTTTGGTAACACTATTAGGTACCTCTGTCACTATTAGTTTTAAAATCGATATTGATAGGATCCATTAAGAAGTGTTTGGTTAATTATATTAATTTTAAAATTTGTAGTGCAAACAAAGCATATTATGTAATACAAGTGATAACTTGTATTACTTTTGATATCGATACTCCAACATTTGAAAATATTAATATCAATATTGATATAGTACCAAAAATGAAACTCTAACCAAACAGGACATTAGGTAATGGAGAAGATAATATTTAACTTCAATCAATAATTAAATGACAACTAAAATCTATACGTAAGATTACGCTGACCCTCAATGTTTTAACAATTTAAACTAACCTAATATTAATTTCAAATCAAAATATCAACAAATTTTTTTGAATTCCAAATCCATCATTCTTCTCTTATTCTATTTCCGACACCTAAAACATGTTAAAATAATTGGGTTATCACACGTGACTCAGCTCTTTAAACAACTCTTATTAATACATCATAAGAAGTATTTATTCACATATATGAATGATAGCATAAAAAGATAATCCTAGATCAAACTGAGTTAAGGCCAATCATTTTTGTTCCAAATCAATCATAATCATGGTTGCCCGGGTCACCCTCGAACTGGAGTGGGTCAGTCAACCCAGTCTCTTTTCAAGCTGACCCGTTGACCAGGTAGGTCTGACTCGGCGGGTTGTGTGACCTCTTAACCCGGTCGGCTGATCTTCTCTCTCTCTCACACACACACTCTAATGGCATGTTTGGTTAGTATCAAAAATAATATTATATTAGCATTGATATTGATATTTCTGGAAGATGGAATATCAATATCAAAATTGATACAAGTTGACACTCGTATTCAGGGATGTCAATGGGTCAGATACGGGTCGGATAATAGTATTATCCGTATTCATATCCTATAAAAAAAGAAGTATTCACTTACTGTTCATTAACTATCGGTAATGGGTGTATCCGCGAACCGCATTGTAATATCAGCTTAAAAACGGTTTACGGTCGGTTAACGGTCAATTAACGAATATATAAGCATTACTAGAAGGTACCTAATATACACAAAAAAATGTTAGCTTCCTTCTAACATGTATACTTAAATATCGTAGTAAGATAATACAGAGATATCATGTATACTAGCACCATGAAATAAATATTTGTCAAATAATATGCCTTTGCAACAAACGTAGGAAATGGACTTGACCTATGATCCAAGATAACTAAGTAACATGGACGATTGCATACAATGGCCCACATTTGTCAAGTTCATGAGAATGTTCCAAGACGAGAGCGAGAGAGGGGTGACAATGCTGCGGGTGAACCAGAGGAGAGAGAGAGAGAGTTGGGAGCCTCGCAGGCACCACGCAGACGCGGACGTCGCTAGGCGCAACAGTGCAGCCGTGGTCACATCGGCCACCCAAAACCAACAGGTCCATGACGTAGCCGCCGGCCGCCACGTCAAGGTGAAGATGCAATGATGCAGCAGGTAGGGCGTCGGGCAAGGAAGAAGGAACAGGCAGAAGTTGAAAATTCAATTTCGGAGATTCTCACAAATTAATTTTAGGGTTTTTGAGATTGACATATTTCTTGAACCTTAGATGTTGATATATTTTCAACCGTTGGATCAAGCTTTACTTAACGGGTTCGAAAACGGTTTATCGGGTTCAGTTTATACTGTATCCGTGACCGTATCCGTTAAAAAGACGGATAATCGGTAAACGGCTAAGGATACCCTATTAGGAAATTTTTGATGATCCTTTAACCATCCATTAAGTTAACGAACGGGTCGGATAATCGGATAATCTGCTACCATTGACATCCCTACTCGTATTACATAATATATATTATTTGCACTACAAATTTTAAAATTGATACTATTAGCCAAACATTTCAAAGTGACTACCAGCAATATCAATTTTAAAATTAATAATGATAGAGGTGTCTAATAGTGTTACCAAACAGGGCATAAAGCTTCGTTGCTATCTAGTTTAAGTTTGTGTTAATTATCTTGCTAATTTATTTTTGTTAGTTAACTTACTATTCTCATTTTTAAAGTATTCTTCTTAATTTGGTAAATTTCATAATTCGATATGTCTTCTCTAAGTCGTGAGAGTTCTCGTTTTATCTAGAATAACTTGGCTTGACTCATTGCATGTTGGTGTCAAAAAAGTAAAGAAAAGTTAAATATAAATATTACCATAAAATTCTTTATAGTAAAACTTATTAGTTGAAGTATCATCTTGCTAATATCAAAAGGGATACGACATCATGTCGATGAATTCCACCCGAGGTACAAGTACGATTTTGAGCTCATTTACAAAGTTTTGAAAAGTCAAAATAAGCTTCAAAGTGATGTAATGACACCATCCATGAAGAAATTGTGGATCTGATTAAACATTCGATGCATATATACAGTACTCCAACAAGAGCACTTGGAAGCCTCTTAATACGGAAGTTTCGATGAAATTACGTAATATTTAATTTTTGATAATTCATAATAATATATGTATAATAAAATATACTTAATTATTATTTTTCATTTCAAATAGATGACTTACTAGCGAAGACATATATAGGCTTTAATCATTTAACGTAATAAATGAGTATGAGTTGAGCTGTTATCGAATCAAGTTTTGAGCAACTTATCAAATTGTTTACTCCCGTACTTATTTTGTGTTGTGTATATGTAGGACTGTCAATGGATATTAAAGATCCGGTAACCCGATTGATTTCTGTGATTAGAATCGGGTTCGGGTTATAAAAAGACCGACCTGAAATAATAGGATCTACAACCAGGTTTAATCCAGATTATGTCAAACCCGAATTCCTTTCGTCGGGTTCTTCCGAGCAAGCCTGTTAGGTTCTCAAGTAGAGGCTGTAGAGCAAAAGACAGTTGGCTGTCACCACCGCCTCAGTGGTCGCGCGATCTAGCCCCAGCCGTCGCGCGAGAGTCAAGCCCCGTGCGAGAGTCCGCCGCGGGAGATTCCGCCGCACAGAGTCCAGCCCCAGCCGCAACGTGTGTTCGCAGCAAAGGTTGCCGAGGGCGGAAGGATCAGGTCCACAGGCCGTCCTCAGCAACGACTGGCCGTGTTCGTCCCGCCGCCCCCTGCAAATCGATGCCCGGCGGCGTTACTAAGCCCTGCCGGACCTCACCATTGGGCCAGGATCATGCGCGCCTCTACATCTCGGCGTTCTTGTTCCGCGTTCGCGCCTCCGAAATCATCTCGGTTTCTCCGATCTTGATCCTTTCCTCCCCCATCTCCGCGTTCGGCGAGAGCTTCGCGCCGCGGGAGATTCCCCCACTCCCAGTCTTGCACCGGTGGCGGCGGTGGAAGATGCGCAACCGCCGACCTGTCGCCGCCGCCGGCCGGAGGAGCACGGCACGGCAACTCCGCTCCGCTGCCGCCGCGATCTAGTCCCAGCCGTCGCGCGAGATTCCGCCGCGCAGAGTCCAGCCCCAGCCGCTGCCGCGAGAGCTCCGCGACGCGAGAATCGTATCCCCGAAACGTATCCCATGTCCCACTGAAAAGAGAGGAAGATCTATCTGTGAGGCGGGACTTCCTCCACGACCGCGACGGGCACCAGCATTTCGGGTTGACCTGAATCCGACGGTGTGATTCGCGGTCAGGTGTACATCCGAATTTGATAATCAAATACTTTTTAATTCGGATATCAAAACGGGTTAAGAATAACGGGTTCGGATTCGGATTTAAAGGGATCCGACCCGAATCCGACCTATTTACAGGTCTATGTATATGTGTTTATTTCTCAATGCTGTTTGAGCCTGATTCATTTCATGAGAGGCCTTTGGACTAATTGAAGACCTTTATAATTGGAACTTTAGAAATAACTTGTTAAGAGTCAAAATTATAATTGGAACTTTTAGAACACAACTTTTGTTATTATGATTAATACAGGGTATTTTACTCATACAAATGTCTTGAAAGTCATCTGGAATATAATTAAATGCACCGTCAAAACTGCGATCCATCGTAGACATGGCTGATGTGCCCCAGTTAGGGGTGATCTTGAAATTTTGGTGGTTATAATTAGGACTGTCAAATAGTATGGATTTATCTGTAAGCCCATTGGCAACCCGTGATGGGTTGGTTATGGGCTGCTTCCTAGTTTTAAGCCCACGAAGAAGTCCACTGGGTTGAATGGGCTTCGGCGGGTTGGCCCTGATAACCTGTTTGGTGAGAGAATGATAAAGAAGGTGTACATAACACATTATCCATGTGTTTTCTACGTATCAATAATTCCCGTTGTCCGTTGCTAGGGGTGCAATCGAGCCAAGCTGAGTCGAGCAGGGCACTGTTCGAGCTCGGCTCGTTCGATTATTTAGTCGTTCGAACTCGGCTCGATACTCGACGAGTTTTCGAAAGTAATGTTCGGACTCGGCTCGATTTAAGCTCAACGAGTTCGAGCTCGGCTCGTCGAGCCGCTCGTTTATATAAACGAGCTAACTTAGCTCGAACTCGATTCAAACTCATAATCGAACTCATTTTTAAGCTCGAGATTGAGCTCGTTTACTTAAAATTAGAGTTCAAATATTTAAAAAAATATTTTAAACTATTATTTAAACATAAAAATATAATTTTACATAATATTACAAATATAAATATATAATAAATATAATATATTTTAATTTAATAATTTAAATAAATAGTTAATCGAGTAATAATCGAATACTTAATCGAGTACTTTATCGAACACTTAAACGAGCTGCTTGTAAACTTATCGAGCCGAGCAGGTCTCTGTTCAGACTCGGCTCGTTTATAAGTCGAGCATTTTTTTTCCTGTTCAAACTCGTTATTTAACTTCATAAACGATCCGAGTCGAGTTTTTAACGAGTCGAGTACAGAACTACTCGTCGAGCATATTGGTTCGTTTGCACCCCTATCCGTTGCCATGCCGTGGAAGTGAATCGTTGACTGTCATAGTGTGTAAATCAAATACAGATATATAGGTATAAAAATATTAATGTAAATAAAAATTTAATTTTTATTTAACTTTTTATTTGAAAAAAAAATGAAACATAATTTGATTCCACATGATATTATATTAAATTTTAAAACATACTTTTTTGTTTAATATTTTATAGTCACAAAGTTCAAAATAATTTTTAGATGTTAAACATTAATTATTTTTAAAATATTTTTATTTTTCCATTTTTTTGATAGATCCAAAAAGACTTTTAATTGAAAAACTCACCTTACTAGCACAAGGTCCGCAAATTAAAATTCAATTAGAAAAAATGACATATTGAATTATCATTTTGTGACTTCTTCTCTTCACGCATGACATCCTGTTATGCCTTTTCAAAAGACATCTTGACGTATCATTTATTTTAACTTCTAAAATAATCATGGACTTTTGATATTGGATTCTCCCCTCTTTTCAAAATTTTAATCATTTTAATTAAAAAAATATTTTTATTTTTAAAAAATAAACTATATTTTTAATTAGAAAAATAATATTACAATGTATAACAAAATTTAGTTAGCAAGTTAATTAAAACATTTTTATTTTAATTTATTATAGCTATTTTGTTTTCAATGTTTTTAATTACCTAACATTTATATATATAATATTTAAAAATATATTTAAAATATATTTGAAATATTTATATAAAATATAAGACATACTAAAAAAATGAAAAAGACTCTAGTCCTCATTGTAGATTTGTCTCTCACACAACAATACATGTTGTGACCGAATTAGCTTTTGGTAAGGTTATTCACTATTCAGTTCAACCTGAAAAATTAAATTGAATCAGTAGTTTGATTCGATTTAGTTTAGTTTGAACTACCTATTAGTTTGGTTTGTTTTCTAAGATCTTTGAAATCGAACCAAATTGGTAAACCAAATAACCCAAGTTAGATTAAATATTTTATTTTAAGTTTATTTAATATAAAACATATGTATCTTTTCTTATAAAAATAATTTTGTTTCATGAGTTTTTAAGATAAAATTAATGAATTTATAAACATATACACAAAAATTTAATAAAATATAATTTAAAAATAAAATTATATATTGACATATCTACTGTACTTTAATAAAATTCGGTTCGATTTAGTTTAAAAGATTGTTTGATTTGATTTAGTTTGAGAAAAATTGCTCAAGAATCAAATCAAAGTAAACCATGAACAACCCTAGCTCTCGAAACATTTTGCATGGTTTTGGTTTTTCAAAGAAAAAGAAATACAAATAATTTTTTGGTACATCTAAAAACAGTTTTCAAAAAATAATTTCATATGTTTGAGTGGATGTAAAAAATTTTCAAAAAATTTTAAAAATGAATTTGTAGATATTTTTCTAATGGTCATGAACACAACTAATTAATTCTAAAATTCAAATAATTATATCTTCCATTGATATCTAAGTTTAAAATAAATTTTTTATCGTATCATAACTTAGTTATTCAAACATAATTGGTATTTTATTATATTGAAAATTATTGTGGTCTTTTAATTTCAAGGATCTATAAGGTTGTATGGAAAAAATCGATAAAAATATGTTACATGAATTTAGTGTTTCAAAATTCCTGGACCTTCCGATTGGGGCGCCTGGTCAATCCTTTGGCTCCCCGTGACAGGTAAATTATGCTCACACAAAGTCCAGGTCTTTATCTGGAAAAATTTATCCCACGATCTACCCATCAACTATCTGATTTTCAGAAGATGCCTGTATATTGAAGATACCTGCAGAACATGCATGCTTGGCCCGGAAATAGTGCATCATCTTTTTTTTTCTTTTTTTTTGAATGCCCACGGAGTAGAGCTACTCGGTGTACTTTGCAGGTGGGTAGCCTTGACAATTGGAGTGAGTAACCGATCAACCAGCTTTTATCAAAGCGTGGCTTCAATGGTTGCAAAAGTTGGAAGACAGTTTCAAATTCCTGGGTCTGCTAGCCCCAGTAGGGGCGTCAGTGGGTCGGACTGGCCCGCGGGCCAGGCCCGGGCCAGTCTTGGATCAATTTTTGGGTTACACAAACAGGCCCGCGGGCCTGATATGGTTGTCGCTCCGGCTGAGAGTGAAACCGGTCAGTCCGTTAAAATCTTTTGACTGCAATAAATGAAAAAGATAAAAAATATGAGACATGATTTGCTAGATATTTTGTTGCGTGATGACTTTTCGGAGCGAAATCTTTAGCATTTCATATCCTGTCCTAGATAATTTTGATTAATATATTTAGTATTATGAAATTATATAAAAATAAAAATTAAGATATCTATGTTATGATATATTTATTTTTCTTATGTTAGTATATTTATGTAAAGAGTCGAATAATTTTAATTTTGATTCACATTAAACCTTTTTCCATCAGAATGTCAGAGCACTTGATTACGATTAAATCAAGTATATAATATTATAATTTTATTTTAACTTCTATTTAGACAAACAAAATAGGATAGTTTTTGAAATATTCATTATATATTATATATATGTTAAATTATACCTAAAACAAAATATACATAGTTTATCTAATAAACTTAGAATTTTATTTTTGTCTTTTTTTCTCATTCCATATGTCATAAATTTCATGATTTATTTGTTTTTTATTTTATTATTATATTAATTTTTTATATACTTATATTAGATTATATTTTAAAATTTTAAGAATGAAAAAAAATGTATCTGATTTTAATGCTGATTTATTAATAGATCATGCATTTATTATTTTTTTTCTAAATCAAATCAATATTTATTATATCTATAGTCACTCAGTTGTTGTAATAATTAAATAATTTAATTAATTTTACATTGTTTAGTTGGTAATATTTTTTATCACAAATATGGAGACCACCATTAATAAGACACACCATTAATAAGACCACTAGAAGTTATTAAATTCATTTGGTTTGATGTTTAAGAAATTAAAAACATATGATATATACCATATAATATATTAAAAAGATTGGCAAGGCCGAGTTGGGCCGGGCCAGTCCATTATATTTTAGACTGGGCCTTGATTGGGCCGAATTTAAACCCAGCCTAGCTCGGCCCATTGACACCCCTAGCTAGCCATTCAGATCCTCTAGTAGGTGTGGAAGGGTACATGTGATAAAAATATATGCCTTACAAACCAATCACATATGATGTGATTTGATATTTCTAAGAATAACTCATTCAATTAATCAGTCAAAATTTAATTACTAACTTTTATTAGATGCGTATATTGTAATAAAGTCCTTGATCATATGCGATGATGATTGAATCAGAATGAGATCATGATAATGAGATCGATTATCTAGAAGTGTATGATCTAAATGTTTCAAATCATAACATCCTTGAGATGTGACTATCGACTCCGAAAATGGGTCCCAGGTCAGCACCTTGGAAGGGTGAAGAAAAGGGGAGAACTCTCACCTCTGTCCCACACTTATATTGATCCTCAAATTTTCATCCCTCGACATTGCTCGAGCACCGAAGAGATGGTTCGGGTTGTGTGGGAGGAGAATAAGAAAAATAAAATTGAAGGAATCACCATTAGAAAAGAGGATGATGAAGTAGAAGTAGAGATGAAGAAGAGTGGTCACCAGGAATCGCGGGTTCCAATTTGAATGAAATAGAATGTAGATTAAACAAAAGATGACCATGTGTACCTTAGCGTAGGAAACGGATGTGCGGGTTCAACATTCTCCTTCTTCAGTCGACCGATGAAGAAGAGTCTTCCACTGATGCTAACTTGATGTATTTGTGCAACTAGCAAACAAAGAACCAAGTGAAAGAAACTAATTAGAACTACGTGAAGTGCAGAAACTATAAAAGAAGAGCGAAAAACATGGAATCAGACTAGAACTCACCATATTGGGGCAAGCCCTAACCCTTGTTTTTGTGGATTTTTATAATATAAGATGATTCAAAATTAATGAAAATGACCTAGAAATGATGTAAACTAAAGAAAAAGTAGATGTGGTAAGTGAAACTACTCCAATTGGAGTGAAAACCGATGAAGAATGATTGATCCGGTCAACCTGCAATCTGGCACCCTTGATGCGACTTTGATGCAGAGACTACTACGGATGACTCTAATGTCATAGTTGAGTGCTGTTTGTTGAAATGATTAGAGGACTTGGATAGGAAGAGATTTGATGTTCACAACTTCTCCAAAATATGCCCTTTCATCCCTATATAAATTTTGGAAGTGGATGGATGTTGAAAGTAGAACTTGATTGCGCACCCTCATTGTAATGATTGCCATGGATAAATGATACGTTGAAATCGAGTGCCGTTTGTTGAAAACGGACGAGGACAAGGAGTAAGAGCTTTCTTATCTTAAAAGTTTTTGTAGCATATATACTAAGAAATTTGTGTAGGACTATGAAGACAATCAATGTTGAGAGCATAGATCTGGCCTCCTTTCTTGCTTCAGGATCGATTTCTCAACTCCGGATCAGAGTAAAACGTGAGAGAAAGAGAGAGAGCTTAGGAGCGAGTAGAAGATGTTGAGGACGAGCTCTATATGTTGTGGTTAACCTTGGTTCATTGAGAATGACCTTCAATTTATAGGAGAAGTAGACTCGGTGCAAACTGGGGAAAGAATCTAGACATGCCCCTGGGTTGGGGGCGTGCTGGTCGTGCCCTCAACTTGAGGGCATGCTGGCCACACCCTCACCCTAAGGGTGCGTCCAGTGCTAGTTTCTATTTTCTGCATAGAGATTTTTGGAAACCTTCGAAAATTTGGATTCTTAAAATGGACGCGCCCCTAACTTGGGGGTGCGATCAAAATGGTCATTGTCTAAAGGAGAAACCTTCCAAAATGGGTTTGGAAAGTCAGAAAATCGGTAACAAATCGTATTTCCAAAATTGAGCGTGGCCCTGGTCCGGGGGCATGGAGGCCGCGCCCTCGGATTGAGGGCGTGTTGACTGCGCCCCCGGTTAGGGGGCGCATTCAGTTCTTTCTCCTGTGCACACTTGCTTTACAAGCCCAAACTTGCAAACATAATGTTTGTTTCGACTCCCGTTTGCTACATTTGAAAGAGGACTTACAGACACAACTCCCCAAATTAGTAAACCAACTAGTACACATCTTGAGACTTCCGTATGGGATTTTTATCTCCGTTTTACCCCTCCGATGGTGCCGAAGGCTGAAGCGATGATCCGAAAAGACACGGTATCAATTAAAACATACAGAATTCATTTGAAAATCTCATGACTACCGGAAAGATGTAATGCAAGGTCCAAGATGATTGTGGATGTACACAACACCGATTGAAATGACATGATCAGAGCCAGAATAATTGTATGTCATCTTGAAAGATCTGATAGAAATCGACATGTTGTGGAATGGCTCAAAATGTATCCGATGTTATCACAACCTTCAATTGGAGATCAATAAGCATCATCCATTGTGTGACTCCCGTATTTCCATGGTTAACACATGGCTCTCGCTTGAAGGCTATGGCTTTGCTCAAAAATCTTTGGTCCAGTCTCAATTTAATTGGCTCTCCCGCTGATGTCCTTGTCTCATCTCCACAAGGTGATTTTGATCAAATAGCAGTTGAATAAAAAGTATCATGAATGGAATAAGAGTTTTAAGCTCTAAATAAGGCCAAATTAGCATGTCTACAAGGAGATCAATAATCTAGATAGACTAGTGTGTGTGATGTCTTGTCATGTGATGAGAATGACCAATCTTATTGGTTATAAGTGTGGAGACACTGAGATACACACATAGATATTTATTAGTAGAATGAATTCACTAAACTGACCAATTAAGAAAACTTGATCGGTATCTTATTGAACTGTCTATCAAGTTATTCTTACATCTCAATACCACGGTTGGATCTTTGACTTGAGTCACCAAATATGTCTTACTAGATATATATTGTACTTTGATTATTGACTTATAGATCATCATCTTGATGATTTAGCATAGTTGATATATTGGTGCAAGAGAAACCCAATAGAGGCAATTGAGTAGACAATAAGAGATCATTTACTCTCGATAAGAGAGAGAGAGAATGTCCTATGGGATAGTACACTAAATCCTCGGTCAAGATATTTAGAATAATTGGACAAGGAGTTTTTTAATTGATCCAAACCTGAGTACAAGATCACATAGAGTCAGAATATTTAGGGGTTGACAATTGGTGCCGAACTCCTGAATGACCGGGATATTGTATGGACGAGGATTTAAATCCATGTGGTAATTGATGATGAAAAGGATCAATAGATGTTATTTAACTCTTTAAAGTTATTTAAGATCATAGGATGTGATTTGTACCCTTTATGATCGAAAAGCCATAAAAATAATTATCAGATAATAGTTTTGAATTAATTTAAAGAAATTATTCTCTTAAATTAATTAAGGTTTCAACCAAATTAACTATTGGGGCCTAGTGGATCACACACATTAGATATGGTCAATAGTATGAGGGTATGGACGTAATTTTATAGACATTTTGGGTATTTTTGAAAAAATTCATCTTTTATAAATAAATGGTTTATAAAGCCAAACTCTAACAAGCCATAAGGCTATAGCACAACCCAATCAGCTTCTCTTCCTCCTCTCTCCTTATGAAGGTGATCTCCCATGGTCAAGCTTGGATTTGGAAGGTTTCTAGAGACTCGATAGAAGAGAGAAATTATCTATTGAAGCAGATCGTGTAGATACTACTAGAGATTGTCCACTTGAATAGTTTTCAACAAGATGAAACATCCTCTCTTCATCCATGGTGAGGGATTTTACAAATCCCATAAGATGCTCTCGTTCCACTTCATATTTGGTTCTCGATTTTATTAGTTCGGCATCGACCAATGCAAAGACTATGGATTTAAGGAATTAAATTTTTTTTTGGTTGCCATAGATTGATTCCCTATAGTGGTATCAGAGCCAAATTGAAGCTTTGGTCACAATTGACTTGAAATTTGTCATGCCTCGGATTTTAACATGCACAGTTGAATGTAATCCGGTAACGTAACTGGGGAAATAAACCCCAAAATATATCGATTTGGAAGAAGATAAATGTAATATCACATCCAATATAAAATTTAATGATTCATTCTAAAATATCAAGCTAATAATACAATCTAATAAAACATATACTAGTCTAAGACATAAAGATCATTCAATTTCTTTCTCGAGAATCGATTCACCACGCTTCTGCTGCGCTAAACCTGATTACCTAAAAAATTGTTAAAAAGATTGGAATGAGTATGACGACTCAATAGACACCCCACCATCTGCCAAATCGAATAGCCAAAAGGCCTTAGATGTTAATTAAATCGGTACCCTGACCTACAACCATTATATATAAATATAGACTAGTTAATATAATAAATATTTGACTTAGTCCACGTGTTTTAAACCGCAAACCAACACTTATAGGCACACCAACCAGCACCTATACACACTTTAAAATGACCTGAAATGATGAGGTAAATATATGCATAATCACCTACTATATGCTCTATAAGATGATATACTACAAATGGGACAAACCATGCATACACCATGCAACACAACATGATACTTGACAAAATGAAATACATCACTAGACCACCTATACCATACCATGCAATGATGCACCTATCCTCTAATAAGAATCACATTCACATAGATGCATCTATCCTCTAATAAGAATCACACCTTTTTCTTATTAGCAAGGAATGCGTAATCTTGCCACCTCAACCAGCTACAACCAGATCTACCATATATAGTAGTACCATATAGCTAAATTAAATCCCATAGTGCACCTAGGCAGTGGTGGCATAGGGACAAACCACGAAATCCGGGATCGAAGGATGCACCGGACTGTTCTAACCTCCACTACCCTTAGGTCACGACTAACTAGTCTGGTGTAGCTGTTCTCATTACAATTTCAATGCATCATGCATCCATATCAAACATACCATGCCATGACCACAATGATATAAATGACATACGCCATATTATGTTATGACAACATACCACTAATGCAAATACCATGATCAACCACACCTAAACAATATGTTCATGATGCTAGAACCATAAAATGACAAGAATAAATAATGACTAACATGATACCACATCACATACTCAACCCAACATGATATGACCATAAGGAATCAGACCCTATCACCTAGTTAAAAGAACCTAACATAGCCAAAATCAGATTTAATAAATGCTAGTTAAAACATTAACTAATCTTGTTAACTTATTGCCACACTTATACAAAGGGATTAACTTAAAAAGGGTAGCAAATATTAGCTAAATACATGCTAAACTGAAAAAGGGATATGACCAACTAAAATCTACCAATCAACATGCTATAGATAACATAATTATCACCCTAACATGATCCTTACGTACAAAAGAGAACAACACTACTAATCATGTTAATAAACCATAACACGCCACGCTAGCCCGACTAATCAACTCAATAAATTTACTACAAGTCATGGAGAATTAAATAGAAATTTTAATGATAGTATACATGTTAAGGATGCCTACTTGATCGACGCTAAGGAACTCGGGAATTGGTGACCGAAAACGATATCGGACGACAACTATGTAGCAAACAACTCGAACCAATCTAATAGGCTAACTCACACCATCAAAATTGTTGGAAAAAGTGCCCTGATCATGAGAAATATGGCATTGGATCAAAGAGAAATAAGGACAAATATATCATCGATATTTAAGAGAGAGAGAGAGAGAGAGAGAGAGAGAGAGAGAGAGAGAGAGAGAGAGAGGGAGAGAGGAGGCTACCACACTGGTAAGGAGAGGAAGGGCCGGGGGTGCACGGCGGCTCATGGCGGGGAGAGACGGTGGCGCACGGCGATGTCGGCGGCAATCGACGAGGATGCGCAGATGGCGACCAGTCATGCGCGGTGGCTGGCCGGGGATGGCGACACATGGTGCTGCAAAGTTGGCGGTTTGATGACACGCGCGCTGGCGCGCTCGACGAGGATCAAGGCCGGTGATGACAAGGAGAGAGGGGGCGAGGCGACGCGGGACGGTGGGCGGCTTGCTGCGTTGACCTGCGCGGCAGCTGGCCGGGTGTGGTTAATATGGACAATGACAATCTTTGCAAAATTCTTCTCTGTCTATTTAGGGGTTATTACTTAATATATGCACTTGATCTTAAGCTTGATACCTTCTAAGCCTATTTATATTATTTTATATAGGATATGAAAAAGGAGTTAAAGTTTAACCTTAAGCAAGTTAAGGTTTCAGAATGTCTAACTTAGTAAAGAAGTATAACCCTATCAAGTTAGAATATAAGACTACGAAGTAGACCTGTAAACGGGTTGTATTTGGATCGGATCTACAAGGATCCGGATCCAAACCCAATACGTATAACCCATACCCGAATTCAAAATAAGTTTCTTTGAACTTGCGGATCGGATCATTGATCCGGATCCGAAGTGACTATCGGATTTTGGGTCACCTGTTAGGCGAAACCAGTGTCCATGTCGCCTCCCTCCCCCACCCGCCCCCGCGGACGGTCGCCCTCCCCCACCCCCCGGCGGACGGCGCTCCCCGGCGGCCCGCGGAACCGCCCCTCCCCCCGCAGACGGTCGCCCCCGTCCCCCGGCGGACTGCGCTCCCCGGCGGCCCGCGGAACCGCCCCCCCCGCAGACGGTCGCCCCCTCCCCCGCCCCGCCCCCCCGGCGGACGGCGCTCCCCGGCGGCCCGCGGACCCCCCTGGTACGCCCGCGATCTCACCATGGACACCACCAAGAATGGCTCCGGTGCCGACCGCGACGGGGAGGAGGACGAGTTGACGACCGACAACGTTGAAGCAACCATCGTCGAGGACAGAGGAGGAGGAAAGGACGAGGGCCAGAGCCTCGCCCTTGCTGCCATCTCCGAGGAGATTGACTGGTTCCTCGACTCGATTCCCCGCCCGCACTAAGGTGGGAAAAAGGAGGGCACAGATGCACCGACACCGGCAATGCCCGAGGCTAAGGCTGATGCATTGCTCTCGTTGGTGGATGAGGAGATGATCCCCGGGGCACGGCGGGCAGCTTGATTGCCTCGCTCGGCACCGCTCGTCGTTGCAGCCGGATCGACAGAAGAGTTCTCCCTTCTTGATGCTATCGACCGGATGCGAAAGCCGGTGACCGCGCTAGGCGGATTACGGCCATTGGAAGCGGGCGGGGCGGGGATTGCTGATCAACCGCACAAGTATTATGCTACAATGAGCCATGGTGTTCTGGAGGAGTTCGTACGCGGCTAGGGGCTGTGGGGCCAGCGGCCATGAGAACCACCGCAGTTCGGAGATCGTCGCTCACCGCCACGAGAGTTGAGAGCTTGAAAAGCCTGAGTGAGAGCTAGCCGAGTGACAAAAAGAAATCGGGTCCAGCCGCCCCCGTTATGATTTTAGTATACAACCCGAAAAATCTATTTCAGATCTCCACCAAATCAGGATGCCCTGAATCCGAAATTAAATGTATCTTGAACCATCAACGAACCTTCCAGAACCCAATTTACGTATCGGATTCAGGCTGCCTATCGGGTTGTCTATATCCGTTTACAGGTCTACTACGAAGTGTTGGCTTGTTGGATATCTTAAGAAAACTTAAGAATATTAAATATGCCACCCTTACAGAGAAGGGTATATGTTGCTCATCTCATCATATTTCTAGAGGAGGAGTTCCTCTTTAAGAAATATAGTGGGAGCAAGGTATATACGGAAGATATTCTAGTCCTACAACCTGTGAACACTTCTCTTGGTGTACCAGTTTATAATTACATAGGCATTTGTAGGTCATTACTTGTGCCCAATCAACATGAGAGATATGATGGACATATCTTTGATGAAAGATATGAGGCATAATATGGTAAGGATATTGATCCTAAGTTCTATGTAGAAGTAATATGAAATATTGATTCTAAAATGGAAAGAGACAATAAAATACAATATAAACTCTATCATTAGTGGATCTATCATTTAAGTCAAAGTAGAACATGATAGATCCAATATAGATCTAGAATATAGATTAATCAATTTGGATTTTGATTGTTACATACTATGACTATAGGATAAGTCAATTGGATGTTAAGATAGTGTTTATCTGTGGGATATTAAGAAACATGTGTATATGATACAACCTTTATGAATTAGGTTCAAATAACATCCAAGGAGTGTGTATAAGGTCCATTTATAAACTAAAGTAAAAGTTCCCATAGCTGGTAGATAATGTTTGATAAGATTAAATCTTATGACTTTATTGGGAACGAAGAGGTGTCTTGTGTGTTCAAATAAAATAAGGGGGAATGCTATTATCTTCTTGACATGATATATATGGATGACATACTACTCGTTAAGAATAAAGTAAGTAGTTATCATAAGTGAGCCTAACTATCAAATTAGTCCTCCAAACTAAATTTGGGTTTTAAGATCTATGGAGATAAATATAAAATGTTGCTTGACCTTACCTAGTTCATGTACGTAGATACCATAATCAAAGGGTTCGAAAAGGTAAACTCCAAGATAGGTTTCTTACCTGTGTAGTGTGGAGTTTAGATAAACTTCAAGATAGGTCTCTTTAAAGAAATGATTTTCTTGAGAGATAAAAAGATCACGAGTAGTGCCCTTATGCTTTTGCAATAGGGTCTATCTCATTTGTGATGCTACATATATGACTTGATTATTGCTCTAAGTGTTATAAGAATTCATCATGTAGATTCATGTGAGAGTCACTAGATAATTAAGAGATTTATCCTTGTGTACTTGAGAAATACTAAGGATGTATCTCTAATGTATGGAGGATAAGACTTGAAGTCTAATGGTTTTATAAACACAAACTTTTAGTCAGATAGGTCTGATAATAAGTCTAAGTAATGGTGATGCAGTGAGATGGAAGAGTTTGAAGCAAGGGAACACTACTAATTCTACAACTAATCTAAGGTAGATTGAATAACAGTTGTATACTTTCTAAGAAGCATTTTAAATAAAAATGTTCATCTAAATATAGGATTGTCCCAACCTTTTCTGAAGTGTATTATTATTTTAGGAAAAAAATGGAGTAGAACCAAAATCTCATTAAAAGTTTAAAACTTCTATGGCAATACCGTAGAATTAGAGAGAATGAAACTTATAAAAATATAATTAAAGATAGATTATCTTTTAATAATAACATTACAGATCCACTAACTGAAGTAGTTACTCAAAAAGTGTTTAAGCTTCACCTTGAGCTAATAGAGATTAGCCAGATGGGTGATTGGCTTTAGTGTAAGTGAGAGATTGATAGAAATATATATTTTACAAACTAATCATATATGATATAATTAGACATTTTTAGAAATATCTCATCCAATTAATTAGACAAATCTTTATTACTATCTCTTATTAACTGCATACATCTTAATAGAATCGTTGATCACATACAATGATGATTGAATCATGATAAGATCATGATAGTGAAATCGATCATCTAGAGATATGTGATATAATTGTTCTTACTCATAGAATCCTTAAGATGGGACATCAAGGATCTAAATAGACTAGTGTGTGTGACTTCTCATATGATGATGATGATTGATCTCATTGGTCATTAGTGTGGGGACACTTAGATACACACATAAGCACTTATTAGTGAAATGAGTTTACTAAATGACCAGTTTAGAAAATCTAATTGGTATCTTACCGAACTGTCTATTAGGTTATTCTTACATCTCAATAGTATAGTTAGATTTTTGACTTGAATAATCAAAGATGTCTTATTAGATATATCTTATATTTTAATTATTGACTTATGGATTAACATCTTGATGATCTAGTATAGTTGATGTATTATGTGCAAAAGAAACCCGGTGGAGGTAATTGAGCAGACAACAAGAGATCGTTCACTCTCAGTAGGAGAGAGAATGTCCTATGGGATAGTACTTTAAATCTTGGGCCAAGATACTTCGGATAATCGAAAAAGGAGTTTTTTATTTGATGCAAACTCGAGTACAAGATCCCATAGAGTCAAAATATTTAGGGGTTGACAGTTGGTACCGAATCCTTGACTGACCAGGACATTGTATGGACAATGATTTAAATCTATGTGGTAATTGATGATGAAAATGATCAATAGATTTATTTAACTCCTCAAAGTCGTTTGGGATTGTAAGATGTGACTTGTACACTTTATGATTAGAAAGTAGTAAAAACTATTATCAGATAATAATTTTGAATTAATTTAAAAGAATTAGACTTTTAAATTAATTAAAACTTTAACAAAACTTCAACTATTAGTCAATAGCATGAGGGCATATGTGTAATTTTATAGAAGTTTTAGGTTTTTATGAAAAATTCTATCTTCTATAAATAAATGGCTTATGAAGCCAAACCTTAACAAGCCATATGGTTGAAGTATGACCCAAGTAGCCTCTCTTCCTCCTCTCTCCTTATAAAGGTGATCTCATATGGCCAAGCTTGGATCTGGAAGGTTTCTAGAGACTCAAAGGAAGAGAGAACTCGCCTATTGAAGCAGATCATGTGGATATCACTAGAGACTATCAACTTGAATAGTTTTCAGCAAGGAGGAACGTTCTCTCTTCATCCATGGTGATGTAATTTGCAAATTCCATGAGGTACTCTCATTCTACTTCATATTCAGTTTCCAATTTTACTAGTTCGGCGTCGACCAAGGCAAATACCATAGATTTAAGGAATCAAAATTTTTTTCACTGCCATAGATTGATTCCCTACAAGATGTGCCACAAATTTTCAAGGAAAGATTGATAGCACCCCGAAGATCCTTTCACAAGCTCAATAGGAAGCATTTTTCTGCTTCAAAAGTTTTAGGCTCTTGCTAGTAAACAAGTAAATACATGGAGTGCACCAAATCATCCTATTATCAAAATCAATGTTATCATATGTTGACAGTGCCACAAACAGAAGCTTGGGAAGCACCAGTATGATTTCCAAGATTATAGGGGTGTTCTAACAAAATGGGAAACTTGGAAATATCATTTCATAGACCCTCAAGTTCTAGAGGCAAAAGTAATTAAAGCAGCTTGTGAATGGGTAGCCAGTAACAACATCCAAGCATTTATAGAAAGTGAAGCTAAGATGGTTGAGGATGCTATCCTAGGGTGCAGATTAGTGCTGTGGTGTGCTTAAGAAGACATTAATAGCTACCAAGTTATTTTGAAGAATAGCCCCTTACAACTTCAATTCATCCCTATAATCTCTAACCAGGCAACCCACCTTCTTGTGAAATGGGGCTTGAATATCCCAACTTCAATTCACCTCTATAATCTTTAACCAAGCATTATTGACTCTCTGTTTATCTAGTTTAATATATATTACCCCCTTTCAAAAAAAGTCATGTAAAGGGGCTCATGGGTGCTGGGCTTAATGCCCATTCATGATAGTTTAAATGGGCTTGGGTTAGATTTGGGTTTATCTTATTTGGGATAGAGCAGGCTTGGGCTGGGCCAACCCAAACACGTCCAGTTGACACTCCTAGTTATAATGTTGCTTAAATGGTAGTCAAGTTGCTTTATCAAAATAGTCCCATCTCCTATTAGGAGGATGTTTCCTTTCCAACTTGGCTTAACATCTTGCTTCTAAGAAATGGCATAGATTTTTGCTTGATCCTCCCACAACACTTAGGCACTCCTAAATAGGGCATTAATGACTTGGGCTAGGCTGGGCCTAAAGCTAGCCTAGTGAAGGCTTGATATGAAAAATTTGGGCAGACCTCACTCATCCTACATTCAATTGTTGGCTTGGACTTACGTAACTTAAAGAAAGTTTTAACTTGGCTTAACTAAGCCTAGTACGACCCAATTTTTAGATCCTGAGTTCATTATTATCAAATTTAATTAGTAAAGTTAATATTATAAAATTAAAATAATTTAATTTATTGCATAGTTTAATTAGTAGAAATAATATTTTAAATAAAGTTGTGTTATGAAACTTTAGACCTGTTTGATATGTTTTAGCTTGTTTTATCTTGGATAGTGACCCCATGAAGGGCCGTGGGCTAATAGGGTGTTTGAGCTTTTGTTACAATTTTATATTTTTACAACAAAATTTATTAAAAGAAGTGTTTAACAACCATTACAATTTTATGTTTTGAAAAAAAGCTTTCTTATTGGACATAAAAAGAGGATCTCACCTCTTTTTTTTTTCTTGTGGTCTCCCCACCTTGTTTGGTCATATATTGCAAACATTCTTTTTTGTTATTACCTCTCTAACAAACATGACGATTTTATGTCATTGGATAGCTCACACTTTATTTTAATATAATTTTTTTAATATGAAATTATATAAAAATTTATTGTTCAACCAAACACTGCATAAAATTTCAAGCATTCACGTTGGCCCATTGCTGGCATGGCCAACAAACCCAAGGGCCAGCCTGGCCTATTGCCACCCAACTTTAAGATCTTTTCTTTATGGCCATATTCTCTTATACTTGTTGTATTGATGATCTATTACCATGGCTAAATGGAGGTATTTTTGATTTAAGGATATGCAAAACTTTGAATAGTTGATGGACTGGCCCAATCTTTATTCATAACTAATTTGGTTATTACGTTGTAATTTTGATTTCTTTTGTCCTTTCCCTTCCAAATCTATTATACAAGAAGTAGGTAAGATTGATTCCCGATCTTGAGATGTTTAAGTCATGAATTAGGATGTTCTCCTTTAGCCCTCTTCAGAATGTATATAAGATTTTCAACACATAGGATATATAAAAGAGGAGAGACGGGCAACCTTGGCAAATGCCTCCGGTTGGGATGATACTGTCAACTAGCTGTCCATTCACATTAATTAGGAAGATAGTGGAGAATGGAGATGGTGCAAGCCATGATTAAGTTTCAATATATGAACCTTGTTTCACAGGAAACTAAGCATTTAGTATATCCAACCTTAGTAGAAAAGTCGTTCTGTTCTTTCTTGCGATTAAAGATGTTCATTGCGTCCTGCAATATGACAGGGTTGCAAAGGCTAGATGATGCTCGCTAATTAGGATAGGCAATAGCTATGAGGATTTTAGTAATGAGCTTCATGATGGTATTACTTAGGCTGATTGGCCTATCACGGGCTGGTTTACTTGGGTTCCGTCCTTTTAGAATTAGAATGAATGTGGTATGGTTTACACCCATGGGCATTTGATGGTAGGGGTGTCAATGGGCCGGGTTTGGGCTGGCCCGGCCCAGGCCCACTTCAGCCCATATATATAGAGCCCAAGCCCAAGCCCATATAGAAAATCTAACGGGTTTAGATTGTGTAAATGGGCTTTGGCCCGCCAAAACCCGTTAGCCCAACGGGCTTGAATTTTTGTAAACTAATCATAAATAAAAAATTTACAAAAATCATAAAATTAATAAAAATGTGAAATTTTTTATTACAAAATTCAGTTATGTCTTGGATAATGACTATGGATCGAAGACCAAAAAATAAGAGGGCACAATATTAATTTCTATTTATGCTATTAAAATTTTTTACCATGATTTAAGATATTGGACTAATTAAAATATGTATCTCTAAAATTATGTCAAGAGGTCAAATCTACGTATGTATATATATATATATATATATATATATATATACCCGCACCGCCACACGCAGAGGCAGGCGCTCGCTCGCTCTCTCTCACCGCCTCCCCCTCCTCCGGCCATGGAGAACCGCCGGCGAGCCCACCTCCGACCGTGGAAGAAAGGGCCCAGCCGAGGGAAGGGCGGTCCCCTGAACGCCTCCTGCGAGTACCGAGGGGTGCGGCAGCGGTCCTGGGGAAGTGGGTGGCGGAGATCCGGGAGCCAAAGAAGCGGACCCGCCTCTGGCTCGGCTCCTTCTCCACCGCCGAGGAGGCCGCCCTCGCCTACGACGCCGCCGCCCGCCGCCTTTATGACCCCGACGCCTACCCCAACCTCCTGCACCTCCAAGCCGCCGCCGCCGCCGCCTCCCCCGCCGCGGCGGGGCCGGGCGGCGCCCAGGTGCCCCACCGGTTCCGCTGGTTCCCCTCCCGCGCCGCCCCGTCGGTGCTCCCCCCTTGCGGGCTGCTCAACCTCAACGCCCAGCACAGCGTGCATGCCATCCATCTCCGGCTGCAGGAGCTAAAGGACGGAGGCCGGCCACCTTCCGCTTCCCACCCTCCGCCGCCGCATCTCCGTAGCATGATTTAGGTGCTACGGAGCTCGCGTCGCTGACGGCCGACGGAGTGACAGTCCGCCGGGCTTTAAACGGGCCAGCGGGCCAGGCTCACCGGGCCAGTCGATGAAACGGAAATGACAATCAACTTTTTATCTAAGTCCATTTCACCTTTTCAAGGGCTTTGAGCCCGGCCCGCGGTGGGTTTTTTGACGTGCCAACAGGCCCAGCCCGTTCATTTGACACCCCTGTTTGGTGGGTGCAGAAACATTGAGATAAGATAATAGATTTCGTATTCGTAGATATGGCCGTTTATCTAGAGAAAATTAGATGTGATTTCGTTTGGCCGACTTTTCTGGCTTGGAAGCCAAGAAGTTTTAGTGTTGAGGGAAAGTGTCCATGGTGGTTAGGCACTTCATAAAAGGATCATGAAAACCAGAGATGAAGGTTTTGTGGATTTTAGAGGGATCTCTTGATCATGACCAATCAACTTGTTAGAAGCCAGATTTTTATTAGGCAAAATCAACTCCCGTCCCCATCCTCTCAACCAATTTTTTTTTAGTCTCATGTCAACATCAAAGTTATTTATTAGTCCTAAAACAAAAAATCGTGTAATGTAACTCCTGCCCCTATTTGTAGCGACGGCGTGCACGTATCTGCTTAAATGATTAAAATGTCTTTTTGCCCCCGGACAGTCGTCAGGCTCTTCAGCACCAAAAGCTGCAACCAAGGAACAAGTAAAATTAACATATACATTGAGAAGTAGAGAACTCGGTGAAACTTTGATTTCAGCCATCAAGCTATCGATGTTGCATGTAATTTATTTTTTAAACATCTAATTCACTGTTTAGTTATTTATAAAATATTTTATTGAATATATTTTATCAATTTAAATACTTGTAAATCATTCTACAAAAACTTGCTTTACGTGTAGTAAAATAGCATAAATTTGAATAAATAGTTTTTTCAGTTACAAGTTATTTATTTATTATAATAAACTAATTTTATAATGATGCATAACTATTTAAAAGAGTAAAATACGCATAACTAATATATTAAATAAAAAATACTTTTGATAATAAAAAATTGACAATTTAAAAATAATATAAAACTATTTATTATATTTATTAAAATGGTTTATAAGATATATATACAAGTAAAATATAAAATTTTATCATATTTAATGTGATTTTCAATAAATTTTAAAATTATTTTATTTATTTTTAAACATTTATTTTAAGATAATATTTAAATTACTTATTTATAAAATAGTTTTTAAATGTTACTTCATATTAGTTTTTATACTTTTTTGAAATATATCTTGTTGAATAATACTTATTCAAAAAATATACTAATTACTTGAATGACAACCCACATTTCGTGCAAATGGCAGCCGGTGCGTATCGTCTAATGGCTGTCAAAATCAAGATCGTGTTAGATACGTTGGGGGCATCTCCTGGACGAACCAAATAGACTGTCCCATGGAGGGAGGGCAAAAAGGAAAAAATTTAGTTTGAGTTGGCAGTGGGATTGAAAGTTTTGAAGTGGAACGTAAAAAACTTTTCTAGACGGTGGCACCTAAATAATTCATTTATTTATTTAGATCTGAAAATTGAAAACCCCATTTCATTACAATTAAATCTAATGGGGTGTTTAGTTACATGATGATTTTTTATACACTTTCATGATAAAAATTTATATTAAAATAAAAAGTGAACCAACTCATAACATAAAATTATCATGTTTGGAGGGATGTAATAACAAAAAAGAGTAACTATCATATATGATCAAACGAAGTGGGGGACCACAAGAAAAAAAAGGTGAGACCCTCTTTTTTGTTTAAGAAGAAAATCACTTACAAAACATAAAATTATCATGGTTACCAAACACATCTTTTAACAAGTTTTCTTACAAATTTTAAAAATTAAAATAAAAATCTCCATTATCATGCAACCAAACACCCCATTATACACTACATATTTGTTAGGATGAAGTAGAACGAGCCAGAAAATTTGTTGATGGGCTCAAAGGTGGCATTTGAGGTAAATGTTTTGTCATAGTTTGGCCCACAATGGCAGCAGTATGCAAGGTAGAGAAGGACCTTTAGAGCACCAGGCCAGAGTAGTAGGGCACCATCCAAGGATCAGTCTCAGTAGGCATTTGACTATAAGAAAAAAAAAGCCAGAGGTGACAAGCTCAGGTCCCCACTTAGCAAGAGGGAATGTCATTTTTATGGGAAGAACGATGCTAGTAGTGGCTGTCATCGCATGTCAGGAGCCTGCTATGGCTGCGAACAGTTTGGGTATCATGTTGCTAATTGTCCTCATTCAAGACAGAGGCATGAGGCTACTTTAGTTGTCTTCTTGACTACCTCAAACTTTCACCAGTGCTCTAACTTGTAGTGTAGAGACTCAGGTGAGGCATCTTCTTTTAGGGCTTCATAGTAGTAGTCTAATAGTGCCCAGGCTAGGGTTTTTGTTATGGAGTGCAGGGATGCCTTTTAGGACTCTCATGCAGTAGAAGGCGCTATTCAAGTCACTAAATTTTATGCCCATTTATTGTTTGATTCAAGAGCTACCGATTCTTTCATATCGTTTTGTTTCTCTACATTCTTTTTTTAAAAACTATGAATATCTTGTGTAAGAATGTGAGCTCATGGGAGTTAGTGTTCCATCAGGGCAAGCTATGGGAATATCTTACTTTATACCCCATTGTGAGATTGAGATCAATAGGAACATTTAGGAGCCAAATTGTATGTGTTAGAGATGGTGGATTTTGACATTATGTTAGGGATGGATTGGCTAGAGCACCTTCATGCTATACTTGATTGTCATAGAAAGAAGGTTATTTTCTAGATCCCTGGTAGGGGATGTTTTCTTCTATAGATCCCCTTATTATAAGAAGTCCAAGATGTTATTCTCTGTCATGAAAATAGCAAGGTTGATGAGAAATCAATGCGATGTTTATCTTGCATGTGTGTTTATAGATGATGCTGTAAGTGATAAGAAATCAATGGATGAGGTTGATATTGCATGTGAGTATCTAGATGTGTTTCTTGAGGACTTGCCAAGGTTACCACTGTAGACACGCAATTTTGTCCTAGTCGGAGAGCTCAAATTCTTGTTTTCAAAAAATACATCTGGTTATCCTTTTAAAAGAACCAAGTTTTTCGGAAGAAACAAGTTTTTCAGTACATTTCGAAGAAGATCGATAGGGCATTGACTAGGGTCAAAGTGCCCTATATACAGGGCACCAGGCACCCTATATACGGGGCACCAGGCGCCCTGCTTATACGGCACCAGGCACCTGGCACCTAGTCAAATTGATTTGACCGGCTGATTTGACCACTCACTGGGACCCATCTTATCGAACTGGCGCGGCTTATGATGCTAGCGCCCCATATATAGGGCACTTTACCGCGTGGAACAGATTTTCAGATTTGACCAAAGTGCCCCCTTTATGGCTATAAATAAGGACCCATTTGGAGCTTAGGGGGGATTCCAGCTCCGTACCTCTCTAGAGCACATCCAATACTACGTTTTCAAGCCCTTAGCACCCTCCATAAGTCTTCAAACCGATCTGAATTTCTCTTTCAAAAAGCCTAAAACCTGCTATTTTTGTCACCCAGAAACATGGTTTTTCTTCATCTTTGAAGGCCTGCCCCTGCCATTCCCTATCCATCTAGCATCTAAACCCCTTACCATTTACTTCATTTACATATTGGCTATAAGGAGGAGCCTCTACTTCGTCCCAGAAGCTGTCCAAGACTCCGGAGCGGTGTCGCGAAGAAGAGAAGAAAGTCTGCCTGAGCCAGCCTTGGTGCCCCGTAAACAGGGTGCTTTGACCTTGGTCAACGTGCCCCATAAAGGGGACACTTGCAGTTGGCGCCCTACATACAAGGCATTAGTAGGGCCAGAAGCCGATTTTGCATTTTTCGGAGTCTGATGGCCCATCCGATTAGATTTTTGCTCTTCATCTTCATCTTAAATCCTTTCAACAGTTCATTTAGCATGCATTAAGCTATTTTGCATCTATCATACTTTTGAAAACCTACCAAAATAGGAGTTGGGATTTCATCCCAATCCGGTTAGTTCGTACCCTTTTGCATGTTCAAAATCCATGCTAAGCATGATGCTATACTTTTGCCAGAACTAATAGCCTTTTCACTTGTTTTCGTGTTTTCTTTCGGACATTCCTAGGTAAACCCGACCGAGGCAGAGCTTTGGCCGGATCAAAGGTGAAAGGCTCACTAATGCTCTCCTCTTTTGGTAAGTTGAAAGAGAAGAAGTTAGAACCTAACAATCTCACCGCTTCCCAAGGTACGATAGTCACCCCTATTCTCTACTTTATTTCTTTTCTTTTTTACTATACTTCAGAGCCTTCGGCTCCTGGCGACCACTAACATTCTCTTCCCAAGCATACTACCACCATTCGCCCAGTTTCTGGATCGGGCGTAGGTTCCTACAGGCGAATGGAGAAGGAGGGATCCTCCGGATCCATTCTAGGTGCTTACACCTTTTGGCGACCATGGTGGGACAACCTTGTTTTAGTGAGCCCTTCTCATCTCCTCAAAAGAATGTCCATTTAGAAAACATGTTAACCTTCGCTCTAGTTCTTGCTTGAGCCATTACACCTTCCTTGCATCCCTACTTACTTGCTTACTTCCTTTGAACATCATCAAGTCTTCTCCAATTTACTTGCTTTCTGTTGGTACTTTTGTTTTTTTTTTAAAAAAGGGGCATAACAATCCGATTTTTTACTTGTTCATCAACTTGTTTCAACTTCGCATCTTAGAAATTATCTTGCTAAGTATACTTGCCTTTTTCTCTTCAAAGCCTAGTTTCTTTCCTAAACATCTTTAGTTAAAATTAGTGCTTGCTTTCACCTAAGTTTGACTTCATATCATTATCTTGTTTACTTGCTTTCCACAACATCTCATTATTCATTGTATGCTTTTACTTTCTTCTTGCTTGCTTCTCATTCCTTGACATTTCACTTGCATTTAGTTTGCATTGGGGTTTTGATCCCTTTAGGTCATCCGAGAAGGGAGGCTCTCTCCTCCCAAAGCCCCACAAATCCAAACACCCCTCTTGGTGATTGCCAACTCCTCCTCTTGGGATTCCCTCTTGGAAGGACTGAGTAGCTTCCATCAAGGCCTCTGTAAGTCCCCAGACGTGAAGGATTCCCTCTTCATTGATCAGGTTGGTTGTACCCTTTTATCCCAAAATCCGGAGTACCTATCACCTATCGTTGTGAAAAGAGTGACAACCTTAGATTGCTCGGCGTTGTGAGAGCATAGGGTCCTACCCATTTGTTTGAGTGGACATTATTTCTCTTAACAAGCCATTAATTTAAGGTTGAAACAAAAAATCGTGGTAATCATTTCAAGTCTCTGCTATTACTTGCTTGTAAACTAAAAATTGAAAATCAAACAAAAATTTGAAATCACTTAACAAAAAAAGAAGAAGAAATCTTCTGCTTGAGGTTAATTTGCTTGATAATTTTTTTGTCCAACGAAAAATTCAAAAACCACTAAAAGGGAAAAAGATCAAAACTAAAAAAAAGTTATGTGTGCTTTTACTCACCACCTTTTCTTCATGTTTATGAACTTGAGATTAGGATGAGTCATTGGGATGACGGACCAAGGATACGAGCTACTGCAGCTAGAGTATGATCAATCCTATCTCCACCTAGATGTCATATGTGCTGTTAACGAACCTAAAGTTCTCCCTGAAACCAACTCACCCCGACTCCATCCAGATTCTTTGTGGGAGGCATTCGCTCATGCTGACCCAACCCAATTACAAGCCATTGAAGCCATCTTTAAGGAAAAATCACCCGCCAATCACACCCATACTGAAGGTGGACATCGTGCCTCTACCCCCCAATTGGCAGTTGATCAACCCGGTGCACTAGTACTGGGTCACTCTCACAATGGACCCTTGACTCCAAACTCACCCCATCCGGTGGCTATCTTGAACCACCCTGACCCGAATAACGCCACACCTCTCAGGCCACCGATCTACTCATCCGTCCACTTCAACAAAGCTCGCCCGCAAACACATCACCCAACATACCCTCCTTGCCCGGCCGCTTCAGCCTATCCGATGGCTGTGCCGGTGAATCAAGCATCTGTTCTACCCCCTCCACCCGCTTGTGAATCCTCTGTTGATTAATCTGTGATAAACAAGATCAACCGAATAGATGAACAATACAGAGAACTCAAGCGGTTGATCGACATGAGGGCTCTCCCCAAGATATCTCTCCCATCTCTCCCCGTATTCCATCTCCCCCCTTCCGAAATGTCCATCTACCGTCGGTACAATGGGAGTGGGAATCCTTTCATTCACGTCAAGGATTTCCTTTATGAATATGTTATGTGGCAAAATGATAAGAAAGCCCTTGCATATCTGTTCAGAAGATCACAAGAAGGCTCCGCGTTGAAATGGTTCTATTCACTTGACCCTTTAGAAGCCAACAACTTTGATATTGTCAAAGTGAAATTCTTGCAAAGGTACTAAGACCGAGTCGGCCCTACGTATTCAATCACAGATCTCATAGCCGAAAAGATGAGAAATGACAAGAATTTTATAAGGTATACTGACAGATGGAGAGCAATGGCAGAGAAGTTGACAAATGCATTATCAGAATCAGAACAAGTCAAAATGATCATCACTAACGCCACTCCAGCTTTGAAGAATGTACTGGCATTGCATCACCTTGTCACCATGAGCGAACTTTACGATAGAGCACAGTACATCCAAACACAACTCTGAGACTCTCCCATCATGAACCTTTTTGACCCTAGGCCTTGAGTCACCAAAAAGACAACCACCACTGCCACTGGGCCTGTAGCCAAAGGTGTAGTAACCAACGAACACGTTAACATTATAGGAAACCCGCCCAATAACCACCATCAACAATATAGAAACCCCGAATACAGAAACCCACATTAAACTCAACCAGCACCTCACCCTTATATTCAACCCCGACCTTTCCAACACCAAATGCTGAATCAACGTCCCCAACAACCAACACAGGTACTAGTCCCCCAGCAACCCCGACAATTGGCCATGCACACCTTTGCACCTCAACAACCATGTCAACCAATCACCTATAACTAGGCACCTCCCCCAGCCACCTATGCACCACGAATAACAGGGCCTAGAAGAAATCATTATTCATCATTACCGTACTCTTCACGGATATTTTCAATGCTCTTATGGCGGCAGGGCAGATTTCACTGCCAAGAGAAAGGCTGGAGTGGCCATAAATGCCAATACAGATAAATATTGCTTATACCACAGATACCCGAGACATACGGTGGAGAATTATTTTCAATTTAAGGATTATATCCATGACCTCCACGAGCAGGGAAGCATTGACTGGGGTCAAATGGGCGAGTACATCAAGGCAGTGAAGAACCAACCTCATCCGCAGCAGGTACCAATTCAACAACAGCAGTAGTAGGAGTTTTGCCTGGGGATCATCTGAAACCTATTACCCGCGCATGCGCCCGCGATAGTACTAGAAAATCAACGAGTTAATCCCATTCTAACCTCCACTGACGAACCCCGCGATAGAGGCCAAAATTGGCAAATCGAGGGACCTGCTTTCTTCATAAACATCAGCCCACCAAACCACATTAACTGAATCGTCTACTCCATACCATGAGTCGTACCCACCAGAAGAAGCCAACCACTCATTATTCGCACCTTGTCACAACCTATCATAACACCACCAGCCACACAACTCCAGCAAGGTCAAACCTGATCTGTCCAGTTGAACCACAACAAACACTGTCGCCATTAGGACTCATCATTGTACCGCCCCGTACAACCATGCCCTCACAACCTACCTACACAACCTACCTACACCCCTACGACCCGAACCATCATCAGTACGCCCCTACCAAGGCCTCCTATCATCCGACCTAACCTTCCATCCACCTCTACTATGCCAACCACAGCCCCTCAACTTGCCATGGTACTTAGAAGCGGGCACATGTTTCAAAGGGTCTTTCCCCAGACCGGTCAACCGAGGTAGACACAAGAAGAAGAAGAGGAGCACCTAGAAGAGCTAGTGCCAGGAACATCATTTGATTTATTGAAGCACCTCGACAAGACCCCTGCACGAATTTGTATCCTGGAACTAATCAAACGGTCCAAGGCTCACCAAGAAGTTCTTCAAAAGTACCTGCAACAGGTAATGGTCAATGAAACCCTCCCCCCTGAAAAGATCACATTAGTTTTGACCCTAAGAAGTGAACATCCTACCCTCACTTTAACCAAAGAAGAGTTAGCTGAACCTGAAGCAAGAAAGTATGCACTATGCGTCACTATCAGCATCAAGGGAACGAACGTCAAGTCTTGTTTAGTTGATACTGGTGCTTCCATCAATGTCCTACCGCTAGAGATGCTGCATTTGTGTGAAATCCCCGAAGAGGATGTTTGGCCATCACAAATCACTGTAACATCATATGATAATTCAAAGTGGCCTGCCCATGGTATGGTCACACTCGAGGTGGGACTAGGGCCCTATACCGTTACTATCGACTTTCACATGTTAGACATGGATCCGACTTACAAGGCTATCTTGGGAAGGCTTTACCTTGAGGCGTTGGAAGCTGTGGCCTCAACTAATTATCAGTGTATCAGGTTTCTCTTCAAAGGCTAGGTCATCAAGGTGGTAAGTATGCTAGTAGATTGTCTAGTTACTCCCCCTCTTGGCTTACCAAATCAACTTGTCTTCATGATCCTTGACCTACTAGAGGTCGAAAAGCAGCCTAGGCGAGTATGGAGAAGAAAGAAAGACGCTACTAAGACCCTTGGGTGGTGTATGATGAAAAGTCTAGGATACCAAGAAGGCTAAGGGTTGGGGAAAAATTACAGGGCATTGTAGAACCCATCCAGCTAGTGAAGACATTGTTAAGAAGTGGGGTTGGATACGATGGAACAAGTGATAATGGTAAGAAAATTAATCACAAATACTTCAATGGCTGTCTGAACAAATTCTTTATCAAAAGGGAGACAATACAAATGGTGGAAGACCAAGAACCCCAAGAGCAGGCAAAGAAAAAGAAGATTGACAACCTTGAGAATGAACCGTATCTTGATAAAGATGGTTGTTCTCTGCCGAAGAAGGGTCAAGTAGTGAATCATTCTGCCATGAGCCTTCTGGTAATCAGAATAAGGGGAATTCACCTATTGTCACTTCTACAAACCCACTGTCAACAAGTTCACCATCATATTCACCAGGCACTAAGCATGAATGCTCTCTCTATCCATCTTTGCTCAATTTGTTTCCTTCCCTGTCAATATCCCAACCCATGCCGGAAACCACAATCGGTCCAAGTCAAACCCATTATGTGTTCATGTTTAGTACTCCTAAAAATATCAAACAAAATGTCCTGTTCTCAAAACAAATTTCAATCGAAGAAACATCCCAACTCGCTCCGAAGGGCGATTCAACCCAGGAGACCACCCGATCTCTGATCGATCTCCTTTGCCCTTCACCTCCATTTGTAAATTCCGCTCCCTCCACTTCTTCTTTCTCACATCTTTTGCCCTCATCTTCTCTAGGTTTAGTTTCCAAAAAAACAAAAATCAGAGGTAGAAGAATTCCAGAAAGATGCCTGCATCAGTTAGCTCAGAAAAGCATAGAATGTACCGGGCAACCAGAATACTTGGAAAATGTAATCCAGCTAGATGAGATCTGATATGAGGAAAAGGACAAAATTGATCGAACTTTAGGAGTCTATGAGGTTGTGTCAAAAAAGGATCTTGACACTGAGGATGAAGAAGAGGATTTGGCTGATGCTTACGCATCCAGTTTAAAGAGGTTCGAAGAACAATCAGCCATGGTAGATGAACCAACTAAGGAACTTAATCTTGGAACACCGGAAGATCCTAAGAACATCCTCATCAGTGCCAACCTCACGACTTTGGAAGAACAAAATCTAATGGCGGTATTCTTGTAATACAAGGACACATTCGCTTGGACATATGAAGATATGCCGGGGTTAGATAAATCATTGGTAGAACATCGATTAACATTAAAACCTAAAGCTACCTCGGTCAAGCAAAAGTTAAGAAGATTCCACCCAGATATAGCTCTGAAGATGAAGGAAGAGGTCAATAAGTTATACCAAGTAAAATTCATTAGAGTCATCCTTTATTCGCAATGGGTGGCAAATATAGTCCCGGTCATGAAGAAAGATGGAAAGGTTTGAATTTGCATTGACTTCAGGTACTTAAACCGAGTGTGTCCAAAGGATGATTTCCCCCTTCCTCATATCGATGTCCTTGTTGATAACACAGCTAGATATGAAATCCTATCATTCATGGATGGATATTCAGGGTATAATCAAATCTGGTTAGCAGAAGAAGGTCAAGAGAAGACCTCCTTCACTACATCTTAGGGAACTTATTGCTACGTTGTCATGCCCTTTGGATTAAAGAATGCTAGAGAAACTTATCAAAGGGCCATGGTGGTGATATTTCATGACATGATGCATAAATTTGTGTCGGTGTACTGGATGACCTGGTGGTCAAATCACAGACCAGAGATGAGCATGCTGAGGTATTAAAAAGAGTTTTGCAACGAGCCAAGGAATATAAGCTTAAAATGAACCCCAAGAAGTGTGTGTTTGGAGTATCATCCGAAAAGCTACTTGGGTTCATCGTCAGCAAAAGAGGCATTGAGATTGATCCCAATAAGGCCAAAGCCATCATCAATATGCCCCCACCAAGGAACTTGAAAGAGTTGAGAAGGCTAATTGGTAGGCTACAATTTGTTCGCCGATTTATCTCACAACACTCCCAAAGGTGCAAACCTTTCTATGAGTTAACCAAAGCGAAGGCTAAATTTAGATGGGATTCAAGATGTCAGGAGGCATTCGATGGTTTAAAGAAGTATTCGTCAAGCCCACCTGTGCTCAAACCTTTGGTTCCCAACAAACCCTTAATCTTATACATCTCGATTTTAGAAGGATCTCTTGTAGCAGTATTGGCACAATTAGATGGTGAAGGAAAAGAGTGAGCTACCTATTATCTGTCAAAAATCTTTGATCCTTGTGAGTAGAAGTATACAACCATAGAAGAAACCTGTGCAACATTAGTTTGGGTGGTCTAGAAACTTAAGCATTATTTCCTGGCTCACGAGGTTAATCTCATAGTTTGTATGAATCCCATCAAGTTTCTTCTTGAAAAATCTATCCAGACCGGCCGATTAGCACGCTGGAAAAGCTTTCTTTCTCAATTTGACATCACTTACATCCAACAGAAGGAAATCAAGGGCTATGCAATTGTCGAACATTTGGCCCATCAACCCATCCCAATCTTTGACCTTGTCCAATCAAAGTTCCTCGATGAGGAGTTGATGTCCATTCAATCCTCCAACCTTTGGACTTTGTATTTTGATGGGGCCCTAAATTCTCAGGGTAGAGGGATAGGAATTGTTCTTCTGTCACTCGAAAGTGTCACCATCTCGTAGGCTTTTCAACTACATTTTCCAGCAACAAACAATATAGCTAAGTACAAAGCCTTGCTGGCCGGACTAGAGGCTGCTCACTTCTATGGTGCCACTAAACTAAGGGTGATCGGTGATAATTAGTTGATTCTCTGCCAAGTACTTGCCAAATACTGCACATCTCATTCTGGGCTCAGACCGTACCACACCGCCTATTACATCAAGTTGTTCTCCAAACTCGAATTCATTCATGTTCCTCGTGCTCAAAACATTCTTGCTGATGCTCTTGCCTCCCTAGCATCTTCATTGTCTATTCCGGTAGGCAGGTAGGTTAGAAAAATCTATGTCCACCGATGAACAATCCCGGCAATAGAAGATGCATAGTTCTTGAAGGTCAAAGAAGAGTTTGAAAAGAAAGAATCCATTGAGCAAAAGGAAGAAGTGTCTTTGGTCGAGTTGGAGGAATTGGAAGAAGGTGAGAAACCGTGGTATCATGAGATTGAGAATTACTGTCAGGATCAGATATATCCACTATGGTCAACCACTAAAGAGAAGAAAGCTATCAGAAGAGTCTTCTAGAGATACACCATCTTAGGTGGAGTGCTTTACAAAAGGAGCCTGGCTAGCGTTTTATTAAGATGCGTAGATGAAGAAGAGGCTGAATTGATACTTAAGGAAGCACATTCCAGAGTGTGTGGAGGCCACGTAAATGCCTAAGCCCTCGCCAAGAAGATCATTAGGCAAGGGTATTATTGACCTACTATAGAATAAGATTGCTCAATCTTTGTCCGGCATTGTCATCCATGTCAACTTCACACCGATAAGATTCACTCTCCCGCATCTTCCCTTCACCCAATTCATGCCCCATGGCCTTTCGCTATGTGGGCTTTCAATGTTATTGGGTCTCTTGGTGAAACTCCGCAAACAAAACTAAATCTTTCATCCTAACAGCAACAAAATACTTCACCAAGGGAGTAAAAGCAGAAGCATACGTGGAAATCAAGGCATCAACAGTATGCACCTTCATCAAATGTAACATCATTGGCAGGTTCAGGATCCCAGGTGACATCATCATTGACAACGGACCTCAATTCATCTCTCAGGAGTTGCAGGACCTTTGTAACAGGTATTGCATCAAATTGCATCATTCATCTCCATATTATCCTCAAGGCAATGGTCAAGCAGAGGCTACAAATAAAACTCTGATAAAAATCATCAAGAAAACATGTAAGTCTAGCAAGTTCGCAGACTAGCCAGATAAGTTAGGTGATACTCTATGGGCCTACCGCACTTCTATTCGAACCCCAATGGGTCAAACTCCCTATGCCTTGGCATTTGGGATGGAGGCAGTAGTCCCATATGAAGTACTCATTCCTTCCCTCCGAGTCCAGATCGATCGAGACGTCCTGATAGATGAATACCGAGATTCCCTTCTCGTGCAACTCGAACTCTTGGATGAAAAGAGATTGGCCGCTGTCGAACATGCTAGATCTTACCAGAATAGACTTAAAATATTTTATCAGAAGAGGGTGATAGAGAGAAAATTTGTAGTCGGTGAGATTGTGCTTAAAAGAATATTTATTAAGTCAGGTGGTCCCTGCTCCAAACTTCAACCTAATTGGGAGGGTCCGTATGTAATCTCAGTTGTTTATCCTAGTAATTCATACAACTAACCAATGCAGAAGGTGAAGAATTAGCTCATCCTTGGAATAGTGTATACCTCAGATGATTTTTCCCTTAAAATAAAAGCAAAAATCACAAAAAAATTGTAAAACCCGAAAGGAATGAAGGATGGTAGTAACATCTAATGCTTGCTTGTTCGGTGCCCCAACTTGTCACTTAGGGAAATAAGGATGGGCATCATACTGCACACACTACATGCCTAGATTTCAGGATCCGATGATTGAAAGTCAGAGAGAAAGCTAGGCAACACTTGGCTAAAGAAGGTCGACCCTATCCTATTCTCTTCTTATTTCGGTCCTAAATGGATGAAAGGGATTAGAATGAGGAATATCGAAAGTGCCTATTTTCTTAGTAGGAGAATGCCTCTGAAGGTCTAACTTCTTAAAAGAAAAGGTGCCAAAAGATGGGTAATGACCCCTCAGGTCAGCAAAAGAATAGACCTGTCTGAATATGTACCAACAAAAGCCCAAAAAGAAAAAGGCTCCAAAAGATGGGCAATGAACCCCTCAGGTCAAAACCAAGCAAAAAAGAAAACCTGTTTGAATGTGGGCCATTAAAGAAAATGGGCTAGAAGGAAGGACCCAAGGAAGCCAAATTCCAACAGGCAATGTGGGCATTAGTAGAGAAACAAGTTCGACATCCCTGACCTCTACTAAGGACTTACCACTAATCCTCTTCCTTCTTTAACCTTGTGGGCAGGGTCGACTAACTAGGTCCAAGAAGAGTCATAGCCCATTAAAGGCAGAAAGTCAGAAGATTCTGAACAAGGCACTTTCCCACACATGATGCCTACTCTTAACCCTTGGGTAACAATGAGGGACACCTACAACAAGCAAGGCAAAGAATGAGATGGTCATTTCCTTCACACCTCACAAAAAAAATCGAATACTTCAAAAATACCAAACAAATTCATAAAATCAAAAAATCTTAAAAATTAAATATCCAAAACACCAAAAAATCATAAAAATGCCAAAATACCAAAAATATTATAAAATCATCAAAACCCAAACAAAAAGTGGAATTTCTAAAACACTTAAAAATTTGCTTTCTAATTGACTAGTTGCCTTTGCATTTATATTTAATTTTAGTCTTAATGTTTCCTTTTGTGCATACTTATGTGTTTTCTATTATCTTTACCTTGATAAGGCCCATGTCCCTTGACAAAAGATCAAGGAAACTTTGCCCTCTCCTCGCAAGGGACTAAGCCAAAATAAAGTTCTAATATCTTCTCTCGAGTGGATGTAAGAATAGGAGAAGGCATACCAACTTCATATCCCCAGACACTTGGAGGAAGCAAAAATGACAAAAAAATCAGAAATTGAAAAACTAAAAGTGGACTACCTTGACCCCTATTAGGACTTGCATATTGCATCTATCAAAATAAATAATATTTAAGATGTTGAATACCATAAGACTAGAGGGGGTTGAGCCTGAGAACCCCTTCAACAAAATCAGTGAGGGCTCAGTCATTCTCTAGGCTTGCGGATAGGCCAAAATCGAATACACGGGGATGACGGTGTCTTCACGGATGTCCTGACCCATTGCATTTGACCTATATCTTCAACTATTTTCTTATACTTATTTGCATTTCCTTAAACTCAACATGCATTATTTCATACATCATCATGCATGACCCCATCATAACCATTCCATCCCTACCATGTTCCCCCTCCCCCCAGGGAAAAGATGATGGTCCTTTATAGCTCCTAAATGAAGTATTGGCCTTCTGAAAATCGGTTTCAGCTTTCAGCTGTGTCCTGACGAGGGTTTCATTAAAACAATAAGTTATTCCATTTCAAACTAAACTGGTGTTTCTGTGTGAACCATATAAAATTGAAGAATCCAACCTTGGTTATTTGGTTGCCTCCTCTTTACTTTCGTAATTTACTGTATTTCCTACCGAGACCAGCACACCATGCAGTTCGGGTCCTAGCCAATAATGATTCTCTGCTGCGTGGGATTTTAGTACTGTTTTGCTTCTTAAATTAATCAACCAAAAGAAAGGTTCCGACAAGATATGGGGGAGATATCAAGATCTGGTAAAGTTTTAATTCCGCTCGATTAAACCAAGAAGGGCGTGTCTAAATCTACACCTTGGCATCACCTTTTCAATCCGTTACCATTTTATTCCGCTACGCCTCACTATGCCATGCTATGCTCCGCCTATGCTCCATTCGTGTCACTCCCATACAAAGTTGATGCCAAGGTGAGGCAAGCTGTAGACATGCAATTTTGGCCTAGTTGGAGAGCTCAAATTCTTGTTTTCATAAAATACATCTGGTTATCCTTTCAAAGGAATTGAGTTTTCTGGAAGAATCAAGTTTTTTGGTACATTTTGAAGAAGATCGATAGGGCATTGACCAGGGTCAAAGCGCCCTATATACAGGGCACCAGGCACCCTGTATACAGCGCACCAGGCGCCCTATAAACAGGGCACCTAGCACCCGGTAAAATTGATTCGACCGACTGATTTGACCATTCACTGGGACCCATCTTATCGAACAGACGTGGCTCATGATGCTAGTGCCCCATATATAGGGCGCTTTGCCGCGTCAGATTTTCGGATTTGACCAAAGTGCCCTCTTTATGACTATAAATAAGCACCCATTTGGAGCTTAGGGGTGATTCCAGCTCCATACCACTCTAGAGCTCATCCAATACTACGTTTTCAACCCATTAGTACACTCCATAAGCCTTCAAACCGATCTGAATTTCTCTTTCAAAAAGCCTAAAACCTGCTATTTCTGTCACCCAGAAACATGGTTTTTATTCAACTTTGAAGGCCTACCCCCACCATTCCCTTTCCATCCAGCATCTAAATCCCTTACCATTTACTTCATTTACATATTGGCTACAAGGAGGAGCCTCTACTTCATCCCAAAAGCTGTCCAGCACTCCGGAGTGGCGTTGCGAAGAGGAGAAGAAAGTCTGCTCGAGCTAGCCCTGGTGCCCCATAAACAGGGTACTTTGACCTTGATCAATGTGCCCCATAAAGGGGACACCTGCAGTTGGCGCCCTACATATAGGGCACTAGCAGGGCCAGAAGCCGATTTTGCATTTTCTGGAGTTTGATCGCCCATCCGATCGGATTTTCACTTTTCTTCTTCATCTTAAATCCTTTCATCATTTCATTTAGCATGTATTAGGCTATTTTTCATCTATCATACATTTTAAAACCTATCAAAATAGGGGTTGGGATTTCATCCCAATCCGGTTAATTTGTATCCTTTTGCATGTTTAAAATCCATGCCGAGCATGATGCTATACTTTTGCCATAACTAATAGCCCTTTCACCTATTTTTGTGTTTTCTTTCAGATATTCCTAGGTAAACCTGACCGAGGCGGAGCTTCGGCCAGATCGAAGGCGAAAGGCTCACTAAAGTTCTCCTCTTTTGGCCGGCTGAAAGAGGAGAAGTCAGAACCTAACAATCTCATCGCTTCCCAAGATACGACGGTCACCCCTATTCTCTACTTTATTTCTTTTCCGTTCTACTATACTTTGAAGCCTTCAGCTCCGGGCGACCACTAACATTCTCTTCCCAAGCATACTACCACCATGCGCCGAGTTTTTGGATTGAGCGTAGGTTCCCACAGACGAACGGAGAAGGAGGGATCCTCTGGATTCATTCTGGGTGCTTACAACCACCAGCCAGGGACATTGATTTTGCTATAGTTCTTGTTTCTGGGGCAGCTCCTATCTTTATTGCTTGATATCAAAGGGCACTTGCAAAATCGAGAGAACTCAAGTAGCAACTAGAAGAACTTATGGTTAAGGAGTTCATTCACTCTAGTGTACCCCCATGGGGTGCACCTACCTTATTTGTTAGAAATAAGGATGGATCTTTGAGGCTATGTATTGATTACAAAAAGCTAAACCAGATTACAATAAAGAACAAGTACCCACTACTACACAGTGATGATATGTTTAACTAGTTGCAAAATGCCAGGGTGTTTTCCAAGATTGACTTGAGGTTAGGGTACTGTAGACACGCCAATTTGGCCTTATTTGGGGCTTAAACCCTTTTCCATTGGCAACATCTCTTTTAGACCAACAAAATCAAGTTGAATCATTCTTTTGGACAAGCCAAGGAGTTCACTAGAAATCTAAGGAAGAGTTATTGATCTCTAATCAAATCTATTTTTTCCAAATTAGATCTCATTCTAACTTCCATGTTGCTCTTGGTTGTCTTTGCACCAAGGTCGCGCCGCTTGGTTGTGTGCTAGATTATGCTTTTCCCTACATATCCTCTACTTGAAAATTTTTCACAGGATTCTGTGAATGTCCAATGAAGAAGTCTTAAACATAAATAATCTTCCTCTATGCGTCCTCTTTTCAATGCAACAAACGGCATTCAATTCTGATCTCCCATTTGTCTATAGCGTCCTTTGGAAATCAAATGCGCAATTCTGTCCGCATGCACTCCAGATCAAACCCAATTGCATGCATGCCCATCCCATTAGGCACATCTCTGACCAATTCATGACCTTAACTTACTTTTTATTCCTACATATAAGCTTCATGGTCAAAATTAGCATCATCCAATGATGGCAATCCAACTTGTTGTCTTATACATCAAAACTTGCTATTTTTAGACCAGATTTGTTTCCTATTCAAATGGAGACATATTTTGAACATGGGGAAGGTAATCCATGGTTTTCAATCCCTCTCAATCATTTGTGTAAGTTTATATAAGCCTCAGGATGAAAATTAGCAGCATTAAATGAAGGAAATCCAACCTATGGTCGGATGTATCAAAAGTTGCTATTTTTTGACCTGTTTCTCATCCCCTATAAAGGAAGACTCATATGAACGATCTAAAAGGGATTATCCATCCTCCAGCACTCTTATCCTCATCTTCCAGACACCCTAGGCTCATCCCAATCTCTCCTAATTGTTCTCTCTTCGTCCCGGTGCTCGGAGATCATCTCAAAGTGAAGAAGAAGCCGGTCTATGCTCTGACGTGCTGCATTGGTGATCATCAGATTATACAGATCTTTATAGTCATTTTACGGCCTGAGTTACTTAATAATAAGTGTTATTCATCAAGATATATTTCATATCCAACAAATGGAGATCAATTCTGACATTCCCTCGGCTTGTTACAGCTTCAACACTGGCGCTGCACAGATAGATCCGAAGTCTTCTCTTCTAAGTCATTATTTTCTCAATCAATTTCAGTACATTTAATGGTGAATTAAGTCTATACATCCTTCATAGAAATTTTTCCTCGGTAAGTTCTCTTTTATCTTCAATAGGAATCATTTAATTCATATATCTGTGGTGCCCATAGCATGTCCTACATCGACGTTGTGCTGGGAGTTTACAAAACATCACTATCCAAGATCTAGCTTATCAAGTAAATTCAGATTACTTATCATAAGAATAAAGCAAAGTTGTCTTAATATAAAACCACCCTTGGTGAGTTATCTTTATTTTTAAACAAACGACACTCAATTCTGACATCGGTGTTGCCTATTACGGTCTCTGCATCAGAGCCACACTAGTTTACACTGAATCTGTCCAACCCGGTTGCCACTTTGTCTGGGTTGTGTTATCTTTAATCATCCTTATTATCTTTGCTAACTCTTCATTCATATCATTTAATTCATATTTAAGCATCATTTGCATTTATTTTTGAATCATTTCATACATCATAAAAAACCAAAAAAAGGGGTTATGTCTAATCCTGAATCCGGTGAGTTTATTTCCAATTGCTGTTTTATGTTATTGTTTTTACAAGTTACTACACTTCACTCAGTTCTAATCCTTCTTCACTTATTTTCTTGTCTTATTGTCTTCTAGTTGCACAAATACATCAAGCTAGCATCGGTTGTGGACTCTTCTTCATCGGCCGGCCGAAGACGAAGAAGGTTGAACCAGCACACACTTTCTCCCATGCTAAGGTACACGGTCAATTCAAACTTGTTTTTATTCCATAAAGCGGAGCCCGTGGCTCCTAGTGACCACTTCTTCTCTTATTCATGTCCTAACTTATTTATTTCTCCCTCTCCTCCCACATGACCCGAACAGTCTCCTGTGCTCGAGCGACGCCGTGAGATGAAAGTTCGGGGATCAATGTGAGTGTGGGACCTAGGTGAGGGTTTTACCGCTTTCCAAGTATTTTTCGATTCACTCTTTTTCTCCTATTCTATCATCACCTTTTCTTCAGGTGCTGATCCGGAACCCATTTTTGGAGTCGACATGTACCACTAGTTGAGGATCAAGAATGAAGATATATCTAAAACAACTTTTCGCACTCAATTTGGTCATTATGAGTTCTTGATGATACTTTTTGATCTCACTAATGTTCCTGCAACTTTCATGAGTTTAATGAACTAGTTTTTCAAGAAGTATTTAAATTGATTTATAGTGGTTTTCATTGATGATATTTTGATATACTCTTCTAGCCAAGAAAATCATTTCCAACATCTGAAGATTGTGTTGTAGACTTTGAAAGAACACTTGTTAAATGCCAAATTCAATAAGTGTGCTTTTTGGCATGAGAGTGTGAGTTTCTTGGGCCATATCATATCTACAGCAGGTGTATAGATTGATCTTGCAAAGGTTGAAGCAATGTAGGATTGTGACCGACCTACAAAAGAAACATGATGTTCGACTTGAGTTTTCTTCAGATGGCTTCAATCTATTTGGTAACATGTCTTCAAAGTATAATATATGGCATATTGTTACAATGGTGTACGATATGTCAATATGGATATGTATGCAAGTTGCATACACAATGATATCTTATTAATACCTAGTCTAAGAGCTTCCGAAAATGACATCATTGTATTCCTACAACATGTGGTAGAAGAGTTAAAAGATTTGTGGGAGATCAGATTGGAAACCTTTGACGCAACACATAAAGAAATTTTTATTATGAGTGTCATACTTCTCACTTCGGTAAATATTTTTTTGCGATATGTAAATTTATTTGGATAGAGTATTAAAGAAAATTAGCATATCCTATTTGTAAATAAAAAACACATTCCATTCGACTTGCACATAGTTAGAAACATTGTTACCTAGTACATCGCAGTTCCTACCAATAGCACATTAGTGGAGAAAGAACCATTACAAACATCTTTTTAGTGATTAGTAGTATGAGAAGAGAACTCCAAAGATGCTAATAGAATATGAGGTATAAATGCAACAATAGAGGATAGATGTTATTAGCTTTGGAAAACTATTTTAAAAAGACTTCTAAAGAATTTAAGGAAGAATTTACGATAGAATAAAAATTGAAAGAAGAGATGTATATTTTTTAGAAAACTACCATATTGGACATCTCTAATCATTCGGCATCATTTACATGTCATGCACGTTGAGAAGAATGTGTATGATAATATATAAGATATTTTTAACTTATTAGGAATGAAAAAAGGACAATCTCAACTCAATAAAGGATTTGATAGATTTAAACATTCCTCTATAGTTACATCTACATGAGGGTTCATCGAGGTTTCTAGATGTAGTCTATAGACATATCAATAAACAAAAGTCTAAAATACTTGATTTTATTAAGACAATTTGAGTGCCAAATGGTTATTCCTTGAATTTGAGTGGATATGTAGACATAACTACCAGAATAATTAGTGGGTTAAAAAGTCATGATTGTCTTATCATGGAACAAATGATTATTCCTTTGGCATTGTATCAAAAAATGTAATAAGTTCCGTATTAGAATTATGTCATTATTTTAAGCTCATTTGTACTAAAGTATTAGATAGCAACAACTTCTTGAGGGAATGTGAGTATAAGATTGTAATAACATTGTATAAATTAGATCAACTTTTTCCATTCCATGGCCATTTAGGCCAATCAAATCTAAAATTTAGTTTGGATTGTCCTAAATGGCCATAGAGGCTGAAAAATTGACTTGAACCATTCGATGGCCATTTAAACCAATCCAAGTAGGAATTCAGTTTGGATTGGCCTAAATGGCCATGAGGCCCAAAAATTGATTTGAAACCATCCCATGTCTGTTTAGGCCAATCTAAGCTAGAATTTGGTTTGGATTGACCAAAATGGCTATGGAGACCCAAAAATTAATTTAAACCCATTCCATGGTTGTTTAGGTCAATCTAACTTGGAATTTGGTTTGGATTGGCCTAAATGGCCATAGAGACCCAAAAATTAGTTAGAACCCATTCGATGTCCATTTAGTCCAATCCAACTAGAAATTTTGTTTGGATTGACCTAAATGGTCATGGAGGCCCAAAAATTGATTTGAACCCATTTTAAGGCTATTTAGGCCATTCCAAGCCAAAATTTGGTTTGGATTGGCCTAAACTGTCAAGGAGGCCTAAAAAGTGGTTTGAATCCATTCAATGGTTGTTTAGGTCAATCCAAGTTGAAATTTGGCTTGGATTGATCTAAATAGTGATGGAGTCCCAAAATTTGGTTTGAACCCATTCCATGGCTATTTAGGCCAATCGAAGTTGGAATTCAATTTGGATTGACCTGAATGGTGATGGAGTCCCCAAAATTGGTTTGAATCCATTCCATGGCTGTTTAGGCCAATCGAAGCTAGAATTTGATTTGGATTGACATAAATGGCCATGGAAGCCAAAAAATTGATTTGAATCCATTCCACGGCCATTTAGGTAAGTTGAAACAAAAAATTGGCTTGAATTGATTTAAACGGTCATGGGAGCCCAAAAATTGGTTTGAATCCATTCTATGGTTGTTTGGGACAATCCAAGCTAGAATTCGATTTGGATTGACCAAAATGGCCATGGAAGCCCAAAAGATGATTTGAACCCATTCCATGGTTGTTTAGGCCAATCCAATGTTTAGGCCAATCCAAATTGGATTGGCCTAAACAACCATGGAGGTCTAAAAATCGATTTGAACCCATTCCTTGACCATTCAATTCAAGCCATAATTTGGTTTGGATTGGCCTAAATGGCCATGGAAGCCAAAAATTAATTTTAGCCTATTTAGACCAATCAATTAATCATTATATGTTATTATGTAATAGATGAAGAGTTTTAGTAAGAGTCGGTAGATGTCTCTGGCTGCTACACCATCTCAAGGTGGTGGATTGTAGAGTTGCTCATGTTGATGTTATTCTAAGAAAGATCGACTCCATTCTATTCTTGCTAGATCTCAAGATGGTGCTTCCCATACTACTCTGGCAACACCTGTTGAGCCTAGACTGTCTTAGGCATTTGCTACTCAACACACTCTGGTGACACCTATTCAGAGATAGTCCATCTTATGTCAACTTAGGTATATAATTAAAAAATATAATTTTAATCATTAGGTACACATTAATTTTTTAATATAGTGTTATTTTATGATTAATTAGCTACGTATGCTATACAGAGGAGAGTTCTAGCCAGATCACACAATTTGCATACATTAGGCCCTAGTGAAACATTAAACATCGACTTGGTACTTGGTAGGAGGTTCAGGTGTAGGGTCCCATGGTTAGGAATCTACCTCATACCTTGAAGTATGCAATAGAGTGTAGTATAATTTATGGCAAAAAATTTGCATCACTCTTCTACAAGTGAAGAAAGATGCCATATTTCGTGACCTCAAAGTAAGTTTTATATTCATAGTTTTAATTTAGACATGATAGTTAAATAGTATATAAGCAATGATTATCAACATGGATATTATGCAGTGACACTTTACTTTCAAGCAATTTACATCTATAGATGCACAAATTTTGAGACATGGGAAAATGCAAAGAAATCAAAGGAACCAACTAAAAAAGAAAATAAATTTTAAAATTTAAATTTAATATTCATTGTAGCATATTTTTACCAATCACATTTGTGTTCGGTATTTTACAGGACAATCACTAGTGGAGACCCATGCCAATTTCTACAATGTAGCGAGGAACAGTGACATCATAGCGTAAATCCACACTAGGTCCATTTTAGAGCATATGCATTCATGATAGGTCCATTTTCAAAACCACTCTACCATTAGGTCCATCTTTTCAAAATATCATCACACCCACTCCATTTTGATTTGGAAATATCTTTTTTACCCTTCCATGTTAAAGAAGATGCCTAACTTCCATTTTCTCTTGATTTAAAAAATGAAAAAGTCAAATAAACATTATTTTAATTAAAATAAATTAAAATTAATGTTATTTTAATAACAAGAGGTTAAAACAAGAGTTATTTTAATAATTAAAAGAGAGTTCAATATTAAGTTAATGTCTTTATCTTTAATTATATATATATATTAAGAGTTTTAAGTATTTAACATTATTTTAATTAAACAGCCTACGAAAACCAAGTAATCACCTATTCATCACCGCCTCGTAGATAGACAGACAGATAGATAGCAGATGTGCATATCCTACTATCGAGAGAGATTCCTATAGTAATCTCTCTTGTAAGTTTAAATAAATTTTATTTTAATATTTAAAATAATACTGAAAGGAAGTTAAAATAACGTCATTTTAATATTTAAGAACAAGTTGAAATGTTATAATTTAAATAACGTTAAATACTTAAATTATGTCATAATTAAATATGAAAAATAGATCGTTAAAGTAATTTACAGAGATTAATATGTGTATAACATTAAAATAAACCAATAACACCCATTCATAACAATCTATTTAATTGCAAAACATGATGCCAAACATTCCACAGAATCTGTTAATCTTTATTCAAAATCCAATCGGAATCCCCATTTCCGTCTATAGGCGAGGCAGAGGTAGAGGCAGCTTGCTTCTCAAGCAAGGAGGTGGGTCACACAGTGCCGCTCCTTCCCCACCATCTGGACATAGGAGCTGCCATCCAAGGCCATGGACCCGTCCGCCCGCATCCTAGCTAGGTGCTCTCACAGGCTGACCTCGAAGACAATGCATGTGCACTCTCCGGCGCCCAGCCACATGCTCTCAAACCCGACCAGCCACTTCGCTAGGCAGCCAGGGCGTAGGCGCACCGCAGGAAGAGTAGCACTGGGTGCCTCTCGGCCATCGCCCCCTCATTCCAAATCCCCCATCGCTGTCAAAACCTGGAGGACCTCGCAAAATTGGATGTGTTCAGGTAGAGCAGGTGCGCGGCAGCGGCAGAGCAAAATTGGTAGAAGTAGGTGTATTAGCAAGGGCAAGGAGCTTCTGTCATGATAGAATAGGAGGATAGCAGAACGGAAGGATGGGAACGGAGTGAGCGAAAGAGCAGAGGGTAAATTTGGGATTTGGGGATAGAGTACAGGAAAATCGAATTGAGTGGTAAGGAATTTTGGTGTCAACGGACTGATTAGGATAGAAATGTGGTCAACGGAGTTTTCAGTAAACCAATTTTCTTTAATGGATCTATTGGTAATTTTTCTCACATCATGTGTAATTTATGAGTTAGAGATAAAAATAAGATTGAATACAATTTTTATTTATTTATTTAGTTAAGCATGATATTTTTTCAATTATTAAACCAATATTTCTCAATATGTTTGTGAGTATTGAGTGAGAAAAATAAAGAGAATAGAAGACATTTAACCATGTTGTTTAGAAGAAGAATGAACATACACAAGTTAGAGAGAAATTTTGTAAGTATCTAATATATTTATTATTATTTATTTGTTGACTAAGTTTTCATGTATTCTAATATTCTTATTTGCTTCGGAGTTATTCCAAAAAACTCAGACATATGAACATTCGGATGGATCGGTCATTTGAAGCAATGACCAAAGTCATCAAATGATGGTATGTATTTAAATTAGTTGTCTAAATTTTATCATTCATTTAAGGCAAATAAATTTTAATATAACTTCTGATTATAGGAAAGTATGCAACAATTAATGAATCCCTCGACATCAGAGGAATCAGATGTTGGTACATCGTATTCACTCACTCCTGAGGAGGCTTTTGGATCAATCATTAGTAGTGATAGACAAGGATGGATCTGATGTGGTGGGTGAGGTCAAACTTGGAACACTTGGTATGGTGGGTCTAGTGGAGGTGTTTTTACCTCTATGACCTAAGAGGTTTGCGAACTCAAAGCGTAGGTGGAGAAGCAAGCTCAGATAAATATTGAATGTTGATATTAGATTTCATTTTTCAAGCAATAATTAGACGATCAACAAATATCATTCTAAGAAATTGTCCAACACCTGACTTAGATGTACAAAAATATAAATCAAAGACTCCTGGAATTGGATATACCATTCACATCAATGCTTCCTCCAACACAAAATCAACATGATGACAGGGCCAAGGATGACGACGACAACGTGAATGACAATGAGGAGGGCTCTTTTGGGGAGGACGAGAGGATGAGTGATATTGTATGCATCACCCCTATTTCATAACTTGTTAAACATTTTACTATGCTTTGTATGTATTTGTATAAAATGTTTGAATTATAGATTGTAGTTTGTATGGATTATGTTAATCATTTTTATGATTTAGATGGAAATAAATGGAATTGTGTGAATGAATGTATATGGTTTGTAATTATCTTGTGAATGGATATATATGGAATTGTGTGAATGGATGAATGTGATCGATTTTGTAAATGTGAGCGAAAACATGTCAATTAATGTACATTCAAGGATGGTTGTAGTCTTGCATTGATACTTAATTTTATAATATTAATATATTTTTTTCATTATAGAAGTATTGTGATGGCCGTGGGTCGTTGCCAATATACTTGCAAGCCATGCATAGGTTTGTTCGCGATGACTTTTATTCATCACCAAATTAGTCAATCAATTCTCAAACAATCGTTCAGGAAGAAATTAACTTTTTGGTGATAGCTCCTAGCTATCGCCAATTTCTATTTGTCTAAGGAAAGGGAAAATAGTGACGGTTAAAAGTTGAGCCATCATGATTAACTTTATTGGTGACAGTTATGAGCCATTGCTATTATGTTTACTAACAACAACTTAAGAAAAGTAGTCACCAATAACATAAGTGACGGGCTTATTTGCGACGAAGTTGCAATGATTTCGAAGTCCTTGCAAATAACCTATTGTGATGGTTTTATACATATAGGCGATGACTTCCCGTCGTCACTAATAACTCTTATTCTTGCAATGTTTGTGAGAAATAAATCTTTTTAATAAAAAGTGATATCAAACAACTTTCACTTTTTTGATACAAAAGTAATTGGATTTAAAATAACCCCTATTTTTATTCTCAAAAGGATCCTTAGCTTTGAAAGATAAACAAATATAAAAAAATCCCCGTAACTATTAAGCCAATATCTCAAGGACCAACAAGAGCAGCATATGGGGGTGTAAAGAGATATCATAAATGTTTTTCAAAAAAATTAATATATTCTTATTTTATCATTGTATTTTATAAATTATTGGAAACATTAGATTTCCAAAATAAAGTAAAATAAAATATAAAATTTAATATACAAAATAAAAAATAAAATTTTTAAAGGATTATATTATTTTTAGTAAATATATATAAATTATTAAAAATACAATTAACGTATAATCATTTATTTTAAAAATAGTTAAATTATATTCAGATTTTAATACCAAATCAAAATCAAAACATGATGATTATGATATCATCAAAATCACCTTTGACCCTTGGCAAAATCAACATTGAATAGGGCCCGTTTGCAGCCCTACAGGCTGCGGATAGTCTCTCTCTCGGCCGACGGGGGGATACTCTCCCTCAGGTAAGCCTAGCAAGCAGCAGGAATCACCCTGCGGCACTACCAATTCCGATCGGAGCATATCAGACGGCTGGTAAGCATCTGATCTGGAAAGCAAACTTTACCGATGTGGTGCGTCCGTCGCTTTCGGATGGTCCCCGATTCGGGCGGCGCAAAGAGGACGTAATAATTATCAAACCGTACGGACCTGTTCAGACGGCACGGACGCCCCGATTAGAGTGGCTTGGACTTGAGTTGTATCCTGGTCGGAAAAGAACCGAATAGTGTGGCGACACGTGTTAGGGCGGCTGTCAGATTCGCGCATGCCCGGTCCGAGAGATTCCCCGGCGCACTGCGAAGGGACCAGAACGCAAAGCTGGTTCCAAACATTAAATAAAACATATCTAACATAAAAGTTGGAGCATGGGCACCTAACGAACGTGGAGTTGGGCTCTTCTTTCAAGATGAAGGGGGCACTACTCATTTCCTTTCTTTTTTTTTTTTTTTGGACACCATGGCCCGGCAGCCAACCCACTGGCGCAGCACTGGCCCACTGGATACCACCTCCCCCCCGAGGAGATGGTCTCGACTGTTCACAGCTAGGTTCTATCCCCCGCCACCCGCGGGGTGGCGTCGTGCCAACCGAGCCACTGCTCGCCGGCACTACGCATTTCCTTTCGCCGGAGGATTTGATAGTTTATGTGGTTCGTATTCGTATTCTAATCAAGGCTTTGTTTGTTTTATTATATTATATTTTGTTTATCAAATTCACCTGTTTAAAATATTTTAAAAATTAAAAAACAGTTTTTTATTTGATTACCTGTGTAAAATATGCTAAAATAAAATAGAATGATTTTGGCTTTCAACTCCTCGTACTTATACATTTTAAAAAAAATTTATTTCAAATGACAATGTTTTATATCAAATCAAATAATTAAAATATTGTAAAATGAAACGTGTGCTGTTTTAAAGAATTTTACGATCAAATAAATAAATTACAAGTGAATTTTCTCGCATAAACCACTACAGGAGAGAAGGTCATTGACGACGGATTTTTGGTGACGACTTTGTTAAGTCGTCGCCAATAATGTTGGAAGCGACGGCTAAAGTAAAGCCGTCACTAATAAATGGTAAATGGCGACCGCTAAAGTTAGTCGTCGCAAAAAATACTGTTGGCGACGGTCGAAGTTGTCGCAATACCTAGAAAATCGAAACCTACACGGCTTAATTTTAGATTATTGGCGACGACTTGCGAAGCCATCACGAGTAAGATTAGTGGCTACGGCTTCAACCATCGCAAATAATCCAAGCCGACCATTCAACGTCGACTTCGTTTGGCGACGACTGAAGCCGTCGACAATGTAACTTATCATGTTATTGGCGACAGTCTAAATAGTCATCGCCAATAATTTGGTGTTAAAAAACTCTCAGTCCCCTCCTTTCCCTTTCCCCCGTTGCACTCGCTATCGATCCCCCCTCTCTCTCTCTCGCTCGCTGTCGAAGCTCCCCACCCGCCGTCGGTGCCGCAACCACCATTGCTGCTACTTCCACCGTTGTCGCCACTGTTGCCACCGTTGCCACTAGCAAGCCACAGGCGTTGCCTCCCCCCTCCCCGCGTAGGCTGCCGTAAGGGGAAAAGTTGTTTCCACCACCGTCGTGGGTGCTGCTAGCCCTGCCGTTGCCGCCACTTCCTCTGTGTCAGATTTAAACCCTAGTTAGGGTTAATTGAACCTCCTTTGAGGTATGCATGTAATACCTGGCTGTTTAAAAAAAAAAAATTTAATTTTCGTAACAGCCCCCCCTTTCCCTCCCCGTCCCGGATCTCTCACCGCCGCCCCCGCGGTAACGCCGGCCGCCTCCCCCGGAGCGTCGCGATCTCCTCCCCCCCCCGCGGTTTCGCAGCCCCCTCCCCCCGTGCCGGATCTCTCTCGTTCCCTCTCTCTCTCGCTCGTGCCGACTCCCCGCCGCGGCCTCCTCCTCCTCCTCCGTCCGCCGTCGCCGGACGCGAGCACCGCCCCGCCCCCGCCGGAGCGAGCGCCGTCGGCCCTCCTCCTTGCCGTCACCGCCTCCGGCCCACACCTCGTCGCCGTCTCCTTCCTCCAGTGCCTCCCTCGCCGGCGAGAGCATCGCCGTCCAGCTTCTTGCGCCGCCCGTCGTCATCGTCGTCGGAAGCCGGCCCCGCCGTCGACTTCCCCTGTTCCGGCCGGAACCGCCGCGGAGAGCTTCTCGCCGCCGCCATCGCCGGCCGTCGCCTTCCTCTCGTCGTCGCCGTCGGCCGCCGCCCGGCCGCCCCCGGCCCGCCGCGAGCGCCGCCTCCGCCATCGCGAGCGCCGCCTACGCCGTCGCGAGCGCCGCGCGAGCCGCCGCCGCCTCCGCCGCCCGCGAGCCGTCGCCGTGAACCGCCGGACGAGCCCGGCCCAGCCGCCGGTCCAGCCGCGGTTCAGCGCCTCCGAACCGGCCTGGTTCAGCCGGTCGAACCGGCCTGGTTCAGCCGGTCCAGGAAATTCCGATTTTTCGGATTTATTAAATCCAGATATTGAAAAAGGCCAAGAAAAATAGCAGAAAAATCCAGAAAAATCAGGAAATTCACAGAAGACTACAAGTAGGTTTCTCAAGCTCGTCTATGTATTTGATCCCATTTTGATTAGAAAATATGCATGTTTTAACTTATGGACCTAGATTTGACTAGTTTAGACTTTTAAATCATGATTAGTGAATTTCTCAAAAATCCTTGAACCCAGAACTTTGAAAATGATATTTTGGATATTATAGAACATGTTTGGCATGATTCTGGATGGGTAGAACTATTTTCCATGAGATGTGACCATTTGTTATTTATGTATATGTTTATATGCTAGAATGGACCTAGAATTGAAAGATAATTATGTGGAGTTTTGGAAAAATCAAAAGTCATCAAAGGTCACTTTTGGAACCTGTTTAGGTCAGATTATGAGTGTTAACATCAGAAGTTAGCTTGTTTTGATTATGCCAAAATTGGGTTTGATTAATTGTCTTGTGTATGTAATTATGCATGTCTAGATTTGGTTTGTTATTGCATGTGCATAGATCATGTAAAAAATCATTTGATTTGGTTCCAGATTGTGTAATATGTCTTGCATGATATGGCTAGGTTCATGTTATCAAGTTTGATATGAGATTTGATTAGGATATGTTAACCATGTCGGTTAGTGCAAGTCTTGTCTAGTTTATGATAAAAACAATTTGTTTTGCATGGTTGACATTAGAATGAGATGTTTATGTCTTGTGTACATGGTATGCAGGTGTGTCATGATCTGAAAATTTATTATGAATTTCTTGTACCACATGTTATGAGGCTTCACCAGCCTATTCTAGTCAAATTGCCCGTGGGCAGCGGGTATCTTAGATAAATCCGGCCCTCCCACAGATCCCGGATTACCGGTTTTTCCCTTGGTGTCACCTTGCCTGGTGCACTTTGGGCTAGCTTAGTATATGTTATTACTATATAAATTAGAGCTGGTGAAAGTGATGCGGATATGTGATGTGAAAAGGCAAGACGACCAATTCCTTGCCATATGACTATGAGTTTAGAAAGAACATGAAATTATGCTCATTGCATGTTATGTTTAGATGTTAAAGCATGATAAGTTAGAAAAATTCAGATATGTCTCATGTTAGATTGGTCATGTTAAGTTAAGTCTGAAGGTCATCTAGTTGATTATTGTTTAGTTTCATGGTCTTGTATGCATTGGTCTAGAATCGATTTGTTTTGGCATAACCTTTTCTTTGAAGATAATCATGTTGGTTATGGGTTGTGAGATTAATATAGAAGACACTCTATACTTTTGTATTACATCTCAAATTAGATATGTTACATACCACTGCTTGTTTATATGTTATTTACCCGATTGATGGGTGAAGGGTGTAAATCCTACGGAGTCTCCGGACTCACCCCGTTGTGGGTTAATATTTTTCAGCAGGTTTTGAAGATCAGGAGATTGGCTTGGAGGCTCAAGCAGAGGCCGTGGAAGAACCAGAATCTCCTGGAGTTGGAGCGGAGTGATATATTTCATTTCTATCCGGTTGCTTGTTTTGGACTCTTAGGTTGTTGGGTACTTAAACAATCTAGTGGATTTGATTTATAGTTAGAGCATATGAACAGACTTGGTGTTGAATTTTAGTTGTTTTAAATGTTTAAGTTTCTCGGTTGAATTGGACTATGTGAGGTTGGCTTGATTTCTTTAAGTTATTGACTCCAGGTTTTGGAAATCTTGTGGAATTTTTGTAGATTTGATTGTGTTGGTTGAAATTGATGCTTGTATGGGTTATGAAATCCGAATGATGGATTTCTCCCACTGTCACGACGTTGTGATTTCCGCTGCGTAGTTGTGGTTTTATGTGTTAAATTTCCGGGTCGTGACAATGCATCTTAAACGAACGGGTTTTTCAATTTTTTTCCTATATGACACAAGGCATATAGAATAGATATGGTTAAATTTAGTGTTCCATTTTCATTAATAGAGTAGGCTTGTTATATACGTTGCCTTTTGGCTTAAGAGACTAGACTAGTTCTTAATTTTATCACAAACAAAAATCTCCCATTTTTGGCTTAATTGATGTCAAACCTATGAATTGATCAAAGTTTATGCATTAAATTTTTGGTAAAATGACTACATATAATATTAGTTTGTTCATAAACCACTTAAATTTATGTGGTTTAGTCTATTTAAACAAGTGCCATTTTCATTTGGTTTCAACGAGTTTTCAAATCAAAATGCTAGCTAGCTAAATAACTTAAACTACTTAGTATAAATTGTAACTTAAATATGTTAACAAGATTTACATATTTGTTGAAAATAAAATGTTTGAGAATTACTAATGTAAAATTTTGTCTCACATGTATATGTGTGTGTGTGTGTGTGTGTGATTAAGTAGTTTGGTTGGATGGGTTAGTAATATATAACTATTAGTTATTAACCAAATGCAAGAGATTACTAAGAGAGTTCGGATTGTCAGTAACATATAACATGGGTTAATAACTAGGAACAAATAATTACTAACTTATTTTGGATTACTTAGTAATGTATAAACTAAGTGACTTAAATTGTTTAATTGGCATGTATAAACATTTCTTATTCAACATCAAGTCTAATTTTGGTCATGTTATCTCTTTTTCAAGAAATTTCAATCGAGATATTCACTTGAGAGTTTCCTTTTTCGGTGGAGGTTCGGTTATATATTTGATTTCTTTATTAAATTATCATTTCTTCGTTGTACTTAAAACATTTATAAGAATAAAATGAGTAACTTAGATAAATCGTGGATGCATATTCCTAATAGATTAGATTCTAGATATATTCAGGGAATCGAAGTTTTTTTAGGCTATTCTTTTCATCATCCTAGAATATAATTTAGACATGGTCAACATAACGATCTAATACAATGTCCTTGTAAAAAATGTTGTAATACATTTATTTTAGAAAGAAATGTTGTGAAAGAACACCTAATATGTGATGCCATACGGTTAAATTATCAAACATGGATATGCCATGGTGAAATTGAAGTCAATATGGTAAATGAGGACATTACAAATTTAAATGAACCACAAGATGATTATGTAGATGATTAAGTAATGAAAATGTTACAAGATATTCAAAATAATGAATCTTCTATTTGGTATAATGATGAAGAACACAATGAAGATAATTTTCAATATTCTAAATTATTAAAAGATTCTAAAACACCTCTATATGAAGGTGTAAAAGATGTATCTAAATTAAAATTTATATTAAAGTTGATTTAACTTAAGCCCATTAATGGTCTCACTAGAAAATGTATGGATATGATATTATCTTTATTTAAGGAAGTCTTACCTAATGGGGCATGTGTTCCCGATAATTGGTATGAGCTTAATAAAGTAGTTAAGGAATTAGGACTTATGAGAAAAATCATGCATGTAAAAATGATCGTATTCTATTTTGGAGAGAAAATAAAGATAAAAGTGTTTGTTTATATTGTAACACCTCCAGATATAAAAATGATCCTAAAAATCAAAATAAAAAATAGCACAAAAAGTTTTACATTATTTTCTATTAAGAGATAGGTTGCAGCATTGATTCATATCATCTAATACGGCTAAGTGGATGATATGGCATAGTCAGCTACGATCATATCAATTGACTAGTGAAATGCATCATCCTGTTGATTCTTCCACTTGGAAAAGGGTGGATGAACTTTATCCAGAATTTGCATTAGAGAAACGCAGCATTAGGATTGGATTGACTTCAGATGGCTTTAATCCATTTGGTCAAATATCTTCAAAATATAGTGTGTGGCCTGTTGTTACAACGATGTACAACTTACCACCGTGGATGTGTATGAAAGCCACATACACAATGATATCATTATTAATACCCAATCTGAGAGCTCCCGGAAATGATATCGATGTATTTTTACAACCATTGATGGAAGGGCTAAAAGATTTGTAGGAGATTGGATTGAAGACTTATGATGCTGAAGAGAAAGATATTTTTCATAAAGAGAGTCATACTTTTTAGTACGATAAATGATTTTTCGGGATATGTAAATTTATTCAGATGGAGTACTAAAGGAAAATTGGCATGTCCTATCTATAACGAAGAAACACATTCCATTCGACTTGCTCATAGTCACAAACAATGTTACCTTGGTCATCGTCGGTTCTTACCAGTAGCACATCGATGGAGAAAGAACTAGTATAAGTATTTTTTTATAGTCGATGGTGTGAGAAGGGAGCACCAAAGATACTTATGGGATATGACCTATGGAGGTAACAAAGAGAGATGGACACTGTTAGGTTTTAAAAATCGTTTAAAAAAGATTTAGAGAACTTAAGGAAAATTTTGTCAAAGAATAAAAATTGGAAGAAGAAGAGTATTTTTTTTTGAGAAACTACCATATTGGTCATCTCTTATCATTCAGCACCATTTGAATGTCATGCATATTGAGAAGAATGTGTGCAACAATATATTAGAGTTGTTTAACTTATCAAGAATCGACAAGGACAATATGAACTCACGGAAGAATTTAGTAGATTTAAAGATTCGCCCCAAGTTACATCCGTACGAGGGTTCATCAATGTTTTTAGATACAAGTTATAAACTTAGCAACGAACAAAAGTCAAGAATACTTGATTTCATTAAGAATGTTCGAGTGCCAGATAGTTATTCTTCGAATTTCAGTAGATGTGTAGATTTAAGTGTCAGGACAATTAATGGATTAAAAAGTCATGAGTGCCATGTTATGATGCAAATGATTATTCCTTTGGCATTCCAAGGAAACATACCAAAGGATGTACTGAGTCCCATTGTAGAGTTAAGCCTGTATTTTAAGATCATCTATGCTAAGATTTTGAATAGTAACATTTTGAGAGATTGGGAGACAAAGATTGCGGTAACGTTGTGCAAGTTGGAACAAATTTTTCCACCATCATTCTTTGATGTAATGATTCACCTAGTTGTGCATTTGGCTTATGAGGCAAGAATGTCTGGACCAGTTCAATACTGGTGCCAATTGAAAGATATTTAAAAAGGCTCAAAGATTTTGTGGGCAACAAGGCGAGAGTTGAAGGTTCCATTGCCCAGAGCTACTTAGTTGAGGAGTGTACGCAGTTTATTTCAACATATATGTGTGATACGAGTGAATATAGTAGAGATCGGAACTACGATAGTGGTCCATATGAAGTTGATATGGACGATAGTTCAATATTCAAACCATTTGGTTGCTCATTGAGATGCAGGTGTGTGCCTAAAATTTTGATAGAAAGAGAACAACAGTTAATCCATGCATACGTGTTAAATCAAGTTGATGACATCGATTATTTTCATCAATCTCATAGTGATGCTCTTAATAATAGATCAACTACGGAAGATAACTTCTTCGTATGGTTCAGAACACACATTCAAGAGTTAAGGAATATAGGTTTTTCAAGATACACCAAGGAGCTAAAGATATTATCACTCAGTCCGTCAAGATTTACATCGTCATTAAATGGTTATATATGTAATGGATTTAGATTTTGAAACTTTGGAATCTGATTCAACCAAATCAACTTAACTAAGTGGTGCTATTGTGAATGACCATCTTCAATCTGGTTGTGACGAATATTATGGACGAATATTAGATATAATTGAATATCGTTCGATAGGAATAGTTGTTTAACACTTTTTGAATATGAATGGTGGGATGTATATAATAAGGATCAAGGTTTTAAGGTTAACGAATATGATTTTATATCATTAAACACATAGAGAAGATTAGAAACTGATGAACCATTTGCACTGGCAAGTCAAGTGGAATAAGTTTTTTATGTAGATGATAACTCTAATAAGGGATGGGTGTTACCAGTACGATCACTACCTCGTAACTATTATAACATTTCAGAAAATGAGAGTGATGATGAAAATGAACCATATCAAGAACAACTTATTAACGTACCTATAACATTTGGTGTAATTGACGAAGATGTACAACTCCAAGGAACTCAACCTATACAAAGAGAAATTTAATCTAAAACTCTAAGTTTAAAGATGAAATTCCACAATCCGAAGCCAGATTGCCCAATCCGAGGCCTGTTCTGGGTTTGGGTTGGGCAATCTGGCACTATATTGGCTAAATAGATGAAATTCCACAATCCGAAGCCAGATTGCCGAATTTGAGGCCTGTTCTGGGTTTGGATTGGGCAATCCGGCACTGGATTGGCCAAAAAGATCAAAATTCACAATCTGTAGCCTGATTGCCCAATCTGAGGCCCGTTCCGAGTTTGGATTGGGCAATCCGGCACCGGATTGGTTAAAAAGATGAAAATTCATAATCCAAAGTTGGATTGCCCAATTCGAGGCCCGTTCTGGGTTTGGATTGGGCAATCCGACATCGGATTGGCCAAAACGATGAAAATCCATTCGTTGTCGGATTGACCAAAAAGATGAAATTCCACAAGGATTGCCCAATCCGAGGTCTGTTTCGAGGTTGGATTGGGCAAGTCGGCACTGGATTGGCCAAAAAGATTAAATTTCATAATCTAAAGCTGGATTGCCCAATCCGAAGCTCATTTTGAGTTTGGATTGGGCAATCCGGCACCGAATTGGCCAAAAAGATGAAATTCCATAATCCGAAGCCGGATTATCCAATCCGAGGCCCGTTCCAAGTTTGGATTGGGTAATCTGACATCGGATTGGCCAAAAAGATCAAAATCCACAATTCGAAGCCGGATTGCCCAATCTGAGGCCCATTTTGGGTTTAGATTGGGCAATCTAGCACCAGATTGGCCAAAAAAGTGAAATTCCACAATCCAAAGCTAGATTGCCCAATCCGAGGCCCGTTCTGGCTTTGGATTGGGCAATCTGGCACTGGATTGGCCAAAAAGATGAAATTCCACAATCTGAAGCCGGATTGCCCAATTTGAGGCCCGTTCTGGGTTTGGTTTGGGCAATCCAGTACCAGATTGGCCAAAAAGATGAAATTCCACAATCCGAAGCCGGATTGCCAAATTCGAGGCCCGTTCTGGGTTTGGATTGGGTAATCTGACACCAGATTAGCCAAAAAGATCAAATCCACAATTCGAAGCCGGATGACCCAATTTAAGGCTCGTTCTGAGTTTGGATTGGGCAATCCGGCACCGAATTGGCCAAAAAGATGAAATTTCACAATCTGAAGCTGGATTGCTCAATCCGAGGCTCGTTTTGAGTTTAGATTGGGTAATCTGGCACCGGATTGGCCAAAAAGATGAAATTCCACAATCTGAAGCTGGATTGCCCAATGTGAGGCCTGTTCTTGGTTTGGATTGGGTAATTTGACACCGATTTGGCCAAAAAGATCAAAATCCACAATTTAAAGCCGGATTGCCTAATCCAAACCCTGAACGGGCCTTAGATTGGGCAATCTAGCACCAGATTGGCCAAAAAAATGAAATTCTACAATACGAAGCTGGATTACCCAATCCGAGGCCCGTTCTGGCTTTGGATTGGGCAATCCGGCACTGGATTGGCTAAAAAGATGAAATTCCACAATCCGAAGCCGGATTGTCCAATTTGAGGCCCGTTCTGGGTTTGGAATGGGCAATCCGGCACCAGATTGGCCAAAAAGATGAAATTCCACAATCTGAAGTTAGATTGCCCAATTCGAGGTCCGTTCTGGGTTTGAGTTGGGCAATCTAGCACCGGATTAGCCAAAAAGATCAAAATCCACAATCTGAGGCCCGTTTTGGGTTTGGATTGGGCAATCCGACACCGGATTGGCCAAAAAGATCAAATTCCACAATCTGAAGCTGGATTGCGCAATCCGAGGCCCGTTCTAGGTTTGGATTGGGCAATCCGGCACCGAATTGGCCAAAAAGATGAAATTCTACAATCCGAAGCCGGATTACCCAATCCGAGGCTCGTTCTGGGTTTGTGTTGGGCAATTCAGCACCGAATTGGCCATAAAGATAAAAATCCACAATTCGAAGCTGGATTGCCCAATCTGAAGCCCGTTCTGGGTTTGGATTGGCCAATCCGGCACTGGATTGGCCAAAAGATCAAAATCCCAAGTTGATTAAACTCAACCCATAGCCTAATATTTTTATGTGACAGATGATTGAAGCAAGATTAAGAGGACATCTCAGACTGCTACACCATCTAAGGGCGGTGGATCTTGGGGTCGATCTCAGGCATCTACGGATCGACCTTCTACCTCCAGGGGGGTTGCTACTGAGCCAGTTTGAGAGGCACCTTGTGAGCCTAGTCCATCTTAGGCTCGTTCTCATCGGGTTCCAACGACATCTCCTACAAATGGTAGTAGTCCATCTTTCCATGCTTCAGGTATATATTTGAATATATACAAGTAAAAAGTTTTCTTAAAAATTTTCATTTTCTAATTGTAATTTTTAATTTATACTTAAGTAGCTACATCAGTTAGACGTGGGAGAGATCCAGCAAAGGCCATTAGTGTGCAAACACTTGGGCCTGATGAGTCATACAACGTCGATATAGTAGAAGGATCTGGCATTGGATCACACGGGCAAGAGTTTACCGCCTACTTAGGAGTTATGAACAAGGTTCATTGTGATTTGTGAGAGCATAATTTCATTACTCTATCACAGGAGAAAAATGATGCCATATTCTGTGATTTAAAGGTAACATTTAAGTAGCTTCATCATGTTTACATTTTTGTGAACTTTTTAATCATTCTTATATTGATGCAACAACATTTTACCATGGAGCGGAATCCACAATCCGATGCACAAATATTACGGCATATGGGATATATGCAAAGAAATCATTTCAAAAGAAAAGTAAAATATAATTTATAATGTAATTTTGAGATAGCCAAATTTTTGTTAACAATACTTGCCTACAATATTTTACAGGACGATCAAATGAGGAAGCTCATGCCAACATTCCTCCACAATGCAACGAGGAACAATTGCATCATATGTGCCATTTATGGAGTCAAGATGAAGCCAGAGTAAATCAAACAAATCTCTTCTCTTATAATTAGTTTTTTAATGTCGAGAAATGTTATTTCATTTGTATATATATATATATTTGTAGGCGCTGAGTAAAAAGAATGCCAGTAAGTAGTAGAAACTTAAATTAACAATGTCATACAGAAGAGGAAGAACAAACATACACCAGTTAGAAAGAGATTTTGTAAGTAGTAAAAACTTAAATTTTCATATTAGTTGATTCTTATTTTCAAATTCATTATTCTTTTTAAAATTTTTTGGACAGGTACAAAAAGAAAGTCATCCTCCAACTCGTCCGGAGGTATTCCAGATGAGTCACACGCATAGGAGCTTGATGGAGCAGTCATGAGATAATGACCAAAGTCATCTTATGATGGTAATGATTGGTTACCAAAATGTTTTTTTATTTATAATTTACAATTCATCACGGAAGGATTTTACTTTTTAACATATTATTTATATAGGAAAATATGCAAGGATTGATGAATCCCCCAGCATCTGAATCCTTGGATGCTGGGGTATCGCAGCTGTAGACACGCCAAATTGGCCTGATTCGGAGCCTCAGACTCCTATTCTGTTGGCGATATCCTTTATTTGACCGTTATTTGATCCATATTACCTTATGGAGATGAGCTAAGGACGTTGGTGGAGCCTCTCGTGAGTTGGGAACGGACTGATGATTTCTAGAATAATACCGTAACCTTCAAACGAGAGCCGTACGTGAACCGTGAAAACACGAAGCCTGCTCAATGACTAACCTTGAATGGTCTATACTTGAAGGTCTTGGAAGTCCAGCGTGTGTTTCGTAATGTTCAAGGTTTCTGACAAAGTCATTTTGGCAGTCGTCGGTCTATAACGGCTTTCGTTACAACTTTTCGATGTGCTGACATGACTATCCCGGACCATGTGTTAGGCATTTTCGGTCATCAATGGGTCTTTTCGGGTCATCCGAGTCGATCCTAGCTGTATATTTCACCAACCGGGGCTATACGGCTATTTCGGTCGATTTTAGGGTTTTTGGCTTTTTCGCGCTTCGGTTAACGTTTACCAGATTAATCTCTAAATTTTTGATGATTTCAGGTTTTCCGACTGTACCGGGCTTGTTCGGTCATCATTTTTAGTCATCCCGAGTTGACCCGAGATTCCTCGACTGGAACTGTGCCCTTTTGGATCTCCACCGTGGTTTTTGGCTTTTCACGAGAGAATAAATTGGTAGAAAGTCCCGTGTGAATGTCTCGGGAGTCATGCCAACTGGTTTACTAACTTGAGGAGCTGCAGTTTAATGCCCTCTTTACAACGCAACAAACGGGAGCCAAATCGGACGTCCTATTTGCAAGTTACAGCCCGCGGAAGATGCATGTAGGAGAGAGAGTGTACCGTGCCCCCGCCCCACTTGAAATGGGAGAGCGCAGTCACCGCGCCATCACACTGGGGGTGCGCCCTCAATTCGGGAGCGTGGCCCTGCGTGCCCTCACTCCCTTTGAAAGATGGGGGCGTGGTCTGTTTCCATAAACTAAAAATTACCCCGATTAGTGCCTTCTAAACCGATTTTTAGAAAGTTCCCCCCGCTAATTATCGTTTATTTTGACCATGCCCCTGGGTCGAGGGCATGTTCATCTTATCAAGTTTGATTTTTAGCAATTTCCGGAAGGTTCTGGAGAATTTTAGCAATGAAACGCGTAACGCTTCCCCACTCCATTTGAAAATGGGGGGCGCGTAGACCACGCCCCCAGGGTGAGGGCACGGTCTGCGCGCCCTCAGGAGGGGGTGTGCCCTGCACGCCCTCACCTCCTTTGAAATGCAGGGACGCGGTCGGCCAGTTTCCCCAATTTGCACCGATTTTCCTTCTCTATAAATTGAGGGCTATACCCAATGAACCAAGGTTAACCTCCCATGCCTAGCTCATCCTGAGGTCACCCAAGCTCCCTCCCGAGGTCGTCCCGACATCCAAAGCCGATCCGACGTCGAGAGATCGATCCCAAAGCGAAGAAGAAGGCCGGATCCAAGCACTCTACATCACAGAATGTCATCAACTTCTATAGAAAATTCGGGGCTTCTTATGCAAAAGTTTTCAATAGAAGAGTTGTTCTTCTCTCGTCCTCTTTCGTTTGCAACTAGCGGCACTCGATTCTGACTTGCTGTCTGTCCATGGCGAATGCTGCACCAACGACGTACATCTAGGTTCTGTTCTTCCATATCTGTCCATTTTCAAATTTTCTACAAGCTTGTACGGACATATTTCAGAGAAGTCATCAACAGTAGATCTCTTCCTCTCTTAGTTCTCCATCCATAGAAATAAATGGCACTCGATTCCGACATTGAGGTCATCCATAGAATTCTCTTCACCAAAGTCACCCTAGAAGGGTGCAAAGCTACCCGAATCGGCCTTCTTCAACCAACTTGGCTTCAACTCAAGCCAATTCAGTTCATAAGTTCTTCTTAACTCATTTCCTTTAGTTTATTTATTTGTTAGAACATCTTTTAGCTTAGTTCGTATCATTTTTACATAACCAATGTAGACACGCCAATTTGGCCTTATTTAGAGCTTAAACCATTATTCCATTGGCAACATCTCTTTTAGACCATCAAAATCATGATGAACCACCATTTTGGATGATCTGAGGTGCTTATTGGCAATATGAAGATGATTTGCTAATTTCTAATCAAATCTGTGTTTGCCGAACAAGAGACTCTTGGTGGTGTGCCAGATTATGCTTTTCCCAGCATATCATCTACTTGAAAATTTTTCACAGGATTATGTGGACATAAAATGAATAAGTCTTAAACATCAATAATCTTCCCCTCTGAGTCCTCTTTTCAATGCAACAAACGGCATTCAATTCCTATCTACCATTTGTCCGCAGCGCCTTTTAGAAGTCAGATGCGCAGTTCTGTCCGCGCGCAGCACCGATCAAGCCCAATTGCAAGCAAGCCCAGCCCATTGGGCACATATCTGACCAATTCACGACCTTACCTTCCTTTTTCCTCCTCCATATCACTTTTTATAGTATCTGGAAGCTTCATGGTCGAAATTAGCATCATCTAATGATGTCAATCCAACTTGTTGTCTTGTATATCAAGACTTGCCATTTTTAGATTAGATTTGTTTCCTCTTCAAGTGGAGGCATATTTTGAGCATGGAGAAGGTGATCCACGGTTTCCAATCTCTCTCAATCATTTAGGTAAGTTTCTATATGCCTCAGGATGAAAATCAGCAACATTAAATGGAAGAAATCCAACCTATGGTCGGATGTATCAAAACTTGCTATTTTTTGACCTGGTTCTCATCCCCTATAAAGGGAGACTCATATGAACGACCTAAGAAGGGCATCCCCATACTCCAGCACTTCTCTCTTCGTCCTCCAGCCACCCTAGGCTCTTCCCAATCTCCCCAAATAGTTCTATCTTCGTCCCGGTGCCCGGAGATCATCCCAAAGTGAAGAAGAAGCCGGTCTATGCTCCAACGTGCTGCACTGCTGATCATCGGATTCTACAGATATTTCTAGTCATTTTATGGCCTGACTTCCTTCATACGAAGTGTGTTACATCAAGATATATTTCATCTGCAACAAACGGAGATCAATTCTGACATTCCCTCGGCTTGTTATGGCTTCATCACCGGCGCTGCACAGACAGATCCGAAGTCTTCTCGTCTAAGTCATCATCTTCTCAGTCAATTTCAGTACATTTAATGGTAGATTCAATTTATACATCATTCATATAAATTGTTACCCGGTGAGTTATATTTTATCTCCAATAAGAATCATTCAATTTGGATATCTTTGGTGCCCATAGCATGTCCTACATCGACATTGTGCTGGGAGTTTCCAGAACTTCACTGTCCAAGATCCAGCTTATCAGGTAAATTCCGTATACTTATCATAAGATTCAGGCAAACTTGTCTTCATATAAAACCACCCTCGGTGAGTTATCTTTATTTTTAAACAAACATCACTCGATTTTGACATTGGTGCTGTCTATTACGATCTCTGCATCAGAGCTGCGCAGTTTACATTAAATCTGTCCAACCCGGTTGCCACTTTGCCTGGGTTGTGTTGTCTTTAACCGTTCATATTCTCTTTGCTAAATATTAATTCATATCATTTAATTCATATTTAAGAATCATTTTATTCAGTTTTTCATCATTTTATACATCATAAAAAACCAAAAAAAAGGGGTTAGGGCTAACCCCGAATCCGGTGAGTTTGTTTCCAGTTGTCGTTTATGTCATTGTTTTTACAAGTTACTACACTTCACTCAGTTCTAATCCTTCTTCACTTGTTTTCTTATCTTATTGTCTTCTAGTTGCACAAATACATCAAGCTAGCATCGGTTGGACTCTTCTTCATCGGCCGGCCGAAGAAGAAGAAGGTTGAACCCGCACACACTTTCTCCCACGCTAAGGTACACGGTCAAATTCAACTTTATTTCTATTTTCATTCCATAAAGTGGAGCCCACGGCTCCTGGCGACCACATCTTTCATGTTTTAATTTCATCTCCTCCTCACTCTCCTCCCACATGACCCGAACCATCTCCGGTGCTCGAGCGACGCCGTGAGATGAAAGTTCGGGGATCAATGTGAGTGTGGGATCGAGGTGAGGAGTCTTTACCGCTTTCCGAGTGTTTTCCGATTCACTCCCTTTCCCCAATTCCATCTTTCACCTTTTATTGAGGTGCCGATCCGGAACCCATTTCTGGAGTCGACAACCAAGAACACAAAAGAAGGGGTTAAGGCTCATCCCGAAGCTGGTGAGTTCGGTTTCAATTGCTTCCTTTCTCATCTTCTCTTTACAGTTACTACACTTCCCACAAGTTTAATCCATCCCTTCACTTGTTTCTTTGTTTAATAGTTGCACATATTGATCAAGCTAGCATCGGTTGGACTCTTCTTCATCGGCCGGCCGAAGAAGAAGAAGGTTGAACTCACATCTCAATCTCCCGCACTAAGGTACACACGATCATCTAACTTAATCTCTTGTTCAATTCCATAAAGCAGATCCCGCGGCTCCTGGCGACCACCTCTTTTATTCATACTTTAATTCAATTCATTCCTCACTCTTCTCCCACATGACCAGAACCGTCTCCGGTGCTCGAGCGATGCCGTGAGATGAAAGTTTGGGGATCAATGTGAGTGTGGGACCGAGGTAAGAATTTTACTGCTTTCCGAGTGTTTTTCAATTCACTCCCTTTACCCTATTCTATCATCACCTTTTCTTGAGGTGCCAATCTGGAACCCATTTCTAGAGTCGACAACAGCCTCCACTCACCACAGAGGAAGCTTTTGTATCGATATTCGATAGAGATCGACCAGGATGGATCCGATGTGGTGGGCAAGGTGAAACTCGCCACACTCGGTATGGTGAGTCAAGTGGAGGTGCTTCTAGCTTGACTTAAGAAGTTTGGGATCTTAGAGCTTAGGTGGCGAGGCAAGGAGAAATCAATGAACGTTATGAAAAACAAATTACTTCATTGTAACAACAATTGGACAATCAACAAAAATCATTCCGAGCAAATTTTGATCGCCTCAATCTGATTATAGAAGGGTTGACTCAAAGGTTCCCGACTTCTAATGTGCCATCCACATCGGGGCATCCTCCGCCTCAACAAACAGACGACAGAAATGACGATGATGACGAGGACTACGAGAATGCCGAGGAGAGTGAAGATGAATATGAAGATGAAGAAGACAAATAGATATATATCTATTTTCTACTCTTTTTGGATGTCAATGTATGTATGTATCAGAACAGTTTGGAGTATGAATGTGAATTTGAATGTGGTATGTGAATGTGAATTTAAATTTGGTATGTGAATGTGAATTTGAATTTGATATGTGAATGTGGATTGTTCCTTTGAATTTGGTATGTGAATGTGAAAAAAGATGTGTACTTGATATGTTTGAATTTGCCAATCCGGCATAAGATTGTGAAGAAAATCTCCAAATACCAATCCGATGTCGATTGGCCAATCCAAGTCCGTTCTAGATTTGAAATGGGTAATTCGGTGCCGGATTGGTCAAAAAGATCAAAATTTCCAAGTCGATGCTGAATTACCCAATTGATGCCTGTTCCGGGTTTGAATTGGCTAATCTAGCACCGAATTCGCCAAAACGAATAAAATCCCCAATTCGATGCTCGTTCTGAGTTTGAATTGAGCAATCCGGCACCAAATTGGTTAATATAAATAAATTTTCGGATTGGTCGATATGATTTTGGGTCTTTTTGGAAGTTATCGAGAATGATTGGTTTTCCTGATTCGGTCCAAGAATTGATCCAATCCAGCCAATCCAAATAAATTTTTTTTTTGCAAAAAAAAATTTAATGGCGACAGTTGCATTCAGCTTTCGCCAATAAGCTTATATGGGATGGCTAAAGCCATCCCAAATAAGGTTTAAAGCCATCACAAAACCAGGAAACAAAATCCATAAGCCGTCCCCAATAACCTATTTTTTTGTAGTGAACTCGAACTCAAACTCAAAGTCTCAATCGCAAATTAGGGTCGACTATACAAACTCATCTTTTCTATTCTATATGGTCTTCCACTAACCCTCTCGTATGCTTAATTCACCTAAGTCATATTAGATATGCTCACGTCAAGTTAACTTGGGTCTACCTTTTGTCTCTTTTTTACTGGAAACCTCAAAGTCTTGACTTGTTTGATAGATGCCTCAAGAGGGCGCTGCCTGATATGCCAAACCAACAAAGTCTTCCATTCTTAACAATATCCATGATTCTCGAAACTCTCACTTTATCCCCAATACACTCATTACAGATTCTATCTACCTGACTGTGGCCGCACATCTACCATAACATCTACATTTCAGCTACACTTAATTTAACAATATGCTTCTTTTAGTTGTCCAACGCTCACTACCGTAGATCATAGTGAGTCTTAATGCTATGCAATATAATTTTTTCTTTCAATTTTATAGAGATTTTACGGTCGCACAGAATCACTATCGCCTGCCTCCATTTCAGCCAACCCACTTTGATCCTATGGTTGACATCTTCGTCACATTCCCATCTATATGTAAGATTGAACCTAAATATTTAAATTGGGTGCTTGATGCAAGGACCTTTTCATCTATGCTAACTTTGACCTCTTCCACTCTCAGGGTTTCGCTAAATATCAAGTGCATATATTCTATCTTCGTCTTGTTAATTTTAAGTCACTTGACTTTCAACACGGTTTTCCACGTAGAGAGATAAGTAGATAGAAGTTAAAATATTAAATTAAACATGCTAAATCTACTAACTTTAGACCAAATTAGAGGTTAGAGGTGTTACCAATCAAAAAGCATCTAAGTCAAACGTATCTGCCAAACTAACCAAATAAAAAATAATTTAATTTGGTCAGGTTAGGTTTAAATCTTACTTTATTAAGATATAATATATGTTATATATGATTTTATTTGATTTTATTTAAAGCATATTTTTATCAAAAGGCAACATATACATACATAATTGGCATTACCTTAAAAGCTCTTAAAATATTTATTATAAATGAAAAATATAGATATAGATTTATATTAATAAGTCTAATTTGAGTTAAATATTCAACCTAAATTTATTTACTTGGTTTACCGATTTGGTTTGACTTGATAAACCTTTGAAACCAAACCAAACTAACAATTGTTATGACCCAACCTTACCAATGTATTAAACAAATTAAACAACCAAATCACTAATTGTTTTTATGGTTGTACCAATTGTGAATATATATAGATAGATAGATGGAGATAGAGATAGAGAGAGAGGTTATGACTTAGTAGGTCACTAGGCTCAGTTTGATTGGATAAAATCATGCTCTAATCTCTGCTTGTACATAGATAATATGTTTAACAATGTTTGGTAAAATGGCTGAATTAACTTTTGAACCAACGTGTAACCTCTTAAAATCCTTTTAAAAAAGCTAAAACTACCACATGAACTCGTGGACTGGACGAGGTAAGGCAAAGTCTTACATATATAAAAAATATGACGATAAGGTTGAAGGGCCCTAGATTCATAAGCAAGTGAACATTTCTCATAGTCATCAATGTGAAACTATCCCTGCTTTCCCAACACTCCCTATCATTACCAATATAGGTAGTGGGAATAAGAGTTAGGATAATCAAACAATATAATAAGGTTATGGCCCTAGCTTGATACCATATAACAAACATCAAAATCATGATTTTGAGGTTGAAAGGCCTAGGATTCATAAGCAAGTGAACCTTTCTCATAGTCATCAATGTGGGACTATCCCCACTTTTCCAACACAAAGAGAATTTTTGATGAAGTCGGAAGGTAGCCAAGAATTGGGAGGGCATTGATACCCGACTTCACTAAAGCCCTATAGTTCTCGTGTGCCCCCTTTTCCAACCCTTTTAGGATAGGTCACAGATGTAGTTGAAAGTAAATTTAGGGATCAAAGCAAGGGTTGCAGGCTAAGACCACACCAAACATAGTTCTAGTGGAGCTTGTTTCCACTTGTTATGTGATATGTTGCATCTTTCCATTTGCGAATAGTAGACATGAGAAGCACATCCACATATAGAGACATATGCATGCACGTCTATATGGAAGTCTATCTAGATGAGGGAATAGCACCATCGTGTAACATACAATAGATGAGAATGTGGCCATATGTTTGCAGATGTCATCCATACAAAGATATCGCAAACATGGGCATCTAGGACTTGACCTTGGTGCATATTAATGCATATGGTGTCATCTGGATGTGGGAGGCATACAAGCTCTATAAATAGAGCATGCATCTCCTAGTTGAATACCACCATTAGCAGCATATTAAAAGCCGGGTTCATACGTGAGTGTTTAGAGAGAGAAAATCCTTATTGATTTGAGAGCTTTGGGAGAAGATTTGTTCTCCTTGGGTGCATGATACTCTTGTGTTATTCTTCTATTATTAGTGATGTTTTTGGTTATCATTGCCTATGGATGTAAGAAGAAACACCACCTTACCAAATTAGAATAAATTACTACTGTCTTGTTGTGTTTGTTTATTCCTTACTCTATCGACATGCTTAGATCGATATCTAGGGTCGACTCTATCTATAAAAATATGATGTTCTAATCATGCATTATAACAAATTGGTATCTGTGCTGGGTTCTATTCGATCTATGTGATGACTGTCAAGTTATTATTAGCAATAAAGTGTGACATCAAGGTGTTTGATGGGAAGATGAAATATTTAAATATATGTTAGTTGAAGATTCGATCCATGTTGGTGCAACAAGGATTGAGCAAGGCATTAAAAGGCAAGAAAGTTTTACCCCAAAGATTGAAAGGACACCTACAAGAAAGAATTTTTAAGTTGGTCCTAGAGACAATTTGTCCTAGTTTGTCAAATGACATATTCTGAAAGGCCACTAACAAGGATACCTCAGACAATGTATGGATAAAACTAGAAACAAGGTACATGACAAAATTTCTCATTATTCGGATGTATTCGAAGCAGAGATTGTTCACATTTCGCATGAAGAAAGGTACTCCTGGTGGTAGCACTTTCATATCCTAGCCTCTTTTTGGTTATCTGACTCATGACTGTGATGGATGTGTTATGCCTTGAAATTATTGGCCTAGTCCCTTCTCGTGTTGGTAACCTAGGGATTTCGTGATATGCAACCTGATTGACTTAATTAAGTCCCTCTTTATTGTTTAAATTTGCTTGATGTTCTTCCTCCTTGGTATCTCAAAGATGGTGAACATGGTTGAGTTCCCAATGAATCTATGTCTTTCACTTGTGGCATACTCATGACCTTGATCACTTATCCTTGATAAAGAAATTTTAAGCACTAGTGGTTGGTGGAAAGTATAGCTTCCATGGCTTCTAGATAAGGGCATCCTAAAATGGCATTGTAATGCCTGTCCATGACCAATATGTGGAAATCCACAATGACCATGTGTGGGCCTAGCTCAACCCCTAATGTAACAACACCATGTGCTGATTTCTTCAAGTTATCATAAGCCATGATAGTAATGTGTGAGGGTTGTATTTCTTCACGTTTGAAACTACACAACTATAGAGTTTTAGATGATGTGCTATTGATGGAGGCACTGGTGTCTACAAAACATGGTTGCTCCTTATATGTTCACAAAGATCTTGAAAGCATAGTTTCATACTCTAGGTGTAGCCAATTCTTCCTATGTGATAAAAATGAGTGGGTACTCACTTCATGGTGTCAATACTAAAGTAATCCTTTCTGGTGGCAAGTTTTCATTATCATCACTCTCTACAAGTATTGCTAATGGACTTCTAAGTGAACTTTGGAGCTTTTTAGGAGCTCTAGAATGAAGATATGTGTCAGTGCCTTATCTAGGTGCTTCAATAAACCATATGATATCTTGGGCAATGCTTCTTCGATGATTTCTTCTTTCAACTCTTGAGTTGCTCCAATTGAAGCAACATGTGGGAAAACTTGGGCAAACATATGCCCACTCCTTAGTGGTGCTAGTTGGCATGGCACGATAGTAGTGAGGGTGGGTGGAGGGGATGGTTTTTGTGTTTGGCCTATGGAGACTAAAAAGGTGGGGTGTCACACTAAGGTGTTGGTCTAATGTCATAGATGATGGGCTGGTTTAAAGGGGAGGGTGGATGTATGATAGGTTGAGATAATGTTTGTCGAATAATAGTGAGTTGATTAGGTGTGGATGGTGGAGGTGGGTAGATGATTGGTTAGAGATATGGTGAAGGTGTTGTTATGACATTTGATAATCTTTGGACCATAATGGGTTGCGACATAAGAGAGAGTCGAATAATGGGTAATGGTGAAGGGTTGGTTCATGGAATGGAGAAGATGGGCCTACTTGATGGTGGTGTAAGGTTGGCATGTATAGTAGCATAGGTTTCATCAATTTGTCACTCTTGCTGCCTACTAATGTGTTCCATGGAGGAAGAGTAGACTGGGTCAACTAGATGGTTTGTGGCTGGAGTAGGCACATAAGTAGGGAGTGGATCTTACTATTCCTTACCTAGGCTGTTGTTGCTACTAATGTTGTTGATCTGGAGCCTATCACTATCGTAAACACTGGTTCTTCAAAGCTTGAATGTATTCTCTCATATGTCTCCAATCAATGTTATTTTGCTCTTGAAGATCATAGATGTAATATAAGTTTGAGTTGACATTGGTGTGCCAAATGGACTTCTCATAGGGCAATGCAGGCTGACTGGCTGCCACGAGAGCATAAAAAATATTTGTGAGGCTATATGGCAAAGGTGGGTAGTGATCCCTCTTGAGTCATGTTCTTCATAAAGCATATCCCATTGGTGGTGATACTTGATTATAGGTAGGTGCTTGTTGCTAGTGCATGGGAGCCACTACTTACTTGAATTATGGTAACTTGATGCCATTGTTGTTGTTGAGGAGGAGTTTCAATCTGACAGTGCTACTGCTACTATGGAGGCCACTAGAATTGATTCCTATAATGTTGGTTTGGTTGTAAATTTATAAATTGGCTTTGTTGGCAGCCTCCTTTGTTTACCACAATATTGACATTCTCATTATTTAAGACACCCTTTGTAATTGGGTTGGTGTAGTTGGTTCTCCTAGTAGGCCTCAGCTTAGGATCACACATATTCATGATTAGGGAATTCTTCAACTATGTTTGGATGTATCAGGCACTTTCATAGAGCTTACTCATTGTGACAAAAGGTTATAAGGACAACATATTTTTTAAAGCTCAAGTGGCATTTGCAATGATTATTTTAAGTTGTCCTTTCTCATTTAATGATGTCATCTATCTTCTCAGCCATAACTCTTCATTTGTCAGCAAATTTTATGAAATCTTTATCATTTATCACTTTTTAGAAATTAGTTAGCAATAACTTGGTCCCACTTGATCTCTATATCTTTGCAAAAACTTTTTTTTAAAAAGGTCAAAATCTCCCAACTTAGAAAGTCAAGCAAATATAACCAATCCAAAGTGCCCCCTTTTAGAGATTATCTAAAGAAGAAGGTGAGGATCCTTGGACTTTTCTACCATGAGGAGAAGTTGTACATGAAGCCCTTAAGATGAACAAAGGGGTTATTGGTGTCATTGTAGCCATAGAAGATCGGTATTTTGAAAGCCAAAATATTAAGAGTATGGAGTGATGGGAGAGAGATGTTAGTGATGCCTCAAGTGTTGGTGGGCTTCTTAAGTTGCTCATCCATTTGATAGATTTTGTCAAGTAGGAGCTACTTAGTTGGAGGTTCTTAAGGAACCAAAGATGAGGATGCCATGGAAGCCAGTGGAGTGGGGTAGATTGGTTATGAACTAGAGCTATGGTGAAAAGTGGAGGATTAGAGTAAACAAATGGAGGTCAAGAAGGTTCAGTTTGGTGGTGGTCTACATGGTTTAAGACAACTAGTGGATGAAGAGGGGTGGGGCCATAGGCCTAGTATGAGAATAACCAAGCGATGCCACGTCAATGTCACCAGCCATTAATCAGGGTGTAGAATTGGGTGGACCATCTTCAAGTGAATAGCAGCCTACAGAAGATTTACATCTAATGATGACCTAGATTCTTGAAAGTTGGTTTGGGTTGACATGGGAGGTGAGGTCCTATAGATGGGTGTTGAGGTTAGAGGAGAGGCAAGGAGGAGGTGATGGATTATGAGCAGCTTCGGATTGAGCATCTTGATTCTCAAGGTTGAACACTGTTGAGGGTTGCCTTAGCCTAGACCAACATTTCATTGGGCTCGTATCGATCCTGATTATATTCTTTCTCAGGGAACTTGGTCATGATGATGTGCTCTGACATCAAATTCATGGATGACACAACATCCTGCAAAAGAAAGGGGAGAAAGAAAAGGGATTTAGGGTTTTAGGGTTAGTAGACTAATGTTACCTCAAGCAAAATTTTATTTCCATTATCAATGATTCCTTTCTTTCTTGTGCTTTTTGTGAACAAATAAGTTTTTACCAGCTATCAATAAATTATTTTGTTTATCTTGTCTTTAGCAATGTTTTTTTATTATTGTGAACAAAAAAATTGTAACAAAACTTGAGGCAATTACTGCAACATTTTCTTTCGTTTCAACCTTTTAGTTTTTTTTATTGTTGTCCACTCAAAAGTGGGTGTATCCCTATTCTTATTAAAATGATCTAAGGTTAAACACTTACAATGCTTGAGAAACGGATGGACTGGGATTTAGAATAATTGGTAAAACTAGCCTGACTAGTGAAAAGTGAATCCTTCATGTTTGGAGACTTAATGAGGCCTTGAAGAAAGAAAACCTATTCAACAGAGAGGGAGTCCCCAAAACAGAGACTAACAATCTCTAATAATAGTGTTTTGGATGCATATGGCATTGGATAAGGATTGATCTTCTTTTCTCGAATGCCCTATGAGCCAGGTAAACGCTAAAACAACATAATTATGCTAAGACAACATAATAAACAATCAAGATGATGATGATGAATTTTTTAGAATCATAATACAAAATGCAAGTTTCATGCTCCATGACTATGAGAAATCACCATGTCTACTATGCCTAGAAATTACCCAATGGAAAATTTAGAGACTTGGCTGGACAAGAATAGTTACATAATTCATATGCTATGCCTGAGTTTCTTGCCAACAAGGATGCTAAATATGAAGCACTCATTATCGAGTTGCATCTTGCCCTTGACATGGGTGTCAAATGCCTAGAGGTGTTCAACAACTCCATGCTAATGGTTCAACAAACATTGGGTGTATTTGAAGTTTGAAAGGATGAGCTTATGGTCTATCACACCACTATTAGGTGGCTAAGTGAGAAGATCTATCTCTTCATCATACATCATATTAGACAAAGAAAGAACTCTCAAGTAGATGCACTCACTAAAATAGCAATAACAATAAGGCTACTACTAGAAAGCATAATATATATCAATCAAGTGAAAGAAGTTTCTCTCCATCTCTCTTGAAACTAATGACAGGAAGATAGTCTGGGTGGTAAATATGGCTTACCATCTAGATGCTGATGACAATTGGAGATTTCCCCTCAAAAAATGTCATCTTGCCTTATGATCGGGTGGAGCAAATCCCATGGTTGCAAAGAGCTGCCTCATACCTATTGATAGAAGGAGAGTTATGTTGCCTTGTGCCAAAAAAAATAAAAGATAAAGCTATCTTATCAAGATGCCTCTTAAGCAAACAAGCTTATCGTGTTATGAATAAAGTCCATAAGTATTGTGTGGCCCCATCAAACAAATCCCAAATAAAAATAACCCTCAAGTTGAAGGGGTTTTACTAGCCATCTATGTTCGACGATTATGAGAAGTTTGCCAAAATGTCATTAATGCCAGGCATTCGATCTTCTGTTGAGATGCCCACCAGCCCACCAAACTAGCTACACCCCATAACTTGACATGGCCATTTGCTGAGTGGAGGCATGGATATAGTTGGCATCTTGAATTTGTTGGCTAGGGGTTGTAAGTTTATGCTCACCGCAATAGACCACTTCTCAAGGTGGGTAGAAGCAATACTAGCATGAGAAGTCATGGGCAAAGTCATTGCCTAGTTTATCTAGTACAATATCTTCTAATATGGAGTCCCTAGTCAGATCATCTCTAATAGTGGCACCCCATTTAAGAACTAAACTATGTACAAGATGGTAGCTAAGTTCAACATAAATTGGAGAACATCATTAAAAGCTAATGGCCTAGCAGAGGCATTCAACAAATTTTTATGCAAATTGCTAGTAAAAGTTGTTGGTAGCAAGAGAAAAGATTGAAATAAAAAATGCATGAAGCATTATGGGTAAACCGCACTGCCTATAAGACTTTGATAGGATGTTCACCATTTTCTATCATGCATAGAGTCTAAGCTATGCATAGACATCAAATTTGGCCAAGTTGTAGAGCTCAAAACTCTTGTTCTTACATAGGATATTCAAGTATCTTACCTACGAAACCAAAATTTTAGAGAAAAAAAATCTAGTTTTTTTGCATAATTTTAAATTGGAGGGATATGATGGCCTAATAATGAGGTGCTAGGTAGAGCACCTAGCCCTTTAGTAAAGGGGGCACCAGGTCCCTAGATCACCATTTTCACATTGGATTCTTATCGCCAGTTCATACATGACTATTGTTCCAAATATAACCTTGATGTTTTTGATAGAAATATATGCTCTACAAGTTTATCATATATGATATGATTTGATATTTCTAGAAATATCTCATTCAATTGAATTAGACAAATTAGGTGCTTATGTCGTAATGAAGTTCTTGATCATATATCATAATGATTGAATCATAATGACATCATGACAATAAGATCAATCATATAGAAGTATATGATCTATATATTCCTAGTCATAGGTTCCTTAAGACAAGACATCAAGAATCCAGATAGACTAAAGTATGTGATGTTTTCATAGATGATGAGGATGACTAATTTCATTGATCATTGGTGTAAAGGCACTTAAATACAAATGCAGGTGCTCATTAGTGAAATGAGTTCCCTGAACTGACCGAATTAGAAGCCCTAAATGATATCTTACTAAATTGTCAATCAAGGTTTTCTATTATCATGTTTGCATAGTTGGACCTTTGACCTGAGTTGTCAAAGATGCCATGTTGAGTGAAACTTGTGCTTTGACCATTGACTTATGGATCACCATAAAGATGGTCTAGTATAGTGATAGATTGAGTATAAGGAAAACTCAGTGGAGGAAACCAAGCGAACAAAAATGAATCATTCACTCTTAGTAAGTGAAAGTGAATGCCTTATGGGATAGTAATCTAAATTCTTAGCCATGGTAAAGAGAATAATTGGAAATAGAGTTTTTCAATTGATTTGCTTCCGAGTACATGATCCTGTAGACTAAAAGAGTTGATAATTGATGCAATACTCCTTTCTGATTGGGACATTGAATGAATGAGGATTTATATCTATGCAATAACTAATGATGGAAAGGCTCAACGAAGATAGGTTTACCACCATAGTCATTTGGGATTATAGGATGTGACTTGTACCCTTCATGATCTATAAGTTGATCAATTTGTTATCAGATAACAAATTTAATTTAATTAAATAAAACTATTTTATTTTAATCAGGCCTCAACCAAATAGAATATTGAGCCTAGTGGGTTGCACACATAAGGACTTATTCATAAGTATAGGGGCAATGGAGTAATTTATAAAGATTTTGAGTTATTATGAAAGATTTTAAAATTCTCTATAAGTACTAATAGTTCTAGCCAAACCCTATCAAGCCGATGGTGAGAACCACATCCCCAGTCTCCTACATACCTTCTCTTCTTTTTGGAAGACATCCATGGGTGATGGAGCTCCATTCGGGAAAAATTCTCAAGCCTAGTGCAAAGGAAGAACCTATTATGAATTAACTTTGTGTGAATACCACTAGAGACCAGACATTTGAACAATTTGAAAAGCTAAATAAGTTCTTCATCTTTAACTACAAGGGATTAGATTAATCCTTAGCAGGTATGTTTGATCCTATTTTAATTTGTATTAAGTTTTCATCGTTCGATTTTGATTGAGACATGATCAACATGAACTCATAAGAATTGTCGCTTCCACTACACCAAATTTTATAAGATAGTTCTGTACAATTTTTCTATCAGACAATTTTGTGGTCAATCAAACCCATAAAGTTGATTAGATTGTGCGAAAGGTGCGGTTTCAGCACGTGTGACACATTTATTGCATTAACTGATCAAATTGCCTCGATATCATGGTGTCATTTCTAAACATCAAAATTTCATCTTGTTTACCAAATTCTCATAGCTTTACATACATCATCATTAATAACAAATGGGTTTCTTGTTGATTGAAGCATTTTGTACCTGCACACAACTTTTTGAATCTACAAAGTTTGCCTGCTAAGTGGCTATGTAAGGAGACCCTTCTCCAATGTTTCCAAGATTTTCCAGCATTCTAGATACTCCCACCATCATTTCAAGAGGCTCTTAAGCCTTTGTACCCCTAGGTAAAAAATGCACAAAAAAGTAGATTTTCTCAATAAAAAAAAATTCTTAGGCAAATACAAACCAAAAAAAGAGTTAAAATCTAAACATTGGTTAATTAGGCCAATCCAAACCAATTTGGATTGACCTAAACAACAATACAAACAAAAAAATAAAAAGTTTAGAAACCAACCATGACTGGTTCAATCAATCCAAATAAGTTATTAGTTTAGATTGGCTTAAATGACCATAAAATTTAAAAATGAGAGTTAGAACCCAAGCTGTGGCTAGTGTCCAATCCAAATTGGTGGCCTAAACGGCCATAGAAACATAAAATGGAGGTAGAACCCAAACCATTGCTGGTTATTGATTTGGATCATAGCCAAAAGAACCATAAAAAAGTTAGAACACAAATTAGTCATTTTGTGTTGGCCTAAATAGCCATAAAATAAAAAAAGTTTAAGCTTAAACAATGGCTGGTTAGGCCAATCCAAACTTGTTACGAGTTTGGATTAGCTCAAATGGCCATAAAAAAAGAAAAAAGCTAGAAATCAAACCTTGGCCATTTAGGCCAACCCAAATTGGTAATAACTAGCCAAGATTAACCAAAACAGCCATAAAAACTCAACCTCCTTTTGCTATCCCTCACTATTTCTATCTCTTTTGCCTCTAGCATTGTCTACACTTTGCTTTATTCATAAAATTCAGGAAAGTGGCAACAATGATGGAAGCAAAGCAAACAAAAACTGCAAGGGACAACAAAATAGGGAAATCTTTTAGGCCTTTTAAAAGAAATCAAACTAGTAAATTGGTTTGGTTTTTACTTCTTTTAGGCCAAACACAACTGATTTCTAGTAAGTTGATAATTACTATATTTTATTTTGTTGTACATTCTGAATTTCACTAAGAAGTGATGGACATATATGATGTGGCAATGGCTTAAAGTAATTGCCAAAATAGTCACTTCACCCTCGGAACTAGTCCAAAAACTGGAGTGACTATTGTGGCAATGACTTAAAGCCATTGCCAGAATAATTCTAGCGATGGTTGACAGTTATCGCCATTTCTCGTCCTCTTATATGAAGGGACATTTTCGACGGTTGTCTGCCATTGCTAGAATTCTTTTTGGGCTGTCAAGTCATTACTGCTAACTACAACAAATGCCAAGCTGTCAACTGTAGTTTAATCAGCACCAACTCTTGTTAGACCATCACTATTATTTGCGATGGTATTGCGACAGCTTTGGAGTAGTTGCAAAAAAGGATTGGCAAGTGGTGTAGTGAGCTATCAAGCCATCACCATTAAGCCATTTTTTCTTGCAGTGATCCCTTGTGAACAATCTTTGCCTGTGTTCAAACTCAACTCGTTACCTAATCAAGCCAAGTTCAAGCTCTAGATTAATTAAGAGCTCAACTCAAGTTGGGTTTGAACTCGACCTCGAGTTCAATATGAGCTCATTTATTAGACTCAAACTTGATCTAAATTTATCATGAAACTCGAATTTAAACATGTGTATAAAGTTCAACTAAATTTTATTTCAAACTAGAATATATTTAAACTTTTTTATTGGCAATATAACAATAAATCTAGTAATTTGGATAGTTAATCAAAAGTTAATTGAGTTCCATTGTATTGGTAATTTTCTTTGGTATGCTCTTGTACTTCTAAATATTGTAATCTAGTGATTACATGGACTTTTAAATCTTTATAAAATAGGTGTTTGAATATAAACTTTGAATTGTGAAATGAAATCATTACCTAAAATCATATCATTGGTTATTATTGAGCTTACGTATATTATTTTTATTTTAACTATGTATTTTCCCATAAGAATTTTGAAGTCTTTTAATCCTTTATTCATTATATGAATTTTTCCTACTATATCTACTCCAGTTTTGCTTGGTAAATCTATTATTAACTCTTGAGGTAAAATTCCTTCTTTACATAGGGTCATTCCTGAGCCGTTATCTATAAATGCAAATATATATTCTATCTCATAATTTTTTACCCATGAGTTTTAGGGAGTTGAATAAGAGTTTGTTCAAACTCAACATATTTATGAAATATGTTTCATGTTTTGTTCAAGCAAATTTATTTAAAACAATAAATGAATGTAGTCAATTAATTTTTACTTTATCTAACCAAATTTCAAGTTACTTGTGAATATGTTGATTCCTTTGCACCCCTTGCTGAGAATGTTACACCCACTAGGTGCACCAGAGGGATGTGTGCCTAAATGTGATTACCTGAAGACATGACAAGCCGAGCATATCCCAACGGTAGTTAGTGTGGTGGCATCTTGCTGAAATATAATAACATCGTAACCAAGACATGAGATGTATAATGCCGACTTCTGAAACGACACGCCTGATATTTTTATTGGATCTTTCCAGGGTTTGATCCAATAGTTTGAGCAACATGTGAGAGCCTCTTCAGAGAAGAGAGGGACCATTTGAGAACATACAAGGTGTATATTCCTGGGCACATTAGCGTTAGCGTGTCAAGTGGAAATCTGATGGTAATCTCCACAATAATGCACTCAGTCGATCACAATATGCAATAAAGAGACTTCTAAATCCGCCGCCTTCCTACTCTGATCCCGCTCCATGTGCCCGCCACCATTGAATAACATACACACACACACATATATATATATATCAAGACCGTGGGCCGGGCCCATGTAGTAATGGGCAAATATGGACTACCGGATGCTCAGTGGGCCAAGGTCTAGCGGCGGATAGACTGGTTGGGACAGTGGACAAGAGCATCCGACGGCTGTAGTGGGCCCATCGCTGGCCGCGGAGGGTGATGAGTCGCCCTGGGTTCGACACGTTGACACTGCCCGCTTTTGGGACCAAGTGAACAGTATAGGTGACCGGTAACGTGCGCCGTTTTTCAGCTTCTTTGCCATTAATCCAGGGCTGATTTAGAAAAGTTCTCCTATCTATTATTTGGTCAATAATATCATGCTGAAGCTTTTATTCTCAAGATGATGAATGACTTTGAGCTTAGAGTGCAGGATACTTGAATATGGTCAAGAGGGCATAATTAGGTACTAAAGTGTATGCATAAAATGATCATGTTTACTTGAGATATGATTGGTTATACATTTTCATCATTTTACGTAAAATGACTTATAAGTGGAGGATTGAAATCTCTCTAGTTAGATAGTCTCAAATGAAATAGTGAGGGAAGATATCTTGTGCATATAAGTATGTGCCTTCCCATCTCAACATCGCAGTTTTAGGATGGTTAACATAATACCTATCAGAACCAAGGGCTAGTGTACCCATCTTCGGTTAGCAGTCACCCGTAACATATACATGTGTCAAAGGGCCTCTACATCTCAATGCCACTGTTTCAAGATGGTTAACATCGTATCGAACCAAGGGCCAATGGACACCCCTCCAATCAACCATCAGCCGTAACATGTACACGTGTCCAAGTCAAAAAAACTTGGACGTGAGGGGCGAATTAGATTGTTCCATATGAGATAGTGAGGGCAGGTACCCCGTACTTATAAGTTTAGGCCTCTCTATCTCAACACTATGGTTTTGGAATGGTCGACATGGTATCAGAGCTGAGGGACAGTGGATCCTCATCTGGTTAGCTGTCACCAGTAACATGTACACGTGTCAAAAGGGCCTCTCCATCTCAACACCACTATTTTAGGATGGTTAATATGATATCAGAGTCAAAGGTCAGTGAACACCCTCCAGTCAGCCACCACCTGTAACATGTACGTATGTTAAAGTAAAAAGAGCTTGCACATGATGAAGTGAGTTAGATAATTCAATATGTATGAGATAGTGAGGGGAGATATCTCGTGCTTATAAACTTGGGCATTTTCTTCTCAAAGTCATAGTTTTGGGATGGTTAACACCTCCTTGTTCTACATTTTGTTGAGAAATTCACTAACTTCAATACTTATTATTATCTATATATCAAAGAAAAGGTAACACGTTGATGCCAAATGGCATTATTTCAACAGTGCATGGATGCATGCTGCTATTTCCGTCAGTAATGGGCGCTAGAGCATGCAATTCATATCTCTTCACAGGATTCCAATTAATATTGTATATTTCAACAAAAAGGTTTCCAGTTAATTTGCAACAATGAATCTCTTCCAATTTCTAAAATAAAATCACAAGAGTAGGAAAAGTATTATGGCTCTTTCCAGGAGAAATTATAAAGATGATTGCAAAATTATTGATTTTAGCAATAATTGTTGGTTACGTCACTACAAGAATTATTGTTACTGGCGACGGCTTAAAGCCGTCGCCAATGACCATAAAGCCGTCGCCAATACTTGTTGGCGACGGCTTCACAACCGTCGCCAAGTCGTCGCAAATAAGCCCGTCGCCAATAATATTGGCGACGGCTTGGTCAAAACCAACGCCAATAACCATATACGCGACGTTTAAAAGCCGTCTCTTATACTATTATAGGCGACGGCTCAAGCCGTCGCCCAAAAAACATTGGCGACGGCTTGTAAGCCGTCTTAAATAACATTATTGGCGACGGCTTCCAAGCCGTCTCAAATAACAGTATTGGCGACGGCTGTCAGTCGTCGCCAAACCAGGTTTTTGAAGCACGCGGATACCCAACAAACCTATTGGCGACGGCTAATAGCCGTCGCCAATAAGTTATACACAATCGCCAATACTGTTATTTGAGACGGCTGTCAGCCGTCGCCAAACAAGGTTTTTGAAGCCAGCGGTTACCCAACAAACCTATTGGCGACGGCTAATAGCCGTCGCCAATAAGTTATACACAGTCGCCAATACTGTTATTTGAGACGGCTTGGCAGCCGTCGCCAAACCAGGTTTTTGAAGCCCGCGGATACCCAACAAACCTATTGGCGACGGCTAATAGCCGTCGCCAATAAGTTATACACAGTCGCCAATACTGTTATTTGAGACTACTTGGCAGCCGTCGCCAAACTAGGTTTTTGAAGCCCGCGGATATCCAACAAACCTATTAGCCGTCGCCAATAAGTTATACACAGTCGCTAAAAGAAGTATTGGCGACGACTGAGGGAGCCGTCGCCAATATTTCTGTAATGTAAAAAAAAACAGCTTTATTTGTTGTTGGATTCATGCAGGTTTACGTCCATACATGAATATACATTATCACAACCGATTCATACATCTCAAACACATTTATCACCCCAAAATGGTTTACATCCATTCACATTTATCACCCCAAATTCTAAATCAGAACCTGGTACAATCAAACCAAAAAACAATCAAAAATACAATCAAACCACATTCTATTGAATAACACATCCAAACATACATCTCAAATATCATTCGATAACACCATATATCACATACACAATATCCATAATAAGTTTAGAATAAAAAGATTACAAAATGGATTGTCTAATGAGAAAATGATCAAAATATCATTCATCTTCATATGATCCTTCCTCATCATCATCCTCGTACTCTTCCTCGTCCTCATCTCCGTCGTCGTCTTGATGATGGGATTGTGTTGGAGGTTGTCTCGATGTGGATGGTACATTGGCCGGGAGCCTTTGACTCATTTCTTCGTACATTTGTGTCAACCGTTGGACAGTTTCTTGAAACGATCTTTGTTGATCGTCCAACTGTTGCTTCAAAGAAGAAATCTCAGATCTAAATTCGACGTTGACCTGAGCTTGCTTCTCCACTTGCTGTCTAAGCTCCTGAACCTCTTGGGTCGTGGAGGAAGAAGAACCTTCACTGGACCCTCCATACCAAGTGTTGCCAGTTTCATCTCGCCCACCACATCTGATCCGTCCCGGTCTATCTCTACTGAAAATGGATACAAAAGCCTCCTCCGGATTGAGTGGCTGAGATACCCCAGCATCAGAAGAATCGGATGCTGGGGGATTCATCATATTTTCCTACAATGAAAATTTGAGTTAAAAGATGTGGGTATTAAATGAAAAAAATTTGAGAAATCAAATTGGTATCGGTGTATACCATCATTTGACGACTCTGGTCATTATCCCAGATGACCGCTCCATCTTCCTCTTCATGTGTTTGAGTCATCTGGAAAACCTCGGGACGAGTAGGGCGACGTCCTTCTTTTTGTACCTGGTTAGAAACAATAAGATATAAAATTGCATGAAAACTAAAGAATTCAATTAAATATTTAATTTTCATACTTACAAACTCTCGCTCCAACTCGTGGATGTTTGTTCTTCCTCTTCTATATGGCATTGTTAACTTACTCCTATTCCCTTGATTTCTTTCACTCAATGCCTATAAATTTATACAAGAAGACTTCGTTAATAACATTCACTTTATTAAAATGAACAAAAACATTTAAATAAAAATTTATTTTACCCTTGTTTCATCTCGAGCCCATAAATTGCACATATGTAGCCATTGTTCCTCATTGCATTGTCGAGGAACATTGGCTACAGCCTCCTCGAATGATTGTCATGCAAAATACTGAATACAAAGATTGTAAATAAGGAATATGAAGATTTACATTACTTGTAATTAAAAACATACCCTTCTTTTTAAATGGCTTCTCTGCTTTCTTTGCATTTCACCCATATGTCTTAAAATCTGTGCATCTATAGATGCACTCCGTTTGAAGGTAAAGTGTTGCTACATGAAAAAAAAGGTGAGAATCAAGACAACAAATTATAAATAAAAGCACAAAAATTAAGTTTACCTCGAGATCATGAAAAATCGCATCTTTCTTCTCCTGTGAGAGAGTCATGTAATTTTGTTCCCATAGATTGCAATGTACTCTGTTACATACCCCTAGATAGGATGTACTCTGTTTCACCAGAAGCCGATTTGCCCCATCCAAGCCCGTCACCGGGTTGGATGGGCCAAATCGGCCTTGAATTGGTGGTTTGGATTTTTTTCTCCAACCGGAAGCCGATTTGCCCCATCCAAGCCCGTCACCGGGTTGGATGGGCCAAATCGGCCTCGAATTAAGTGTTTGGATTTTTTCCCCAACTGGAAGCCGATTTGCCCCATCCAAGCCCGTCACCGGGTTGGATGGGCCAAATCGGCCTTGAATTGGTGGTTTGGATTTTTTTCCCAACCGGAAGCCGATTTGGCCCATCCAACCCGGTGACGGGCTTGGATGGGGCAAATCGGCCTCGAATTAAGTGTTTGGATTTTTTTCCCCAACCGGAAGCTGATTTTCCCCATCCAAGCCCGTCATCGGGTTGGATGGGCCAAATCGGCCTTGAATTGGTGGTTTGGATTTTTTTCTCCAACCGGAAGCCGATTTGCCCCATCCAAGCCCGTCACCGGGTTGGATGGGCGAAATCGGCCTCGAATTAAGTGTTTGGATTTTTTTCCCCAACCGGAAGCCGATTTGCCCCATCCAAGCCCGTCACCGGGTTGGATAGGCCAAATCGGCCTTGAATTGGTGGTTTGGATTTTTTCCCCCAACCGGAAGCCGATTTGCCCCATCCAAGCCCGTCACTGGGTTGGATGGGGCAAATCGGCCTCGAATTAAGTGTTTGGATTTTTTTCCCCAACCGGAAGCCGATTTTCCCCATCCAAGCCCGTCACCGGGTTGAATGGGCCAAATCAGCCTTAAATTGGGGGTTTAGATTTTTTTCTCCAACCGGAAGCCGATTTGCCCCATCCAAGCCCGTCACCGGGTTGGATGGGCCAAATCGGCCTTGAATTGGTGGTTTGGATTTTTTTCTCCAACCGGAAGTCGATTTTCCCCATCCAAGCCCGTCACCGGGTTGGATGGGCCAAATCGGCCTCGAATTAAGTGTTTGGATTTTTTCCCCAACCGGAAGCCGATTTGCCCCATCCAAGCCCGTCACCGGGTTGGATGGGCCAAATCGGCCTTGATTTGGTGGTTTGGATTTTTTCCCCCAACCGGAAGCCGATTTGCCCCATCCAAGCCCATCACCGGGTTGGATGGGTCAAATCGGCCTCGAATTAAGTGTTTGGATTTTTTGTTTAGATAGGGTTTGTCAAATTTCTACTTCTAATGGATGTGTTGTTTGGAGTTGTACCTCTTCATCAGTTACACCAAATGTTATAGGTACGTCTACAAGTTCTTCTTGATATGGTTCTAATTCATCATCACTCTCATTTTCGGTAATGTTATAGTAGTTACGAGGTAAAGATCTTACAGGAAAAACCCAACCCTTATTGTAGTTGTCATCCACGTAAAATACTTGTTCCACTTGACTTGCAAGTGCAAACGGTTCATCAGTTCCTAATCTTCGTTGTGTGTTTAATGATATAAAACCATAATCGTTAAGTTTAAAACCTCGATCCTTGTTATACACATCCCACCATTCACATTCAAAAACTATTAAACGACTATTCTTTTCGAACGATATCTCAAGTATATCTAAAATCCGTCCATAATAACCATCACAACCAGATTGGAGTTGATCCTTGACAAGAACACCACATAGTTGAGTTGATTTATTTGAATCTGCATCGAATGTTCGAAACCTAAATCCATTGCATATGTATCCAGATAGTGATGATACAAATCTAGATGGACTTAGTGATAAAATATCTAACTCCTTCGTGTATCTGGAAGAGCCTATATTCTTTAACTCCAAAATGTGTGATCTAAACCACACCAAGAAGTTTTCTTCTATAGTTGATTCATTATTAAGAGCATTTGTATGATCTTGACGAAAATAATCGATATCAACATTCTGATTCAACACATATGTATGGATTAACTCTTGCTCTCTTTCCGTTAAAATTTTAGGCACTCGCCTACATTTCATTGGTCGACCAACTGGTTTGAATATAGAAGCGTCGTCATGATCATCCTCATATGGAACACCATCATAGTTTCGATCTCTACTATATTCACTTGTATCTTTCATATATGTTGAAATAAACTGTGTACACTCCTCAACTAAATAACCTTGGGCAATCGAACCTTCGACTCTCGCCTTGTTACCGACATAATCTTTTAGCTTCTTTAAATATCTTTCAATCGTATACATCCACCGATATTGAACTAGTCCAGACATTCTGGCCTCATAAACCAAATGCACAACCAAGTGGACCATAACATCAAAAAATGATGGTGGAGAAACTTGCTCCAACTTGCACAATGTTACTGCAATCTTAGACTCCCAATGTCTTAAAATGTTACTATTCAACACTTTTGCACAAATGATCTAAAAATACTGGCATAAATCTACAATGAGACTGAGTACATCCTTCGATACTATCCCTTGAAATGCAAGAGGAATGATCATTTGCATCATGACATGACAATCATGACTCTTTAACTCACTAATTGTTCGGCTACTTACATCTACGCATCTACTAAAATTTGAGGAATAGCCATACGGTACTCGAATATTCTTAATGAAATCAAGTATTCTAGACTTTTGTTCGTTGCTAAGCTTGTAATCGCATCAGGAAACCTCGATGAACCCTCATATAGATGTAACTCTGGACGAATGTTTAAATCTACTAAATCCTTCCTTGAGATAATGTTGTCCTTATCGGTTCCTGATATGTTAAAAGTATCTAATATATTATCACACACATTCTTCTCAATGTGCATGACATCTAAATGGTGTCGAATGATCAGAGATGGACAATATGAAAGCTTCTCAAAAAATATACTCTTTTTCTTCCAATTTCTATTTTTTGACAAATTCTTCCTTAAATTTGGATTGCCCAATTCGGATTGGGGACTTTTGGATTTTTTTCCAACCCGATGTCGGATTGCCCATTTCAAACTCGGAACCGACTTAGAACTGCGAATCCGGCTTCAGATTGGGGAATTGGGAATTTTCGCCCAACCCTTTGCCGGATTGCCCAATCACAAACTCGGAATGAGCTTCCGATTGGAGAATCCGGCTTCCGATTGGGAATTGGGGATTTTTATCTAACCCGATGCCGGATTGCCCAATCCAAACTCGGAACGGACTTCGATTGGCGAATCCGGCTTCGGATTGAGGACTTGGGGATTTTGGCCCAACTCGAAGCCGGATTGTCGAATCCAAACCCGGAACGAGCCTCGGAATGGCGAATCCGGCTTCGGATTGGGTAATTGGGGATTTTTGCCCAACCCGATGCCGGATTGCCCAATCCAAACTCGGAATGGACTTTGATTGGCGAATCGGCTTTTGATTGGGGACTTGGGGATTTTAGCCCAACCCAATGCCGGATTGCCCAATTTAAACTCGGAACGAGCTTCCGATTGGCGAATCTGACTTCGGATTAAGACTTGGGGATTTTTTCCCAACCTAAAGTCGGATTGTCTAATCCAAACCCGTAATGAGCCTCGGAATGGCGAATCTGGCTTAGAATTAGGTAATTGGGAATTTTTGCCCAACCCGATGCCGGATTGCCCAATCCAAACTCGGAACGGACTTCGATTGGCGAATCCGGCTTCGGATTGGGGACTTGGGGATTTTAGCTCAACTCGATGTCGGATTACCCAATTCAAACATGGAACGAGCTTCGGATTGGCGAATCAGGCTTCGGATTGAGACTTGGGGATTTTTGCCCAACCCAATGCTAGATTGCCTAATCATAACTCGGAACGGACTTCGATTGGCAAATTCGGCTTCGGATTGGGGACTTGGGGATTTTAACCAACCCGATGCCGGATTGCCTAATTCAAACCCGGAATGAGCTTCGGAATGACGAATCCGGCTTCGGATTGAGACTTGGAAATTTTTGCTCAACCCAAAGCTGAATTGTCCAATCCAAACCCGGAATGAGCCTCAGAATGGCGAATCTGGCTTCGGATTGGGGAATTGGGGATTTTGGCCCAACCCGATGCCAGATTACCCAATCCAAACTCGGAACAGACTTCGATTGGCAAATCCGGCTTCGGATTGGGGACTTGGGGATTTTAGCCCAACCCAAAGCCGGATTGCCCAATTCAAATCCGAAATGAGCTTCATATTGGCGAATCCGGTTTCGGATTGAGATTTGGAGATTTTTGCCCCACCCCTATGCCGGATTGCCCAAACGGATACATGATTGTCCTATTTTATTTTTGTCATCTTAAAAAGATATTGAACAAATACCACATTTGTTCTAAATTTTGAATCAAGTAAAAAACACTTCAAATTACCACCTAAAAGTAAATTGGTTTGATTGTTTGAGGTTACCTAAATAATAACTAGCACATTTAACTAACAAATATCACATTAATTCTAATCAATTTATCTAAATAAATATTACATTTATCTAAAAAAAATATGTTGTTACCTAAAAGGAGGTCGCTCGGTGGGGGCTACAGCAGCAGTGGCGGCGCTCGGCGGCACTAGCAGTGGAAGCACCGGCGGGTGGCACCGGCGGCGGCGGCGGGCAGAGGCACCTGCAGCGGCGGCGGGCGGCACCGACGGCAGGGCGACGGCGGCGGCGGGCGGCGGGCGGCGCCTAGAAGAGGAGCGGCGGCGGGCGGCACCGGCGGCGGGGGGCGACGACGGCGGCAGGCGGCGCCTAGAAGAGGAGCGGCAGCGGGCGGTGCCGGCAACAGCACAGCGGCACCGGCGGTGGAGACAGCTCTTATCGGCTGCGGCGGATGCTGCAGCAGCAGCGGCGTCGGGCGGCACCAACAACGGCCCGGCGGCGGCGACGGCAGCACGGCGGCGGCAGCAAGCAGCTAGGGCACAGGAGCAAGGCACGGTGGGGGGAGGAAGAGGAGGGAGCGTCGTGGCGATATAAGAAAAAAACTAATGGCGATGGCTTCCTAGCCGTCGCCAATGGTGCATTAAGTTACATTGGCGACGGCTGATAAGCCGTCGCCAATAACTTTCGACCGTTGAAGGTATTGGCGACGGCTCAAAGCTGTCACCATTATTTCCCGACCGTTGAACGGTCAAAAGAGGGTCCGTAAACACTTTAGCGACGGCTAGAGCCGTCACTTAAAAGCTTTTTAGCGATGGCTTGATAAGCCGTCGCTAGTTTACCTCATATTGGCGACGGCTTAATTGTAGCCGTCGCAAATAACGTTTTCGGCGACGGCTCTTTAAAGTCGTTGCCAATAACCCATCGCCAATAGCCCTTTTTCCCGTAGTGTGTACTGCCGTTTTCTTACAGAAGTAACCGAAAATTGCCCAAATCTGATGCAACTACTGAGCATCTTAGGCAAAACAATGTTTCACTGTCAACATAAATAATGTTACTATCTAAGCAAGAACTAAATACTTATGGGGTGTTTAATGGTATGACATAAAGGTATAAACTTATCATGTTTAATCAAATATGATAAGAAAAAAAGTTGAGACCATATATAACTAAAAAGGATGGGGAACGACAAGGTAAAACAGGTCTCACCTATTGTGTTTGCCATTTTCTATGTAATCTTATAAAAATATTTTTTATTACGGTTGCCAAATACTCTTTTAATTAGGTAAATATATTTTCATACAAAACATCAAATCATCATTGAACCAAAAAATTGTTTTGTCCGTGCGTAAAAATGTCAAGGTTAGCGAGTGAGACAACAGGACCCCATTGTTTGTTCTTTCTTTAAAGGATTTAACGCTGATACTTTTTTACACTAAAATAACTATTCATAGTACTAATAAAAATTGATATAGGCACTGGATTTTTTTTCATTTCGGAGTTGGAAGAAAATTAAGACGAAGCCATATATATAAGACTCATTAACATATTTAAAAAACTACAAGAAAAATCAATGAATGTGGTTCTACCATGTTTGAATCTAATTGAAGATAATTTCTTCTGATCCCAGATCTTGTTAGAGGCCTCTACACAGCTCATTATCTGCTCTCCATCTCTCTTTGAGATTGCGCCTTCATCACTGATCTCTTTCCAATTTATATCACATCTGTTGTCTGGCCTACCTGCCTGACCAGATGTGTTTAGCTCTTTTTGCGGCTGGGAATGCAGCCTTGAGCTGTCCATTTCACTTTGGCTTGAAAATTAAATATCTTTCGAAATTATCGGGCACATGTGTCGTCAATAAATTAACCCAACATCTGTGTTAAATAGTATCTTCATAAAAGATCACCCATTTTTGAATTACTCTAGAGACTATTTAACTTGGAATATTTTTCAACTCAATATTCAGAAAATAAGTAATCAGAGTTATTACTAACCCACCGATTTAATCCTCTGCAATTGATGAATAAGATCGAATCACCTCAGGCTAAATTGTCAGTCTGATGGAGCTACAGCATTCGTTTCCTCTCACTTAAAACGGTTTGTTTTCCTTACTAAGGGTAATATGTTAATATTGTTACTGGTTAATAACATATTGTCGGAGGTGATTCGCTATGTAGATGGAGATAGAGATGGAAAGTTCGATTGGAGAAGGGATACTCGGTCTTCAACATCCTCTTCTTTCCCTATAAATAGAGGTTGCTCGGAGGCTTTCTAACCCATCGGAGGAGTCCTCCAGTTCTCTTTTTGCAGGGCTCGTCCATCGTGTTCGTTCGTCAATGTCTTACGGGGTTTGATCCGCCCGTCGTTGCCGCGGACCGGCGCCGGCGGGAGGGACGGTGGGGGATGTGGGTGGGGAAGAAGATGATGATGTTGTTGACAGAAGATAGAGAGCACAGATGATGAAGTGCAAGCGCTGCATCTCACTCTTTTGTGCTCTCTGTGCTTCTGTCATCACGTTCAGCCCCCACCGCCTCTCGCCCCTCTCCGTCTCCGCCCGCCCGACGGCGGCGGCAGCGCTTTTTTCTTGTCCTTATCATCTTTCGTTGCTCTTTGAATCGTCGTTGATCTCGGCGACGATAAAAGCGGCGTTCTCGTGTTTCCAGGTGGATTCTGGTTCTGATCGATAGTGTGGCCGCGCAGCCATCAGCGACCAAAGCCTTGTTTTCATCTTTCTCTTCCTTCTCTTCCCCTCCGCGACTGCGACCGGCTAAAGTTATGATTTTTCTGGTAGCAGATGTTTGCTTTTTGCTTGAAATACTCATCTCCTTCCTGCTGCAGAAGGCCTTGATCAGGACGTTCCTATCATTGGATCGACGGCTCAGAGACGGTATGATAAAACTCCAATGTAACAGTGCCATGACGGCGGCTGTTCAATCCTTCTTACGTGTGTTCCTTTTTTCATCAATAAATAATAAGATCCTGTTTCACAGATCGTAAGTCGTAACGTAGCTGGCAGACTCCCAAAGAGATGTATAGAAGAAACCTGAGCTTCAAGAAGGATCATATAATATGGCAGTCTAGCTTTCACTCGGTAGATCGACATATAACGAAACTGTGTTGCTTCCTCGCATTTGCAGTATGTATTTTCCAGACGTTCTTGGTTCTTTCACCAAGGTTCCCTCGTTGATGTAATAGCACTGTTGTTGGTGAGCAGTGACGGTACTCCATAAATTCCAAAGGTGGATGTAACTGTACTGTTGTTGGTGAAGTATAATGTTACTCTTTTCTTCTTCAAATTCAAAAGTAGTGGTCACTCATCGATGCAACAGTGCTGTTGTTGGTAAATGGTATGGTTTTTCCTTTCTAAATCCAGGATCAGTGCTACATATGAAGTTGTTTGGTTTGTTGAAACTCACAACTTTTCCACCTTCTCCCATTGTTATCAGACCTGTTGGCCGGTGTCATCTCCATCTTGATTACTCGAGGGCATTAATGGAGAGGCACAATGTATATGAACACTATCTGTTATTGATCATCCATGCGGAATTTATATACTCAAACACTCCTCACATTATTTAGATGGACTGAAAATTGAATGAGAGATATCAGTTAATCAAATATTTTTTAAAAAAATTAATGTTGTACTGTTAAACGATGGGTTAATTCATCAAGTGAGGATAAAAACTTGTTATCGAGATAAACATCAATGGAGTCTAGATAAATAATTGGAAGAGTCTTAGTGGAGATGAATATTTTAATGGTAAGCTCGATTCTCATGAACAAACACTCTAACAAGGAGACCCTTTGTCCACAAAGCATTTAACGAGAGATCCAGACTTTGTAATTTTAGTAACTTCTACCTCAATCTCTTTGGAACATTATTAAAATTTTCTCAATTGACCTTTTAGAGACCCTATGCCAGTCAATGGTACGTGGTTTTGATCATTTAATAAAATCTTGTCCCTCCTCCTATCTTTGTGCTTCCCACAACCCCTGAACAAATCCCAAAATCATTGCCATCTATGACACTACAAGAAATCGTTGTTTTACCTACTGAAACATTGCCCGTAGATAAGAATTAGTAGGTAAATGTTACATTCATCTACTTGTTATACCTACTAATTTGATCATTCGTAGGTAAAGTTATCAATACCTACAAAGTGCCTACGGATTTACCTTCGTAGGTAAATATATTGTTACATAAATGTGTAATATTATTCAATAAAATAAAATGATGGATGTTAATAATATTAATAATCTATTATTTATTAATATTAATATTAATATAAAATAAAAAAATAAAAACTAAATAAAAAATGTATAATATATATAATAAAAAGAGTAATATAATAATACAAATATTTTAATATTTATATGAATATAAAATAAGATATTAATATTAATAATTTTTTTAAATAATAATTATTTATAATATTAAATATATATATACAATAATATAATAACAAATTTTATTTAGTTATAATTTAACATTACTTTATAATATGTAATTTAATAATTATATTAAATTTTAAAAATGTAATAATATATAATTTAATATTTTTTATAATTAAAATAATGTGTTAATATTAATAACAATTTAATATCTTAAATAAATATATAAGTACAAAGAATATTTTACAAATTTATGTATATATATATTTCTTATATACTTAATATTTTAATATTTATCAGATTCATATTACATAAATATTTTAAATAATAAAATAACTTAACTCAAAATTTTCATCAAACCTCTCCCTCTCGCGCCCGCCTTCCGTTTTCTCCAATATCGGCACCCGCCTTCAACTTTCCCCAATACCGGCGCCTGCCTTCAGCTTTCTCGTCCGTCGCCTCCTCACCTTGTCGTCTCCTTCGCCTCCGCCGATCGTACATGCAGCGAAAGTGCTTGGATCCGCTGCGTGCTTCTACGACATTGCAGGTTTCGCCAGGCAGGCCTGTGTGCCACCTCTGTACCTCCACCTCTCTCTCCCTCTCGTTAGGGCTTTTCTGTTGCTTGCGCGATGGAGGGAGGTGCGTGGGTTGGGTGGCCTGGAGTTGCGCAGATTTTGGTTGGTCGGTGAGGCGATGGATTGCTCGTGCTGTGGGGATGCTGCTAGTGAATGGAGGTCGAATTTGGGGTTGAGGCGATGGGGGATGCGGGCGCGGTGGTCGCGTTGATGGTGGGGCGCGCTGCTTAGTAGGGGTAGGTTGGATGAGGAAAGGGGGATTCAGGGCTTGTTGGGGTGGGGTGGGGTGTGGGTTTATCTTGTTTTGGGGGTCAGAAGGGATGGGGAATAAGCTTGGCCGAAGGCGGCAAGTCGTGGACGAGAAGTACACGAGGCCGCAGGGGCTGTACCAGCATCGAGATATTGACTACAAGAAACTACGAAAACTGATCCTTGATTCGAAGCTGGCATCCTGCTACCCCGGGGACGAAGAGTGCGCCTTTGAGCAGGAGGAGTGCCTCGTCTGCTTCCTGGTCAGTATTTTCATTATAGACGGTGGTTCTGAGTGAAATTACGGTCAATTTATCACGGACGCTGATGCTTTGGATTTCTCATGTTATAGTATTATCCGAGTCTCAACAGCTCGAGGTGTTGTATGAAAGGCATTTGTACAGGTACTTCGATTTTAAGAGTTGATTATCGTTGGATCTAAAATTATGTTGACTAACTATTTCTGTCCATAGAGTGTTTTCTACAGATGAAGCCGCCTCATTCTACTCGGCCTACACAGTATCCTTTCTTATTCATGTTCTGTATTTTTAAAAAAAAAATTAAAAGTCAACCATCTTAGGTTTATTAGGAGCTTATCTAGTTGGTGTTGTCGAATCTTTTTATTTGTCGTTCTTTAACCTCTATAAGATGTCCTTTTTGCAAAACTTCTAATTATGCAGTGGAATAGCGTGGTGTGAAGACAAAGGAGGAAAAAGGGATCGAACAAATTGTATGTTTCTCATACAGATCACTCATCTTCTAGGAAATTTGGACCATTCTTCACTTCTTTTAATCAGAGGAGGACTGGACTTTCTGATGTCCTTAGAGTTTTGCTTGTCCTGTAGGAAGAACAAAAAGTTAATGAAGCAAAAATAAGGATGCAACAACAGGAGCGTCAGGATGAGGAAGAAAGGATGTAGAAAAGACAAAGTGTGTGATCTTCAAGTAGAATAATGGCCCATTCAGGACTAGAATCTCGGGAGATACCAGATAATACAGCTTCAGGTTTGAAGCCTTGGAACACTAGTTTTAACTTAATTTCAGTTCTGCTTTGTTTTTACCATTCAAAATGTTTAGTTTCATATGTTACTTAGTATATATAATATCTTTTTTTTTGGTTTCCATTACTCTTTAGAGTCAAGCTGCTTCATTTATCATGGTACTAGTCTTATGTGTATTCTCACAGGTCAAGATGATGAATGTGTTTCATCATAGATACAGCATGTTGTACCCACAAACAGAGTGCCTTTACACTCCAGACAAAGCAGGTGCTTGTGCTTTATACTATGTTGAACCAGTTAGTATCATATTTTTAAAGTCTTTTTTTTAATTATTGTGTAGTATGGTAGTATGTGCTCATTCCATCTAGTGGTGTTCATGATTTTGTTTGAATTGGCGTTTTTTTGGCCTTTTCCAGAAAAAACTCAAACTCAATCCATCTATGAAACCAAACAATCTGAACTGAACAAATTCAATTTACATGGCTGTGGAAATCTGAAATTATAAGTCAGAGGGATCATGATGTCAATGTTGCATTCGAGCATCTGTACAGAATTGGGACACAACAACATAGACTTGCAATCAGTACAGATGAGGCTCTGATGCACAGGCTTCAGTTGATATCCTCTCGACCTGTTTGCTTCGGAAACCCTTGTATGGATCATGGATGGGAGAGTTAGTACAACTGCCCTTCATTGGTTGGGAAGAGAGATAAAATTCTTGAGGAGATTCGGGGGAGAGATGGCTATCTGATGCATTTTTTATCAGACCATACATACAAAAGACGGACTCAAGAACATTTCATGTCGTCAGTCGGACTTGATCGATGTCGATATCAAGTTTATCTTATTAGTATTAGAACTTACATACGAACTTTTAGTTTAAGGATGTCAAAGCAAATTTAGAAGTTTAAAAGTATTTTAGATCTAAGAAAAGTAGGATAACTTAATGTTATCTTATCATCCAGATTCAAGTTGCATACCAACTGAATTGGAAGTTGACATATTCAAACTCAAAGGAAGCAATACTTATTTCTTTGTAAATTCTGCTTGTTAATGTACTTTTGCCAAAGCTTTTCTTCAAGGCATGTCAGGTGTACAGGAAATGAGGAACTTTTACAGCATAATACATCATTTCCGAGGTAATGTTCTTCAACTTTATGAGTCTATCTCTATTCTTTCGTTCTAAATGTATCTCTTTTTGAAGGTGGCAATTGCCACAATCATTTATTGCTAAAAAAGAATATGTAGAGGTGAATGGAAACAAGAGAAAAGAAAAGAAAAGAATGAGAGTAAATCTAAATTTTTGGTTATTCTGACATATTAGGGATATTAATCTAACTAATTATCTTATCTCCCATTTAATTTTTCTCTGGTTATTCTAGAATGGATGCCATTATAAATGTCTCTTGGAGCTAGATCTATAGATGGATCCAAGGGATCCAATAACCCGGCGTAAGAATGTAAGAATGTGTTCCAAGCCTCTGCCCGCTCAAGCAAATTTCCCAAGGAGATATCGCCATTACCTTTGTATTGGGCAGGTGCACTACTTCGGACTTCTCCATTTTCATATATCGTTTTCGATTGTGCTCTTGTTATCGCAAATATCAAATATTTTTCTTATATATTTAGTTCTCTGGATGGGACAATGTTTGAAACTTTTGTGACTTCATTTATTCTAAACAACAAAACTTGACATCACTCAGTTCATGGTTTACCAGATTGTCTTTTCAGGATCAATCAAATATTGATCTTTGTTTCATGATTAACTAGATTTTTTTTAATCATCACCTATAGCTTGAGACTTTATATACTATCATGTCCTCTTATATGCTTCTTAAATCTCTTGATATATGGTGGTATGTTTTTATTTTGAATGATTAGATTTTATGTTGTGCTCAGTTTCTTTAAATTTTTGTTTGTAACTTGATTGTTGTATGTTTTTGAAACGAGGATGGTGTATATATGAGCAACTTGTGAGTGGTGCATATAGGAATGTTTTGTTGTGAAGTTTTGTTATTGATTTTGTTTTGTTTGTAATGAGTAGACTTTGTTTTTTACTGTTTGTTTTGTTTGTGAAATGTTGTCAAAATTTGGATTAGATTGAGTGATGAGGTCTTTTGAAGGTTGTATGAATTTTTGTGTGGATTGTGTTTGTATTGAGTAAGTGGAATGAGTGGAATGTATTGAGTTCAATGAGTGAAATGTATTCAGGTCGAATGGATTGAGATCAGGCTTTAGTTATGTAACATTTATCTATGGGTATTACTCCTGTAGGTTAAAAGAAGATCGTCTATAGGTATAGACCACATCCTCCATAGGTTACCTACGCAAAAAATCGTAGGTATAGGCCATTTTCCCGTAGGTAAAATCTTTACTTACGGATCTACCTACGGATTGGTCGCGTAGGGCTAGTACATGTAGGTAATTGTTTACCTACGAACAGATCCGTAGGTATAGTATGACCTATACCTACGGGTGTATGTTCACCCGTAGGTATAGTACCTGTACTATACCTACAGATTCGTCCGTAGGTAAAACATTTACCTACATGTACTAGCCCTACGGATGGGTCCGTAGGTAGCTCCGTAGGTAAAGGTCATTACCTACGGGAAAATGGCCTATACCTACGATTTTTTTGTGTAGGTAAAACGCGAATTTCTTGTAGTGTGAGCTGCACTTGCACCAGATAATTAAGGTCTCCATCGCAATTCCTTGTTCTCCCATCAACGCTTCTCCCTTGATTTTGCAAATTGGCCTTGTTGGTCTTGCACATGTCTTCAACCTCTTTCTAGCTCTAGTGGTGCCTCCACCTTCTCAAGACCTCCCCAACCTTCCTTTGAGCTAGGTTCTCGTGATTGAAACTTTGGTACCATCTGTCACTTGTGATTGTCGCTTCAGCATCGAGTGTTGAAAGTGATAGCCAAAGCTCGTAGGGCAAGTTTTATGGGGGCCTCTCATCACTTCAGTGGTTAGAACAATGAGGAACCACCATGAGGAATCACCACTACCTTTGTTACCTCATCACTGAGGCACTGTCTTCATTGCCTCGCTACTAAATTGCCTTTGTCACTTCTCTCAACATGTTAAATTGCCTTCGTCACTACAAGACATCACTAATTGGTAAACCTATCAGTGCTACCTTTATTGCCTAACCCCTTCATCACCTTGCTTGCACATCTAGTCACTGCAAGAAAAAGGGTTGTTGGTGATGGCTAAATGGATGTCATTGCCAAAACCTTTAATTGCAATGGGCTAAACGCCATCACAAGTAAAGTTACTAGAAATAGCTAATGTGCCATCAATAGTAATGTTATTTGCGACAGCTGGGAGTCATCACAACAAATGGTTTTGGCAAAGACTTACATCTGTCGCAGGAGGATATTTGTAAAAGGGCTATGCTTATTGGTGGTGGCTTTTAGCCATGGTCAATAAATTACTTGTGACAATCTACAGTCATCACAAAACCAAATACCTCAACACCTAGAAGAGTTTGGGGAGTTGGGTTATCTATTTTGGCGACAAATTTAAGCCATCATCACTACATTTTAGTTGTCACTGAAGCAATCATTGGCAATGACTACAAGCTATCACTAAACTAGACATCTTGAACATTTTTGGAAGTGGCATTGCCTGTTTTGGCGACATCTTGTAACTGACGCTAGTACTCTTTAGTCATTAATGAAGGAATTATTGGCTACAACTATAAGCCATCACCAATAATATGTTTGAATAAAAAAATAAATTGCTTATTAATATAAATAATTCATGCAAGACTACACTCATGCACACATGTACAATACACATGTATTTCTTGTATGATAAACATTCACAATAGACATAAACATTCACATCCACACAAAAATTCATACCCATCCACATTGACATCCATTCACAACAATAAAAACATTTCAATTCACATTCACAAAATAAAAAGTTTACAATTTATATATACAACTACATAGATAGAGATAACACGGAGAAGAAAAGCCTCTCCTTCATCCTCTCATAATGATCTCTCCTTCTCATCCTCATTATCATCATCATCCTCATCGTCTCTAGCTCCTTGAGGTGTCCTCGAACTCGATGAATCCACTGGTGTAGGGTGTCTTTGATTTATCTTGGCTAACATTTGTTGTGTTAGTCATTCCATTGTTTCTTAAAAGTATTTTTTTGGTCATTCAATTTTTGTTAGAGAGAGTTAATCACTGAGTTTTGTTTCTTGATTTGAATTGCTTGATTATGAAGTAAATTACTTTGCCTCTCCTTCTTCTCCATCAACTCTTGAATGATCAGACTCACAAAGGTACTTGCACCTTCACCGCTTACATCATACTAAGTGTTGCGGGTTTGTCCTCTTCCCCCACATCGAATCCACCCTGGCTTATCTTTTCCAAACACGGTGATAAATGCTTCTTCAATAAAGAATGGATACCTATAATTCTCAGCATCTGATTCCGCTAACTGGGAGGCATTCATCAACAAGTGCATATTATCCTAAAAGGTGTAAATATAATGTCAGATGATATATGAAATCAAAATTGGCTAACATTACAAATAATTTAAAGATTTATCATCATTTGAGAACTTTCTTCATTACTCCAAAAGATGGATCCATCCGTCTCTTCATATGTCTAGGTTATCTCGAAGACCTCTAGACAGGTAAGGTGGCACCCTTCTTTTTATGTTTGTTTAAAGAAAAAGATGTTAGAATATATTGACTAAGTGATACTCAATAGTAAAAAAAAATTTTAAAATACTTACAAAATCTATCTTGAGTTTATGAATGTTTGTCCTTCCTCTTCTATAAAACATAGTCAGATGAGCCCTATTGGTTTTATGTTTTTGACTAAGGGCCTACAAATAAATTTTTAAGATGTTAATTATTGATAAAAATGACATGTTAAAATAAAAAACTTTTAAATGAAAGGATTTTTTTCTGCATTACTCTCATCTTCGTCTTATATCTCACACATATGGCACCACTGCTCTAGGTCACATTGTGAAGGCACAACCATAAGTGCCTCCTCTAGTGTGCATCTTGTAAAATAGTACATGCCAAAATTTTATTAGTTATAATAGACAACCGTGAGACAAAAGAATAAATATGACTTATTACCTTCTTCTTTACATGACTTCTTTGTTTTCTTTGTATCTTCCCCATATGCCTTAAAATTTTAGTATTTATGGATGAAAATCGCTCAATGGTAAAATGTTGTTTTATGCATACTAATTATAGAATAGTATTTTACAATTAAAAGTAAATCATATATAGAACTAGTTGTATTTACCACAAGACCTATGAAGATGGCTTTTATTTTGTCATCTATAAGGGTGACGTAGTCTTGTTGCCACAAGTTGCAATGCACCTAGTTGTATACTCCACGGTAGGAGGTAACTCCTAGCTAATTGGGCCTACACTAGATTCTTCTACAACTCAGAGGTTCAAGGTCTCTCCATGCACTATTGTTCTTACATTATACTCCTGGGCTGGACCTCTCCCACATCACCACAATGTTGCTGATTAAACACAAATTATCAACATAATAGAGAGTGATGTTTACAATGCTATAAAAGAATTAATAAAATATAAACCTAAGATAGTGGAAGATGGACTCTCCGAAGGGGGCGTCACTGTAGTAGGGCAAGAGACTACTGCCCGAGATGGTCGTAGTGATGAAAATGTGTCTGGTGTAGGCTGAGATGTACGAAAAGATGGATCTCTCTATAAATGAGATCCATTGGACCTCTTGGTGGATCCACTTGCCATCCCGCTCTTAGATGTATGGTAGTTCTTACTAATTTTTTTCAACTAAAAAATAATCAAAGTGGTATGTATTAAAGTTTGGCCAAACCAATGTTGAAATGATTTTTGTGGTAATGTTGAACTTCCATAGTCGGTTAGGCCAATCCAAACCTATTTTTCTGCTTGGATTTGCCAAATTGGCTATAAAATAGGTTTTATATCAATTTTGGACTTCCATCATAGGTTAGGCTAATCCAAACTGATTTTTTGCTTGAATTAGACAAGCCGGCCTTGGAATGAGTTTTATGCTAATTTTTGACTTCCATTGTTGTTTAGACCAATCCAAACTAATTTCTGACAAGGATTGGTCTAACTGGTCATGGATTGGGTTTCGTGACAATATTGGACTTCCATGGCTAGTTAGGCTAATCCAAACTGATTTATGACTTGGATTGGCCAAACTGGTTGTGGAATGGGTTTTATGCCAATTTTGGTTTTCTATGACCAGCTAGGCTAGTCCAAACTGATTTTTGACTTGGATTGGCCAAACTGGCCATGGAAAGGGTTTTATGCCAAGTTTTTAACTTCCCTGGCTAGTTAGGCCAATAAAAATCATTTTTTGGCTTGGATTGGGCAAACTGGCCATGGAATGGGTTTTATGCCAAATTTTCACTTCCATGGCCAATCAGACAAATCCAAACTAATTTCTAACTTGGAGTGGCCAAACTGGCCGTGGAATGGGTTTTGTGATGATTTTCAACTTCCATTGTTGGTTAGACCATTCCAAACTAATTTCTGGCTTGGATTGATCTAACTGGCCATGGAATAAGTTTTTTTGGCAATATTGGACTTCCATTACTAGTTAGGCCAACTGAAACCAATTTATGACTTGGATTGTCCAAAGTGACTGTGGAATGGATTTTGTGCCAATTTTTTACTTCCATGACCAGTTACGCCAATCCAAACTGATTTTTGGCTTGGATTGGTTAAACCGGCCATGAAAAAGGTTTTATGCAAAGTTTTTGACTTCCCTAGCCAGTTAGGCCAATCAAAATTGATTTCTAGCTTGGGTTGGGCAAACTAGCCATAGAATGGGTTTTATGCCATTTTTTGACTTCCATGTCCAGTTAGACCAATCCAAATCGATTTTTGGCTTGGATTGACCAAACTGACCATGGAATGGGTTTTGTGACAATATTGTACTTCCATGGCCGGTTAGGTTAATACAAACTAATTTTTGACCCGGATTGGCCAAACAGGCAATGAAATGGGTTTTATGCCAATCTTTTGCATCCATGGCCAGTTAGGCCAATCCAAATTGATTTATTACTTCAATTGGCCATACCAGCCATGGAATGCATTTTATGGCAATATTAGAATTCCATGGCTAGTTATGCCAATCCAAACTGATTTCTGCCTTAGGTTGGCCAAATCTGCCGTGGAATGGGTTTCATGGCAATATTGGACTTCCATGATAATTGGACATATGAGGGCTCTTTCCCTTTTAAGTGGATTTTGTAACGTTTAGGAAAAAAAAATTATGTAACGTCCCCTCCCCCCCTTTGTCGCCGTTACACATGCACCCCCCCTTCTCTCGCCAGTTTCACCGCCCCACCCTCTCTCTCTCTCTCTCTCGCCGGTTACTAGCCCCGCCCCACTCTCTCTCTCTCTCTCTCTCTCTCTCTCTCTCTCTCTCTCTCTCGTCGGTTACGCCCGCCCCGCCTTGCTCTCTCTCTCTCGCGCGCGGTTACGCAGCCCCCCTTCCCCCCTGCCGCTGGATCTCTCTCTCTCTCCCTCTCCTTCCTTCTAGCCGCCGGACGCATCGCCCTCATCTTCCCCTGCCAGCGCCAGCGCCTGTGCGACCTGCCGCCGGCGAGTGCCGCCGCCCATGCAACCTTGCCCGCGGCCGCCGCCCGCACAGCACCGTGCGCCCCCATCGCCGCTTCACCCAGCCCCTCCGCTGTCAAGCCTGCGCCCACGCCAAGCGCGGCAGCCGCCGCCTCCACTGCGCCCGTGTGTGTCGTCCCTGCGCGCACGCGGCCGCCACTACACCGTCCCGCCTGCACCCGCGCCCACGCCGCCGCCGCCTGCTACCCGCCGCATTGACCCCCCCCCCCCCCCGTCGTCTCATTTGCACCACGCGCCGCCGCGCGCGGCGGTGCCGGCGGCCACCGTCGCCGCCCCGCATGCATGCGCCCGCGGCGTCGCCCCGCCGCCCCGGCCCCGCGCCCTCCGTCGCGGCCACCGCCCCGGGGAGAACCTCCCCCCCCTTGTCGCCCGTCAGCGCATCCGCCCGAGCCGTGTCTCTCTCGCTGCCTCCCTCTCGCGCGAGCGCGCGCGGCGGCCGCCGCCACCGTCCGCCGCCGCCATGCCTTGCAGCCCTGGTCGCCGTCGCCGGCGAGTGCCGCCACCGCCGTCACCGCGAACGTCGCCGCCATGCGAGCCCGGCTCAGCCGCCCGGTCCAGCGTCCGGCTCAATGTCGTGAGCCGCCGGTCGAACCGTCCGGTTCAGCGCGGTTTGGCCTTTTGGGATTATTGGATTTATTAAATCCAGAAATCAGAGTTAATGCCAGAAAAATCTGAAAAAAATCCATAAAATTCCAGAAAATTCACAGGAGCTTCCAGGTAGGTTTATCGAGCTTTTCTATGTATTTGACTCCATTTTGATTAGAAAATATGCATGATTTAACTTATGGACCTTGATTTGACTAGTTTAGACTTTTGACTCAAGATCAGTGATTTTTATCAAAATCCTTGAAACCAGAACCTTGAAAATGATATTTTGAATATTATGAAACATGTTTGGCATGATTCTGGATGGGTAGAAATATTTTTCATGAGATTTGACCATATGTTATCTATGTATATGATTATGTGCTAGAATGGACCTAGAATTGAAATATAGCTAAGTGGAGATTTGGAGAAATCATAAGTCATCAAATTTCACTTTTTGGAATCTGTTTAGGTCAGATTATGGGTGTTGACATCAGAACTTAGCTTGTTTTGGTTATGCCAAACTTGATTTTGATTAATTGTTTATATATGTAATTAAGTATGTCTAGTTCGGTTTGTCATTGCATGTGTGAAGATCATGTAAATTTTGATTAGTCTGGTCTCAGATTATGTATTATGTCATGCATGATATGATTATGTTCATATGGTCAAGTTTCGTATATGTTTGATTTAGAATATGTCAACCAAGTCGATTAGCACAAATCTTGTCTAGTTATGGTAAAATATGTTTAATTTGGTTTCAGATCATGGGCTATGCTATGCATAGTTAGTCATGTCAATTTGTCATGATTAGTACGAGTTGTCATTTAGAACAAGTTCAATTATGTTGGGTTATCATATGTCTTGTCAAGTTCGTTGTGGATGTTATGTCTTGCATGAAGGGTTATGAAATTGGATGGTTATGTCATGTATGCATGGTATGGTCAAGTATGTCATGATTTGAAATTATGTTATGAACTCTTGATATGACGTGCTATGAAGGCTTCACTAGCCTATGTTAGTAAATTGCCCCGTGGGCAGCGGGTAACTTAGATGAATCCGGCCCTCCCACAGATCCCGGATTACCGCGGTTTTCCCTTAGTGTCACCACTGCCTAGGTGCACTTTGGGCTAGCTTATTATATGTTACTGCTATATATATTAGAGCTGGTGAAAGTATTTGTACATGTGAAGCAAGAAGACCAATTCCTTGCTCTTTGGTTATGTGTTTTGGAAATGATATGAAATATGTTACTTGTGTGTCATGTATGGATGTTAAACCATGTCATGTTAGAAAAATCATATTTGTCTGTTTTAATTTGGTCATGTTAAGTCTTGAGGTTATTTAGATGATATTTGTCTAGCTTGTATGGTCTTGTGTGCATTGGTCTAGAATTAATTGGCTTTGGCATAATCTTTTCTTTGAAGATAATTATGTTCAGATATGGGTTGTGAGATTAATATAGAAGACATTCTATACTTTTGTATTACATCTCAATTTAGATATGTTACATACCATTGCTTGATTATATGTTATTTACCCGATTGATGGGTGAAGGGTGTAAATCCTACGGAGTCCCCGGACTCACCCCGTTGTGGGTTAAATTTTTCAGCAGGTTTTGAAGATTTAAGAGCTTGAAGATGAGGATAAGGTGGAACCAAAGGAATCAGAGTCATGTGCACATGGAGATTCTTGGTATTCTTTACTTAGGTAGATGATCTTGGTTGTTTTTGAACAAGAGTGTGGATAGACTTAGAAGTATGATTCTATTCTCTTGTTTTGATGGATCTTAGAAAATTAATTGTTTAAGTTTGGGTTGTGGAATCCAAGTGTTGGGTTTCATCCCACTGTCACGACATTGTGTATTTCCGCTGCGTATTTGTGGTTATGTTATTTAAATTCCGGGTCGTGACAGATTTCATAGCTGGTTGGGCTAATCCAAGCCAACTTTCGGGTTAGGATTGGCCAAGTTAGGCATATAAGGTCTATAACCCTTTTAAGTGGATTTCATAGCTGGTTAGGCCAATCCAAACTAGCTTTCGAGTTTGGTTTGGCCTAGTTGTGCTTATAAGGGTTGCAACCCTTTTTAGTAGATTTCATTGCCAGTTAGGCCAATTCAAACCAGCTTTTAATTTTGGATTGGCCTAACCAGATAGTATTCAAACCTACTTTTATCCTGATCAATACTAAATCCTATTTCTATCCATACCTACCTAATCTGTAACTAATCCTATTTTTGTCCAAACCTGATCTATATCCAAAACTACCTCTATTTTGATCTATATCTTAGTAGCAGTAAAATTTCTACCACCATAGAATTAACATGACATATTAGAAAAGGGGAGCCATATCTAAAAACAAACTTCAAGAAACTCGTCCATTACAATTGTTGTTGTCAAGTTTCTACTTCTATTGGTTGAGTTTCTTGAAGTTGTACCTCTTCATTGGTTACACCAAATTACATGGGTACGTTAACAAGTTATTCTTGATATGATTCTATTTCATCATCACTCCCATTTTTTTGATAAGTCATAATAGTTATGAGATAGATATTTCAATGGTATCACCCATCCCTTACTCATGTAATCTTCCACATAAAAACTTGGTTCACTTAACTTGTAAGTGTTAATGATTCATCGGTCCCTAATTGCCTTTGTGTATTATTCAATGATATAAATCTGTAATCACTAAACTTAAAACCTTTGTCCTTACTATACACATCTCACTATTGACATTTAAACAATATTAAATGACTATTCCTATCAAATGATATTGCAACTATATCTAATATTTGTCCATAATATCTATAATAGCTAGATTGAAGTTTTGAGTTCACGATGACACCACATAGTTGACTTGATTTGATCAAATCTGAATCCATCATTTAAAATCTAAATCCATTGCATATATTTCTAGATAATGAAGATGCAAATCTTGAGAGACCAAGCGACAAAATGTCAAGGTCTTTAATGTACCTTGAAGACCCTATATTTTACAATTCTCTAACATGTGCACTAAACCAAACTGAAAACTTTTATTCTATACTTTCTCCTTTAATAAGAGCATCACTATGCTTCGAATGAAAATAATCGATATGATCAATTTGATTCAACATATAAAAGTGGATTAAATCTTGTTATCTTTCTGTCAAAATTTTAGGCACAAGGCTACATCTTAATAGATAACCAACTAGTTTAAAAATTGAACATTCTTTGTGATCATCTTCATAGAGACCTCTATCATAGTTCCAATCTCAACTATATACACTCTCATCTCACATGTATATAGAAATAAATTGTGTGCACTCATCTACCAAATAGCCCTAGGTAATGAAACCTTCAACTATAGCCTTGTTGCCAATATAATCTTTCAACCTCTTTAAATATCTTTCAATTGGATATATCCACCGGTATGAAGTGATCCAGATATTCTAGCTAATTTATAAGCCAAATGCACAACAAGGTGAATCATAACATCAAAAAATGATGGTGTAAAAATTTGTTTCCAAGGCATATCCTATATCTAGATAATGGTTAATTCAAACAAGTTTCTAATGCCAGTTTAGGACAAACTAAAATGGAAAATTGATTTAAATCGGCTTCTATGCCCTTTTGTCTATGTCATATTGGCCAATTCAAATTGATTTTCTAAGTCTAAGGCCATTCAAACCATTCAAACCCATTTTTGGTTTAGGTTGGATTTTGAGATACTTGTTTCGAGTCAAAGCAAATAAGAGATATCCCTCAAAACCAAGCTAAAGTAAAGAGAACCAATTCTTTTGGTCTTAGTTCAAATCATGTCTTATTTAGTTTTTTTATTTGCTTTATTTTAAAAGACATTTGAAACTAAACCAAAATATTTGTTGAATCAACCCAAACCAAAGCATCTATATTACTTATTTATCATTTTATGTTTTGAAGTGAATAGTGAACATCCCTACATTCATGAAGCATCATATACATCTCAAAGATCAAGTACCGAAGGATACTATAATTGCATTTTAACTAGATCATGGTTCTAAAGTCATTCATACAGATAAAATCATTCAACATAAGATTACTTCAACAAGGCATGCATAATTTTTAAGATCTTTCTAACTCAAACAACAAAAAATAGAAAATTGATTTTATTGGTTGCCAACTATTTTAATCTCTTAGCACATTTCTCATAGTAGGGTGTGACATTTGTAATTTTTGAATGTGAAATTAATTCATCTTTTAAATGCATGTCTAAATCAACTTTTTTATTGTGAAATGTTTGGTTAGCATTTTGATTTAGGTATCATGTTCCATCCTTTTGTTTTTCATAGTTGTTTATTTTTTAGCACATAATCATAGAGTAGAGATAAAATTAAGAATTAAGTTGACTTTTAGAATAGATCATATATAACTCTAGTTCGTGCCATATGTAACAATCAAATATGTTAGTTAATTGACCTGAGGATCATGCGAATTGAATATCTTCTCTTGTTACTTCCCATTGGACAATCTCACAATTATAGTTCTTTTACCTCAAGCTATAAAAATAGTAAATCTTAGATGTTAGTAATCTATAGAAGAAAAAAAAACATCCATCCATTTGCTAATTATATAACACCAATATCCTTGTTTATGGTGCCGTTGATTTTCCAATCCCATGTTCGTTTCTTTATTTTAAAATATATTATAGGAAAAGGTAGCTTGGCAGTGGACAGTACGATGTTGGGAATTTGTAACGTGTAAAAAAAGATGTTTTGCAATTTAGAAACACGGAGAGGTTAAAATAAACGAGACTATTCTTAATCAAACTCTAATAATGGTCTTAATAAAATTAACCCAATCATCCCCATTGTAAAATCAAAAACATGCAAAATCAAACATAATCAAACCCAAAATTCTTAATCAATACTTTAAAACCAAGCCAAAAATCAAAACAAGTAATGCTACATGCTAAAAATCATATCAAGCTTAAAGGGAAAGGGGAAGGAAAGAAGGGGGCAGGGGTTTTAAAATACCTGACAATATTAGCGATAGCTTTCAGAGTCATCGCCATAAGTACATTTAAGAACAATGGCCGTTGCCAATTCTAATAGGGTGTTTGGTAGCTCTTTTAATTTTGAGTCAATCTCGTTTTTAATTTCAAGATTATTTGAATTCTTATTTTTAATTTTAAAATCAAAAGTGTCTAACCATTTTATGTTTGGCAAAACTGTCACAATTTTTAAAATTTATAGAGTACTGTTTGGTTCCACCGGCACCTCCATCGGCCGGAGTCCGCTGCCCCCTCCGCGACTGCCGACGTCGTCCACGCCCCGCCGTCGTCCGCTGGAGTCCGCCGCCCCCTCCGCAACAGTGGCCGTCCACTCCCGCCCCACGGACAGCGGCGCCACCTGCCAGAGTCCGCCGCCGCCTCCCCACCCCCGCCGCACAGCCCCGCCTCCCCCCATCCAAAGGTCGGTCCTTTATCCCGCCGCCGCCTCCGCCGATACTTTTTACCGCCCCTTCCTCCTGCTCAGCTGGTCCTCCTTCCGGCAATAAAGAGACCCGGCTGCCTTCGCCCAGTTCTCTCCACACCTCTTTGTCGACGAGAGCTTCAATCCCTTCAACAACGCGCAATAGTCACACGAGGCCGACCCTTCCCCCCCCTTCCGAGCGCCGGCGGCATCGAGCCCATCTTTTGTCGTTCGCGCGGCAAGGTTTGATTGATTCCATCTGAGATCGGTCGACATGTGCGGCGGGGCAATCATCTCCGACTTCATCCCTGCGACCTGGTCGACACGGGTTCCCGCCGACTACCTCCGGCCCGACCTCAAGGAGGGGCCGCCGTTGCGGGCCGCCAAGCAGCAGCAGCAGAAGAAGACTCCTCGTCCGCGGTGCTCCCCCCGCGGTGCTCCCCTCCGGCGCGGTGCTCCCCCCGGCGATGCTCCCCCGCCCGCGAAGTCCCCACCCCCGGCGGCGCTCGCCCCGCCCGCAAAGCCCCCCACCCCCCGGCGGCGCGGTGCTCCCCCCCGGCCCACGAAGGCCCTCCCTCCCCCCCCCGCACAGCCCCGCCCTCGAAGGCCCTCCCCCTCCGGCGCGGTGCTCCCCCCCGCGATGCTCCCCCCACCTGCCAAGTCCCCACCCCCGGCGGTGCTCGACCCGCCCGCAAAGCCCCCCCCCCCCCCCCCACCCCCCCGGCGGCGCGGTGCTCCCCCCCCGCCCACGAAGGCCCTCCCCCCCCCCCCCCCCGCACGGCCCCGCCCTCGAAGGCACTCCCCCTCGGGCGCGGTGCTCCCCCCGGCGATGCTCCCCCCGCCCGCGAAGTCCCCACCCCGGCAGTTCTCGCTCCGCCCGCAAAGCCTCCCCCCAACCCACGAAGGCCCTCCCCCCCCCCCCGCACAGCCCCGCCCTCGAAGGCACTCCCCCTCCGGCGCGATGCTCCCCGGCCCCCGCGAAGTCCCCACCCCCGGCGGCGCTCGCCCCGCCCGCAAAGTCCCCCACCCCCCGGCGGCGCGGTGCTCCCCCCCCCCACGAAGACCCCCCGGGTCGACCGCATGCTCCGCCCGCGTCTGTCTCGAAAACAAAACATGTGCTTTGCTGTTTTGTTTTCAAAAGAGAGTTACAAAGGGGAGTGCACCGATTTTGAAAAAAAGAAAGAAGAAAAAGAGAGTAACCAAACATGACTCCTCTTCTATTTTTAAAATTGATGTCAAAAGTGGGAAAAAAAACATATCCAAACAGGCTATAATGGACCATTCAACTTTATCACTAACGACAGACGCTAAAGCCATTGCTAGTAATAGTTAGTAGCGACGGTTTTACCAAGACATCGTTATTGATCCCTATTGAATGGGGTTTGACAACTTCAACCATTAAAATGATGGCATAAGCTATCGCGAGTGAACTTACTAGGGATGGCTTCTTTCAATAATCACCCATAACTAATTATGTCGCGACGGCTTTATTGGTGACGACTTAAGCCATCATGGCTAATGTTATTGGACAAGAGTTTTGAAAGCCCTCACCATTAAACCATCCTCAATAGCCCTTTCTTGTAGTGTGTGTTCATGGTATTAGGGCAAAGTTAGAGGATGGTCTAGGCGAGATTCACAAAAAAAGAGGCAACATCCTGCTACAGTGGGGGCAAAAGTGAAAATAGAAAATAAGATGGACGGTGGCGTGACAAAAGATACCAGAGAGGCTGTCTGATTAAATGAATTACATAGATTGGGTTTGTCATTAAAGATATTGGGCCATTTGGCTTTTTTTATTGAAGTCATTTTCTTCACCAGGTTTATAATTAATTTTCCCAAGATAATTGAAAGGGTCCTAGTGGAGATGAATATTTTAGGTTGTTTTATCTGTAAATAGTGCACACCAGTAGCTCATTTAAAAATGTCGTGCGTTTGAGATAGGGACAGGGAGCGGAGTTAATATATATTATTTAGTGGAGTATGGTTTCTCCCGAAATTCTCATCTTAATGTGTATGCGCATCTAATTCCAACACATGATACCATCTTACAAATTTTATAACTAGACGCAAGAGATATCTATATATATATTCGAAACTTCAATTATGCCCACTTCTGCACAGGCGCAATAAAGTATGTGGTTTTATATAGACAGCATACTAGTGTCCGCCCTGTAGACAACTAAATGCTCCCAGCAGCCGCAGATCTAGCCGTGAATTTGAAGCGCCCAGATGTCAGTTCAGCTTTCTTGCTGTCACAAAGACCCATCTAATTATCCTTTTATATGGCGCCGAGATCCGTCGATCTAGCAGCGCAAAAGAGCAGCTACCGTTTCATTTCTTGTTACAGATCGTACCATATCTTCCGTAAGTCACCCTTCCGACAGACCGAAGAGGATCCAGGAAACAATAAAGAGGCTGATATATATACATATATTGTTGAGATGAAGGAGAATGTCTGGTGGTAGCAAGACCGGAAGCTGCGCGTTGGTGTCGACGCCCATTAATGACGATAGAAGAAAAAGAAAGAAAACAAGAGGCAGCGCTCGAGCAGCAGAATCTTGGAAAGGAAACAACATTGGTTTGTTAAACAGGACATTCCGGAAACCATCGGAGACTCTTCAACTAACAAGTCAGGGAGGTGGGGCGTGCAGGGTCTGGGTACGTAGCTGCTGATCTATGTTTATGTTTATCTATTGTCCCTTATAATGTCCTCCGGCGCTTTAACAGATACAAATTGAGTTTACGTACCTTTTATTTATCATCCATTTTATTAAGTATATTCTAAGTCATCTGAGGTAGAAATCTGTTATATATAGTTTTCGCCTGAAATGCTGGGATACGATTTTGTTTAATGCTATAAAATTTGCTGAAAATATCCATATGAACCGAGTGAACTCGATCGCACTGTATGTACATCTATTACAGTTCAGTCTTAAATATAAAGTCTTCTTATAAGGATAATCCCACGTGTTCGTTTGCTTAGATTTATCGTAAATGTTAGAATAATCTTATTTAAAATATTGAAAAGGAGTTCAGCAAAATGTAAGTATGGAGAACCTACTCCACTCATTGAAAGTTGAATGGCCCGATAAATAGATTGTAGACCGATTCCAAAAAAGTGGTCTTGTTTTTTCCCTGTGCCATTCACATTTATAAAGTTTCGGTCAGGGAAATCAGACGGCATACGCGCATCTTGTGTTTAAGAATCCAAAAAACGTTGATCGATTTTCGCATGAGAGCACCCTTTTAGGCCTGTACCCATTAAAGATAAATCGACTACACAGGGTTCAGCCACCAAAACAACAGTGCAGCAATTGTTTGTTTTAAACGATGCTGACTTGCTACCAATCCGACAGAATCTATTAGAAGATACGTGTGCGAGTGGTCCTTCGGCCCAACACCACCAGCCCCCGACAGGCACCGAAACGGCGGTGCAGCACGGCGTTCTTTGATATTGACGACAGATCAGAGTTACCACAAAATTTGGGGGTTTGCAACTTGAGATTAGGGGTGCAAACAAACCAATATACTCGACAAGTAACTCAAAACTCGGCTCGATAAAAATTCGACTCGATTCGTTTATTAAGTTAAATAAACAAGCTTGAACAAAAAATAAAACTTGATTCATTAAACGAGTCGAATTTAAACAGACTCCTGCTCGACTCGATAAACTCGCGAGTAACTTAATTAAATATTATATTATATATTTATCTCTAAAAATTAAATTATGAGTATTAATGATTATATATTGTCACTTAAATATATTAAATAATTCAAAATTTAAATTTAAACTTAGGTTGAATTTCATAAATGAGCTAAATCTAGAGTTTCACAAATGACTTTTCATTGATTTTGAGTTTTATAGACGAATTTGTATATAGTTTAAGCTTGAATGTGAATTGAATTTTAGTCTAACTATTACTCGAGTCCGAGCTCGACTCGGCTCGATTAATAAACGAACCAAGCTTGAACAAAGGTTCCACATACTCGCTAAAACTCGAGCTCGAACTCGAATTCGTGTAAAATAAACGAGTGAAGCTTAAATAACATACTACACGGCTTGGCTTAACTCATTTGCACCCCTACTTGGGATCCTATTTAGGATTTTAATAATTTTAAGTGCCACGGTTTATTTTTCTTATTTTACCGTCCTATTTCTGTTAGAAAGGCACGAAACCCTGTGTGTGGGTTGGGGGGGGGGGGGGGTTGCAGCTTGGGCTTCCCCACTCCTGCTATATATGCGGGGATCATATCTCCACCAGTTCACTGGTCACCGTTTCGCTCTCAGAAGTAGTCTCTTCCCCTTGTTCATTTCCTTGATCTCGGACATACATCCTGCTGAAGGTGAACATTTTCTGTGTTCCTCCTCTCTCTCTTCTTGATTCCTTACATTCTTGATTGTCCATCGCATCTGAGTTATCTGCTTCTGTGCATATAGGATGCGAACTGTGTAGAAATTGCTCGTTTGTCTGGAAGAAGAGACTGTTTTGGGGCAATTTTCCTCTGGAAAGGTTTGGCACCTCAGCCCAGGAATAGATTATACCACTATATATTGGAATGCTAACTGATCGGATAAATGACCAATTCAAACTAATTTAATTAAGAAACAAAAATCGCTTGTCTGCACTATATATTAGAATGTCTGAAGTAATAGCGAAACAATTATAATGGTATCCATATTTTATAAATAAAAGATTATCACAGATAAGTATAAGTGCATACTGATTTGCGTCAGTACAAGGGAGGAGGTCATTGGTGACTACTTAATGGTGACAACTCTTTAGAGCTATCTCCACATACACAGTTATCGGTGACAGCTTCAAGGAATTGTTTCTATTACATTTACTTGTGATGGCTCAAGTTGTTGTCAAAGCAGAACAATTTTTCAAATCCCGCTCATCGAGGGTTAATAGCGATGGCTTTATGAAACCATATACTTTTTCCAATACTTTTGAACAGTGATGACTTTGGCTGTCGTTAGTACCCTTTTCAACCGTTCGACATTTAATTAGATTTGGCATTGGCATAAGCTGTCACCATTGTACACAAATGTACCAATGGTGACAGTTTAGAACCATCGCAATATTTTGAGGGTTTTGTAAAACCCACACCCCCTTTCTCCTCCAACCTCTCTCTCTCTCTCTCGATCTCTCTCGATCTCTCTCGATCTCTCTCGATGTCTCCACTGTTGCCTCCTAGCATCACCACTGGCATCCTCCGTTGCCATTGCCAGAGTCTTCCTCTGTCGCCGCGGGCACCGTTGCCTGCTTGTGTTGCTGTCGCTGCAGGCCACCCTATTCTTCCTAGTTGTGCCGCTGCCGCCTCTTCCTCCCAGTTGAGCTGCCACTGCCTCCGCCATCCTCCGTCGCCCTCACCACCAGCCTCCTCGTCCTCTAGGTATTTACTAATCCTAACAAGTTGGTATATTAGTTTGTAGGTAGGATTTTGTTATTTTTTCATGTTTATTGCTTGATTGTAAGTTAAGCATAATTAAACATGTTAATTTAGGCTTAAGTTTATATTATTTAGCATGTTAGATATGCTAATATTTTAGTTAAGGATCGTACAAATATTTTTGTGTGGTTAAGCATATTAATTTAAGAGTTAAGCATGCTAGTTTAGGGGTTGATTAATTATGTTAATTTAGGAGTTTCCATAATGTAGTATTTCTAAAGAACTTTAGATTAAGAAATTTTATTTTATTTTATTTTAGCCATTAAAAACCAATTAAAAGGAATTAATTAAACTTGTTGTAATTGATCACAATGACAAATTAACCTAAACCGGTTTTCATTTTGTCCAAAAGTGACACTATAGATCAATCAAATTCTCAAACTGGTTTGAATTAGCCAAAATGCCATGAGAACAAAGTTAAACAAATTTTTTGATTTGATTTGTCTCAAACCGATTTTTCGATTTGATTTGTCTCAAACCGATTCTTAGGGACCAATCAAATTCTCAAACCGATTTGAATTGGTCAAAATGTCATGGAAACCAAATCTAATTGGTTTATGTGATGTCTTTTCATATGATGAGGATGACCGATCTCATTAGTTATTAGTGTGGAGACACTGAGATACACATACAAGTGCTCATTAGTTTAATGAGTTCACTGAACTGACCGAATTAAAAACTTTGAATAGTATCTTACCAAACTGTCAATCAGGGTTTTTCTATCATCATGGTTGCATAGTTGGACCTTTGACTTGAGTCGCCAAAGATGCCTTATTGGGTGGAACTTGTACTTAGACCGTTGTCTTATAGATCATTGCATAGATGGTCTAGTATAGTGATGGATCATGTACAAGAAAAACCTAATGGAGGCAATTGTGTAGACGACAAGGGATCGTTCACTCTCGGTAAGTGAGAGTGAATGTCCTATGAGATAGTACTCTAAATCCCTAGCCAGGGTAGATAAGATGATTGGAAAAGAAGTTTTCCGATTGATCCAATTTCGAGTACACGGTCCTATAAAGTTGGTACATTAAGTAGTTGATAGTCGATGTCGTACTCTTTTCCGACCAGGACATTGGATGGACGAGAGTTTATATCCATGTGATAATTGATGATGGAAAGGCTCAATAGAGATAAGATTATTCCCATAGTCATTTGAGATCATAGGATGTGACTTGTACCCTTCATGATCTGTAAACCGATTAATTTGTTAACAGATAATATATTTAACTAAAATAAAAAGAATTATTTTGTTTTATTTAGGTCTTAACCAAATAGGCTATTATGCTTAGTGGGTCACACACATAAGGATTTATCCACAAGTACAGGGGCAAGGACATAAATTGTAAATATTTTAGATTTTTATAAAAAATTCTAAAATTCTTTATAAATACTAATGGTTTCAGCCAAACCCATCAAGATAAGGGTGAAAACCATGTTCTCAGCCTTCTCCCTACCTTCTCTCTCTAGAAGACGTCTATGGGTGATGGAACTCTATTCGGGAATAGTTCTCGAGGTCAGTGCGAAGAGAGAACTTATTGTGGATGAAGTTCGTGTGGATACTGCTGAAAATTAGACAATTAAATGATTTTAAGAGATTGAGAAGCTCATCTCCTTTCTCTCCATGGAATTATATGAATCTCTATCAGGTATATTTGAACCCGATTTGATCAGTTTTCAATTTTCATCCTTCGATTTTGATTAAGACAGATTATAAAAGAACCCATAGGAATCGTCGCTTTAACATCACCAATTTTTTATAGATGATTCCTTACAGTGGTATCAGAGCCATTTCAAGTCTCGGTCAAAACTGACGTCAAATCGACGTTTTTTCATGTGATTTATTTGTTCCCAAATCTGTGCAAATGTCTATTTTGTCCAAGCCACCATAATTTGGATATGATCTAGATAAGTGATTGGTTGACTTCAATAAAATCTCAAGATATAGGGCTTTCCAATGCCACAAACTTTTTGAAGTTTGGATCTCTATAGAGTTCGGGAGAAGCTTCAAAATTTGGAGTTTCTGTCATGCCCGAACCGTCACCCGGATTTGGGGATTTTGTAAATTTTTATCCATAGATGAAATTGAGGCTTTAAAAAGGTTTTATAATATGGGTAATGTGATTACGTAACTTTTACTCATGATATCCAACTTTGAACGGTGGCGGAGGAAGAGAATTTGAGAATTTTTTGGCGAACTAGGATTCTGCTAGGTCTGGCAGTGCCGCACTATTTCTCCTTGATTTCTCATCATTATAGAATTTTTACATGAATACATATATATTTGAAAACTTCATTTGATGAGGATTTCATTTTTTATTTTTGAGGAATTTTTGGTTTCCGGTATAAGGAGTTATCCTCGTTGCAAGATGGTGATTTTTGCTACAGAATCCAGACAACCACCAACTCTTCTTCCTTATTTTACGGTTCATTGAGATTTCTGCTAGAGATGAGGCTGACTATTTTGGATTCCTTATTTGATGAGTATTCCAACGCATATTTTTTTGTATTTTTTGGAGCCCTGATAAGGAGATAAGTTTGATTCTATGGGATTGACTTCCTTCCGGATGAATGTGGTGGCGCGCATAGAAGACGATGCACAGGTGGGTGCACATCAGTTGGTGCATGTGTGCGTAGAGACCAGTGCACCTGGCGGTGCATGTGGGCTCCCGGCTTAGTGGTGTTGTGTGCTGTACGCGCAGCGCAATTTGCCCATTGTATTTTTCAAATGATTTTAAATTGTTTAAAATTATAGAAAATTTAAATAATTACCATAAAATTCAAAAAAAATGAAAAAATTTATAATATTATTTAACATGTTTTAAAATTTTTAATGGCATGTTAGATGATGTTAAGCCCTATTTACATAGATTCATTCATAGTTAAACTTTAAAATTATTTTAAAGGTTTAACTTAATATATTAATATCTTAATTTATTCTGTAAAATGAGATTTTATAGAATGAAAAATGGGATATTAATTTCTGACTTTGCATAGTATTGGGAATGCATGAATGTTCTAAATAGTTAAGATGTGTTTGTTTATTTCATATAAATTGTTTATATATTGTTGTCATGTTTTTTTCATTCTCTTTATTTCATGAAAATTCAACATGCATGAAATTAGAAATTTCAAAAATAAAATATATAACTGATAATTATCATGTATGCGCTGTATGTTTATGTGATGAATGCTAGTGTGTGTATGGAGGTGATCATGGACTTAATTGTGCTTGACTTGTGATTACTTTTATATCGTGTTGGTTATGTTATTAAATGGGGCATGTGTGTGTCTCCTCTCTCTATACAATCTGATTGTACATTCTACCTCCCTCTATTAATGTACTCCCCTTGGTTAAAACTAAGATTTCTTATAAAGTTATGTACATTTGCAGGTCTGCATACCCTTAAACCACTTGTAACTGTTTGAAGTTGGTTCATGAAAGGTTGGAGAGCAAGACCACTTGGAGAAGCAACCTTCTGAAGTGGGAACATGCCAGCTCAAGTTTTTGAAGCAAGGATTTGCACCTATAGGGATGCCATATGTGCATGCTTAAGGTTAAGTCCATGATCACCTATTTTTTATGCATATTTGATATGTAGATGCGTGCTACAGGTTATACCTTAGATATATAATATTCCAAATGTATTATATATAATTAACACATATTATTAATAAGACTAAAATAAAATCCCTCCTTATTTTAATTAGGTTGATAAGCGTGACATTAAGAATGACTCACATAGTCTTCTGTTGTTATGGTCTTGATGAGCCAATCTTGGATTGGATGAGTTTGTTGTGTTACCACAAGGCCCATTCAGCAAGGGATTAGTGATCATGACTAAGGCATTTGCTGAACCTTGGGGTGGACCATTTGCATGGCTTTGTTATGTTACCATAAGGGTTGTGTGAAAAATCCATTCTCATAACATAACAAGCGGGTTTGACCTAACTAGAGTATATGACTTATTGTGCAACCACAAGGTCATAACTCTAGAGGCTAAATAACTAAACGTTACAACTGGCAATAGTTGCCTACCTATTAAGTATGGGGTGATTTATTGTGCTACCACAATGTCATCACCATAAAGTTAATATGGTCTTAGTCCCCACTAGGATTTCATTGTGAAATCCCGTCTTTGTATAATGAGGGTTATGCAAATTCGTTAGAAATTAGTGAGAGCATAAATTAGGATGAAAGACTATATCTTAATTTTAATGAATATCTGCAAAGTTATATTAATAAAAATATATCTCAGTTGTAGAATATGATGATAAACTACCATTAGTATAGCATACTAGATGTCAAATAACTTAACGGCTCACCTTTCTTAGACTGGTTTATAAATTAGTGAATTGTTCTCATAGTTGACTAATCAGCTATCCTACTTGATAAGTAGGTGTCTCCTGGACTATCTAATGATGTGAAAGAAAGTTAAGATCATATCTCATAGACAAGATGCATTGTTTGCCTTATATTAGATGTTAGTCTCTATGAGATATACAATTTTGTAGAGACAACATGAAAAGATGGATATGAGATCTATCATGACTCATAGTGATGAGCTAACTAAGGGCATGTTAGAACAATAATATATCTTAATTACTTCTTGTTGGTGAGACCAATAGAAAGAAGTAAAATCATTAGATATAAATAGGAGATAGTTAAAAGTAAAAGAAGGTTGTTAAGATAATAAAGCCAGAACAAGACAAAATTCTACACTATCATGATGATGGTTAGTGGAAGAGGAAGTACAAAGTGTATTGTACATAATGCAAAAGTGGAGCTTGAGAAGCTACATGTATTTAAGTCATTGACATGTACTTGTTTTAAATATACACTTAATAGTATTAGATACTATATATGTATATCATAATATTAGATACTATGGATGCATCTAATGGCATGAGATACCATATATAGATCTTATATCTACAATGAGTTGTAGATGATGATAAGTAAATGGAGGCTTAATAAAAAAGATGTCGACCTACATATGAAATGGTGCAAAAGTTGCATCATTACTAATGGGAGGTACAAATCTTTAATAGCCTTATGGAGATATCATAATAATTAAAATTGTTATTATATCTTTATACAAGAACATTATATGATTTTCTAGTTGAATAAATGTAGATTTATTCTAAGTTATGGAATTAATATATGTTCTAAAAGATTGAATGGCAAAGTGTTTGCCAATGGGAGCTTAATGAATTGTTTAATTATATTTGATATGTTAGCTCTCTTGTTATGTGTGAATACTCCTTTTAATAGAAAATGGGTTGATTTAGATCAATCCACCCTTTAGCTTAATGTAGAGATGGAGAATGGGTTCATGGGTTGTTAGAACTCATACATTTAGTTGTATGTTAGTCCATATCTAGTAAGGCTAAAGAAGAATATTTCTACTTCATTATTTTCGAAGATGATGTCTCTAGGTATGGATATATGTACTTTATAAAGTACAAATTCAAGACTTTTAAGAAATTAGCTGAGATTAAGAATGAAGTAGAGATACTAATGGAAAGAGTATTAAAACTTTTTGATGAGATCAAGGAGGGGAATACTTAGTATATAATTCACATATAATTGAAGGATAAAATAATTTGATGGATGTCAACTCCGAAAACAGGTTCCAGATCAGTACCTCAAGAAAAGGTGATGATAGAATAGGGGAAAGGGAGTGGGGTGAATTGGTAAACACTTAGAAAGCGGTAAAATCTTCACTTTGGTCCCACACTCACATTGATCCCAGAACTTTCATCTCACGATGTCGTTCGAGCACCGGAGATGGTTCGGGTCATGTGGGAGGAAAGTGAGGAATGAACTGACTTAAAGCATGAATAAAAAAAGGTGGTCGCCAGGAGCCGCGGGCTCCGCTTTATGTAATAGAAATAAAAGATGATGTTAAATGACCATGTGTACCTTAGCACGGAAGATTGAGAAGTGAGTTCAACCTTCTTCTTCTTCGGCCGGCCGATGAAGAAGAGTCCAACCGGTGCTAGCCTGATCAATTTGTGCAACTATTAAACAAGGAAACAAGTGAAGGGATGTATTAGACTTGTGGGAAGTGTAGTAACTGTAAAGAGAAGATGAGAAAGGAAGCAATTGAAACTGAACTCACCGGCTTTGGGGTGAGCCTTAACCCCTTTTTTTGTATTTTTAGTTATGTAAAAATGATGAAAATGGACTAAAATATGTTATAAAATAGTAAATAAACTGAGTGTAATGAGTTGAGGAAGCTTATGGAGTGGATCGGCTTGAGTTGAAGCCAAGTTGGTTGAAACAAGCCGGTTCGGGTAGCCTTGCACCTTACTGGCACGACTTTGGTGCAGAAAATGATACAGATGACCCCAATGTCAGAATTGAGTGCCATTTATTTCTATGGATGGAGAGCTCGGAGAGGAAGAGATCTTATGTCGACAACTTTTCCAAAATACATCTGTAAAAGTCTGTAAAAAATATAAAAATGGGAAGATATAGAAGAACAAAACCTGAATGCGCGCCCTCAGTGCAGCAATAGCCACGGACAGACGGCAAGTCAGAATCAAATGCCGCTGGTTGAAAATGAAAGAGGACGAGGAGAAGAACAACTCTTCTGTTTCCAACTTTTGCATAAGGAGCCCCAAATTTTCTACAAAAGCTGATGAAATTTGGTTTCTATAGAGCTCACGAATCAGACTTCTCCTTCACTACGGGATTGATCCCTCGACGTCGGATCGGCTTTGGACATCGGGACGGCCTTGGGAGGTAGCTTGGACGACTTTAGGATGAGCTAGGCACGGGGGTTCCACCTTGGGTCATTGGGAATAGCCCTCAATTTATAGAGAATGGAAACTGGTGCAAAATATAAAAATTGGACCAACTGCACCCTCCACCTGAGGGGGCTTAGGGCGCGCCCTCACCTTGAGGGCGCGCAGGGCGCGCCCTCCTATTTCAAAGGGAGTGGGGGCGTGTCATGCGTCTTATTGCTAAAAATCCTCTGAATCTTCCAGAAATTGCTAAAAATCGACTTGATAAGATGAACACACCCCTGACTGGGGGGTGCGGTCAAAATAATCAATCTTAAGCGGGGGAAACTTTCCAAAATCCGGTTTAGAAGGTGCTAATCAGGGTAATGTTTGGTTTCTAAAAACAAACCGCGCCCCCGCATTTCAAAGGAACCGGGGGTGCACAGGGCGTGCCCCCGGACTGAGGGCGACCCCAGGGTGAGGGCGCTTAGGGCGCGCCCTACCATTTCTAGGGGAGCAGGGGCGCATTACACTCTCTCTCCTGCACGCGCGTTCCGAGGGCCGTAACTTGCAAACGGGATGTCCGATTCGGCTCCTATTTGTTGCATTGAAAAGAGGGCCTTCAACCGCATCTCTTCAAGTTAGTAAACCAGCCGGCATGACTCCTGAGGCATTCACATAGGGCTTTCTACCGGTTTACCCTCTCGCGAAAAGCCAAAAATTGCAGTGGAGATTCGAAAGGGGACGGTTCTAGTCGAGAAATCTTGGGTCAACTCAAGATGACATAAAATGATGACCGTATAAGTCCGGTATGATCGAAAAACCTGAAATCATTGAAGAATCCGAGATTAACCTGGTAAACGTGAACCGAAGCTCGAAAAAGCCAGGAAACCCTAAAATTGACCGAAATGGTCGTGTGGCTCCGGTTGATGAAAATATACAGCAAGGATTGACCCGGATGAATTGAAAAGACCCGGTGATGACCGAAAAGGCCTAACGCGTGGTCTGGGATAGCCATGTCAGTACAGATCAAAAAAACTGTAACGAAAGCCATCATTAACCGTCGACTGCTGAAATGACTTCTCAGAAACCCTGAATGTTATGGAACATATGCGGGAATCCGGAGACCTTCAATTAAGGACCATTCAAGGTCGATCATTGAGTAGGCTTCGTGTTTTCACGGTTCATGCGTGGCTCTCGCTTGAAGGTTACAACATTGTTCCGGAAATCATCGGTCCATTCCCAACTTGCGAGGGGCTCCACCAACATCCTTATCTCATATCCACGAGGTAATCCGGATTAGATAATGGTCAAATAAAGGATATCGCCATTGGAATAGGAGTCCGGGGCTCCGAATCAGGCCAATTTGGTGTGTCTACAATGGACACCTCTTTACACATTTTAACTTAATTGAGTAGCTAAAATGAGAAGCTGTATTATGTAATACATAATATGAACACTGACAAGTTTTGAAAAATTTCTCTTTGTCTATTTTTGGCTAAGTACTTGATATAACCACTTTAACTTAAATAGGTATCTTTTAAGTCTGTTTCAGTTATTCCATATAGGATATGGAAAAGGAGTTAAAACTTGACCTTAAGCAAGTTAAGGTTTCAGAATGTCCGACCTGGTGAAGAAGTATAACCCTAATAAGTTGGGATATAAGACTATGAAGTGTTAGCTTGTAGAATATTCTAAGAAAACTTATGAATATTAAATAATCACCCTTATGAATAAGGGTATATGTTGCCTAACTCACTAAATTTCTTGAGGAAGAGTTCCTTCATAAGAAAGATAGTTGGAGCAAGGTATTTATGGAAGATGTTCCAGTCCCATAACCCAAGGTCACTTCTATTAAGGTACCAGTTAATAATTACACAAGGACAATTCATAGGTATTTACTTGTGTCCATTCAACCTAAGAGATATGTGAGACATATCTCTGATGGATGAAATGAGGCATAAGATAGAAAGGATATTTATCCTAGGATCTATATAGAAGCAATATTAGATATTGATTCTAAAATGGGAAGAGATAATAAAATTTAATATAAATTCTATCTATTCCAATCAAGTTTAGAACTTGATAGATCCACCTAAGATTATGAACTTGTATCCATAATGAATAAATGGATCGTTAAAGAATAGATTAGAGTAGATTAGAAGATAAAGACCTTCAAGGTGAGAATAGTTTAAAAAAAAGATATCAACTAAGTCAAATGGTTGGCTATTATGAGATCTTTTACCTATTCCATGGATTAGTCCATTCAGATTTTGATTATTACACACTATGATTATAAGATAAGCCAATTGGATGCTAAGATAGTGTTCCTCTAAGATATTTTGAGGAACAGGTGTATATGATACAACTATAGGGAATCAAGTCCCAATAACATCCAAATATAGTGTGTATTAAGTTTATTTATGAACTGAAATAAAACTTCTCATAAATTGTATATAAGGTTTAATAATATTAAATCTTATGACTTCGTTAAGAATGAAGAGGAGCATTGGATATTCAAGAAGATAAGTGGGAGTGCTATTACTTTCTTGACATTTTATGTTGATGACATACTACTCATTTAGAATGAAGTATGTATGTTGTCATTAGTGAGCTCAGTTATTAAATTAATTCTCCAAACATAATTTGGGTTTTGAGATCTATGGAGATAGATCTAAAAGTAATGTCCAGTTAATGTACGTAGTCACCATAGTCAAAGGGTTTGACATGATAAACTCCAAGATAGGTTTCTTACCTATGAGGTGTTGAATTGATCTCTCTAAAGTGATGTCCTTGTAGACTTCTTGAGAGATAAAGAGATCACATTAATAGAGCACTTATGCCTTTGTCATAGGGTCTATCATTTATGTGATGCTACGCACATGATGTGATTAATGCTCTAAGTGTTATGAGCATTCATTAGGAAGATCCAAGTGAGAGTCACTAAATAGTTTAGAGATATATCATTTAGTACATGAGAAGCACTAAGAATATATCTCTATACATTAGAAGATAAGACTTGAAGCCTTGTAGTTTTACAAACACAAGCTTCTAGTCAAATAAGTTTTATAATAAGTTAAAAGAATGGTGGTGTAGTGAGTTGGAAGAGTTCCATGTGATAGAATACTATAAATTCTACAACTTATGTAAACAGGTTTACATAGTGGTTGCACAGTACTTGAGAAATAGTCTAGATGAAGATTTTCATCTACATTTAAGACATGAGATTGTCTCAAATTTCTCTTAATCTGTACCATTTTTTTGATAAAACAATGGGGTAGAGTCGTTGTCTCATCAAAAGTTTAAAACTTCTATGGCAAAACCATAGAAATAGAGAGATTATAGCTCATAAAGATATAATTAAAATAGAGTATTTATCATTAATAACATTGCAGATCCACTAACAGAAGTAGTTACTCAAAGAGTGTTTGAGCTTCACCTCGAGCTAATAGAGATCAACCAGATGGGTGATTGGATTTAGTGCAAGTAGAAGATTGATAGAAATGTATATCCTACAAAACAATCATAAATGATATGATTCGACATTTCTAGAAATATCTCATTCAAATAATTAGGCAAATCTTTATTACTAGCTCTTATTAGATGCGAATATCATAATGAAGTCTTTAATCATATGCAATGATGATTAGATCATGATGAGATCATGATAATGAGATTGATCATCTAGAGATATGTGATCTAAACACTTTTAGTCATAGGATCCTTGAGATGGGACATCAAGGATTTGGATAGCTATTGTATGTGATGTCTTCTTATATGATGAGGATGACTGATCTCATTGGTCATTAGTGTGGAGATATTGAGATACACATGCAGGTGCTCATTAGTTGAATGAGTTCACTAAACTAACTAAATTAAAAACCTTGAATGGTATCTTACCAAACTATCAATCAGGGTTTTTCTATCATTACGGTTGCATGGTTGGACCTTTGACATGAGTCGCCAGTAGACACGCCAATTTGGCCTTATTTGGAGCTTAAACCCTTATTCCATTGGCAACATCTCTTTTAGACCATTAAAATCAAGTTGAACGATCCTTTTGGACGAGCCAAGGAGTTCACTAGAAATCTGAGGAAGAGTTTTTGATCTCTAATCAAATCCATTTTTTCCAAATGATAGCCCATTCTAACTTCCATGTTTCTCTTGGTAGTCTTTGCACCAAGGTTGTGCTGCTTGGTTGTGTGCTAGATTATGCTTTTCCCAGTATATCCTCTATTTACAAATTTTTCACAGAATTCTTTGTACATCTAATGAAGAAGTCTTCAACATCAATAATCTTACTCTATGAGTTCTATTTTCAATACAACAAAAGGCATTCAATTCTGATCACCCATTTGTCTGTAGCGTCCTTCAGAAATTAGACGCGCAATTCTGTCCGCACGCAACCCTAATCAAGCCCAATTGCATGCAAACAGCCCATTGGGCACATCTCTGACCAATTCATGACCTTAACTTCCTTTTTCTTCCTCTATATCACTTGGTAAAGTATCTGGAAGCTTCATGGTCAAAATTAGCATCATCAAATGATGACAATTAAACTTGTTGTCTTATACATCAAAACTTGCTATTTTTAGACATATTTTGAACATGGGGAAGGTGATCCATGGTTTTCAATTCCTCTCAATCATTTGGGTAAGTTTATAGAAGCTTTATGATGAAAATTAGCAGCATTAAATGGAGGAAATCCAACCTATGGTCGGATGTATCAAAACTTGCTATTTTTTGATCTGTTTCTCATCCCCTATAAAGGGAGACTCATTTGAACAACCTAAGGGGAGAAGACCCATCCTCCAGAACTCTTATCCTCATCTTCCATCCACCCTAGGCTCTTCCCAACCTCCCCAAATTGTACTCTCTTTGTTCTGGTGCTCGGAGATCATCCCGAAGTGAAGAAGAACCGGTCTATGCTCCGACATGGTGCTCTACTGATCATAGGCTATTATAGATCTCCCTGATCATTTTTCATCCAATATTTTTTCATAATAAGTATTATACATCAATGCATCTTTCATATCCAACAAACAGAGCTTGATTCCAACATCACCTCGGCTCTTGACAGCTTCTACACCGACGCTGCGCAGACAGATCCGAAGTCTATTCATCTTTGTCATCATTTTCTCAGTCAATTTCACTAAACTTACTTGCAGATTCAGCCAATACATCCTTCATAGAAATTGTTCCCTAGTGAGTCCTATTTTATTTACAACAAGTATAGTTCAATTTAAATATCTGTGGTGCCCGTGGTACATCCTACATCGACATTGCACTAGTGGTTTATAGAACTTCACTTCCAACAACAGAACTTTCAGGTAAATTCATACCACATACGAATAGATTCAAGCAAACTTGTCTTAATACAAAATCATGCTCGGTGAGTCCTCTTTATTTTGAAACAAACAACACTCAATTTTGACATTGGTGCTGTCTGCTGCGATATCTGCATCAAAGCTGTGCAGTTTACATTGAATCTGTCCAACCCGGTTGGCACTTTGCCTGGTTGTGTTATCTTCAATCATTCATATTCTCTTTGCTAACTCTTCATTCATATAATTCAGTTCACATTTAAGTATCATTTTTATTCAGTTTTTCATCATTTTATACATCATAAAAAAACACAAAAAAGGGGCTAAGGCTCACCCCGAAGCCGGTGAGTTCAGTTTCAATTACTTCCTTTCTCATCTTCTCTTTACAGTTACTACATTTCCCGTAGGTCTAATCCATCCCTTCACCTGTTTCTTTGTTTAATAGTTGCACAGATTGATCAAGCTAGCATCGATTGGACTCCCCCTCATCAGTCGGCCAAAGAGGAGGAAGGTTGAACTCACATCTCAATCTTCCGCACTAAGGTACACACGGTCATCTAACTTAATCTCTTGTTCAATTCCATAAAGTGGAGCCCATGGCTCTTGGCGACCACCTCTTTTATTCATGCTTTAAGTCAATTCATTCCTCACTCTCCTCCCACATGACCCGAATTGTCTCCGGTGCTCAAGCAATGCCGAGAGATGAAAGTTCGGGGATCAATGTGAGTGTGGGACCGAGATGAGGATTTTACTGCTTTTGAAGTGTTTTCCAATTCACTCCCTTTCCCTTATTCCATCATCACCTTCTCTTGAGGTGCTGATCCGGAACCCATTTATGGAGTCGACAGCAGTTTGGCGACCACGGTGGGACAACCAATGTATTTAACCATGCTAGCTTGATTTGTTTGAGCAACTAGTTTCATTCTAATTCGGTTCTAGTCACTAGAATGTTTGTTTTGTTGCATGATTGCTTATCTCATTTGCATATTGCATGCTCAATTTACTTACTTCCTTTCATTTCATGTTCTTGTATATTGATTACTTCTTCTCCTCTTACCCTCTATTTTTACTTTTGCATTAGCTTTTTGCATCGGGTACTGGACTTGTTCCGATGCGTAGGGCCTTCAAGGCGGGAACTCTCTCTCCCAACACACCCTCACCCTCCAAACACTCTCTTAGTGAATTCTAACCTCTCTTATAGGATATTCCTTCCTAGTTGATTTGGTTGTTTCCATCAAGACCTCCGTAAGTCCCCATCCGTGGAGTATTCTTCTTCGCATGATTGGGCCGGTTGTACCACTTTCCCAAAACCCGAAGAACTCAAGTACCTACTCGTTGTGATTGAGTAACAACCTTAGGTCTTGAAGATTGAAGCAATAAGAACCATACCTACTTGAGTGAACAATTGCTAACAATCTTTCTAATCTAAGGCTGGAACCCAAAAATTGTCGAGTAGTCAATTTAAGAACTTGTTTGCATACTTTGCTTGCTCACCACAATTGAAATCAATCAATTTTTTTTTTCAAAACACCTAAAAATACAAAACAAAAAAAACTCTTTAATTTTGTGTTCAACTTTTTCCTAAACAACCAAATTCAAAAAAAAATTCAAACAAAACAAAACATAACAAAATATTTTCAATTGCGTGCTTTGCTTGCTCTCTTTTTTAACCATATTTGTAGAAAGATCGACATGACTCTCATCATGCTAAGGTTCGGAAGACACATTAGGATGTCGAACTACTACGGGCAAGAAGAAGAGTACGAGACGGGTCACTATGAGCTACAACAACCCATGGTCTAACCAGAGGGCTATGTTAATACTGTCAGGGAACCCGAAATTCAACCTGCTCTGCTTAGCATGGAGCAACTTCTCCGGGGTCTATCTCCCTACCTTGATCCCGAGACCTTTGCAGTCATCCAATCTACCACTAAGGGCAAGATGCCTGCCAATCAAGGTCCAGTCGGGGGAGATCAAGCTCCCTCGCCACCTCAATCAGCAACTAGGCCCCTCATCATTAACTCTCCTACACAATGTTGCCGTGCTACCTTGCCTACTCACCCTGTTGTGGGTCACCCACCTGATTCCATGTTAGTTCCTACTTCCAACCTGCCTCTTCCAGCTTGTTCATACAAATACCTTGCACCAGTGCCTCAGGAACCCAGTCTCACTCAAGCATTCATGGACAAACTTAACAAAATGGATGAGCGCTTTGAAGAGCTGAGGCACCGTTTGGACTCGAAGGCCATCCCTGAAAAATCTGCTCCATCGTTCCCAATCCCACATATCCCTCCATCACAAACACCAGCCTACCATTGCTACAATGGCTCAGGTGCTCCCTTCACCCATGTCAATGATTTCTTGAGAAAATCATCTCGATGGCTAAATGATCGAAGAGCTCTTTCTATTCTTTTTAAGCGATCATTGGATGGTGTAGCCCTAGAATGGTTTTTTTCACTAGGGAAAATAGAAATATGGGATTTTGAAATTGTCAAGGCCAAATTCTTGCAACTCAGTTTATCATCATTCAGTTCATCATCATTGGCCGACTCCTCGATGTCAGTTGATTAGGCCACCCATGCCCCAATCTCAGCTAGTCATGCAACACGTGTCAATGGCACAATCAATTGTGCACAATCAAGCTCCTCTTGTCAATTGTGCCAATACCTCATTACCTAAATTGGCTCCCCAACCTTCGACTCCACTAACATTTTCAAAGGCCCCTCAGCTAATCATCCTGCCCTTAGCTTCTTAGTCTACTTCACTAACAGCTCCTCGGCCAACCACACAAGCCTTGGACCCTCAGCCAATTTCACCAATAGCTCCTCAGCCTAGACTGACTTCTATGCCAACACCAATTGAACAACCCTTGGCTATTCAATCAACCCCTCAAAATAGGGTTCACCCTAAGTCGGTTAAGGCCCTTGTTTCTTCTATTGCTCCCGCCTAGGTAGAGGAACCAATCACTCTTGTCATTCATGCTCCTACTCTAGCAGAGGAACCAACTAATCTAATCATTCCTGCCCCTACTATGGTAGACGATTTGGTCACTTCAACTCTTCATGCTCCTGCCTTGGCAGAGGTATCAATCACTTCTACAATTCTTGCTCCTGCTGCAGTAGAAGATTTAGTCACTTCGACCCTTCAAGCTCCTACTCAGTAGATGATTCAATCACTCCAACCATTTGTGCTCCTACACTGGAAGAAGAATCAACTTCTCAACATATCATTGCTATCTCTCAAAATCAAAATAAGCTAGCAGGGGAGGTCGAGCCAAACTCTTCTATCTTTCTAGAATCCCCTAGGCTACGCATGGTCTCTTCCCTAGAACAACTTGAAGAGAAGCCTACTGTAGGGAGCTTAGATGAGGGGATCACAAATTCAGTTGATTATCAAGGACTAGGCAAGGATTCAACAAGTACAGATGAAATGTTGTCATCATTGGAATTAATCCCTGAAGTTGGGGAGATAGAATTAACCCCTGAACTGAAAAATAAGGGGATAGAATTGGTCAGTGAAATGGGGAATGAATCAACAAGCCTCTTGAAGGATGTAGACCTTAGCAAAGGGATACTAGGACCTCCTCCAGCTAGACAAGAAAACTCCTCGAAATCAGTCTTAGGGTTGGGACCCTTGCCCCATTCTCCTTGTAAAGAACAATCGGGCCCATGGGCCTACAAATCGTCAATCTTAGGGCCACGACCCTTTCTCTACCCTCCTCCCAATCAAAGATCAGGCTCATGGGCCAATAATTCCTCAATCTTAGGGCCACCGCCCTTTCCTTATTCTTCTTACAATCATCAATTGGGCCCATGGGCCCAAAATCTATCAATCTTAGGGCCACGGCCCACACTTTATCCTACTCAACTAGGCCCTCATGCCCCCTTCTACAATTGGGCCCTTATGCCCCTTTCATCCAACTGGGCCCATGTGGCCCATTCCATCAACCGGGCTCTTGCGCCCCTTTCCTTCAATCGGACCCGTGTGCCCCTTTTCATCAACCGGGCCTGCGTGCCCCCTTTATCCTACCGGGCCCGTGTGCTCCTCTTCATCAACCGGGCTTTTATGCCCCTTTTCTTCAACCGGGCCCACGTACCCCTTTAATCAATCGGGCTTGCATGCCCCTTTCCTTCAACTGGGCCCATGCACCCTTTTTCCCCAATTGGGCCTACATGCCCCTTTTCTTCCATTAGGCCCAAGTGCCCACAACTCTCTCCAATTGGGGCCATGTGCCCTGAATTTTTTAAAATCGGGCCCGTGTGCCCACAATTCCCCTCATTCAGGCTCACATGCCCATGTTTTTCTACAACCGGGCTCATGTGCCCAAATTTCTTCTAAATTGGGCCCACGTGCCCACCATCCATCAACCTCATGCACACATGCCCACCCTCCTTCAACTTCGGGCCCATATGCCCCCATTCCTTCACAATTAGGCCCGCATGCCCATACTTCTTCGAAATCAGGCCCCTGTGCCCCCACTTCTCCAACTTTGGGATTGTGCACCCATACTCTTCAATGGCACTAGCAAGCCTATCACAAATCACAATCTTGCTCCCAACCATTTAAATCGGGTCAATGTGCCCACTCTTTTCGTTGGGTCCCTCGGGCTCAACCTTCAATCAAGCCTTCAAGCCCATCACCTCCAATTGGGCCCTCATGCCCATCAACATCAACTGGGCCCTCTAGCCCGCTTTCAACTCTTGGGCCCTTATGCCTCTTGATTCCAACCATTTCTGGGCCTTCAAGCCCACTATCAACTTCCGTGCCCAAGATCTCACTTTAATTCACTTTTCTTTTCAAGCATTCTCTTTCCTTTTCAAAATTTTATTTTTAAAAAAATATCATAGGTACAGAAATTTTCTGAGTGATACCCCAATTTTTGCCTTCTACGTCATCAATCCGAGTTCCACAATGCCAAATCAAATCTACCACATATTGCGCCTCACTGTATGACTCTTACTCTTTGATTCAATGTGGAACATATCAACAGTGGATGCAGTTGGGCAAGGCAAGGCAAGGCATGGTAGGCAAGGCAAGGCAAGCACAAGCAAAGCCGTCATCAGTAATGAACTTCTTCTTCTCTCAGATATTACATGAAATTGCATTCATCATCATTATGTCATCCACAAGGCAATATTTTTTAAAAATAATTTTTAATTTCACATGACAATTTTAATTGAGAGAAATTCATGATTGACGATACTTGCAGCTACCTTATTTTTATTAAACAAATTCTTTACATTGCAAGGCATGCGAACAATTGATTTACCTATGGAATGTAATCTATCTCAAAAATGGAGAGAACTACTAGTATGACTTAAGTCCACATGTTCTAGGTTGTTGTTTAGGAGTTGAGGGTAGATACCAGGGTGAAAATCACGTCCTCAGCCTCTTCCCTATCTCTTCTCTCTAGAAGGTGTCCATGGGTGATGGAGCTCCGTTCGGGAATAGTTCTCAAGGCTTGTGCAAAGGGATAACCTACTGTGAATGAAGTTCGTGTGCATACTACTAAAGACCGGACAATAGAATGATTTTAAGAGCTCGAGAAGCTCATCTCCTTTCTCTCCATGGTATGATATGAATCCCTATCAAGTATATTCGAACCTGATTTGAATGGTTTTTGGTTTTCGTTGTTCGATTCTGATTGATACAGATTATAAAGGAACTCATAGAAATTATTGCTTCCGTCCCGCCAACTTTTTATAGACGATTCCTTACATTAAATTTCAAAACCATTTTGAATTGGACAATATGTGATGGAAACCAATCTTATGCTAATATGTGTATGATTATTAGGGCTTTCAATGACAATGCTATTGATTATTTATCTCATGTCGGGTTTATGTTTTATTTTAAGGATGTTTCAAATGACATTCTCATTTGAGACTTACTTCTTTTGGAGGAGGTTCAGTTTTGCGTATATAAATTTTCTTTTATATAATTGCAAAACTTTTGTCTATATATTTGCTTTTATTTCTAAAGTAACAATTAAGGACTATGATGAGTAGCTTAGATAACTCTTGGATAGATATCCCTAATAGATTTAGTCCTAGGTACCTTCAAGGAGTACAAGAATTTCTAGATTATGTTGTCCATGAATGTAGGACTTGATTTAGACATGAACAAGACAAAAGTTTGATTCAATGTCCTTGTAAATGGTGTTGTAACACTTTCATTTTAGAAAAGATATGTAGTTAAAAACATTTAATATGTGATGTCATATGATCAAATTATCGAATGTGGATAAGTCACGGGGAAATAGAACAAGATGAAATTTTAAATAATGAGGTGATAGAAATGCTTAAAAATATTCAAAATATTCAGGAAACATCTAAACATCACGAGGATGAACCAAATATAGAAACACACAAACATTTCTTGCTATTAAGAGATGTCAAAACATCTTTATATGAAAGTTGCATAGAAATGTCTAAGTTAAAGTTTATTTTAAAGTTGATTTAGTTGAAGTCAGTAAATGATTTGACTAGAAAATGTATGATTTTTTTTAAGGATGTATTGTTGAAAGATGCAAGTGTTCCTAAAACTTGGTATGAACTTTAAAAAATCGTTAAGGAATTTGGAATCAATTATGAAAAGATAAATACACGTAAGAATGATTGTGTTCTCTTTTATAAAAAGAATGCAATTAGAATTATGTGTCCACAATGTGAAACTCTCATATATAAAGGTGATCCTAAACATAAGAGTAAGAAGGTGGCATGAAAGATATTAAATTATTTTTTTAAGAGATAGGCTGTAACATTTGCTTATATCAATGAACACTGCTAAGTGGATGTCATGGCAGAGCGAGTCACGTTCATACCAATCAAGAAGTGAAATGCGCCATCTGGCCGACTCTCACTATTGGAAAAGAGTAGATGAAGTATATCCTGATTTTGCATTGGAAAGTCAATATTCAACTTGGTTTGGCCACCAATGGTTTTAACCCATTTGGCAACATGTCTTCAAACTCGCTGAAAAATGCTCAATCAACCTCCGACATCGCCGTTCAAAGCCAAAGAATAATGGAAAAAACTCTTGGTAATCATATTACCTATCTTCTAAGCCATCTATAAGGCATTAAATGTCTCCATGGAATATCTCAAGAAATCCCCAAATCAAACCGGTGATTTCTGTAAAACAAAATCACTATCTTTTAGACCCTCTACCAAACTCTCCGGAGGTCCATAATTCGAACAGTTTGAGGTGTTGGAAACCTCTTTGCCATCAGATTCATCCTGGAGCAACCAATCTCCAAACCATATCACATATGATTTATGGTTGCTCTATCAAGATGGATGTTTGTACAGATTCAGGAAAAATGAGACTTCAAACAGGCTCTAATACCACTATTAGGAATTGGTCCAATCAGATTAGCACAGTAGAAAGAATTATGGTTCCTCATATATCAATGTCTTGGTCTCGATCAGAACTGAATGACGTCATTGAAACCGGTATTCGAAATGATTTTGAACACATACCTTTGTGGGATTCAAACAATCCCTATAGATCGAAGAAGATCAAGAATTCTCATACTCTCCAAGCCACTCAAGTGTGCGGCCTCTAGTCGTATCCACACAAACTGCCTCTAAAGTCAAGTTCTCCTTTGCACCAACATCAACCACTCATCCCGAATGGAACTCCACCATTGAATGGTAGTTTCTAGGGTGGGAGACGGTGAAGGAGGGTGGCTAGGGTGCAGAGAGCTCCCTTGGCTTGATCAGGTTTGTGCCCTCATCACTATTATTTATAGAACTTAGGATTTTTCACAAAAACCCCTCCTTGTTCTTTAAATTAACGCAAGCTCCCCAACTTATGGATTAGTCCATATGTGTGTGACCTCCTAGGCTCAAGAGCCCATTTGATTGTGGCTTAATTAAAGGAACAACTTCTTTTAAATTAAATATATTATCTTATAATAGATTTAACAGCCTATCAATCATGAAGGGTACAAGCCACATCCTATGATCCCAAAAGACTTCGAGGATAAACTCCTCTCCAAAGAGTCTTTCCATCATCGATTACCACATAGATAAAAATCTTCATCCATTCAATGTCCCGATCAGATAGGAGTACGACATTGACTGTCAACTCCTATATATACTGATACTATGGAATCTTGTATTCGTAATTGGATCAATTGAAAAACCCTTTTCCAATTATCCTATCTACCTTGACCAAAGATTTATAGTACTATCCATAGGACATTCTCTCTCTCCTACCGAGAGTGGACGATCCCTTATTGTCTGCTCAATTACCTCCACCGGGTTTCCCATATATCAAATCCATTAACTATACATGACCACAATACTAAGTGATTCATAAGTTAATAGTCAAAGTATATGATACGCTCGGCAAGACATCTTTGATGACTCAGGTCAAAGATCTAACTGTGCAATCATGATGATAGAATACCCTGATCGATAGTTCGGTAAGATACCATTTAAGGATTCTATACCGGTCATTTCAGTGAACTCATTCCTCTAATAAGCACCTATACATGTATCTTAGTGTCCCCACACTGATGACCAATGAGATAGGTCATCCTCATCATACGAGAAGATATCATATACACTAGTCTTATCAAATCCTTGATGTCCCATCTCGAGGATCCTACGACTAGGAACATTTAGAGTACATACTTCTAAATGATTGATCTCATTATCATGATCTCATCTTGATTCAATCATCGTTGCATGCATCCTAGGACTTTATTATGATAAAGGTATCTAGATAGTGCAAGTAATGAAGAAAATGCCATTAATACTGAATAGGATGTTACAAGAAATGTAAAATCATATCACATATGATTGGCTTGTAGGGCATACATTTCTATCATTGAGTGGGTGTTGTGAGACTTTGGGAATGTAGTGGTGGATAAGAGGGAGTAAGGGACAGACTTGGAAGCTCCTAACCCTTTAGATGAGGGGTCTTTCTATAGCTCAAAAGATGATAACTTCATTCTACTAAACTATCCATTCAAAAAGCAACTATGGTCTTTTTGGTTTTGGAAGAGAGTTTTGGGATGATTAGAGAGCTTGGAGAGGGGTTGTAAGGCCTTGGGAATGTTGTGGTGGATGAGAGGGTGTGGGAGACGCCCTTGGTGTATCCTAAACTCTACAAATAGGGGTCCTTTTATAGCCATAAAAAGGGAAACTTTATCTGCAGAACTATCCCATCAATCTATCCAATCAGTCAGACCAGGTGCAGGTGCCCCACCAGTGCCCTATTAACAAGGCACTGAGTACCCTATTTATAGGGTGCTTTGATTTGGTCCAAGCACCCTGTTAAGGGCGCACTAGACCCAGTTTAGCCAAAACACATAGGGAAGTTATGATTTTATAAAAAACTTGGCTTTCTTAGAAGAATACTTAAATATACTTTATGAAAACAAGAATTTAGACTATTCAACTAGACTAAAATTGCGTGTCTACAACTTGCATCACCTTGGCGTCAGCTTTGCAAGGGAGTGACATGAATGAAGTGTTGGTGAATGTAGTAAAGCATAGTGAGGCACAGTGGAATGAAGTGGTAATGGACTGAAAAGGTGACACCAAGGTGTAGATTTAAAACTTTATTGGACTCTGAGATTACCTTTTGTCTTATCGAAACTTTCCCTCTAGTTAATTGGCTAAGGAGAATAGTACTGAAAGTATAACTAAAATCGCACATGGGAAAGAATTGTTATCGGTTAGGACCCAAACTGCATGGTGTGCCAGACTCAGTAGAAATGCATTGAAAAAGTAAGTAAAGATGAGACAACCAATCAACCAAGGTTGCATTCTTCAAATTCATAAGGTTTACCTAGAAATACCAGTTTTGTTCGGAATGGAATAACTTTTTGTTTTAATGAAATTGTCATTAAAACATGGTGGAAACCAATTCTTTAAAAAATCAAGACCTCCTATAGGGGATATAAAAGACCATCTTTAGAAGGTTCATGGTGGGATAGAAGGAGGTTATGGCAAGATTAGGAAGCAGAGAATAGTTATGGTGGGATGATGTATGAAATGATGCATGCTGGGTTTAAAAAAATACAAATAAATATAAGAAAATAGTTGAAGATATAGGTTGAACATAATGGGTCAGGACATCCGCAAAGAAACTGTTGTCCCCGCATATTCAACTTTGGCCTATCTGCAAGCCTAGGGAATGACTAAGTCCTCACTGATTTTGTTGAAGGAGTTCTCAGGCTCAGCCCCCTCTAGACTTGAGGCCTTCAACATCTTAAATATTATTTATTTTGATAGATGCAATACTTAATCCAAGTTCTAATAGGGGTCGAGGTAGTCGACTTTTGGTTTTTTCTAATTTCTAACTATTTTTTTGTTTTTGCCTCCTCCAAGTGTTTGAGATATGAAGTTGGTATGCCTTCTCCTGTTCCTGCATCCACTTGAGAAAAGAGATTAGAACTTTATTTTGGCTTAGTCCCTTGCGAGAAGATGACAAAATTGCCTTAATCTTTTGTCATGGGACATAGGTCTTATCAAGATAAAGATAACAGAAAACATGTAAGTATGCACAAAAGGAAACATGCAAAACTAAAATTAAATATGAATAGAAAGGCAACTAGTCAATTAGAAAGTAAATTTTTAGTTTTATTAGATTTTTTTTGGGTTTTGATGGTTTTATGACCTTTTTGGTGTTTTGGATATTTAAATTTTAATTTTTTTTCTAAATTTGTTTGGTATTTTGAAATATTTAATTTTTTGTGGTTTGGAGAAAATGGCCATCTTTATCCTCTACCTTGCTTGCATAGGTGCCCCTCATTGTCACCTAAAGGTTAAGAGTAGGCACCACGTGTTGGAAAATGCCTTTATTCATAATCTTCTGAATTTTTGCCCTTGATAGGCTATGGCTCTTCTTAGACCTAGTTGGTCGACCCTACCCATAAAGTTAAAGAGGGAAGAGGATTGGTGGTAAGTCTACTTTAGTAAGATCTGGTATGTTTAGCAGTAGTGAGCCTCTTTTCATCCAAGAGTTCAAGTTGTGCGAGAAGGGATTCTCGACACTCATCCATAGGGATGTCTCGATCGATTTGGACATAGAGGGAAGGGATGAGTACTTCGTATGGGACTACAACCTCCATCCCAAATGCCAAGGCATAGGGAGTTTGACCTGTTGGGGTTCGAACTGATGTGTGGTAGGCCCATAGAGCATCAACTAACTTATCTGACCAGCTTGCGAACTTGCTAGACTTACATGTTTTCTTGATGCTTTTTATTAGAGTTTTATTTGTGGCTTCTGCTTGACTATTGCATTGAGGGTAATATGGAGATTAATGATGCAATACCTATTGTAAAGGTTATGTAGTTCCTAAGAGATGAATTGTGGTCTGTTGTTGGTGATGATGTCACCTGGGATCCCAAACCTGGCAATGATGTTGCATTTGATAAAGGTGTAGACTATTGATACCTTGATTTCCATGTATACTTCCACTTCTACCCACTTGGTGAAGTACTCCATTGTTGTTAGAATGAAAGATTTGGTTTTGTTTGTGGAGTTTGGGTCACCAAGAGGTCCAATGACATCAAAAGCCCACATAGCGAAAGGCCATGGGCATGAATTGGGTGAAGGGAAGATGTGGGAGAGTGAATCTTGTCGGTGTGAAGTTGACATTGATGACAATGTCGGGCAATGATTGAGCAATCCTCTTCCAGAGTAGGCCAGTAGTACCCTTGCCTGATGATCTTCTTGGAAAGGGTTTGAGCATTTACGTGGCCTCCACATACTTTGGAATGTGCTTCTTTGAGGACCAATTCAGCCTCTTCTTTATCTACATATCTCAATAAAATTCCTACCAAACTTCTCTTGTAGAGCACTCCCCCCTGAGATAGTGTATCTCTGGGAGACCTTTCTGATAGCTTTCTTCTCTTCAGCGGTTGATCTTGATGAATATTTCTGATCTTGATAATAATTTGCAATCTCATAATACCATGGTTTCTCACCTTCTTCTAATTTCTCCAACTCAAACTAAGACACTTTCTACTTTTACTCAATATATTCCTTCTTTTCAAACTTCTCCTTGACCTTCAAGAATTGTGCATCTTCTATTGTCGAAATGATATGTCGGTGGACATGGATTGTCCTAACCTGCCTGCCTAGTAGGACAGATAGTGAAGATGCTAGAGAAGAGAGAGCATCGACAAGGATGTTTGGAGCATGAGGAACACCAATAAATTCGCGTTTGGAGAACAACTTGATGTAATAGATAGTGAGTTTTTGATACGATTTGAGGCCAGGATGAGATGTGCAGTATTTGGAAAGCACTTGGCGGAGAATCAATTGACTATCACCAATTACTCTTAGTTTAATAACACCATAGAAATGAGAAGCCTCTAGTCTGGCCAGCAAGGTTTCATACTCAACTATATTGTTTGTTGCCTAAAAGTGAAGTTGAAAAGCCAGTGGAATGATGACACCTTCAGGTGACAGAAGGACGATCCCTATCCCTCTACCTTGAGAGTTCAAAGCCCCATCAAAATAAAAGTCCAAAGATTGAAGGATCAAATGGATATCAATTTCTCATTGGAAAATTCTGATTGGATAGGGTTGAAGATTGGGATAGGGTGATAGGCTAGATGTTCAGCAATTGTAAAGCCCTTGATCATCTTCTGTTGGATGTAAGTGATGTCGAACAACGAGAAGAAGCTTTGCCAACTGTAGACATGCCAAATTTGCCTAATTCAGAGCATAAAACTCATGTTTTATAGGGTAACACGCATGATTGATCATATGATGATGTCGGGTCCTTTTAAGTTGATTTGGAGCTTCGCCGAACGAAATCGGATGTTTTCCGATGTTTTCCGCAAAAAGTCGTAATTTCTGAGCGAAAGCTGCACGTAAATCGTGTGAACATGGAAATTGGCTGAATGACCAATGCCTACTGATCATGCATTGAAGGTTATGGTCATATTCACCCTCTGGACAAGTTTTGTTGCATTCCGTGCCTTTTCGGTTTGCCGTCGGAGTCATTTTGACCTGTATCGGATCTTCTGTTCACTGCCCTAACTTCCGGACAAAATTATGAAGTTTCGGAGGGTTTCATGGCTGATCCGATGCTATAGAAAGCTTCTTCGGCCTGTTATCTTTCCAACGCAACAAACGGCGTCGAATTCCGAGTTCGGGAGTGTTCGCAATGGCTTCCAGAAGAAAGACGCGCGAATCCAGTCCCATGCGCCCGGGTTCCTGGTCACATGCGCCCAGGACCCAGGGCACATGGCAATGCGCCATACCAGTGAGGCACGTGGCCTTGTGCCCTCACTTGAGGGCACATGCGCCCCACTTTTGAGGCACGAGGGACCCAATTTTTTACCGGGACTCTACCACTAACCGTCGATCGGATAAGACATGTTTTCTCGGGATTTATGCCCATGCGCCCTCATTGGGGGGCACATGCGCCCCTCAGTGGGGCGCATGCGCCCAGGACCAGGGCGCATGCGCCCAAGGGTGGGGCGCAAGGCCCCCTATTTTTTAGTATAGATCGCGCGTTCTGTTCTCCTATAAATTAAATCTGATTCCGGTCGTTCCAGAGGCATGAGCACCACTCCCCAGGCATCTCAAGACGTCCAACCTCCATCCTGCATTGATTTTGTGATTTTTAGAGAGAGAATTTCGAGTTTTTAGAGAAAGAAAAGTCGGTTCAAGAGAGAGGAAGGCTATTCTACAGGTGATCTGCCAAGTCTCTCTTCCTCGGCCTCTACATCAGTGTGTGGACGTCTTATGCCAGCGCTCTCTTCATCAAAGTTCTTCCTCTCCAAGTCTTATTCAGTTTGCAATCGACGGCACTTGATTCCGAGGTCAGGGATGGTCGTGACTAGCGCAGAAGCAAAGTCGCGCCTGGCAGATCCTGGACTGCTGCTCGGCTTTTTCGACAACACAGATTTGGCTATATCTTCCTCTATTCAACTCAGAATCTTTCATTTCTTTTTCCTACCTCTTTGTTTAGTGATTATACATCATCCTATAATTTTTTAACATTTTTTTGCATTACTTTTACTCTGTTAATCCGAAAATAAAAAAAGGGGTTAGAGATAACCCGAATCCGGTCAGTTTCTAGTCAATTGTGTGTTTTTATGTTATTCTCTTTACATATACTCTACTTTGTCTAGTTCTAATAGTCTCTTTCACTTGTTTTTTTGTCTAGTTGCACAGAATATCAAGCACCCACCGCGTTGAGGACTCTTCTTCATCGGCCGGCCGAAGAAGGAGAAGCTTTAACCCACACTCTTCACGCTAAGGTACACACGGTCATCTTTCATTTAATTCTATAAATCGGAACCCACGGTTCCTGGCGACCACGTTTATTTCTTCTCACCCTCCTCCCACATGTCCCGAACCATCTCTTTGGTGATCGAGCGACGCCAAGGGATGAAAGTTCGGGGATCAATGTGAGAGTGGGATCGAGGTGAGAGTTGCTTTCCGATGTTTTATTCCTTTATTTTCTCATCCCCTCTTGAGGTGACAATATGGGTTCACGGACTTCCCTGAAAAGGAGAGGACCCCGTCGAATTTTCAGAGTCGACAGCTTTGTGGCGACCACGGTGGGATAAAAGCAATGTCTTCAACCGTGGGTGCTAAGTGTTTTGTTTGCAACTAGTTCTAGTTCTAGACCGGTTCCCACGTGAGCCTTTCCTTCTTTCCACCTCTCTTAAACTTCATGCCATCTCAAAATTTCTGATTTCACCCATCTTTCATCAGATCTGAAGTGCCAAGTATGCCATTTAATTTCTGTCATTTTATTTAAACCGGTTCCCACATGAGCCACCCTTTTCCTTTTAAACCGGTTCCCACGTGAACCAATCTCTTTCTTTACTTCGGTTCCCACGTGAACCACAACCCTTTTTTCCAGATCTATCCCAACTTGGATCAGATCTTTATTCACCTTTAATTGGCCCCACGTGGCCCCCCTTTTGACCATTTAAACCGGTTCCCACGTGAACCACCCCTTTTTTACCCAAAACCGGTTCCCACGTGAACCACCTTTACTTTTTACCCCAGTTCCCACACATCGGTCCCCACGTGGACCACCCTTTTGCTTGGCTATCAGATCTGAACCCTCTTCTTTTCATCACCTTTTCAATATCTCCATTTGGCTCACATAAGAAACAAGTCTAGATTCTAGTTTCTAGTTGCTTGTCTAGTTTCTAATTGCTTGTCTGGTGTTGATTGCTTGTTTAAGTTTATGCTTTGCTCATTACTTGTTTTATTACTTGATTGCATTCTCTGCTCCTTCTCTACCTCCTTCTTTTACACTTTTTTGAGGTGGGAGCTCACTCTCCCATTTACCCCTCCCATCCAAAATACCCTCTTGGTGGATTCTGACCTCTCTTCTGGGATATTCCTTCCTAGTTGACTTGGTTGGCTTTCATCAAGGCCTCCGTAATTCCTCATACGTGGAGTATTCCTCTTCACGATCGGGTTGGTTGTACCACTCCCCAAAACCCGAAGCATCCTACGTTACCTACATGTGGTGAGATTGTGTGAAACCTAGGTCATTGGAGATTGGAGTTAGGATCCTAACCCATTTGTTGAGAGAACAATTCTTAACAAAATTCATAAACCTAAGGTTTAATCAAAATCATTGCGTAATTTTGCTTTCAAGTTTTTGCATCACTTGCTTGTCAAACAAAAATTCAAACCTCTAACTTTTTGCAAAATACTAGAAAAACCAAAAAAAAAGTTCTTTGTTTACTTTGTCAACTTGTTTGTTCCTTGAATTTCAATGCAACTAAGGTCTGGAAGACACGTTGGAATGGCGGAACAAGCTGAACATCGAGAGCACGAGATGGGTCATCAACCAAATCCGTCAAATGGTCGTGTTAATCCATTGTTTGAGTCAGAAGCGCAAGAGGTCCCTCAACCATCTGCTCCTCGTGATGTTGAACAACTCTTTAGGGAGTTGTCTCTCTATACCGACCTAGAAATTTATGCCCGTATACAATCTATGGTGTAGGGCAAAATTGCTTTAGATCAGGCTGAAACCAATCAAGTTGCCTTATCTCCTTGTCCTCTAGTTCAACCACCACTTATTCAATCACCCTTGGTTCAACCTCCTGTTGTTCAACAATCTGTGATTCAACCATCATTTGCATTAGCACAACCATCTGTAGTTCAACCATCTATAGTTCAACCATCTGTGGTCCAACCCTCATTTGTTCAACCATCTTATTTCAACCATGTTTATCCCCTGACCCATCAAGTCATGGGGCAATCTTCAATAAATTTGCCAAGTCATGCTCCTCAATTTCAGAACCATGTCTCTAACCACATACCCCCACCAGTAAACCAAGAACCTTCTCTCACCAGGGCAATCATGGATCAGCTCACCCAGATGAATGAACGTTATGAAGAGCTAAGATGTCGCCTGGACTCCAAGTCAGTTCCTGAGATTTCCATTCCTTCTCTGCCAGTCCTACACCTTCCACCTTCTGAGCTACCAGTTTATCGCCGCTACAATGGTACTGGCAACCCTTTTCTCCACCTTAAAGATTTTCTCTATGAATCCTCATTCTGGAAAGATGATCGCAGGGTTCTTGCCTTCTTGTTCCGTTGATCACTAGAAGGGTCTGCATTGGAATGGTTCTACTCACTCGACTCCTTTGAGGCAGGAGACTTCGACATTGTCAAGACAAAATTCTTGCAAAGATATAGAGACCGGGTGGCACCAGCATGCTCCATTACATATTTGATTGCTGAGAAGATGAAGCCCGAAGAGGACTTCATAAAGTTTGTTGATCGTTGGAGGGGAATGGCAGAAAAATTGACAGATGTGATTTCTGAAGGGGAACAAGTGAAGATGCTCATTGGCAACACTACACCTGCCTTGAGGAATGTCTTGATCATGCACCGTCCTACCACAATGAATGAACTCTATGACAGTGCTCGATACTTGCAAGCCCACTTCAAGGATGCCACAATGATAAATCTATTTGATCCCAAACCTAGAAACTTTAGAAAGACCCCCTCTGCACCAGTTGGTCCTACAACCGAGGGAGTGGTCAACAACGAAGCTGTAAATATTGTAGGGAACCAGGGAGGGAACCGTCAAAACCAGTTCAGAAACCCACCACAGAACCCTTCCTATTACCCCCCTCAGCAACAAGTTAGGCCACCACAACCACGACAATCACAACAACCCCTGCAACAAGTAGCACAACCCCAGCAACCTCGTCAACCTACCTACAATAGGGCACCGCCACCATCTAATCAGGTACCACGAAGGGGAGGTCCTAGGAGAGAGAACTACCAGCAACTCCCTTACTCCTTGACCGACATCTTCAATGTACTCATGGCGGAGAAACAGTTGGAATTGCCCAAGGAAAGAGAGGTTTGGCCAACAAATGTAGATATGTCCCGATACTATGCTTACCACCGGTGCCCTGGTCACACTGTAGAAGTGTGCTTTCAATTCAAGGATTACATCCATTATCTGAATGACCAAGGCAGCATTGATTGGGCTTAAATGGGGGAATGCATACAGGCTATGAAGGCTATGCAGCAGCAGCGACAATGTCCACCAGCTCAACCTCAGCAACAACCCGGCTTGGGGATTGTCCAGAATCCGCTCCCATTACATGCTCCCGCTCCAGCACCAGCACCAGCACATCCAAACCCAGGAATTGGTCTAGTACACTCCATTGTCCAGGGAGATGCCAGTCGTGCTCAAGGTTGGCAACTAGAAAGCCACAATACAACCATGCCTGTCAACCCGGCTAGGCCTCCTGCTAGGAACCCTCCTAGACAGATAATCCGTGCACCTGCTACTCCACAACTACAACAAAGCTCAAAAACCCGACCACTGGCCGCCACTTCTTCTCGCCGACCCATCATTAGGCCAGCCCCCTCTCTAACTACACCTCCTTCAACCATTGCTACACACCGGCCCTTGCTCATCCGACCACCACAATCACCACCAAACTTGACCCCCCAGCCTATGAGCTCTACCACTTCAAAACCCCAACCTATCATACCACCAACACCACAACCTACCACATTACCTACACCTTCGTTAAACTCATCAACCACTTCTGCACCCCGGCCTCTTCTTATCAGGCCACCAGTATCACCATCACTACCACCTCCAAATCCTACCCCTCTACCAACTAACCCAATCATCCTGGAACCACCAATCCCATTGCCTACCATACCTGCACCTACACCACCTGTTCCCACCCCAGTTAACCCGTCACCTCTACCCGACCACCAAATAGCCCCGGTGCTTCGGAGTGGGAGGATGTTCCAGCGGCTCTTTCCCCAAGTCGGTACTCAACCACAGGATCCAGTGGAGGAGGAACAAGTGGAAGAACCATTGCCAGGCACGGCGTATGATCTGTTAAAACATTTGGATAAGACACCAGCCCGTATTTCTATACTTGAGTTGATCAAAAGATCAAAAGTGCACCAGGAGATTCTACAGCAGTACTTGCAAAGGGTCATGGTGAATGAAGATCTCCCACCTGAGAAGATCACTACAGTGTTAACCCCTAGAAGTGAGCACCCAACACTCACTTAATCTCAGGAGGAATTAGCAGATCCAGACTTTAGGAGATTTGCTTTGCATGTGGCTGTTATCATCTGCAATGTCGAAGTGAAATCATGTTTGGTTGACACTGGAGCTTCTATCAACGTTATGCCGCCAGAAACATTGCAGTTGTGCGGTATTTCTGAACAAGAAATCAAGCCATCTTATGCCATGGTTACAGCCTATGATAACTCCAAGAAGTCTGCAGTGGGGTGGTCACTCTAGAAGTCAAACTTGGACCATGTACGGTTACAACAGATTTTCATGTTCTAGAATTAGATCCAACATTTCGGGCTATACTTGGGAGGCCATACTTGGAGGCAATAGGAGCTGTGGCTTCAACAAACCACCAGTGCATAAAATTTCCCTTTAAAGGACAGGTGGTCAAGGTGACTAGCATGCCTATAAGGGACGAGCTGAACGATGCTTCTTCACCCCTAGGTCTGTCAATACAACCCCAGATCTCAGTGGGAGAATTTCCAGAAGTCAGATGCATGACCGCCTCTCTACCAGACACACTCGGATGGCGAATGATGATGAAATTGGGCTATCAGCCTGGAAGAGTTTTAGGCAAGGATCTTCAAGGGATCACTCAGCCAATTGAAAATGCGAAAAGGCTACGCAGGCAGGGGTTGGGATATGAAGAGGGTTCCATCCCAAGGAGGATCTTCCAGCCAGGATATGCCATGGGGCTCAATACATTCTTTATCAAAGGGGAGACCATGATGATGGCTGAAGATGGCAAAAGTTTCGTGATGGCTGTCAAGAGAAGAAAGGCTCCAGATGAAGAAGAAGAAGACTTGGAAGACAAGTGCTTGTCTTTGACTCGTCTGTTCTCGAGTGGGGAAGAGTATCAAGAACCACCCAAGGGCAGACCAATCTTGGATCATCTAGTTAAGCATACCACCCAAGTCAAAACCATTCCACGAGGCCCAAATATAACAATGCCATGTTTAAACCTCGTGCCGTTGTTTCTAGATCTTTTGGATAGGCTTCAGGGCCCACTTACCCACTTTGGGCCCATGTGCCCTCTTCAACCTTCCACTCTTACTGGGCCTGCTTGCCCATTTACTTCCCTCATCAACTCCAGAACTGAGGGCTTTTCCCAACATGGGCTTACATGCCCATTTATTTTTAAGATCGGGTCCACGTACCCATTTACTTTTTTAATCAGTTTTAGACACATGTGTCTACTTTCTATTACCATTGGGCCCACGAGCCCCTTTTTTTCCTTTTATTCTTAAGTTTTTCTCTCTATTAATTCAGTCATCTTCTAGCAAGCCTCGAGTCACTGAGGCTCATTCTATCTTTTTACTTGAGAATCCCAAAAAAAAAAAACGTCTTCTCTGAAACTCACATTTCCATCGAGGAGACGTCTCTACTCATCCCAGAGGGTGTTCCCAATCAGGGATCCCTCTTTTCTGAATCATTGATCGATTTACTCGATCCCCCCTCCACTGTAAATACCACCTTTCCAGCTTTATCTTCAGTAGGTCAAGTTAGGTTAGGAAATAGGAAAGTCAGAGGTAAACTAGTTCCAAATAGGTATCTGCAACAATTGGCACAGAAATGCGTAGAGTGTGCAAGGCTGCCAAACTTTTTAGATAATACCATCCAGCTAGATGAAATCCGATATGAGGATGAGCATAACATAGATCATACTTTGAGAGTATATGAGGTGGTATCAGAGAAAGATCCCGAATCCGAGGATGAAACTGAGGACTTGGCTGATGCATATGCATCTGGACTTAGAAGAATTGAAGAACCATCAGCCACAGGGAATGAACCAACCAAGGAACTGAATTTAGGAACCCTGGAAGATCCTAAGACTATCCTCATTAGTGAAAACCTCACTCCCTCAGAAGAACAACATTTGATCAAAGTTTTGGAAGAATATAAGGACACGTTCGCATGGACATATGAAGACATGCCGGGATTAGATAATTCATTGGTTGAACATAGATTAACCTTGAAACCTGGGACTACCCTAGTTAAACAAAAGCTCAGGAGGTTCCACCCTGATATTGCACTCAAAATGAAAGAAGAAGTCGACAAACTACATCAAGCAAAATTTATTAAAGTTGTCCTATATCCGCAATGGGTGGCTAACATAGTCCCTGTTATGAAGAAGGATGGACGAATTCGTATTTGTATAGATTTCATGGACTTGAACCGAGCGTGTCCTAAAGATGATTTCCCTTTGCCTCATATCGATGTTTTGGTTGATAACACAGCTGGGTTTGAAATGCTTTCATTCATGGATGGCTATTCTGGATACAATTAGATCCGGTTAGCCGAGGAGGACCAAGAAAAGACCTCGTTCACTACACCTTGGGGAACATATTGCTATGTTGTCATGCCCTTTGGGTTAAAGAATGCCGGTGCTACATATCGTAGGGCTATGATGGCTATCTTTCACGACATGATGCACACCCTTGTAGAGGTGTATGTGGATGATTTGGTTATCAAGTCCAAGAATCGGGAAGATCATTCTGAAGTGTTAAGGAAAGTTTTGCAACGAGCTAGAGAATACAAGCTGAAAATGAACCCTAAGAAGTGTACATTTGGAGTTTCATCAGGAAAGCTACTTGGGTTCATAGTAAGCAAAAGGGGCATAGAGATCGACCCAAACAAGGCCAAAGCAATTATTGGTATGCCTCCTCCGAAGAATATGAAAGAGCTTCGAGGATTGATTGGGAGGCTACAATTTGTCCGCCGGTTTATCTCACAACATTCCCAAAGGTGTAAACCTTTCTATGAGTTAACCAAGGCGGGGGCCGAGTTTAAATGGGATTCGAAGTGCTAGGAGGCGTTTGATGGGTTGAAAACATACCTGGCAAGTCCCCCTGTACTTAGACCACCAATTCCCGACAAACCTTTGGTCCTCTACATTTTGGTTCTTGAGAACTCTCTCGGGGCAGTCCTTGCACAAGTTGATGAAGAAGGGACAGAACGAACTACTTACTACTTGTCTAAGATGTTTGATGCTTGTGAGCTGAAGTACACTGTGGTAGAAAAGACCTGTGTTGCTCTTGTTTGGGTGGTTCAGAAACTCAAACATTATTTCCTTGCTCACCAAGTCAAGCTCATTGCTCGTATAAATCCTATTAAGTTTCTATTAGAGAAGACAGTCTTGACTGATCGGTTAGGGCGATGGCAGAGTTTCTTATCCCAATTTGATATCACTTATGTCCCACAGAAGGCAATCAAGGGTTATGCTATTGCTGAACACCTTGCCCATCATCCCATACCCGTCTTTGACCCAGTCCGGTCGGAGTTCCAGGATGACGAACTAATGTCAGTCCGATCTTCCCATCTTTGGACATTATATTTTGACGGGGCTCTGAACTCTAGTGGTAGAGGGATAGGTATTGTCCTTCTGTCACCTGAAGGTGTCACCATTCCACAGGTTTTTCAGCTTAACTTTCCCGCAACCAACAACATAGCTGAGTATGAAACCTTGCTGGCCGGGCTGGAGGCCGCTCATTTCCATGGTGCCACCGAACTGAGGGTGATAGGTGATAGTCAATTGATCCTACGCCAAGTCTTATCCAAGTACCGAACTTCTCATCCAAACCTCAAGCCCTACCAGGAGCTCACTACCTGCTACATCAAGCTATTCTTCAAACTCACCTTTGTTCATGTCCCCCGCTCTCAGAATATCCTCGCCGATGCCTTAGCTTCACTAGCTTCATCTCTATCTGTCCCGCTAGGCAGGCAAGTGCGAACTATCCACATCTGTAAGAGGACAATTCCAGCAATTGATGATGGACGTTTTCTGAAGGTTAAGGAAAGATTCAACAGAAAAGAATACTTGGAACATAAGGAAGAAATCTCCTTGATTGAGTTCGAAGAATTAGAAGAAGGTGAGAGACCTTGGTATGACGAGATTGCGAGGTATTGTCAAGATCACCATATCCACCGGATCAACCACCAAGGAAAAGAAGGCAATCAGAAGAGTATCCCAGAGGTATACAATACTAGGAGGAGTGCTCTATAAGAGAAGCCTAAGTGGAATCTTACTCAGGTGTCTTGATGAAGAAGAAGCCGAGTTGGTGCTGAAAGAAGCACATTCTGGAGTTTGTGGTGGTCATGTGAATGCCTAAGCCCTTGCTAAGAAAATCATCCGACAAGGGTATTATTGGCCAACTCTAGAAGAAGACTGCTCCATCTTTGTCCGGCATTGTCATTCATGTCAACTCCATGCTGACAAGATTCACTCTCCCGCATCTTCCCTTCATCCAATTCATGCCCCATGGCCTTTCACCATGTGGGCTTTTGATATCATTGGCCCCTTGAGTGACCTCAACTCCGAAATGCGCTCAAAATCATTCATTCTGACGGCAACGGAGTACTTCACAAAGTGGGCTGAAGCGGAAGCATTCGTGGAGATTAAAGCGTCAACAGTCTGCTCCTTCATCAAGCGCAACATCCTGGCAAGATTCGGGATCCCCAGCGACATCGTCACCGATAATGGGCCACAATTTCTTTCTCAAGATATGCGTGATCTTTGCAACATGTATTACATTTCATTGCATCATTCATCGCCATACTATCCTCAAGGCAATGGTCAAGCAGAAGCCACCAACAAAACCTTAATCAAAATCATCAAGAAATCTTGTAAGTCTAGCAAGTTTGCCGACTGGCCGGATAAGCTTGTAGATGCTCTATGGGCTTATCGTACTTCTGTAAGGACTCCCACTGGACAAACCCCGTATGCTTTGGCATATGGGATGGAAGCAGTGGTCGCTTACGAAGTATTACTTCCATCTCTCCGAGTTCAGCTCGATAGGGATATTCCTGTTGATGAGAGAAGAGAATCTCTCCTTGCACAGCTTGAACTCTTGGATGAAAGAAGGCTAGCCGCCGCCGAGCATGCCCGGACTTATCAGAATAGACTCAAAAGGTTTTATCAAAAGAGGGTGGTCGAGAGAAAATTCGATATCGGTGAGATGGTAGTCAAACGCATATTCGTTAAGACGGGGGGTCCCCGCTCCAAGTTGCAACCTAACTGGGAAGGGCCTTTTGTAATCACTGAAAAGTATCCAGGTAATGCATATGAATTGACTAATGCAGATGGAGAAAAATTGAATCATCCTTGGAATGGAGTTTACCTCAAAAAGTACTTTCCATAAAAATGGAGAAACCACTGGTATAATCTCAAGTCATCGATCCTAGGTTGTTCGTGAGAAGTCAAGGGTAGGTACCATCCTACACACACAACACTTCCCGATCCTAGAATCCAGACAACCCGACACTTGCGAAAGGCAAGACAGAAATCTAGAAATGGAAGGAGTACTCTTACCCTATTCTCTTCTACTCGGTCCAAGATAGGGAGAGAAGATTAGAGAGGGGTAGTATCGAAAACACTCGCCACCCTAGTAGGAGGCCGTCTCAGAGGGTACAAAAGGGTGCCAAAAGATGGGCAATGAACCCCTCAGGTTAGAAAAAGAAAAATGATCAACCTGTCTGAATGAGTACCCAGAATGATAGTCAAGGCAAAAGGCACTAAAAGATGGGCAATGTCCCCACGGGTCAAAAACCTGTCCAAATATGTGCCACATAGAAAAGAGCAAAAAAAGAAAGAAAAACCCAAAGAGGCCGAACCCCAATGGGTAATTTGAGTGAGAGTAGAGAAATCCCTCTCAACATTTTCAAACCCTATCAAGGACTTCATCTGTACTCTTCCTCCTTAAACTCCTAGGGAAGGGTAAACCGACCAAAACCAGGTGGAATCCAAGCCGATCAAAGGAAGAAGGTCAGAAGGATTCTAGGTAGGGAACTTTATTTTTGCACGTGGCATCTACCACTTGAGGCTTGACAAACCCCAAAGACCGATGAATTATCTCAAATACCAGCATTTTCTCCAAAAAAATGCATATTTCAAAAAACCAAAAATATGCATATTTCAAAAACAAAAAAAAATGCATATTTCAAAAAACCAAAAAAATGCATATTTCAAAAACAAAAAAAAATGCATATTTCGAAAACCAAAAAAAATGCATATTTCAAATACCCAAAAAAAATGCATATTTCAAAAACCCAAAAAAAATGCATATTTCAAAAACCCAAAAAATTGAATATTTCAAAAACTCAAAAAAAATGAATATTTCAAAAATAAAAAATATATATACATATTTCAAAAATCCAAAAAAATTGAGTACTTTTGAAAATCCAAATGATTGTTTTCAAGAAAATCCAAAAAAAAAAATTTTTTTTTTAGTCATGATCATTGCCTTAGTTGCATCCATGCTTATTTGATTGTCATGCATATTTCCATTTCTGCATTGCATATCCTTCTACTTTAATTACCTTGTTAAGAAGGCTCTCCCCCTTGACCTAAGTCAAAGTTGACCATAATGGGCAAAGGAATGAGTCCTGATGAAGATCTAATCTCCTTTTGTTAAGTGTTTCAGGCATTCCAATACAGGAGAGGAGAGGATTCACACCACGGCAGGTAAGTTCTCTTAACCCTTACCGCTATTTCATTTAAGTCATTTGTTTTATTCCACCTTGTTAAGAAGGCTCCTCCCTTTGACTCAAAATCAAGGCAAATGATATATAGGCAAAGGGATGAGTAATGATGAAAATTTAATCATCTTCATTAAGTATTTTCAGGAGTTGAAGAAGCAAAAGGAGAAGGGCGATCAGGTAGAATTTTTCTTCTGAAAAAAAAAATTGGCCTTAGGGCGCATGTGCCCTCATCTGGGGGCACATGGCCAGGTGCCCCACCCTAGGGCACATGGCCAGGTGCCCCCGATCCGGGGCACATGGACAAAAAATTCGAAAAATTCAGAAAAATCTCAAAAATTCAGAAATTGTCTATAATGTTAAAAGTGACATTTTTTCTAAAGGAACCATCATTAGAAACTTTGTTTTGACATCCAAATGATGGTTCAAATAGTAAAATCTTCAATTGATCATTTCATGAACAATCTGATTCATATGACAATTCTGTCTGTTGGGTACTAACCAGAAATGTGCAGGCAATCTTTTAAGTCCTAACAGGTGAATTAGCGAGATCAGTGTTCCCCAAGAAAACGTCATGCCAACCTTGCGGCGAAAAGAAAGGAAGCACCACCTAGCTGAACATTCTCATGGTGTTGTTGTATTCCGTCAGAAGACAAGACAAAGATTGGATCAGAGATGCTGATGAATCAGGCGGTCGATGCAGCTTACCTGAAGATTTCATCCACATTCTCATCAATCTCACATTACATCATCACCATCACTTCATTTTTGCACTTCACATCACTCTTACTATCTGTCACCTAGTTATGTTAGGTCCATTTTATATATATATTATATGCATTAATGTTGAAGACCTTGAGAGTGAAGATGACTGGGCCCGAGGTCCCCTTCAACAAAATCTATGACGGCTTGGTCATTTCTACACACTCACGGATAAGCCAAAATTGAACATTGGAGGGACGATGGTTCCTAATCGGGTGTCTTGACCTCCAATAGACAATCTATATCTTCAACTACTTTCTACATGATTTTCTATGTGTTCACAGCCATCTCCTTTTCTTTCTTCATCATTACCAATTCTATTTCATTATGTTTTCTCTTTCTTTTATTTCATCATGTTTTATTCTTTCTTTTATCCCTTCATGTTTTATTCCTTTCTCTTTGTTCCACCATGTTTTATTCTATCATTTCTTTTATCCCACCGTGTCTTTAATCCCGCCCCACCGTGGCAATTGTCATGCCATTGTTTCTTCTTTACCATCATTTTATGTTAGTCCCAACATTATCTTTCAATCTCACTATGGCTTAAATATGTCTTGTCATTTTCCGAATACTTGATTTTCTGCTAGAGCATGATTCATGGTTTTCACGATACCCGAGCAATTTTGTTTCGCTTAAATGAGCCCCTTTAGAATTTGAGATTATTCCACTCAGAATTAAACTGAGTATTTTGGTGAAACTTGAATGAACTTGAGATTCCAAATATGATGGATTGGTATTCTTTTCATTTTAATATCAACTTCTCTTTTACAAACTTTAGCCCATCACAGTACAAGAACGCCGCAAAGTTCGGGTTGCTGGCTGCTGATGAACCTACGAATTCGAGGACTCCTCACCACGCTGAGGGTTGGCTACATCCTTTTATCCTTTAACATTTACTTTTTCATCTCTCGTGCCAAGGGCATGTCTTTTACCAGTCAATTATATGAGGTTTTGATAGAACATGAAAGCGATCTAGAATACTCAGCGAGATTCATTTTGCTGGATCGGGTAGATAAGCGTGTCTATATCTACACCTTGATGCCACCTTTTCAGTCCATCACCATTCCATTTCGCTACATTCATCTACGTTCACTTGCATTCCATTACAGTTCACTATGAATCACTCCGCTTCATTACATGCCATTCCCTTACAAAGCCGACATCAAGGCGAGGCAAGCTGTAGACACGCCAAATTTGCCTAATTATGAGCATAAAACTCATGTTTTATAGGGTAACACGCATGATTGATCATATGATGATGCCGGGTGCTTTTAAGTTGATTTGGAGCTTCGCCGAACAAAATCGGATGTTTTCCGATGTTTTCCGCAAAAAGCCGTAATTTCCGAGCGAAAGCTGCACGTAAATCGTGTGAACATAGAAATTGGCTGAATGACCAATGCCTACTGATCATGCATTGAAGGTTATGGTCATTTTCACACTCCGGACAAGTTTTGTTGCATTCCGTGCCTTTCCGGTTTGCCGTCGGAGTCATTTTGACCTGTATCGGATCTTCTGTTCACTGCCCTAACTTCCGGACAAAATTATGAAGTTTCAGAGGGTTTCATGGCTGATCCTATGCTATAGAAAGCTTCTTCGGCCTGTTATCTTTCCAACGCAACAAACGGCGTCGAATTCCGAGTTCGGGAGTGTTCGCAATGGCTTCCAGAAGAAAGACGCGCGAAACCAGTCCCATACGCCCGGGTTCCTGGTCACATGCGCCCGGGACCCAGGGCACATGGCCATGCGCCCTACCAGTGAGGCACGTGGCCTTGTGCCCTCACTTGAGGGCACATGCGCCCCACTTTTGAGGCACGAGGGACCCAGTTTTTTACCGGGACTCTATCACTAACCGTCGATCGGATAAGACATGTTTTCTCGGGATTTGTGCCCATGCGCTCTCATTGGGGGGCACATGCGCCCCTCAGTGGGGCGCATGCGCCCAGGACCAGGGCGCATGCGCCCAAGGGTGGGGCACAAGGCCCCCTATTTTTTAGTATAGATCGCGCCTTCTGTTCAACTATAAATTAAATCCAATTTCGGTCGTTCCAGAGGCATGAGCACGACTCCCCAGGCATCTCAAGACGTCCAACCGCCCTCCTGCATTGATTTTGTGATTTTTAGAGAGATAATTTCGAGATTTAGAGAGGGAAAAATCTGTTCAAGAGAGAGGAAGGCTATTCTACAGGTGATCTGCCAAGTCTCTCTTCCTCGGCCTCTGCAGCAGTGTGTGGACGTCTGCTGCCAGTGCTCTCTTCATCAAAGTTCTTCCTCTCCAAGTCTTATTCAGTTTTCAATCTACGGCACTTGATTCTGAGGTCGGAGCTGGTTGTGACTAGCGCAGAAGCAAAGTCGCGCCTGGCAGATCCTGGACTGCTGCTCGGCTTTTTCGACAACACAGATTTGGCTATATCTTCCTCTATTCAACTTAGAATCTTTCATTTCTTTTTCCTACCTCTTTGTTTAGTGATTATACATCATCCTATCATTTTTTTACATTTTTTGCATTACTTTTACTCTGTTAATCCGAAAATAAAAAAAAGGGTTACAGATAACCCGAATCCGGTCAGTTTCTAGTCAATTGTGTGTTTTTATGTTATTCTCTTTACATATACTCCACTTTGTCTAGTTCTAATAGTCTCTTTCACTTGTTTTTTTGTCTAGTTGCACAGAATATCAAGCACCCACCGCGTTGAGGGCTCTTCTTCATCGGCCGGCCGAAAAAGGAGAAGCTTTAACCCACACTCTTCACGCTAAGGTACACACGGTCATCTTCTGTTGGGTGTATGGTCAAGAAAAGCCATAGCCTATCAAGGGCGGAAGGTCAGAAGATCTCGGACAAAGCACTTTCTTACACGTGATGCATACTCTTAACCCTTAGGTAACAATGAAAGGCACCTACGGCAAGCAGGGCAAAGGATGAGATGATCGTGTCCCTCACACCAAACAAAAAATCAAATACTTCAAAAAGTACCAAACAAAATTATTAAATCAAAAATCTTAAAAAGAGAATATTCAAAACACCAAAAAAATCGTAAAAGTTCCAAAACACCAAAAAACATTGTAAAACCATCAAAACCCAAAACAAATCTGAAATCTTGAAACACCTAAAAATTTGCTTCCTAAATTGACTAGTTGCCTTTGCATTCATATTTAATTTCAGTCTTGCATGTTTCCTTTTGTGCATACTTATATTTTTCTGTTATTCTACCTTGATAAGGCCCATGTAGTGACAAAAGATTAAGGCAGTTTCGCCCTTTTCTTGCAAGGGACTAAGCCTAAATAAAGTTCTAATCGCCTTTTGAGTAAACGCAGGGAGTCAGGAAAAGAAGCCAACAACTATCACTATGAAAAGAAAGGTACATCAAAGATAGAAGGGGCTGGCACATCACAAATCGCCGCCTCCCTCTGCTGGGGCCTGATCACCCGGAGGTGGCATGGCAAGTCTCTCCTCACCTCTCCTCCTATGACTACTAGTCTGAGAGGAACCCGAGTGTAGGGGTGCAAACGAGTCGAGCCGAGACGAGTAGTATGGTGTTCAAGCTCGGCTCGTTTATTTTACACGAGTTCGAGTTCGAGCTCGAGTTTTAGCGAGTATGAGAAACTCTTGTTCAAGCTTGGTTCGTTTATTAATCGAGCCGAGTCGTGCTCGAACTCGAGTAGTAGTTAGACTAAAATTCAATTCATATTCAAACTTAAGTTATATACAAACTCCTTTATAAATACAAAATCAATGAAAAGCCATTTGTGAAACTTTAGATTTAACTCATTTATGAAACTCAATCTAAGTTTAAACTTAAGTTTTGAATTATTTAATATATTTAAGTGAAAATATATAAATATTAATACTTAAAATTTAATTTTTAAAAATAAATATATAATATAATATTTAATCGAGCTGCTCGCGAGCTTATTGAGCCAAGCAGGAGTCTGTTCATGCTCGGCTCGTTTAATGAGTCGAGCTTTATTTTTTGTTCAAGCTTGTTCATTTAACATAATAAACGAGCCGAGTCGAGTTTTTATCGAGTCGAGCTTCGAGCTACTTGTCGAGTGTATTGGTTCGTTTGCACCCCTACCCGAGTGGGTAGGTCCCCTCAGCATGGTCCCACGGGAGTCAGAGCGGTGGGAGTGGCTCTGAGATCGAGACTGCAACGCCTGCATCATCAACTGACGATGCTCTGCCTCCACCCGATTGAGCTCTCTGGAGTGCTCAAGGCGAAGATGGAGGATCTTCTCGGACTCTGGTCATGACAGCTCGACCACGCGAGCCTCTAGTCGCCCGACCTACAAAATGACAAAAAGATGCATCAGCTACAGGAAAAGCAGTTTAAAGAAAAGAAACAAACTTGTACCTCCTGTGTCAGCTCCTCTATCCTCTGAGCAGTCTGTAGAAACCAAAAGAAGCGTCAGTCCGTGAATTCCCAGCTTAAAATCTTAATAAAGACATCGCACCTCGGAAGAAGAAGAACCAGGATCCGGAATGCCTACGAGGGGCTCGAGCCCGAGCTCCCTCTGTAGCTCCATCACCTACCGGAATAATGTCAGGAATGGAAGAAAGTGATGACGAACAAAGTAGAAAGATATGTACCTTGTCCTGGAGACCCAAGGGATCACTAGTAGAAGGCGGAGCACCCCCTGCAGAGAGGTCGGAGATCCTCGCCCAAAGATCATTGTTCTACAAAAGAGAGAGTGTTAGAACCAAGCAAAGTAAAACAGAAGGAAATCACGGAAATTCACCTCGGTAGTAAGAGCCTGCACCCGTTCCTTCAGCTGGGCAATCTGCAAGAAAAGAAAAGAAGGTTAGCAAGGCAAATAAAGGAAGAAGACAGCATAAGAAAGAAACAGTAATCACCTCAAGGAGAAAACCCGTCTCTGAAGAACTGCTTCCGGGTCGGTAGGTATGAAGGAAGGAGGATCGACTGGCAGATGGTGAGAAGGGAGCTCAGGACCCATGAGCTGGCCGAAGTCAAATGGCTCGAAGGGGGCCTCTGGAGGCTCATCGAAGACCGTTGGCTCAGGGGCAGCTGGGTGGGAACCCAACTCCAGCTTGGCCACGCGCTCGCGGAGCCGTGAGATCTGAAAAAGGCAAGGGGAATAGTCAACAACATTCATCCAAGGTATTAAAGAAAAGGCAAAGAACGTTACCTCATCGTCACGCCCACACAGCTGTCGGCGCGCACCTCGATAATGACGTCGCTGAAAGAAAGAAAAGAAGGATCAGTTGACAGGCAATGGAAAGGTGCAAAGCAAAGAAAATACCTGTCACTCCAGCTCAGCCTCCAAAGATATTGTCCCTGCCCTCAAGCGAGACAGCTCCTCCTGAATACTCTGAAAATAGCATACAGTTAGACATCAAGAAAAGGAAAAACAGTAATGAAAACAACAAGTGCATACCTCTCCACCCTCAGTAAAAAGGTGGGCAAACGTCGCCATGTAGCGACGCAGATAATCACCACTGTCCGATGCGCTGGAAGTCACTGGGTTGCCACCCCTCTTCCAGATCCGGACAGCGAACTGGCCCTCCTTCTTCCAGTCGATCTCCTAGATCAGGCCGCAGGTAGAACGACCTAGGCGTGGGTAAGGGGGGAGGTCTACCCACTCCTGGTGAAGCCCCAATGAGCGCATCATGAGACGCACCCATAGTGGCTCCATCTCGTTCAGGCAGATCAGAAAGGTGTCACGGCCAAAGACCGGACGACCCTCCGATACCCACGGCTGCCGATCCAGATGAAGGTCTGAATATGGGCACCAAACCACCTGAAAAAGCAAGGCAAGACAGTGAATAAGAAGAATCGAGAGACTGAAAAGAAAAATAGCAGAATACCTCGTGGTGGGGGAAGCAGAGCAGCTGCCTCCTCAGGTTTTCCACCTGGTAAGGGTGGGAAGAAGCAGATCAAGTGGCAACCCAGCTGCTGATGAGCGGGTACTCGGGGTCAGCCTTCAGCAAGGCATGACCCAAGGGGATGTAGTAGTAACTCCATACCTGTCAATGAAAACTCAATTAGTCACCAAAAGACAAGGCAGAATTAATGATGAACAAAAGAACAAGGCATACCTGAAGGAATAGAGTAAAGCCAGCTACTAAAACCGGACCGCTCTCCATCGCCAGAGAAGAAAACAGATGGGCCAACATAGCAGCACCCCATGCATACTCACCAACCTTCGACAGGTCGGCAAGAAAGGGGAGGAACCGCAAGTGCACCCTGTCCGTCTTCGGGGCCAGCAGAAGACGGGTGAGGAAGAAAAGGAGGAACCGGCAGAGATCCTGGTCAGCCTGGACGGTGTCCTCCTCACCAACCAAGTAGCGCTCGACGCATTTCGTCAACGCGTCGAGTACATCCGCCACCAGGTCATCCTTCCCCACACTGGCATTGCCCAGACCGAGCAAGTTCTCGACGTCTGTGCACTTCATAACGCGCAGTCCGTCGGGGCAGTGTGGGATCGGATGACCCAGAAAATCCCGGACCATAGCCGAGTAATCGCGGTAGGTCTTGCCAGTGACGGCACGACCATGGACGTGAAGACCCGTAATCTGGGAAACGTCCTCCAAAGTGGGAACCATATGCCCCTAGGGAAAGAGGAAGGAATGGGTAGTGGAATCCCATCTCTCCCTCAAAGCCTGGATCAGGGGGAGGTCTTCCCAGAAGGTAGAGCAGTGGAGCAATGGGCCGAAACCCATTGCATCTAGTCGAACCTTCTGGAAATCCTTCGACCCCTTGTAGGCATGGAAGACCATTTCCCAGGATATCCGGGACTTGATCTTCCCCTGCACAAACAAACAATCATGTTAGAAACAATCATCATGAATAATTCAAAGGGGGAAGTCAATATCCGGTTACCGAGACGGTCGGCGGAGGATGGAGGGAAGGTAGCTCCGATGGGCCAGGATCGGCCGAACTAGAAGCCCCGGCGGAGGAGGAAGCGCCGGCAGAAGAAGAGGCTCTGGCAGCACTAGAGGCACCGCCACGCTCGACACGGGACCAGAGGCATTATTTCAAAGAGTTAGGACGGGCCAGAAACAGCAAAACACGGAAGACGGGGGCCTGGTGACCAGGTGCCCCATTTATGAGGCGCCTGGACTAGGCGCCCCCTTGATAGGGCGCCTGGGGCGCCAGGCAGAGCCTAGCGCCCCATCAAGGGGGCGCTAGGGGGTTGTCCCCCCTTCTCTCTTCCCGTTCCGATCCGGAACGACTCCGGATCGGTTCGGTCCCTTCTGCAAAAACGAAGATAACGAAATAAACTACAAGTTTGCAGTTCGAAGAGACTTACTATGGTATCCGCACAGCGCACTGCACACCCCGAGAAGGTCCCGCTCAGGGTCAAAATTTTCAAAAATTTTAGAACGTGTTTGTGAGCCACATTCTTCATGAAAAACACAAATTTATCAGCAAAACATTGATATCTAATTCCTTTTTGCATATTTTTTGCTGGTTGCTAACACTGACAGGACACAGACACGATTGAAAAGGAACTACATCAAGCAAGCCCTAGACCTACACTGATCAAGATATGACTGGACACAATCAAAAGCAGATACAAGTCATCCACCGTGCAGCTTCCTCAGCTTCGCCACGTATCGGCTCTTCCAGACCTCGTCTTCGTCCATGTAGGCACTCGGCGAGAAACTCTTGCAGATTCCCCAGATAGCAAGAATGCTTTGGCATTCTTCATCGTCAGCCGCCGTGCCCATCTGACGATCCTTGATAGACGGAATATAAGAGAGACGAGGAACCTTGAGCCGTGGTTTGCCCAACTAAAGAAGACACCGATGTGAGTTGTAGATGATAAATAAGGTGTCGGTGATCAACCGAAGATCCACCACATGAGTGGTAGAGGCACGGACATTCTGGCCCATGACAGCATCGGTAGGACAGACAAATTCGCCACTGCTCATAGCCAAAAAGTACAAACGCCAGTCAGCGCGGGTCTTCACCGAAGGACACTTGTTCATCACTTTGTATTCCATGCAAAGACGGCTGGTAAGAGGCTGGAGGGGGCTCCGAGCAAAAAGCCGGGAAGCCGTGGCCGGTCCGAAGCACACGTCAAACTTAAAGTGCCAGTCAGCCCAGCACATAAACAGAAAGATACTGCCAAACATAGGCCTGCCGACGCTAGCAGAGGTCATGCCATCATAGAGATAGCCCAACACCGAGTGGGCTATGCACTCATTGGACCAAATACCCTGGATACAAGGAAGGCAGGTAGGATTGAGCCACCCGTCCTCACACGGGTAAAGGAGCACCAAGGCAAGGCAAGCAGCAACACCTTTGGCACCGGGCAGCAGTAGGTCCTCATTGTCACCGGTGCCTTGAATCACGCCAATGGACCAATCCGCCAGTGCCTCGGTGTAAATACACCCACCCACCATAATGGACCGAGCCTCTCCGGTGGTCATAAAGCCACGAAGGAAATCCAAACCGGTGACCGGCCCAGCAGGAATAAACATGGACTGGCCATACCCAGGCATGGCACGAAGCCCCAGGAATAGCTCCACCTCTTCTAAGAGGATGGTACACTCAAAGGAGTCAAAAACAAAAGTGTGAGTATTAGGGTGCCACATCTCGAGAAGTGCACCCGCCAGAGAAAAGTCCCAGAAATATTTTAAGTGGACTAGGATGCCGGAGAAGCCCCATCCGCTCAGAATAGTCTGCACATGGATGTTGATGGCGGCCATCAGACGAGCTATCCACAGCACCTGGCCGTAACGGCAAGCGCCGGGGAAATTTGGAAGGTCCTGCAGAATAATCACGCGATCAGAAAAGAAGGTTTCGGAACAAAACAAAAAGGGGTGCCTAATAAAGCCACTACCACTCCCATGGACACTCGGTTCCGAATATGGCACGGGACTTCAGAAAAACTTTTCATCTCGTTTGAACCGGTCGGACGAGAGGAGGATGCCATCGGAGCGAAGGAAGAAGAAGAACACTGTAGCTGGTGTGGGGGAGAAGAAGGGGATGTCCCCCCTTCTTATAGAGCTCAAAAGACTGCCTCGGGAAGGAGCGAGCTTAAAGACCGCGCAGGTGCCCCACTTATAAGGTGCCTGGCGCCCTATAAATAGGGCACCAGGCGCCCTATAAACAGGGCGCCTGGCGCCCTATAACCATGGCGCCTGGCGCCCTGTCCTGGATCCTTGTGTGGGCCGTGGATGAGCCACGCCCACGTGGGTTATCATATACATCTTGCATATATATCGTTGAAGACCTCAGGTCTGAAAGGACTAAGTCAGAGAACCCCTTCAATAAAATCGATGAAGGACTCAGTCACCTTTTAGGCCCGCGGATAAGCCAAAGTCAGATAAACGGGGACGACAATGTCTTCACGGATGTCCTGACCCGTTGCGTTTGACCTATATCTTCAACTATTTTATTATATTTATTTGTATTTCTTTAAACCCAGCATGCATCATGCATCATCTCATGCATCATCATACTCATACCGACCTTTCCGTTACGGTCTTTCTATGGCTTTCTAAGGAGAATTTGGTCTGCCCGGAAGACCCGGTTTCAACCATGTTTCAATGATTTCATCAAAACAAGAAGTTATTTCATTCAAACCACACCGGTATTCCTGAGCAAAACTCGATGAATTTGAAGAACCCAACCTTGGTTGATTACTGGTTTCATCTTTACTTTTTCACAACTTACCTTCCACCGAGCCCAGCACACCATGCAATTCGCGTCCTGGCCGGTAACAGTTCTCCCCCATGTGGGATTTTAGTTATTTACTTTCAGTACTGTTCTTCTCTTTAACTAATCAACCAGAGGGAAGGTTTCGATAAGACAAAGGGTAATCTCGAAATTTGGTAAAGTTTTATTCCACTCAACAAGGCCAATGAGGGCGTGTCCAAATATACACCTTAGCGTCACCTTTTCAGTACATTACCACTTCATTCCGCTACGCCACATTATGCTTCGCTACATTCGCCTACGCCTCATTCGTGTCATTCCCCTACAAAGTCGACGCCAAGGCGAGGCAAGCTGTAGACACGCAATTTTGGCCCAGTTGGAGAGTTTAAATTCTTGTTTTCATGAAGAATACTTAAATCGGATCGTGTTTTCCGGATGGATCAAGTTTCTGGCACGTTCCGAAGGGGATCAATAGAGCAATCAGCCAAGCCAAACACCCCGTATATAGGGTACTTGGCGCCCTGTTTATAGGGCACCTGGCGCCCTATAAACAGGGCACCTAGCGCCCTGTATATAGGGCACCAGGCGCCCTGTATATAGGGCTCCTGGAACCATATCAAATCGATTCGACCGGCTGATTTGACCCCCCGCAGTGACTCGTCTTGTCGTCCTGACAGACCTCATGATGCTGGGGCCCCATATACAGGGCGCCATGCCGCGTGGCACTATTTTTCGAAAATTGCCAAAGTGCCCTCTTTTAAGCTATAAATGGACCTCCATTTGGTGCTTGGAGGAGGTTCCAACTTCGTGCCACCCTAGAGCTCAGCCAACACCACGTTCCTAAGCCATTTTCAACCCCCATAAGCCTCCAAACCGATCCAAAATCGTCCACCAAAAACCCAAAAACCTTCTGTTTCTGTCACCCAGAAACATGTTTTTTCTCCAACTTTTTGAGCTTCTACCCGTCGCTCCTCTTTTATCCAGCATCCAAACCACCTTCCATTGGCTTCGTTTGCATATTGTCTACAAGGAGGAGCCCCTACTTCATCCCGGAAGCCGGCCAACACTCTGGAGCGGCGTTGCGAAGAGGGGAAGAAAATCTGTTCGGGCCAGACTTAGTGCCCCGTATACAGGGCGCTTTGACCTCGGTCAACGTGCCCCATAAAGGGGGCACCTGCTCCTAGTGCCCTATATATAGGGCACCAGGAGGGGCAGAAGCTCGTTTTGTCATTTTTCGGAGTCCGATCGCCCATTTGATCGAGTTTTTGTCTTCCTTTTTCGTCTTAACACTATTCATCATGTTATTTGGCATGTCTTAGATTATTTTGCATCTCATATATGTTTAAAAACCTACCAAAAAGGGGTTGGGATTTCGTCTCGATCCGGTTAGTTCATCCCCTTTTGCATGATTCAGAGTCGTTCTCAAGCATGATGCTATACTTGCGCCAGAGCTAATGATTTTCATTTGTCTTTCTTCATGTTTTGTGCAGGACATTCTTAGGTAGATCTACCGGAGTGAAGCTTCAATCCGATCGTAGATAAAAGAACTCCCTAAAGCTCTCCCTTCTCAGCCGGCCGAGAAAGGAGAAGTTAGAACCTAACAATCTCCCCCTGTTTACATCCCCAAGGTACGACGGTCAAACTCTCTCTTCTTCTAGTTCATTTGCTTAATACTTAATCACACTTTGGAGCCTTCGGCTCCTGGCGACCACACACTTCACCTTACACCACACACGCTCGTTCTCCTCTTATTCTCTCTCCCTCGCCGACGCGCACGCGCGAGCTGAGCCGGCTCATCCGGGTGCCTACAGCGACTGCTTCCAAAGCTTACAAATTGGGTTGTCCCATAATAGCTTTGTATGTTGGATCCATCTCAAGTATGTGAAAGTCAACAATGACTGTTTGGCGTCCAAGCTTCACATCTAATGTAACCATGCCATTGGCAGGCTTTTTGAGTTATTGTATGCGGTCACTATTATTTGAGATGGCCGGACATCCTCTTCAGAAATTTCACAAAGGCAGAACATTAATGGAGGCTTCGGTATCGATCAAACATGACTTAATGCCAACTCCATTGATGTGGACTGTGATGCATAAGGCACATTTCTTTATTTTTGGGTTGGCTAACTCTTCCTTTGTGAATGTAAGTGCCTGGTACTCACTTATTGGGACCAAGACTAATGAGATTTTTTCTAGAGGAAGGCTCTCATTCACCATTACTTACTGTAAGTACTGTTGGAGAACCTTTTGATGGACTTTGGAACTTTTGATCAACTCTAAGATAAAGATCTGTACTGGGGTTTTATCAACATGCTTCAACAAGTCATAGGATGTCCCAGGCAACGGCTCTTCAATGTGTTCTACTTCTGCTTCTAGTATCAACCCTGGTTGACCGGCCTGGGGAAAGACCCTTTGAAACATGTGCCCACTCCTGAGTATCGTGGCAAGTTGAGGAGCCATAGTTGGGGTGGCAGTGGTGGGTGATGGGTTAGGTTGAATGATGGGAGCCCTTGGGATGGGTGTAATGATGGTGATTTGAGATGTGGTAGAGTAGGTAGGTATGGTTGCATGGGGCGGGATTGGTCCTGGTGGTGGTGATGTTTGTGGTGGATCAACCGGGCAGATTAGGGTCCATCCTGATTGGAGTCAAATGGCTGGTGGCGTTATGATAGGTTGTGATGGTGCATGGATGATGGGTTGTTTGTTTCATATGATGAGATTAGGTGACATAGTTGTTCGGGATATAGAGTGGTTTGCTAATTCTGGCCCCGATCATGATACTCCTCTGAAGAGATCAAGATGGGATTAACGTGTTGATTCCTAGGTGTGGGTGCATGTGGAGGTAAAGAATTTTAGATGATCCCCTGGCCGGGGTTTTATTGTTGCTGCTGTAGAGCTAGTGCGTGCTATCGTTGAGGTTGATTTTTCACTATTCTGATGTTTTCCCCCATCTTGTCCCAATCATTACTGCCTTGCTCATTAAGCTCGTGAATGTAGTCTTTGAATTGAAAATAATTTTCCACGGTGTGCCCAGGATATATTTGAAAGAGACAGTATCACTCTATTTTGGCATTTTGTGGCCACTCTAACTTCTCCCTTGGCAATGCAATTTGCCCTGCCACCATGAGTGCATTAAAGATATCAATGAGAGAGTATGGCAAAGGTGGGTAATGGTTCCTCTTGGGTCCTACCTTCCAAAGTTCGTAGGCTCTGGGAGTTTGTGCTTAGTTGTAGTTGGCCAGTTGTTGCCATTGTGGTTGTGGAACTGGGACTTGTGGTCACTAAGAGATTGGAGCTTGTTGTTGATGGGGCTGGAATTGAGGTTGAGGCTGAGGTTAAGGTTGGCATGGGTTTCCAAATGGTTTATTTTGTTAAGGGTTCCTGAACTGGTGTTGATAATTTCTAGGTGGGTTCTCTACAACATTAAGGTTTTCATTTGTCACTACACCCTCAGTCACTGGGCTGGTTGTGGTCAAAGTGGTTTTTTTGACAGCTCGGGGTCTGTGATCAAACATGTTCATGATAGGTGAGTCCCTAAGTTGTGTTTGAATGTGATGTGCCCTCTCATAGAGCTCACTTATCGTGGTAGGGTGATGCAAAGCTGACATGTTCTTTAAAGCTGAAGTGGCATTGGTGATAATCATCTTTACTTGTTCTAATTTTGAAATAGAATTTATAAGTTTTTCTGCCATTAATCTCCATCTATCAACATATTTGATAAAATTCTCATCATTTCTCAACCTTTCAGCAATGAGGCCGGTGATGGAATACGTGGGTTTGACCCTATCTTGATATCTCTGCAAGAATTTAGCTTTAATAGTTTCAAAGTTACTCACCTTCAAAGAGTCAAGCAAGGATAGAGCCACTCAATAGCTGAACCCTCTAATGATCTTCTGAAAATAAAAGCAAGGGTCCTTGGGTCATTTTGCCACATTACCAACTCATAAAAAAACTCCTTGATATGAATGAAGGGATTACCAGTCCCGTTGTAGCGGTGGTATACCGGCATCTCCGAGGGAGGTAGATGAAAAGTAGGGAGGTAGGAAAGAGAAATTTCGGGGACTGCCTTGGTGTCGATCAAATGTCTAAGCTCTCTATACTGCTCATCCATCCGATTGATTTTGTTAATCATAGGCTGATCGACAAAAGGTTCCCGAAGAGAAGGAGTGGGTGATTGGTGCACTAGAACTTGAATTGGATGGGCCTAAGCGGCCGGATAAGAAGGGTACATCGGGGGATGCACCAAAGGGTGAGTAGGGTTGAGATGATTAGAAAAATAAACTGATGGCCTAGAAGGAACAACAGTATTTAGATCAGCATGATGTAGATTAGCCGCCGAATGAGGAAAAATTGGGGCCACAAGCACGGTATGAGAATAGCCATGAGTGGGCATATTAGGTTGACATGCCACTGACCGAGGGGTAGAGATGTGAAGGCCACCTTCGAGAGAGACGTGGTCGGTAGGCGACTTGCCCTTGAGAATGGCTTCGATAGCTTGAAGTTGGGTAGGGTTAGCTTGAGAAAATGCCTTCCAATGTGAATTTAGATTGGGTTGAGGAGAAATTTGACTAGGTTCATGAAAGATTTTGGGTTCATTGATGGCACATACGACATCAGGGTAGAGATAAGATTGGTCATACTCCAACTATAGTTGCTCGTATCTTTCATCCACCATTCTAATAAGTCGTCCTAACCTTAAATTCATAAACACAAAGAGAAGATGGCAAGTAAAGCACATGATTTTTTTTTCAATATTTTTGTTTTAGTTTCAAATTGTAGTTGGACAAACAAGTTAAGAAAATTAACCTCAAGCAAATTTTTGTTTTGGTTTTTTTAGGTGATTTTGAAGCTTTTTTTAATTTTTATTTTTTGTTTGCAAATAGGTAATAGCAAAAACTTGGAATGATTAACGCAATTTTTTTTGTTTCAACCTCAAATTAATGGCTTGTTAAGAGAAATATTGTCTACTCAAATAAATTGGTAGAACCCTATGCTTTCATAATGCTGAGCAACCTAATGTTGCCACTCTTTTCACAATGATAGGTAATAGGTACTCCAGATTTTGGGGTAAAAATGTATAACCAACCCGATCAATGAAGAGAGAATCCTTCACGTCTAGGGGCTTATGGAGGCCTTAATGGAAGCTACTCAGTTCTTCCGAGAGGGAATCCACAGAGGAGGAGTTGGCAACCACCAAAAGGGGTGTTTGGATGTGTAGAGTTTTGGGTGGATAGAGCCCCCCTTCTTGGATGACATAAATCCAATGAAATCTAAATGCAAGTGAAATGTCAAGGAATAAGAAGCAAGCCAGAAGAAAATAAAAGCATACAATGATCAACGAGATGTTGTAGAAAGCAAGTAAACAAGACAATGAAATGAAATAAAACTAAAGTGAAAGAAAGCACTAATTTTAACTAAGCATGCTTTGAAAATTTGCTAAATAAAAACTAGACTTATAAAATTTATACAAGTATACTAAACAAGAAAGGAAAGAAGATGATCTCTAAGATGCTAAGGTGAAATAAGTTGATAAAAAAGCTAGAAATCAGATTGTTATGCTTTTAAAAGGACCAATGGAAAGCAAGTAAATCGGAAGAAATTAGATGATGTTCCAAGAAAATAAACAAGCATGAAAGCAAGCAAATAGAAATGCAAGGAAATGGAAATGACTCAAATGAGAATTAGAGTGAAAATAAACATGTTTTCAAGTGGACATTCTTAGGAAATAAAAGAACTCACTAAAGCAAAGTCGGTCCCATCGTGGTCGCCAAAAGGTGTAAACATCCAACACGGATCTGGATCACCTCTCCATTTGTTTGTGGGAGACCCTACACTTGTAAACTTTCTTTGGAGACTTGATAGATGGGATGTTAGTGTTCATGGTCACCAGGAGCTAAAGACTCTAAAGTATAAGAGTGAAAAAGAAATGGAATAGAGAATAAGGATGACTATCGCACCATGGAAAGTAGGGAGATTGTTAGGTTTTGATTTCTCCTCTCTCGGCCGGCTGAAAGAAGAGAGCTTAGTGAGTCCTTCGTCCTTGATCTGGTTGAAGTTCCACCTTGGCCGGATTTACTTAGAAATGTCCAGAAGAAAGCATAAAAACAAGTAAAAAGATCAATAGTTAAAGAGAAAGTGTAGCATCATGCTAAAATTTGAATTTAAACATGCAAAAGGGAAGGAACTAACCGGATTGAGACTAAATCCCAACTCCTATTTTTGATAGGTTTTTAAAGAGGTATGAAGATGCAAGGTTGTGGCCTAATGCATGCTAGATGTCATGATAATGAAAGCTAGAATGAAAAGGAGGAGTAAAGGATCAACCAGAAAGGTAAACAAACTAAAAAAATGCAAAACGGGGTATGTCCCTACTAGTGCCCCGCTAACGGGGCACTAGCTGCGGGTGCCCTGTTAGTGGGGCTCATTGACTAGGGTCAAAGTGCCCTCTGATGGGGCAATAGGAATTGGTTTCGGTAGACTTTCTTCCCTTCTTTGCGGCACCACCCCAATGTATAGAACGATCTCCATGATAAAAGGGGAAATCCATCAAGTAGCCAATACACAAATAAAACTAATGAGAGAGTGGTTTGGCATTGGATGTAGGGGAAACAGAGTGTATAGGTTCTCAAAGTTGGAGCAAAACTATGTTTCTGGAATTGTCAAAGGGCTTGAGTGGGTGTGGTCAAACTTTGGGAATGTAGTTGTGGATAAGAGGGAGTGAGGGATGGACTTGGAAGCTCCTAAACCTTAAGATGGGAGTCTTTCTACAATTCAAAAGATGGTAACTTTATTCTGCTAGACTTTCCCTTCAAGAAGCAACTATGGTCTTTTTTGTTTTAGAAGAAGGTTTTGGGATGGTTTGAGAGCTTGGAGAGGGGTTGTAAGGCCTTAGGAGTGTTGTGGTGGATGAGAGGGTGTGGGGGACGCCCTTGGTGTATCCTAAATTCTCGAAATGGGGGTCCTTTTAAGCCAAAAAGAGGGAACTATATCTGTAGAACTGTCCCATCAATCTGTCCAATCAGTCAGACCAGGTGTAGGTGACTCACTAGTGGGGCACCTAGCACCCTATTAACAGGGCACCCAATGCCCTGTTTGTAGGGCACTTTGACCATTGCCCCGTTAAGGGGGCACTAGGCCCAGTTTGGCCGAAATGTGTAGGAAAGTTCCGATTTTTCGAAAAACTTGGTTCCTTTGGAAGAATACTCAAATATACTTCATGAAAACAAGAATTTAAGTTCTCTAACTTGACTAAAATTGCATGTCTACAAGTACTAACTCCAATCTCCAATGACCTAGGTTTCCAACAATCTCACCATGCATGGGTAACTTGGTATACTTTGTGTTTTAGGGAGTGATACAACCAACCCGATTGTGAAGAGTAAACATCCACGTATGAGGAATTACAAAGGCCTTGATCAAAGCCAACCAAGTCAACTAGGAAGAAATATCCTAGAAGAGAGGTTAAAATTCACCAAGAGAGTGTTTTGGATGGGAGGGGTATAAAGGAGAGTGAGCTCTTGCCACGAAAGAAAAAAAGTGTAAAAGAAAGAGGTAGAGAGAAGGAGCACACAATGCAATCAATTAATAATGCAAATAATAAGAAAAACATAAACTTAAATAAACAAGCAATCACACAAGACAAGTAACTAAAAATTAGACAAGCAACTAGAAACTAGAATCTAGACCTTGTGTCTCACGAAAGCCAAAATAGAGGTGGTGAAAAAGTGATAGAAAGAAGTTCAGATTTGATAGCCAAGCAAAAGGGTTGTCCACGCAGGGATTTGATAGCCAAGCAAAAGTGAAGGTAGTTTACGTGGGAACCAGTTTTGAATAGAAAAGGGTGATTCATGCAGGACCGATTTGAATGATTAAAAGAGGGCCACGTGGGGCCAATTTTAAGATGAATAAGGATCTGATATATGTGGGGATAGATCTGAAGGGAACAGGTTTGGTTCACATGGGAACCAGAGTAAAGAAAAAAATTAGTTCACGCGGGAACCGGTTTAAAGTGGAAAAAGGTGGTTCACACAGGAACTGGTTTAAATGGCAATTGGAAATAAAAGAGGGGTCACATGGTGAATGATTTAATAGTGGGATAACCTGAAATAATAAATAAAAATATTATTTTAATGGCTGAAAATAAATTTTGGTTCACGTGGGAACTGGTTTGTAGAAGAGAGTTGGTTCGCGCGGGAATCGATTTTAAATGCAAAGGCAGGGTTCACGTGGGAACTGGCTAAACTAAAATCGCAGAAAATAAATGAAATACTTGTCACTTCAGATCTGATGAAAGAAGATAAAATCATAAAATTTGAGATGGAATAAAATTACGAAAGTTGGAAAGAAAGAAAGGCTCAAGCGAGAACTGGTCTAGAACGAGAACTAGTTGCAAAGAAACACTAAACACCCACGGTTAAAGACATTGTTTGTCCCACCGTGGTCACCACAAAGCTATTGACTCTATGAACATGATTTTTTCATGATCTGTATCACCACCTCAAGAGAGGATGAAAAAGATAGAAAAGGAAATACGTAAAACTCTCACCTCAGTCCCACACTAACATTGATCCCCGAACTTTTATCTCTCTGCATTTCTCGATCACCGAAGAGACGGTTCAGGTCATGTGAGAGGAGAATGAAAAGAAGAAGAACTTAAGGCATGTTGTGGTTGTCAGAAACCGTGGATTCTGCTTTATGCAATGAAAATAAGAAAATGACCGTGTGTGTACCTTAGCGAGAAGAGTGTGGATTAAAGCTTCTCCTTCTTTAGTCGGCCGATGAAGAAGAGTCCTCAACCTGTGGATGCTTGGTATTCTGTGAAACTAGACAATAAAACAAATGAAAAGATTATTATAAGTAAACAAAGTGAAGTATATGTAAAGAAAATAAAATGAAATAGACAATTGAAAGAAAACTGACTAGATTCGGGTTACTTCTAATCCCTCTTTTTTATTTTCGAATTAACAGAATAAAAATAATGTAAAAAATAAAAAATTAATAGATAGATGGAGAGATATGGCCAAATCTGGGTTGTCAAAAAAGTCAAATAGCAATCAGGATCTGCCAAGTGTGACTTTGCTTGAAAGCTTGTCACAACCAGCACCAATCTTGGAATTGTGTGTCTTTAGTTGTAAACAAAAGAAGACTCCGAGAGGAAGAACTTTTATTTTGAAAGTTTTGGCATCAGACGTCCACACGCTTCTGTAGAAGTCAAAGAAGGGTGACCTAGCTGAATACGTGCAAACCAACCTTCCTCTCTACTGAATCGACTTTTCTCTCTCTAAAACCTTGAAAATATCTCTCTAACCATCATAAAAACAATGCAGGAGGAAGATTGTATGTGTTGATAAGCCTAAGGGGTCATGAAAACCTCTCTAGAATGACCAGCCCGATCCACCCTAGAAAGCACGCCTTGGTCCAGGGCGCATGCGCCCCCTTCTAGGGCCGCATCCCATCCGGCCGAAAATTTTGGTCTGATCCAATTGAAAATTTTGATCTGATCTAGTTGGAGGTAGAATCCCGATCAAAAACTGATTCCCATGTGCCCTCGATTGGGGACACATGGTAGTGTGCCCCCGAATGGGGGCACATTGGAATGTGTCCCCGAATGGGGGCGCACTGTACTATTTCTACACACTTGTGTTCCGGAAGCCATTGCAGACACTCATGAAGTCAGAATTCGATGCCATTTGTTGCGTTGAAAAGATAACAGGCTGATGAATCTTTATAAAAATGCATCAGCTATTACACCCTCTAAAACTTCAGAATTTCATTCGGAAGTTTGGATAGTGAACGGAAGATCCAACATTGGTCAAAATGATTCCAGTGGCCAGCCGGAAGGACATGGCATAAAACAAAATATGTTTAAAACATGAATATGACCATAAGCTTCAATGCATGATAATTATGCTTTGGTCAATCAACCAATTTTTGTGTTCACGCGATTTACACATGACTTTCGCTCAAAAATTATGGCTTTGTTCGAAAACTCCGAAAAACATATGATTTCGTTCGACAAAGCTTCAAATCAACAATAAAGGACCCGACATCATTCTTCAAATCAATTACACATGTTACCCTATAAAATATGAGTTTTATGCTTTAAATTAAGCAAATTTGGCATGTCTACAGATGCGAGTGGTTCTAGCTGGGTGTGACAGATCACCATGAGAAGGACAAGGTGACAAGGGTGTGGAAGTCATTATGGCCCAAGAGACTAGTCTCCTTTTTTCATTCTTATTTTTCTTACAAACATTAAAACTCTAAACATGGTCACTAGGAAAAGTTTGTTTAAACCTAAGTAAATCAATGTTAGAGTGATCTAAATTGTGAAGAGTGCTGGCTTCAACATTAAGAACCTACATGTACTGATTGTTTATGAATCATGACTAGTGAAAGAGAGGGTGACCAAGGCTTTAAAGACCACATGGTTTAAGCTGGGGGTCGGGGGAGAGGATATCAATATAGTTAGAATTTGCAATAGAGTTAGAATGAGAACCACTAACAAAATTGAGAGTGAAGGGTGGAGGAATGTTACCAATAGAAGATGTAGGAGGCTTAATATAAGGGGATGAAGAAGAAATGGTTCAGGGTAGGTTACAAGGAGTAATATAAGCTTCATTACGTTCCATATCTGCATTGGCTACATAGCCTCAAAGGGCTAGAAATCATCAAAGAGGAGGAATTTTTCATCGGTTGCTAGGGTTGACATTTGATATTTCTAGAGCATCTATGTGCGATAGAAATGTCTTCCACCACCTACTACATCAAATTGGTGATGGCATCATCATTGGAGCTCGAGACTGTAAGGGCATGCTTAATAGAAATACAAACACTAAGAGTTGTAGCATTAGTGATCATTTCATTTATTAGACTTTACTATAAATAGTTGACCAATGGCCTATAAGATGTAAGTAGAGAGTTGCAGTCAGGAAGATTTGAGTAGACTATATCTTGTTAATGTGATCGATCCATATTCTTCTTTTACACTTTCCACATTATAGAAATATCAATACCAATACTAATGTTGTGTTTGGTAACAATAGTAATTGCATGTATCAGTATTAATTTTAAAACTAATATTGATACATGACACTAATAGGTGTTTGGGTATCACTATTACTTTTAAAAGTAATAGTACAAATTTTGTCAAAAATCAATACAACTCTAGATCTATATTAAAAATGATATTCTCATTGGAAAGCCCACCTCAAAGACTCAAGCCCTAGCTTTATGGCTTCGAGCTCTCGAATGTGACATCTTCTCTCTGTGGTCTTGTAGGAGGCGACATCATAGGGGTGGTCTCTTATGGCTAGTCAATGCCTTGGCAAGGCTGTAGGACACAATTAGCACCAAGGATGCTGTAGAATGCTAGTGTGCAGGCAGAGATGGCAACAATGCTAGTGACATAGGGATAGACAAGGCAATGACTGAGAGAGAGAGAGAGAATGCGAGACACGTAGAGAAGAAGGCAGCGTGCGGAAGTGAGAGAGGAAGATGGTGATGATGTTGTGGAGAGGTGTCCAAGTGGGACTCCAAGGAAACATCCGTGATAGTGCTACATTGAGAAGAAACAAAGAGAAAAGAGAAGATGGCAGTGGACACAAGTGTAACATTTTGAAGAAAAAGGGAAAGTTTTTTTCTGTAACGCCCTGCCCCCTTCCTCGCCGTTACGCTCGCCCCCATCCCGCCCCGCTCATCGATTACGCCCATCTCCCCCTCCTGCCGGTCTCTCGCCGCCATCTCCCCCTCGGTTACGCACCCCCTCCCGATCTCTGTATCTCTCTCGCTCTCTCACCCCTCCACCTTGACGCCGCCGTGCAGCTGCCTTGGCCAAACACCCCCTTGCCCTTCGTTGCCGTCGACCCCCCCTTCTTCTGTCTGTGCCCTCATGAAGCACCGCGTTCGCTACACGCACACGAGGCTGCACACGTTCCACCACCCAATCGTGGCCTCCCTCTACATCGCTGCCCACCATCTCTGCGCCCATGAAACCGCGGCCGCATGCCACTGGCCCACTATCACCCCTCCATCGCCATGCAACCGGATGCCCAGTCGGCCGCACTACGCTGTGCCCTCGCCACGCGCTCGCCGCCGCTGCATCGCCCATCACCGTCGCCCCCCCTCATGCGAGCATCCTCCAGATTTGATGGAAGTCGACACCGCAAGCCCCCTTGTTCTAACAGGGAACACCTGGCCATGGTTCCCCGTCCAACCACTGTCACAGCCACTGCCCAGAGCCACCCCATCGCCATTGATTTCCACCACTAGGCCCTCCCCTGTTTCAGTCGAAACTGTCGCGAGAAGCCCTCTTGCCACCGCCGCTATCACGGACCTTCATCCCCGTCACCATTGCCATTGTGGACATCATCATTGCCACTGTTTACCGCCGTCGGGAGCTGCCGCTGTTGCCGCCTCTGTCACGAGCGCCGCCACGTGAACCCCGCGCGAGAGCTGTCCGAGCCGCTACTTGAGCTGCCAGTTGAGCCCGGACCAGCACACCCCTGAGCCGCCAGTTCAGCCACTGGCCCAGCACCCCGAGTCGCCGGTCGAGCCACCCGGTTCGGCGCCGGTTCTGCAAATTCGAAATTTTTTATGATTTATTAATTCCAAAAATCAAAGAATAGCCCAGAAAAATAGCAGAAGAATCCAAAAAAATTCAAAAAATTCACAGAAGCTTCTAGGTAGGTTTCTCAAGCTTGTCTATGTATTTGAACTCATTTGGATAATAAAATATGCATGATTTAGTTTATGGACCTTAAGTTGACTAGATTTTGACTTCGAACTTATGCTTAATAAAACTCTCAAAATCTTTGAAATTATAAACTTGAAATTAGTATTTTGTATATTGTGGAACATGTTTAGCATGACTATCCTTGGGTATAAGTCTTTTCTATCAGATTTGATCCTATGAAAATTATGAAAGTGATTATATGCTAGTTTGGAACAAGAATTGAAGGTTAATTATGCATATACTTGGAAAACTCATGGGTCATCAAATTATACTTTTTAGAACCTTTTTAGTTCAAATTATGGTGTATTACATCAAAACTTAATTTGTTTAGTTTTTTCCAAGCTTGATTTAAGTTAATGATCTTGTATATGTAATTAAGAATGTCTAGTTCAGCTTGTCATTGGATGCGTGTAGATCATGTAAATTTTAATTAGTGTAACTTCAGGTTATGTGTTATGTCATGCATGATATGAATATGTTCATATGTCAAGTTTGGTTTAAGTTTGATTTAGAATATGTCAACCAAGTCGGGTTACCATATGTCTTGCCTAGTTCGTTATGAATGTTATGTCTTGCATGAAGGGCTATGAGATTTGATGGTTATGTCGTGTAAGAATGGTATGGTCAATTATGTCATGATTGGAAATTATGTTATGAACTCTTGATATGATGTGCTATGAAGGCTTCACCAGCCTATGTTAGTCAATTACCCGAGGGCAACGGGGAACTTAGATGAATCCGACCCTCCCACAGATCTCGGATTACCGTGGTTTTCCCTTAATGTCACCATTGCCTAGGTGCATTTTGGATTAGCTTATTATATGTTACTATTATATATAATAGAGCTGGTGAAAGTATTTTTTACATGTAAAGCAAGACGGCCAATTCCTTGCTATTTGGCTGTGTTTTGGAAAGAACATGGAATTATGTTACTTGTGTGTCATGTATAGATGTTAAATCATGTCATGTTAGAAAAATCAGATTTGTCTCATTTTAGTTTGGTCACGTTAAGTCTTGAGGTCTTATAGATGATATTTGTCTAGTTTGTATGGTCTTGTGTGCACTGGTTTAGAAGTATATAGCATTGGCATAATCTTTTCCTTAATGTTAATTCATGGTTTGGATATGGGTTGTGAGATTAATATAGAAGACATTCTAGACATTTGTATTATATCTCAATTTAGATATATTGTCTATCATTGCTTGATTTTATGTCAGTTATCCGATTGGCAAGAAAAGGGTGTAAATCCTACGGAGTCCCCAGACTCACCCCGTTGTGGGTTAAATTTTTCTGCAGGTTTTGAAAATTTAGGAGCTTGAAGATGAGATTCAGGTGGAATCAATAGAATCAGAGTCATTAGCACTTGGAGATGATTGATATTCTCTACTTAGGTAATTGGTCTTGATTGTTTTTGAGCAAGAATATTGTTAGACTTAATAATATGGTTTTGTTCTCCTGTTTTGATGGATCTTATAAAAATAATTGTTTAAGTTTGGGTTATGGAATTCAAGTGTTGGATTTCATCCCACTGTCACAACATTGTGTATTTCCACTACATATTTGTGGTTATATTATTTAAATTCTGGGTCATGACAGAAGTGGTATCAAAGCATTAACTCGGCCGGAAGGTCTATAGTGACTTGCCCGGGTGTGGTGTTTGAAATCAATTTGGGTGAATTAGATTTGTTACTTGGAATATCTATTTGAATCAATTAGATCTGATTTTAGACTTTGATGATTACATTATTAGATGTCTAGATTGGATAATTGATTGTATCCGTCTATGAAGATCAATTTTTAGATTTTGGTGAATCTTAAAGCTTGGGTTTATGACAATGAGATGAGATTATCAATTTAGATCAGTTTGATTTTAACATTATATGATGATTTAATCGTTAGAGATTTAAATTGGATAATCAATCAATGTATGGTGATCAACTTTTAGATTTGGTTGATCGTGAAGTTCTGATTGATGAAAATCAAATTTACCAATCTTAAAGTAAGATTTTATTGGAGTAGAGAATTTTAGTGTTGAACAGTTGATCAATATTATATGATTTAGTATTGTTATGTGATGAAGTTCGGATTTATTATAGCTAGTGAATTGGATTGATCAAATAAATATGATTAAGGTCATGATGATAGATTTTATTTAGATGAAGATAAAGAGCTAAATTGATTGGTAGATTTCAAAATTAAGAAATAAGGTGGATTGTATAAGGATTTCAAAGGATAATCTGCATGAGAATAATTGAATTATTGGTGTAAGTTAATTGGGTTATATTTGTGATAAGAGGACATAATATGTATTATTAGAAGGAATGAGATTAATCAATCATAGAATTGAGGATGAGATATCTAGAAGATCATGTATATCAGATTGTTTAAGTGGTGCTTTGATTAAATATCTATATGATACACTAATCTAGTTGATATTATACCCATAGGAACTAGAATCATAGCTATTATTTGCCGATCTAGAATCTGAGTAATTACTCTATCAATCAATATCTTTGTTTAATGACTTGAAATCTTTGATCCTTGAATTTCAAAATCATAGGAAGTATATAGGCTCTAGGTGGTTCAGCTTGATAATTATGAGTTAAATTTGTATCATGGACAATTTTGTTACATATAGATTTGTTAATACTTTGATTCGTATTAAGAGTATCATTTAAGTTGTTTGGAGTAATTTGAAAATTGTGATATAACTTCTATTGAGAAAGTAATTAGATCATGATATACTTGTAGAGGTTTAAAGGAATCAGAAATGTCTTAGACATCAAATTATGGCTCCTTGAGTATGGGAATAATTTAGTTATTATTTAAGATAATACAATGATTTGATTCTGGATTCCAAATTTTAAGAAAGTGAATGTTGGTGATAATTAGATGATAATGGTATTTAGGTATCATTTAGGAAGAAAAAACAAATGATGAATTATGATTTATACTCTTGTTTTATAAGGATAATAGAATTTCAGTTGTTTTAAATAATGGTTAGATATGTATGATATGAGGATGATATCATCTGATAGATTTATGGAAGAGAGATTGTTGAATCATTATAAGGATTTCATTTGGTAATATATGTGGAATAGTATGAATTATTCAATTCTGTCTATGTGAGAAAAATTTGATTTATGTGTAATTATTTGGAAGAATACATATGTGGTATAAGGTTAGAATGGCCTATGTTACATAGAGTATGATGTTGGGCCTAAAAAATGATGATGATGATTGAAATATTATTTGATTAAGTGATTTGAATGGAATAGTTGGATATGGAAACGAGATCATGAATTTAAACTTTGAAAAAGAATTACACTGTAGTCTAATTGTACTAATATTGTCCTTGCATTATTAAGGATAAGATATTGTAGTATTAGTTTTGAGGATTAGTACTTGTTTTAGTAGGGTTCTGATCATTTGTAAGTTGTCAAAAATCAAGTTGATGATATGGCATGGCATCCAAGTTTATAACCTCTTTTTACAAATCATGAATTTTAGAATTATTCTATCTATCATCATCTTTGCATAACCTCTCCAAACAAGGAGTACTTGTTGCCACTCATCCCAGATTTGTCAAGCTTAAGTGGAGTTGTGTTTGGAGTAAATATAGATTACGTAAGATGAATATGAATAATTATTTCAGATTTTGATTTAATTGAGATGAATTTTTTTTCAAGTCAGATAAAGATAGAAGAATGAGTTAGTGATATCTTCCTAATTGTTTGAAAGTGGTTGGAATTTGGTAAATTTATCAAACATCATAATTGTTTGGATTTTTAGTTTTAACGGGTGGTGATTAAATGAATATGTAAGAATCACAATAGAATAATTATAGTTCCTAGATATTTGAAATGAATTGATAGTTGGGGAAGTGCAATGCATGACAAACTGATCCCAAATGTATTGGAAAGAAATATTAGAGATCTTTGTGAAAATTTGATAATTATTTAGAAGCTATTAGGGGATTATCATTGGAAAAAAATGGATAAGAGGACTAGGTTGATAATCTTGTCTCATAAGGATAATACAATCTTCATTGTTTTAGATAACTTTCAATGATAATTATGGTGATCATGTTTGAAATATGATAATAAGGATGGGATGTAAGTATTATAATTGATAAGTAGATTGAATAATATTGATGTACAAGGAGGATAGAATTATAAACCATGATTGGCGATGATATTTGAAGTTTAAACTTTTGGGATAAAATTAGAGATTGGAAGGTTATATACTATGAAGGAATGGTATAGAGATATGATAAATTAGAGGAAGATGAATATTGTAATTTTGTTAAAGTTGATATGGGATAATTAGATTATCATGAATGATATGACATAGAAGGAAGAGTGTATGTTTAGAAATTCTGATATGGAGAATATCACTGGATGATGAGAATTTTTGCATATATATGATGTCACGACCCGGAATTTATAACATTACCACAAATACGCAGCGGAAATACACAATGTCGTGACAGTGGGATGAAACCCAACACTTGGATTCCACAACCCAAACTTAAACAATTTATTTCCTAAGATCCATCAAAACAAGATAATAGAATCATACTTCTAAGTCTATCCACACTCTTGTTCAAAAACAAGCAAGATCATCTACCTAAGTAGAGAATACCAAGAATCTCTAAGTGCAAATGACTCTGATTCTTTTGGTTCCACCTGATCCTCATCTTCAAGCTCTTAAATCTTCAAAACCTGCTGAAAAATTTAACCCACAACGGGGTGAGTCCCGGGACTCCGTAGGATTTACACCCTTCACCCATCAATCGGGTAATTAACATATAATCAAGCAATGGTATGTAACATATCTAAATTGAGATGTAATACAAAAGTATAGAATGTCTTCTATATTAATCTCACAACCCATATATGAACATAATTATCTTCAAAGAAAAGATTATGCCAAAGCCAATTAATTCTAGACCAATGCACACAAGACCATACAAGCTAGACAAATATCATCTAAATGACCTCAAGACTTAACTTAACATGACCAAATTAAAACAGACAAATCTGATTTTTCTAACATGACATGGTTTAACATCCATACATGACACACAAGTAACATATTTCATATCCTTTCCAGAACACATATCTAAGGAGCAAGGAATTGGCCGTCTTGCTTCACATGTACAAAATGCATTCACCAGCTCTAATATATATATAGAAGTAACATATACTAAGCTAGCCCAAAGTGCACCTAGGCAGTGGTGATACTAAGGGAAAAACCGCGGTAATCCGGGATCTGTGGGAGGGCCGGATTCATCTAAGTTACCCGCTGCCCATGGGTGATTGTCTAACATAGGCTGGTGAAGCCTTCATAGCACGTCATATCAAGAATTCATAACATAATTTCATATCATGACATACTTGACCATACCATGCATACATGACATAAACATCTAATTTCATAGCCTTTCATGCAAGACATAGCATTCATAACGAACTTGACAAGACATATGATAACCCGACTTAATTGAACTTGTTCTCAATAACAACTTGTACTAATCATGACCAAATTGACATAACTAACTATGCATAGCATAGCCCATGATCTGAAACCAAATTAAACATATTTCACCATAACTAGACAAGACTTGTACTAACCGACTTGGTTGACATATTCTAAATCAAACATATACCAAACTTAACCATATGAACATAATCATATCATGCATGACATAATACATAATGTGAAATCATACTAATCAAAATTTACATGATCCTCACACATGCAATGACAAACCGAACTAGACATACTAAAACATATGTACAAGACACTTAACCTAAGTCATGCTTGGCATAAACTAAACAAATTAAGATCTCATGTAATCAATCATAATCTGACCAAAACAGGTTCTAAAAGGTATAATTTGATGACCCAAGAGTTTTTCAAGTCTACACATATTTAACCTTCAATTCTTGTTCCAAACTAGCATATAATCACTTACATGGTTTTCATAAGATCAAATTTGATAGAAAAGGGCTTCTACCCAAGCATAATCAAGCTAAACATGTTCCATAATATACAAAATACTAATTTCAAGTTTCTGATTTCAAAGATTTTGTGAAAATCAATAATTACAAGTCCAAAGTCTAGGACTAGTCAACTTATGATCCATAAGTTAAATCATGCATATTTTCTAATCAAAATGGGATCAAATACATAGACAGGCTTCAGAAACCTACCTGGACGCTCCTATGAATTTTCTGAAATTTTATGGATTTTCCTGCTATTTTTCTGGCCTCAAATCTAATTTCCGGATTTATTAATTCCGAAAATCAGAAAAAGAACTTGAACCGGCGTCGAACCGGGCGGTTCGACCGGCTGAACCGGGGGGGGCTGGACCGGGCGGAGCTGGCCGGCTCGACTGGCGGCTCGTGATGGGGGCACGGTGGCGCTCGCGACGGCGATGGCCCGGCGATGCTCGCGACGGCGGCGATGGCGGGCGGAGCTCGCGGCTGAGGAGGCTGCCGGCGGCGCTCGACGGCGCTGGCCCGGCGACAGCGACGGCAAGAGGAGGGCTGGCCTCGGTGGTGACAACGAGAGGGCGGCTCGCGGCGGTTCCGGCCGGAACAGGGGAGGTCCGGCGGCCGGCGGCGGCAGCCGGGGGGGGGGGGGGGGGGAACGGCTAGGCGTGCATGGCAGCATGGGAGGGATATGAGAGAGAGAGAGTGGGGGCGATACCGCGGAGGGGGGGTTGGCGCACGGGTGGCGCAGCGGAGCGCCGCGGCCGGGAGGGGGAGGTGGCGGCCGTGAGTGCGGCGCGAGCGGTGCGAGGTGGCCGGCGGGGAGAGAAGCGCCGGCGGCGTCGATGGAGGAGGGTGGCACGGGGGTGGGCCGGGTGACGAGTCCCGGCGAGGTCGGCCCCGGGGGGAGGAATGTCGCGGCGGCGGCGGCGGTGCAGGTGAGGTGGCGCTGGCGGAGGCTGGCCGGCGGCCAGCGGGAAGCCGGCGGAGGCGACAGCGGGGGGAGCTTGGCGCCGGGCGGCAACTGCGGTGGCGACGTCCGGACGAGCAAGGACCCGATGAGGGGGCGGCTGCGTAGACAAGAGGGAGACGGGGCGGTGACATCGGCGAGAGAGGGGCGCGGGTGGAACTGGCGATGGGGGGGGGAACGTAACCGGCGAGCGGGAAATGGGGGGAGGCATTACATTTTTTTTTTAAAAAGCCAGGTATTACATATGATGTATGATGATTTGAGGATCTATCATTGAGTTCATGAGCATCGAATTATCTTGACTCCCATTTTCGAATTAATAGTAAGATTTTAAAATTTTGAGAACGAAATTTATTTTAAGGGGTGGAGAATGTAACATTTTTAAAAACAGGGAATGTTATTTTTTTTTCTGTAATGCCCCACCCCTTTCCTTGCCTTTATGCTCGCCCCCACCCCGCCCCGCTCGCCGATTACACCCGTCTCCCCTCCCGCCGGTCTCTCGCTGCCATCTCCCCCTCGGTTACGCACCCCCCTCCAGCTCTCTGTATCTCTCTCGCTCTCTCACCCCTCCCCCTTGACACCACTGCACAGATGCCTTGGCCAAACGCCTCCTTGCCCTTCGTTGTCCTGACCCCTCTTCTTCTGTCTGCGCCTGCGTGAAGCGCCGCGTTCGTTGTGCGCACACAAGGCCGCACACGTTCCACCACCCAATCGGGGCCTCCCTCTACATCGTCGCCCGCCATCGTTGCCAACTGCCTCGCCCATGCAATCACGGCCGCATGCTACCGTCACCCCATCCATCTCCATGCAGCCGGATGCCCAGTTGGCCGCACTACGCGTGCGTCCTCGCCACGCGCTCACCGCCGCTGCATCCCCCATCACCGTCGCCCCCCCTCATGCAAGCATCCTCCAGATTTGATGGAAGTCGACACCGCAAGCCCCCCTGTTCTGCCAGGAATGCCTAGCCGTGGTTCCTCATTCAACCACTGTCACGGCCACCACCCAAAGCCACCCCATCGCCATTGATTTCTGCTACTAGGCCCTCCCCTGTTCCAGTCAATACTGCCGCGAGAAGCCCTCTCGCCACTGCCGCTATCACAGACCTTCTTCCCCGTTGTCATTGCCATCATGGACAGTGGAGGATCTAGAATTTTTATATAGTGGGGTCACAAAATAAAATTAGTGGAGTCACCTCTTTTAAAAAACATATTAACATCAAATATTTTGATAAAATATTTAATAATTTATAATGAAAATTTCATATTTTAGTGGGGTCACTTGACCCCACTACCTATACCTTGGATCCGCCACTGATCATGGACATCATCGTTGCCACCGTTTACCACCATTGGGAGCTGCCGCTATTGCTGCCTCCATTGCGAGCGCCGCCGCGTGAACCCCGCGCGAGTGCCATCCAAGCCGCCGCTCAAGCTGCCAGTTGAGCCCAGACCAGCACTCCCTCCAGCCTCCGGTTCAGCCACCGGCCTAGCACCCCGAGCCGCTGGTTGAGTCGCCCGGTTCGGCGCCGGTTCTACAAATTCAGAATTTTTTATGATTTATTAATTTCAAAAATCAAAGAATAGCCTAAAAAAATAGCGGAAGAATACAAAAAGAATCAAAAAAATCATAGAAGCTTCTAGGTAGGTTTATCAAGGTTGTCTATATATTTGAACTCATTTGGATAAGAAAATATGCATGATTTAGTTTATGGACCATAAGTTGACTAGATTTTGACTTTGAACTTATGCTTAATGAGACTCACAAAATCTTTGAAATCAGAAACCTGAAATTAGTATTTTGTATATTATGGAACATGTTTAGCATGACTATGCTTGCGCATAAGTCTTTGCTATCAGATTTGATCCTATGAAAATTATGTAAGTGATTATATGTTAATTTGAAACAAGAATTGATGGTTAATTATGCGTAGACTTGGAAAATTCATGGGTCATCAAATTATACTTTTTAAAACCTGTTTAATTCAAATTATGGTGGATTACATCAGAACTTAATTTGTTTAGTTTATGCCAAGCTTGATTTAAGTTAATGATCTTGTATATGTAATTAAGTATGTCTAGTTCGGCTTGTCATTGGATGTGTGTAGATCATGTAAATTTTGATTAGTCTGACTGCAGATTATGTGTTATGTCATGCATGATATGATTATGTTCATATGGTTAAGTTTGGTATAAGTTTGATTTAGAATATGTCAACCAAGGCGCATTACCATCTGTCTAGTCTAATTCTTTATGAATGTTATGTCCTGCATGAAGGGCTATGAGATTGGATGGTTATGTCGTGTATGAATGGTATGGTCAATTATGTCATGATTGGAAATTATGTTATGAACTCTTGATATGACGTGTTATGAACGCTTCACCAACCTATGTTAGTCAATTGCCCGTGGGCAGCGGGGAACTTAGATGAATCCGGCCCTCCCACAGATCCCGGATTACCGCGGTTTTCCCTTAATGTCACCACTGCCTAAGTGCAATTTGAGCTAGCTTATTATATGTTACTATTATATATATTAGAGATGGTGAAAGTATTTTGTACATGTGAAGCAAGACGACCAATTCCTTGCTATTTGGCTGTGTTTTGGAAAGAACATGGAATTATGTCACGTGTGTGTCATGTATAGATGTTAAATCATGTCATGTTAGAAAAATCAGATTTGTCTCATTTTAGTTTGGTCAAGTTAAGTTAAGTCTTGGGGTCTTCTAGATGATATTTGTTTAGTTTGTATGTTCTTGTGTGCACTGGTTTAGAAGTATATAGCATTGGCATAATCTTTTCCTTAATGTTAATTCATGGTTTGGATATGGGATGTGAGATTAATATAGAAGACATTCTATACATTTGTATTATATCTCAATTTAGATATATTGTCTATCATTGCTTGATTATATGTTAGTTATCCGATTGGCAAGAAAATGGTGTAAATCCTACGGAGTCTCCGAACTCACCCCGTTGTGGGTTAAATTTTGCAGCAGGTTTTGAAGATTTCAAAGCTTGAAGATGAGGTTCAGGTGGAACCAATAGAATCAATGTCATTAGCACTTGGAGATGATTGATATTCTCTACTTAGATAATTGGTCTTGATTGTTTTTGAGTAAGAATGTTGTTAGACTTAATAGTATGGTTCTATTCTCTTATTTTGATGGATCTTATGAAAATAATTGTTTAAGTTTGGGTTATAGAATTCAAGTGTTGGGTTTCATCCCACTGTCACGATATTATGTATTTCCGCTGCATATTTGTGGTTATATTATTTAAATTCTAGGTCGTGACACAAGACTAGAGAAAGTTGAAAGAAGGTAGAGGTAGATGCGGACGAGAGAGCGAGAGTTGTAGATCGAGCGGGGGAGGTGATTGATAGCCACGAGGGAGGTGGGATGAGCAATCATTAAGGCTGACACTTCTAGCAAAAGTAGGAGCGGTTGTGCCATGTCTCCAAGGATGAGAAGAGAAGATGAGCTTCATGCGTTGCCTTTCCAAGGAAGAAGGGTAAAGCTGGAGTAGTTATGGCGACTGTAAAGGCAACAACCAAGTACAAGGTGCTCAGGAGGGGGGAACTTGGAAATGGGGTAGCAATGCTGCATTGGGTAACGAGCAAGTAGATGTGAATAGTAGGGTTTTTTAACTAATGGATGTAAGATGTGGATCTTAAATGGAGCGGATCACCAATTTTGAACTATTCGAATATTATCATTTGAATCGAAAGAAGATATTTGACAAGCGTCAACATTGTCCTATTAATTAAATTTTAATATGAATCATACCCATATAATATTTAGATCTGCTTACAGTCCTACTAGTCTTTTCTAGGCATCATACTAATACTAAAAATGATATTAGTATAATATTAGTTTTTATTTTATGATTAATCAAATGCCTAATATTGATTTTGATATTGATATAGTTTTATCAAACATTCAATGTCAATTTTAATATCGATTTGGTATTACCGAAACACTTAAAAAATTTTAATATTATCATTTTTGATATTGATACTCTAAATAGAAATATCAATATCAAAATGATTTAATATTAATTTTGATATTATAACTAAACGCAAATTTGAAGGGGACCGGGCAATGTCAAGCTCTTCCCTGAAAGAAAAACTGTAGATTCACTGTGGCCTGAGAATGCAGAGGGTGAATAAGGGCATGGATTTGAGTAAAAAGTGAACTTGTGGCTATAAGACATTATAAGAAGCTTTGTTAGACAGAGAAGGTGCGGGAGCCGAATGAGAAGAAAAAGGGGTGCTCTTCGCAAGAACTCAAGCATAGGAGATAGAATGCCGGGAACGGTGACTAGTAACACGAGGCAAATAATGACGTTACTGGAGATGAGCACATGGAGCAGATTGTATTGGAACAGAAGTCACAAGGGGTTAGAGAAGGGAGCAAAAAGAGAGGGTGAGTGGTGGGGTTTTGTTTTGCTGGGGGATTAAAGGGGATCCATCTTGAAGTTGGACGGCTATGGAATAGACTGGATTAAGGGGAGCGGCACAGAAGGAGCCTTATCGGAACTAGCAGGAAGGAGCCCGGAATAGAGCATAGATGGGGGCTCAAGCCGTGGGCCCGTTAGTTGCTAATTACACTCTGATTTTATTTTCCTTATTTGCTGCTAATATATCTCAAAATTTGTTGATGATGGGCTGACGAAAGTTTGAGGGCTAAAAGTAAGTGCACCCAAATAATTCCACCTTCTCATGATATTATTCCAATTATAACAAGGAGAATTCCAACGATAGGATTGAACACACAATAAATAGATGATTAAATTAAAAAAAACGTTGCATTGTGCCGAGTAAAGTGAAAATTGATGCTTGATGTATGAACTGGATAAATGATTAGAAAATTATTCCAATCGTAAGCAGAATTAAGTCAAAGGTTTGGATATTAAGATTGTTTAAATGAATGAAATTAACTTCTTAATTAACACATCTCTTGTATATTAATACTCATCTTGAAATTAAGTTGTATACTTAGTGTTTTATTTTTCGGAAATAATATTTTTATAAAGGCTTGAACACATGTAATATAACTTTAAATGGAAACTTAACTGATCATTGGACGAATCAGAATTTGGATTTTCAAACTAAAGTACTTTTCACTGTAAAATAAAAAGTTAGCCATGACATTAACAATCTGGAATTTCAAACTAAGGTGGCATTTTATTTTTGAATTCTCTTCGATCTAATCTCTTATTTTGTAAAAAGAAATGTTTTAACTCTCTTATTTCTAAAAAAAACTATTAAAACTTATAATTAATTAATTTTTGGTAGGCAAAGGTCAACGTTCATTCATAAAAATAACCAAACAAAATTTACAATTTGAAACTTCTAAAAATTCAGAAATTACAGGGTGTATCAAGTGATCTGAAATATCAATATCTAATCAGTTACTGATTAGATATTAGTTCAACCAAAACTTGACAGTTGGTAATGTGCCCTCTCTGCATCACCGCGACCTTAATTGTAACGCTCTCAAAAAAAAATTTAAATAATTTAAATTTTCTGTAACGCCTTCCCCATTCCTCTCGTCGGTTACGCGGGATCGCTCCCCCTCTCCTGCCGATTTCTTCTCTGCCCAGATCTCCCTCTTTCTCGCTCTCTCTCTCTCTCTCTCTCTCTCTCTCTCTCTCCCCCCCCCCCCCCCCCGCGCTGATCTCCCCCTCCCATCGAGACTCTCGCTCCCGTCTCCCTCCCGGCTACGGAATCACCCCCCTTCCGCTTCCGTTGAGTTCCCTCCCTCTCTCTCCCTCTTCGTCTCTGCCGCCGCCCGCCGTTCACGCTGGTTGCCATCGTCAAGCTCGCCATCACTGGGAGCTACCCCGCTGCGCCTCCCTCCTGCGAACATCATCATCCACACGCTTGGTCGCCGCCCCCCCCCCCAGTCGCCACTACCACCGTAGTCATCCTTGCGCAGGCCCCTGTTCCACTGGAACCGCCGCCGCAGGGAGCTCCCTTCCCCGCCACAGCCGCTGTCAGTCCCCCCCCCCCCATTGTCACCGCCAGCCGCCCCCAGCCGCGGCCGCGGGGAGCCCCCTCCCCCGCCACCAGTCGTTGCACCCCCCCCCCCCCCCCCGCGCACGTTGACTGTTCTGGCGGGAACCGCGGCTGCGGGGAGCCCCCTCCCCCACCGCCGTCGTTGCAACCCCCCCCCCCCGCTCGTTGACGTAGCGCGCACCTGCGGCCGCCGCCATCGTCGCCTTGCTGGCCTGCACCATCGCCAACCAGCCGCCCGAGGCCCTACCACTGCGAGCATCCTCCTTCCTCCCCTTGCCTTCGCCTTGGGTCCCCGTCCAACCACCACCGCAGCCGCCGCCTTTTGCCGTTGCCCAGAAATGCCACCATTGCCATTGATTTCTGCCGTGAGGCCACCCCTGTTTCCGCCGGAACAGCAGCAGGAAGCCCCTCATTTGCCGCTGCCGCCGGCCTTCATCCTCCTTGCCTTCGCCTTCGCCGGAGCCTTGCGTCGTCGTGCGCCACCGCCGCTGTCGCTGTGTACGTCGCCACCGCGCGAATCCGGCTCAGCGCCCCCGAGCCGCCCGGTCCAGTATCCGGCTCGACGCTTTGAGCCGCCGGTTGAACCACCCGGTTCAACGCCGGTTCGACCTTTTGGGATTATTGGTTTTATTAATCCCAGAAATTAGAGTTAAAGCTAAGAAAATAGCAGGAAAATCCAAAAAATTCTGTAAAATTCACAAGAGCTTCCAGGTATATTTATCAAGCTTTTCTATGTATTTGACCTCATTTGGATAAGAAAATATGCATGATTTAACTTATGGATCATAAGTTGACTAGTTTTAGACTTTGGACTTGTAATTAACAATTTTCTCAAAATCTTGGAAATCAGAATTTTGAAATTGATATTTTTTATATCATGGAACATGTTTAGCATGATTATGCTTAGGTATAAGTCCTTGCCATCAGATTTGATCTTATGAAAATTATGTATGTGATTATATGCTAGTTTGGAACAAGACTTGAAGGTTAATTATGTGTAGACTTGGAAAAACTCATGGGTCATCAAATTATACCTTTTAGGACCTGTTTAGGTCAGATAATGGCTGATTACATCAGAATTTAATTTGTTTAGTTATGCCAAGCTTTATTTAAGTTAATTGTCTTGTATATGTAATTAAGTATGTCTAGTTCGGTTTGTCATTGCATGTGTGAGGATCATGTAAATTTTGATTAGTCTGGTTTCAGATTATGTATTATGTCATGCATGATATGATTATGTTCATATGGTCAAGTTTGGTATATGTTTGATTTAGAATATGTCAACCAAGTCGGTTAGTACAAGTCTTGTCTAGTTATGGTAAAATATGTTTAATTTGGTTTCAGATCATGGGCTATGCTATGCATAGTTAGTCAAGTCAATTTGGTCATGATTAGTACGAGTTGTCATTGAGAACAAGTTCAATTATGTCAGGTTATCATATGTCTTGTGAAGTTCGTTATGGATGCTATGTCTTGCATGAAGGGCTATGAAATTGGATGGTTATGTCATGTATGCATAGTATGATCAAGTATGTCATGATTTGAAATTATGTTATAAACTCTTGATATGATGTGCTATGAAGTCTTCACCAACCTATGTTAGTCAATTGCCCGTGGACAGCGGGAAACTTAGATGAATCCGGCCCTCCCACAGATCCCGGATTACCAAAATTTTTCCCTTAGTGTCACCACTGCCTAGGTGCACTTTGGGTTAGCTTAGTATATGCTACTTCTATATATATATTAGAACTGGTGAAAATATTTGTACATGTGAAGCAAGACGACCAATTTCTTGCTCTTTGGCTATGTGTTTTGGAAATGATATGAAATATGTTACTTGTGTGTCATGTATAGATGTTAAACCATGCCATGTTAGAAAAATCATATTTGTCTGTTTTAATTTGGTCATGTTAAGTCTTGATGCCATTTAGATAATATTTGTTTAGCTTGTACGGTCTTGTGTGCATTGGTCTAGAATTGAGTAGTATTGGCATAATCTTTTTTCTTAAAAGATAATCATGATTTGGTTATGGGTTATGGATAAATATAGAAGACATGTTATTATCATTTGTATTATATCTCAAGTTAGATATATTGACTATCATTGCTTGATTATATGTTAGTTATCCGATTGGCAAGAAAAGAGAGTAAATTTTACGGAGTCCCCGGACTCACCCCGTTGTGGGTTAAATTTTTCAGCAGGTTTTGAAGATTTAAAAGCTTGAAGATGAGGATCAGGTGGAACCTAAGGAAATCAGGGTCATTTGCACTTGGAGATGATTGATATTCTCTACTTAGATAGTTGGTCTTGATTGTTTTGAACAAGAATGTTGTTAAACTTAATCGTATAGTTCTATTCTCTTGTTTTGATAGATCTTAAAACAAGATGATTGGTGAAATTTGAGTTTGGAAATTCATGAATCTGTTGGATTTTAATGGAGGTTTTGTAGTATATTTAGTTTGGGATATAGAATCCATGAGTTGGATATCATCCCACTGTCACGACGTTGTGTATTTCCGCTGCATATTTGTGATTATGTTATTTAAATTCTGGGTCGTGACATTAATCATACTAAATGGCCACATATATCTTACTAACTCGGGTCATCTAGGAGAGTGATGAGAGAGCATCCCGAGGGATGCAGTTCACGGAACAAGCAATGGCACTCGGTATGGGTGCGTCAAGTACATGGACACCCCTCTACATGCAGCAACACAATATCATTCATAAAAGATAAGTCATAAAACCACGCAAGCATATATATGCACACAGCAAGACGTCGGTCTCTTAAGTTCGGTTTGGTAACATTATTAGACATCTCTATCACTATTAATTTTAAAATTGATATTCATAGAATCACTAAAAATGATTAATTAATAGTATCAATTTTGAAATTAGTAATGAAAACAAAACACGTTATGTAATACAAGTGTCAACATGTATCGATTTTGATATTAATACTTCATTCTTTATAAATATCAATATCAATATTGATATAATATTAATTTTGAAACTATAATCAAACAGGCCATTAAGTTCGCCGGGCCTATTTGGTTATTATTAGCCAATCTGATTACATTATTTAAAAATATTAATCTGATTATATTATACATTTATATTTATTACATTAAAAACTAATTATTTTTCTGTTATAATAAAATATAATATAATAATAAGAATAAAATTCAAATGTATTTAACATAAAAATATAATTTATGAATATAATAGCATACTATATAATTAATATTTATAAAATATAATTAAAATTTATAACATAAATAATTAATTTTTTATAATAATGTATCATACAAAAATAAAAAAATAAAAATATTTAAAAAGGAAATAAATTTATAATTATACGAGTATAATATAAATTAATACTTATAATATAAAAAATAAAATATATATAATACAAAAATAAAATTTATAATTATAAGAGGATAATATATAATTAATACTTATAACATATATGATTAATATTTCTAGCATATAATAATCTAATATATATTATGTAAAGGTAATCAAATTAATATGTTAGAGTTAATCTCAGCGGCTTCCACTAAAGTGTTATTTTGAAAAAAAATTATATTTTAATGAGTTCTTATAAATAAAATTTTTGTAAATGTGTTACTTTAATCATTTTTTGACCCACAAAGACCAAAGACCTAAGTGACCACTGAGGCTCTATCGTTTCTTTGTCACGGTGCTTATTTACATGATTTAATTTGATTGAACAGAAAAAGAAGACTTCGGATCTTTCTAAGGGGAGTCTCTTACATAATGAGGTAGACCCATACACTTAATCAAGTGAACTTCACACTAATATGATGGGTATGAAATACATTTCATTGAGTCGTATATTGAAAGACTCCCCTCGAATACTTGTCGGAGGATGTTCGGACGAACCAACTACCAGTACCAGTCTCCATTCCATCATACCTCGACCTTCGTCTCCGGCACGCCGGCGACGCTGTCATGAAGCTCCCGGGTAAACGCCGTGGTTGTGTCGAGAAAGTAGAGCATACCCACCATCACCACGCATGAAGTGAACATCGGCACGGGACCGAAGATCCATAGGAAGAGCGTCAAAGAGACGTAGAAGGCGCGTAAGCCGAGCGACCAGAAGATGCTGCCCCGGTTGAGGCTCCTCGCGACATACGCCGTTGAGAGGTGCGTCTCCCCACCGGGCATCACCGGCGGCGGCACCGCCAGGAGAAAGCTGACGTGCGCGTAGTACCTGATCGACTGGACGTGGCACAGGAAGGCCAGGATGAAGCACAGCGAGATGGCGAAGAACTTCACGGAGGACGCCAGCGGCGTCTTGTTGCCGTAGATTAGCTGCGACGCCGACGGCGATGAGTCCTTGGACACGCCGACGAAGACAGCTATTAGGGAGGTGAGCGTGATCGCTGTGGTGGCCAGAACGGTGGACGCCATGATGTTGTTGCGCAGTGTCTGCACGGCCAGTACGCCGTTCTTCATATCCTGAAAGTAAGACATGGAAAAGGACAAATTCAGCCCATTAAAAGATATAGGCTGACGTACAGTCAGCACTTTGTAGATGTGTAAAATTTGAATGAGTTTTATTAACATAATAAGAGTAGAAACGTTGAACTCATATTGAACTGGGTATATTAAATGACTTCTAGTGCACGTGGTTAAACATAACGGTTTCAATAATCGGGCGACCAGTATGAAACTATCATATAAATGTAACCCGTGGTAGATATACCATTGACATTAATGGCAGACATAGTGTTATATTGCCTTCCAGAGACGTCAGACAGGGTTATCGGTGAGGTCACCGCTTTGAACGGTTCAAACCGTCATCTTGGTTTGAATTCAACTGTAGGATTAGCTTAACCTGCTTTAAATGTTCCCAAATCGAATGAACTGATTAAACCACATTTCAGTACAATTAGTAGTATATTATTGTTAATTTTAATATAATTTTTTATAAAAAAAACATTTATTCCAATTATTATAGCTTAAAATAAGTAGATATACACAAAAAGTTAATTATTTTAGACATTTAATTAACTTTCAGTCTAAAATCTGAATCGAACAGTGCAAAACCGTAGTTCTCTGTAGTTCAATGAAGCTCCTTCCAGACTCTTCTAAAACAAAGAAAAATGAGTGCCGAAATTAATGGCTTCAGGGTAAGCAAATAGGCAGCTGCAATTACTCGTTGTATATAACGATGATGCGAGCTTCCTAAGATGAAACTGTTCATACTCAATATTTAACAACAGATACCCGGACTCAGTATTCTGACAAGGTTAGGTATATTTTAGTATACAAACAATTCTCAATACTAGGATTTCTAGTAATTAATATCATAGAGGAAATATAAGAATAACAACAATTATAGACAATTTGAAAGAAGAGAGTGAGATGGTTGAGAGTGCCTCACCGTATCAGTTAGGCAAGTTAAAAATAGTAAAATGATAAAATAAAATAAACAAGTGGAAGACTTCTAACTTGGAGAAGAGTAGAACAGTATAATTTAGATGATTTAAATATTACAAAATAAAAAAATCAGAACCGACGAGTGGAGAAAGAGATTTTAGATGGTTGATCCCATACTACTTGGCAGTTGGCATTAAGGCTAGAGTTCTTGACAAGGAGTACCTTTGTGGACAAGAAGAAGTCAAGCTGCCTAGTTCAGATATATAAAAGTTCTGTTCTAGTAGCCCATCTTTCAGCTATTAGAACTCATAAAGGCCGCCTTTGTTAGATGTTGGAGCTTATAGGGTCAAAACATCCCCGCAGCAGAACAAACGTCTAATTTAACAAGTAACTTGTGTAGCAAAGATTAAAAATGAATCAAGAATAAGATAGGCAAGCAAAACATACGTCTTTTTATGTCTATGAGAGAGAGTAGAGAGAATCCACTAGATGTAAAAGAACACATAATGGAAAGATACTTTTATACTGACACGAAGTGATCTTTCTTAAGACGGAACAATCCAGAATCCCCTGATCATTCTCTAGATGACATGTCTTTAAATAGTTTTGTAGAGGACTGTATAGGCAATTCCATGAACACCATGATCATCACGATAGAAAAAACATGGAAGACAAGAAAAATCAAGGAAGATCGAGCATGATGTCGAGGTCTCTGAGTTTCCATCGTAGTCTACGATAGCCCTCTCTCTCTTCACTCTTACAATCACACGATGGCTACCCTCCTCACGGCAGCTACCCTCCTCACGGCAGCTAGAAAGTGTTAGAGAATTTTGGAGTTGGGATTAATAAAAAAAAAAGAAATGACCTCCAAACCCAATTTTGAGTTTCAAATTATTACAAAAGACAATTCTCTCTAAAACTAACCCCTCTCCTTAGGATTTATAAATCTCAACAAGCTCGATCATTAGTCAAGTTCAGACAATACTGAAACTTGATCGTTGGAAGTGGCTTGGTTATCATATCTGCAGTGTTCTCCTCAGTTTGAATCTTAAAAAGTTGGATATCTCCATCTGTAACTAATTCTCTAAACTTATGATATTTGGCATTAATGTACTTTGTTCTTGCATGGTACACTAGGTCTTTTGCAAGATAAGTAACACTTTGGCTATCACAGTTTAGATCAATCTTCATCTGAGAAACACCAAGCTCCTTAACCAAATCTTTCAACCAAACTACCTCTAAACCAATCTCCACCGCAACTATATTCCCAGTCACAGTTGTTGACAAAACAACTGTCTTGCAATATAGCCTTTCAACTAATAGGACCTCCCCCTAGAGTAAAGATATATCTTATGGTAGATCTTCTCCTGTCAAGATCACCTACATAGTCCGAGTCAACAAAGTCAACCAAAACATCAATACTATCAATGCTCTTTTGAAATAATAAGCTAACATTTGATATACCATCTAGGTAATGCAAAATCTATTTAATTACATTTTAATGTTCTTTTTTTATATTTGACATATACTTGCTAATCACATTAACTGTCTGAGACAAAACTAGTATAGTGCAAACCATAACATACATCAGACAACCAACTACGTTAACATATAAAATTTTGAGCATTTCTAGACATGCTTTCTCTGACTGAGGACATTGATGCAATGACAATCTAAAATGATGAGCCAAAGAAGTGCTAACTGACTTTGAATCATTCAAATTAAATTTATCCAATACATTTTCAATGTAACCCTTCTAGGTTAATCAAAACTTACTAGCTTCACAATCTTTATAGATCTCTATGCCTAAAGTTTTTTTTAACACCACACAAGTCTTTCATCTCAAACTCTAAACTCAGTTCCTACTTTAACTTGACAATTTCTAACACACACACACAAGAAATAAGCATATCATCAACAAAAAGTATCAACAAGATAATAGAACCATCAATGAGGAAATGAAAATAAACACAACTATCATACCTACTATGATTGTAACTATGTGTCAACATAAAGGTGTCAAACTTTTTATACCACTAATGTGGAGCTTGCTTCAAACCATACAGAGATCTGTTTAATTTGCAAACTAATTTCTCATTATCTTTCTAAACAAAACCATCTAGCTACAACATGTAAATATCCTCATCAAGATTGTCATATACAAACGTTGTCATTATACCAAGCTACTCCAACTCGAAATCAAACATGGCTACCATAGCTAACATGACACGAATAGAACAATGTTTAATCATTGAAGAGAAAATCTCAGTAAATCAACCCCTTTCCTTTGAGTGTAGCCCTTGGTTATATGTCTTGCCTTGTACTTTGCTAGTTCACTGTCAGATAAAGCATCATTTTTTTCTGTACACCCATTTGTAGCCAATTGCTTTCTTACCCATGGAAAGTCTAACTAAATCGCAAGTATGATTTTTCTAAAGAGAATTCATCTCATCTTGTATAGTATTTAGTCACATCTTATTGTTCTTGCTTGCTACTACTTCCTGAAAACTAGAAGGGTCAATAAACAAAAAAGGAAATGCATAAGTAATTGTATTCTAAGATCTTAAAGGTAATTTAACTTCCCTTATGGCTCTTCCTTTTGCAATAGAATATGACACATCTTCTGATTGTACATTTTCTTCATTTTTACGTGATGATTCCCCTAAATCTAAACCGATAGAAGGAACATCACTTTCGAACCCCATTTAGATCAAACAACTTTCCTTCTTCACTTGCTGCTAAAAATTTTCAAACATTGAGGCTTCATCAAGTGCAACATCCCTACTAAGCTCAATCTTCTTTGTGTCTAGGTTCCAAAATTTGAACCCTTTCACACCAGACCTATATCCTAAGAAGATACACTTCTTGGACTTGACATCAAGCTTTGTCCTCTCCTCATCATGCAATAACGCAAAACTAGATCATCCAAATATATGTAGATTTAAATAATTAGCTGGCTTACTAGAGCAAATTTTAAATGGTGCCATCAGATCAAAAGAAATAGAAGGTGATTTGTTAATAATAAAATAAGCCATGTTAATTGTCTCAACCCAAAACTGCTTAGGAAGATTAGCAAATAACCTCAAATAATGAGCTCTTTCTAACAGTGTTCTATTCATTCTCTCAATTACTCCATTTTGCTATGCCCTACCTAGAAGAATGAAATGCTGAGTAATACTTTCCTTTATACAAAAGTCTTTAAACTCTCCTAATGTGTACTCACCACCATTGTTGATTCATAGGACTTCACCTATTAACTTGTATACTTTTCAACTCTGGCCTTCCAATTTTTGAATGTCTAAAACACCTCTGACATATGCTTCAAAATGTATACCTAACCTTTACTAAAGAAATCATTAATAAAAGTGACAAAATATCGAGCTCCACCTTAAGAAGTAACTGGTGATGCACCCCAAACATTAGAGTGAATATACAAGAATATTTTACTTCTGTGACTAGAAGTAATAAATTTAACCTTGCACTATTTGCCAAGAAAACAAGGTTCATAAAAGTCAAGTTTGCAAGATTTAATACCTTGAGTAATTTAATGTTGTGCAATTCAAGTAATTTTCCCTCATTAATATGACCAAGCCTAATATGTCATAATAAAGCAGCATCATCATAGAAGATGAGGAAACTACAAAATCACATGTAATAGTCTTATGAAGCAATTTATATAAAGAACCTATGTTTTCTCATTTCATAACAACTATAACACCACGTGTTACTTTTAATATACTATTAGCACTAGTAAAGGTGCAACCAAAATCATCAAGTGCACCAAGAGAGATAAGACTTCTTCTCAAATATGGAACGTGCTTGACCTCTACGAAAGTTCTAACAACCTATTCAAACATCTTGATTTTAATGTTTCCTATCTCAATAGTTCTACACTCAATATTACTACCCATCAGAACTCTACTCCCATTATAAGACTTAGATAAATCAAACTAGTCTCTATATAGGCACATATGATAGGAGAATTTAGAATGAAAAAATCCATACATCAGAAGAATCCATATCTAAGAAGATGGTGAGAACATCTTCTTCCTTTTCTGAATAAGAAACCACACTAGTCTCAACTAGCTCTTGCACTTTTTGATTGAATTCTTCTTTAAACTTGGAGCAATCAACCTTCCAGTATCCATCTTCTTTGCAATAAAGACACGATTTTCAGCTGACTAATTTCTTTCTTTTGATCTACCTCTAATAATAAAACCTTCGAAATGCTATCTACCTGAGCTGCCACTATTCATATCCTTATCTATCAAATTTTTTGAGAACAAATGAGATTTTGCATCCTCAATGGATATAGATCTCTATTGCATAACATAGATTCTCGAAAGTTTTTTAAGATGACGGTAGAGAATCTTGTAGGGGCAGAGCTTGACCTTACTCTTCTATCTTCACATCGCTATTGTTCAAATCTATCAAAATTAAAGTACATTCATCAAGATATGATTTAATAGAGGTACCTTTTGCCATATTGAGCATAAAAGGCACTACTTCAAATATAACTTCCTAGACAATGATTTTGTCATATACAATGACTCCAATTTTAGCCATAGCATAGTCATTGTTTTCTCGTAAATGACCTCTCAGAGAACTTCGTTGGACAAACTTAAATGAATTAAAACATGAGCCTTATCATCTAAATCATATTTCTCATCATCAGACATAGTGGCTAACATCTTTTTCTTCCTGAGCAAAACCTTCTGTAGTCATTGATGGGCTAGAAGAGCTTTTATTTTGATTTGCCATAAACTAAAGTTGATGCTTCGGTCAAACTTCTCAATATCAAATTTTGCCGACATCTTTGTAACACCTAACACTTGCTTAATCATATAAATAACCAAATTTGGCTCTGATACCAAATGTTAAATATTGAAGCACAGAGCACTGAAATGCTCCCGCAATGGAATATACGTGTAATCCAGCAAGTAAATTATGTAACAAAGATTAAATATCAATCGAGAATAAGATAGATAAGCCAACTACAATGAGAAATCGTATTTACACGGTTCAGAGAGACAATTTGTCTTTCTACATCCATGGGCATGGGGAGAGTAGAGAGAATCCATTATATGTAAAAGAATACAAAGTGGAAAGATATTCTTACATTGACAAGGAATGATCTTTACCAAGATGGAACAATCTCGAATCCTCTAATCTTCCTTTAGATGGCATGCCTTTAAATAGCTTCATAGAGCACTGAATAGGTGATTTCCCGATCATCACGATCTCCAAGATAAAACAAAATGTGGAAGACAAGAAGAATTGAGAAAAATTGAGCACGACATTGAAGTCTCTGAGTTTTCGTCGTATTTTGTGGCAGCCCTCTCTCTCTTACTCTCTCACAATCTCACGGTGGCTACCCTCTCACGTTAGCAAGCATGTGCTGAGGATTCTCGAGTTGGGGTTACTAAAGAGAAAATAAAAATGACAAAACTAACCCCCAAACCCAATTTTTACCAAGTCAAAATCATAATATTTAAATACTTTTACTAGTGCCCATTCCATTTTTACTAGAAGGATAGAGCAAGTAATCTATACACTTCGGAGTAGACAAACTCAGCAAGACCCGTGTAGGGCTAAGGAAAAAAAGTGTTCCCTTAACGGGCACTTCCAGTTATGCTCAAATGGAAATTAATGCAAGATAACAGCAACCTGCGCAGACTCACCAACTCAAACCTAAATATTGACTGCACCTTTTCTAAAACCAAACAATCCAGATACTACTCTCCCTCTATACATCAAGATTAACGTTCCCTGATGTGCATGTTTCACCCCATTTCTAAATCTGACTTCGCAGACAATACTCCTTGATGCCTTCACAATTCACTCCGTGAACGTTGCATATGCTAAAAGGTTGATCGCACTTGAAAATCAATGATTATTTCCCTTTGACAGCCAGGGTGCTTTTGTTCATCTTCAAGAGTTGAACAACTTATTCCGTGAGAAGTTCCGTGAATGTTAGATGCAGTCGCCTAATCGAAGGCATATTCTACAAATCTACACGGGGAGATACAGGGGTCTAAGAATCCAAGAATATTACCCACGGACGACAAAGGCTTTAGAGGAGGAGGTCTGTGGCAGATTTAAGTAGTAGAAGAATCTGATGCCAAGGGTGTACAAGGTTCTATTCATGTACCTCCCGATCCGAGCCAATCATCTAGTGCTGTATGTCTCTACTCAACAGCTGTATCATTCGTCTCTGCTTTACTCGGAATGGCGGGCTCAGTTGCCAATCAGATTGCGGCGGAGGCCCTTGTTTCCCTTTCCCCTTCCTTTTCTTTTGCTCCGGCTGGATGTTCCTCTCCTCATGTTAGGCTTATAGAAATAGGCATCTTCCCGACCAATAACAAAAGGATCAGGAGGCATTACGCTGCATACATTGAATTCAACGGAGAGCGAAGAGAGAAACAGGGAGGCCACTCCACAATGTTCTACTCAAGATCACGGTTTCCATGGAGATATTTCTAGCGAGCGACGTAACCACTTCACGGAGATCAGAAAATTAATGGCGGATACAACCCTTCGAAGCCATGAAATCAAGTATCCTAAGCGTGTGACGGTAATCACTTGCTACGGATCGTCGAACGATAACGTGAGAGATCATCCTCCACTCCGTCTGCCCCTTGGCAGACTTCCCCACACAATCGATCGGAGCTAGACGAGAATGAGGCGGACGGCGCAGAAGCCACTTACAGCCATCATGGTGGTAGCCCAGCGATGCCTGGCGAGGGCGTTGAGGCCGATCACGGTGCGCCTGGGGTGCCGGACGACGGTGAAGAGGAGCCAGCCGTGGTAGCCCGCCACCAGCGCGAGTCCCAGCGGCACCAGCAGGAAATCAAGGTTTCTCTCCTCCATTGATGCCGTAAGCGAGCGCCCTCCCTCACGGTATACGACGATCACTGCTTCGATCAGAGCGAAGGGCAAGCTATTCCCCAGGACAAGCTGTGACATCAGGGATGGTACTCCTCGTTTAAGTACCTGTCACGGGGTTATCGCGCTGCGTTAACTTTATTAGTGGATTGTGTAGCTGTGTGGGACCTATTCTAAATTTTTTTTTTAAATATATTCGTTAGATTTTTTTCCGTCGGTGCCGAAGCTATAGATTTTTTTCGACGATGAACTATGCTATCTATCTTATTCGTTCAGAATTTAGATTCGTTCTGACTTTCTATGACGAATAATATCTGATTTTAAATATTATAGTCTCACTTCTGTCAAAATATTCTTTCCTGGTTTGCGCTGTTTCTATATTAATCTCTGACCTTATAATCTGAACTTTTGATTCGATTTGGATAAATTAATAGATTCAAAATTATCATCATGTCTTATGTATTAGAATAAAAAATCAGAATTAGATATCTGGTAAATTTTTGAAATACAAATTAAATTTTATATTAATATACTAAATTAGTATTCTCTATATATAGATACATATAGAGAAACATATTCTCTATATATATTAATATACTAAATTAATATTAATAAATATATAATAATTTTATATTTTATATTTTTATTTCTATATATTTATATATTATTAAATATATTAATTAAATAATATTTAATTAACATTTCGAAATGGATATTATCTCTATCCGTTTCGAATCCGAAGATTATCCAATTTATAACATTAGTATTCATATTCGATTCGGACTGAATACAGGGTATTCGAATAACTAAACGAAACGAATACAAAAATATTATATCCGCTCGACATTCGCTCCGTTTACCGCCCTATCTAACAGTCCAAAGATGAAGGCATCTGTGTGCGCTTTACCGTAAAGTGTTAGTTGCATCCCTCAGCTGTACCATGACTTGTGGTTTGTTTCTTTCAAAATTATCTATTTTTAAATTAGAACTCTTGTTTTGAATAATAATTTTGTTGTGTAGTTCAAAATTATAAAATGCATGAAAATTTTAGAGAGGTACCGCACTACTAAAGGCGATTATTAAATATAATTTTTTGTTTTGATTTTCACTTCTCTCCCCGTGTAACTCACAATTTTTGTAATATCTAATATCCACTGCCCACTACTACCACATAAACATTGCCGCCACCATGATTTCTACTACTACTCATCATTTTACTACAATCAACTTGGATGTTTTGACTTTCATTCGCGTCTGTCTTTGCTTAAAACATATAAACTTTTGCATACAACATTTAATCAAGTTTTAAATTTTGATATGTGTCTAGAGAAGTAGGTGTTGTTATTCAAATTATTTTTAACTGCACTTGTATGTTATACATATGTTTCATAATTAAGATGATTTAGTTCAAAAGATAATAAGTTGATTCAAAAGTTCTAGATTGGTTATCTTATTGAATTGAATGTATACATACTGAACTCATTAATAAGGATGTGTCATGAGTATTTCAATGGTTTATTGGATCCTTTTGCTAGATCTAGAGTTAAAGTCATTCATCTAGATCATCACATGCATCATTTGTCTTCGATCATTAGAGCATGGCATGCATATAACCTTACATTTGAGATAAAAGCCAGAAAGTTCAATAAGCATGAACTATGACAAGAACAAGAGGTATGCATTGATGGAACTATGCCATATATTACGTGTACATGAGCTTAACTGTAATATCTAGACAAGCATACGAATAGTGAGAACTAGAATAATCTAGTGCAACTATATATGTAAGATACTGTGGTTCACCATAAGTGCATCATTATTTAGGTGCATTCCGGGTATAGTCTAGGTATGTATTATTTACATATATGTAGATGTTTACCCCAAACATTTTGTCACATCAATGCTCAAATTTTTATTCATTTGCTGGCGGTGGATGAAGCACAAGTAATAAGTCATATTAAAGATGATTCTACTAATATTTTGTTGGCAACAAAATTTTTCAATTACAAAAAATTAAGACTTCCTAGTAGAGCAGTTAGGCCCAATAAGGCTTAGTGGGCTTGACAAGTCAAATGAAAACCCAAGAGAGTCCAAACAACTCCATTCAGCCAGCTCAACTCATATTTGAGCAATGCTTAAGTTGGTATGAAAATCCGATCCAAATTCAATAAATCAAAGTCATGTTAATACAAATGGGCTTTCAACACAAGCTTCACAATGGTGCCCAAAACATCGAAAATGGACACCAGAAGGTCAAAATGACCATTTTTCCCCTGGTGGGACCAATCAGGCCTCTACCGGAAAGATATGATTTTACCACGTTGTCAATATAAGATAGAGATGGACAACATTCAAAACGATCAAAAATTCGACCACCGATAGAATAGTTACTTAGAAAAGATTGAATCTAGATAGGAGTCCATTCCCTATCACCCTAGGATGATAATGGTATGATCAACTTTCAATCGGTCCACTAGTTGAAAATTACAAATTTTCGGTCCAAGACTGTAGTCTTAGGAATATTGATACATCAAAAATAAATTTCGGTTAATGGAACAATTTAATTACATGTAATAGCAATTTTCAGAAATATCGATGGCCAAGATCACACCAATCGAGGAGATCGATCAAATCAAAGATTTGAAAGAATTTGGGAGATCTTGGATATACACAACATCAACATTCATTAAGACACATTCTAGATTTTCCAGGTGAATTTAGAGTTTATTTAATTGATTCTGATTGAAATTAATGACATCAATCAGATTGGGATCATCTTGATGAGATTCTAGAGATGATCAACCATCTCTCTCCTAATTGGTGCACTAGCACCTAGCCTTGTGCGCACATCACCTTGCTTGGACTCTTCTGGATAGAATTTCTCCTTGGAAGACTCCCTCCCTAGTTGGAATTCCAATGGGGGAAAACTACTTTGTGTGATATGACTCTTTGGCTTGTCTCCCATCCACCTATCTCTTAGACTCCCTGACTAGCTAGTAGGAGACTGGGATAACAAAACAATTGTGCCAGCTCCCTCACCTCACCCTTGTGCGTACACCTCCTTCCCAAGAGTTCCTCTTTTGTAAGAGTTGTTTTTAGGGAAGACATCTATGAGGATTAAAACTTCTCACCTTATCCCATTTCCAGCTTATCCCTTAGACTCCTTGATTAATGGGAGACTCGGAGAACAAGAAGAGAAGTGTGCCCAGCCCTCTCTCCTCATCTCACCTGTTCACTCATTCTCTCCGTCACTAGTGCATGCATCAGCCTAGTATAACTCCCTCTTAGTTAGAACTCCTCTCATAGGAGACTCCTTCAAGTATTAGAACTCCACACCTTATCTCCCTTGAGGATTATCCCTTACACTCCCCCGTTAGAGGGAGACTTGGGAGACAAAAGGCTAGTGCGCCCAACTCTCTCTCTCTCTCTCACCCTCACTTGTGCGCAAACCCCAGTGTAGACATGTAATTTTGGCCTAGTTGTAGAGATCAAAATTCTTGTTTTATACAGTACATTTGAGTTTACCATCAAAGAAACTAAGTTTTTCCAAAAAATCAAGCTTTCCTACACGTTTTAGCTCAACCAGGACTTAGTGTTCAATTGGGGGCTGCCACTCCTAGTGTCTCATAAGGGGGGCACCAGGGGGCACCAGGCGTCCCACTGATAGGGCACTTAGCTTTTTGGTCGGTTTGATTTGATGGTTGATTTGACATTAGATCAGGTGATGATGGTGCATTAAATGCACCTCATGATGCAAGTATCCCATTAAGAGGGCATTGCAAGAATCCCATTAAAAGGCTGCTTTGCCACATCCAAGAGATTTTATCATTTCTTGATTTGCCTTCTTTGTGGCTATAAAAGGACCAATGTTTTAAAGGTTCCAATGTCTCCTCACACTCCCTCTTACTCACCACAGCATGTCTAAGCCCCGACAAGCCCTCCTCAAGCCCTCAAATCACTTAGAAACTACACTCCAAAAGTCTCAAAAGCCATAGTTTTATTCTACAAAAATAGAGTTTTCTCTTAACTATCGAAGACTCCATAATTCATTATCCTTACTTCTAGAGCCAAATCTCTCCTCCTAGAGCTTTTCTTGTGTCAAGACTACCTTAGGAAGTCGTGCTGACACTCTGGAGATCATCCTATAGCTCAGGGCAAAGTAAGGAAGAAGGACTATCAACCTGTCAAAACAAGCCCTGGTGCCTCATCAATGGGACACTATCCCTAGTGCCCCATCAACAAGACACCTATAAACAGGGCCTGTTCTATGTATTTTTAGGGCTTTTGTCTTTCTTCTTTTAGTCCCCTACTACTCTCTTTAATTTAAACATGCATTTCCACATTGTTAAGCATGTATTAGAGCTTCCATTTTGTACCTTCATGCATTTTCAAATCTTCTAAAATAGGAGTTGGAATCTAGTCCCAATTCGGTCAGTTTCTAATCTTTTGTCTGTTTATGTTTGATTTTGAGCACGATACTACACTTTCTTTAGTTCTAATGCTTTTTTCACTTGTTTCATTGTTTTCTTGTGGACATTTTAGATTGATCTAGGCGAGGTGAAGCTATTCATATTATCTATCGGACTAAGACAAAAGGACCGCCTCAAGATATCTCCTTTTGGCCAATCAAGAGAAGGGAAGTCAGAACCCAAACACATCTTTTCCTTTTAGATGTATGACGATCATTTTCATTTCCATTCACTTCTACTTTTTACTTTAGAGCCTTTAGCTTGTGGAGACCACAAACCACCACAACCCAAGAGAAAGAAGGACCATTGTTCTAGCAAACCTACACATAGCCCTTTGATATGTGAAACTGGCATTATTCAATCATAAGGGCATGATGGCATAGCAATAGGTTTAGGTTTCCCAAGGTGTGGTGAATGAGGTCTTCTATTGGTCCTCTTCGGCTAAAAGGATCTACTTGTAGTTGGAATAGCCATCCATGAATGATAGAGTTTTGTAGCCAGTCATGTTGTCAATTAGTATGTTGATATGAGGTAATGGAAAGTCGTCTTTAGGACACACTCGGTTCAAATTCCTAAAGTCAATGCAAATCTGAATTCACCCATCCTTCTTCATGATAGGGACAATGTTTGCCACCCATCATGGTTAGAGGACAACCTTAAAGAACTTTGCTTGATGTAACTTATCAACCACTTCTTTCATCTTAAGTATAACAACTGGATGGAATCTGCTATGTTTTTATTTAACCGGTGTAACTCCAAGTTTCAAAGTTAATCTATGTTCAGCCAATGAGTTGTCCAACCCTGACATGTCTTCATATGTCCATGTGAATGTGTCCCTGTATTCTTCCAAAACTATGATCAAATGTTGTTCATTAGTAGGAGTGAGGTTTGTACGAATGATGACAGTCCTTGGTTCTTTCAATGTTCCCATATTTAATTCTTTGTTTGGTTCATCCATCGCAACTAATGTTTTCTTAAATTTTCTAAGTCCAGATGCATATGCATTAGTCAAATCTTCGTTTCCCTCCTCAAATTTAGAATCTTTTTTCTGATAATACCTCATATACTCCCAATGTACGATCCAAGTTATGCTCATCCACATATTGGATTTCATCTAGCTAGATAGCACTCTCCAAATATCTGGGCAACCTTGCACTTTCTTCACATTTTTGTACCAATTGTTGCAAATATCTATTTGGAACCTGTCTTCCTTGGGTTTCATTGTTTTCTAACCTAACTATGCCTATTGAAGGTAAAACTAGAAAGATGGTATTTATAGTTGGTGATGGATCAATCAGATTGATCAATGATTTAATGAAGAGAGATCCCTAGATGGGAGCACCCTTTGGGATGAGTAGAAACATCTTCTCAATGGAAATGTGAGTTTTGGATAGGACATTTTTTGTGATTTTAAAGTATAAAAAGGGAATGAGTTGGGGTGACTTCAGATTGGTGATGAGCTAATGCAGTTAATGAAAAGAAAATCATAAGAAGGAAAAGGAAAAATGGGCTTGTCGGCCTAACACTAACATAAGATGGGAACATCAGCCCATGATTGATGAGGAAACCTAATGGATAGATGGGCCCAAGGCTGAAGGTGAGTGGGCACTTGAGCCCATTGATGTTGGTGAGTTGAAACAGGTGCTCGGATCCAAGGTTGTTGAAAAGCTCAAACAGGCATGTTGGTCTAGTGTGGGTGGTAAATTCAAATGGGCGCATACACCTAGTGTGGATGGTCAACTTAAATGGCCACATTGGTCCAATGGTGAAAAGTGGGCTAGAGAGCCCATCAATGAAGTCTAGAAATAGTGGTGCGAGGACCCCAAAGTGAATGATAGTGGGGTATGGCCCTCACGAAATGGTTTGGACTATGGCAATGGATTGTTTGGTAGAATGAACACTTGTTATGATAGACTGATTGAGGGTCAGTCTACCTTCAAGTTGTTTGTACTAATCTTTCTCATTCATGAACAAATGGGATAAGGATAAGCTTAAATCCTCTATCTCCTTTTTATGGTCCAAGGCCCTTCTTCTCTTATTTGACATGGTCAACTCTATGTCATCTTTAGCTATCATTATGGTCTCCCTTTTGACAAAGAAAACTTGGAGCCCCATGGCATATCCTGGCTTGATGACCTTCCTCAAATTAGCTGACTCTTCATAACCATCCTCATGTCTCTGATATCTTCTCATAGGTTTAACAGGCTAAATGATTCCCTATAATTTTCTGCCTAGCCCTTTCCTATGTTGATATCCCAGTTTGCTCATCATTCGCCACCCGACTATATCGTGGGGCAAGGTAGTTAATGCCTTGACTTTGGATAATTCGGTTACTGAGATTAATGGTTGAATAGGTTTTGACAGGGACAATGTAGAGGAGAGGCTACTCACTTCACTCAGTAGAGGCATGCTAGTCACCTTAACCATATGTCCTTTGTAGGGAAATTTTATGCACTAGTGGTTGGTTGAGGCAATGGCTCCTATTGCCTTGAGATAGGGTCATCCTAGTATGGCCTTGAAGGTTGGATCTAGCTCTAGAACATAAAAATAGTTGGTGATGGTACGTGGCCCAAGTCCTACCTCCAGTGGACCACCTCATGCACAGACCTTCTAGAATTATCGTATGCAACCACTGTGACATAAGATGGCTTGATTTATTTCTTGAAGATGCTACATAGTTGTAGAGTTTCTGACAGCATGATGTTGATGGATGCTCAAGTGTTAACCAAGCAAGATTTTACTTCAACATCTCAGATGATGACTGCGATGCACAAGGCATTCCTTCTAACGTCTAGAGCTTCTAGCTCTTCCTGAAAAAAAATGTGAGCATTGGGTGCATGATTTTCTTTGTAGACATTGTTGTAGGATTTCCTAGTGCACCTTCGACCTCTTTATTATTTCAAGTGTTGAAATTTGGGTTGGCATCTTGTCTAGACATTTTAACAAATCATACACCATGACTGGCAATGGTTCCTCCACCACTTCTTTCTCCATTAGCTCTTGAGGTTATGTTCCAGCTTTAGAAAAAGGTTGCTGAAACATCCTCCCACTCCCAAGCATCGGGGCTAGTTGGGGCATGGCAACTAGGATTGGGCATGGTAAGGTGGTGTGGGTGTTGGCTTGGCTGACTATGGGATATGTCAAGATTGTGATTGGTGGAGCTTCCCAGTTTAGAAGTTGTGGAGATAGTGATAGTTTGATGAGGATGGACCATGGGGTATGTAAGCACCCGAAACCGGATATCCGTAGATCTCCCCTTTTCCGGCCCCTACGCTTGCTTTGGGGACTTGGTGGATGGGATGTTAGTGGGTGTGGTCGCCAGGAGCCAAAGGCTCCAAGGTGTGATTGAGTATTAAGCAAATGAACTAGAAGAAGAGAGAGTTTGACCGTCGTACCTTGGGGATGTAAACAGGGGGAGATTGTTAGGTTCTAACTTCTCCTTTCTCGGCCGGCCGAGAAGGGAGAGCTTTAGGGAGTTCTTTCACCTACGATCGGATTGAAGCTTCACTCCGGTCGATCTTCCTAAGAATGTCCTGCACAAAACATGAAGAAAGACAAATGAAAATCATTAGCTCTGGCGTAAGTATAGCATCATGGTTGAGAACAACTCTGAATCATGCAAAAGGGGATGAACTAACCGGATCGGAACGGAATCCCAACCCCTATTTTTGGTAGGTTTTTAAACATATATGAGATGCAAAATGATCTAAGACATGCCAAATAACATGATGAACAGTGCTAAGACGAAAAAGGAAGACAAAAACTCGAATAAACGGGCGATCGGACTTCGAAAAATGACAAAACGAGCTTCTGCCCCTCCTGGTGCCCTATATATAGGGCGCTAGGAGCAGGTGCCCCCCTTATGGGGCGCGTTGACCAAGGTCAAAGCGCCCTGTATACGGGGCACTAAGTCTAGCCCGAACAGATTTTCTTCCCCTCTTCGCAACGCCGCTCCGGAGTGTTGGGCGGCTTCCAAGATGAAGTAGGGGCTCCTCCTTGTAGACAATATGCAAATGAAGCCAATGGAAGGTGGTTTGGATGCTGGATAAAAGAGGAGCAACGGGTAGAAGCTCTCAAAATTGGAGAAAAAACATGTTTCTGGGTGACAGAAACAGAAGGTTTTTTTGGGTTTTTGGTGGACGATTTTGGATCGGTTTGGATGCTTATGGGGGGTGAAAATGGCTTAGAAACGTGGTGTTGGATGAGCTCTAGGGTGGCACCAAGTTGGAACCTTCTCCCAGCTCCAAATGGGGGTCTATTTATAGCCCAAAAGAGGGTACTTTGGCCATTTTCGAAAAGCAGTGCCACGCGGCATAGCGCCCTATATATGGGGCGCCAGCATCATGAGATATGTCAAATCGATTAGACGAGTCATTGCGAGGGGTCAAATCAGCCGGTCAAGTCGATTTGATTTGGTGCCAGGCACCTGGTGCCCTATATATAGGGTGCCAGGTGCCCTATATACAGGGCGCCTGGTGCCCTATATACAGGGTGCCTGGTGCCCTATTTATAGGGTGCCGGGTGCCCTATAAGTAGGGCGCCAGGTGCCCTACATATAGGGCGCCAGGTGCCCTGTATATAGGGCGCTTTGACCCTGGTCAACGCCTATCGATCTTCTTCGAAATGCGCCAAAAAACTTGATTTTTCCGGGAAACTCGGTTCTCTTGAAAGGTTACTCAAATATTATTCATGAAAACAAGAATTTAAGCTCTTCAACTAGGCCAAAATTACGTGTCTACAGCTTGCCTCGCCTTGGCGTCGGCTTTGTAGGGGAGTGAAACAAATGAAACGTAGGCGAATGTAGCGAAGCGTAATGAGGCGTAGCGGAATGAAGTGGTAATGGACTGAAAAGGTGACGCCAAGGTGTAGATTTAGACACGCCCTCATTGGCCTAGTTGAGTGGAATAAAACTTTACCGGACTCCGAGATTACCCTTTATCTTATCGAAACCTTCCCTCTAGTTGATTGGTTAAAGAGAAGAATAGTACTGAAAGTAAATAACTAAAATCCCACATGGGGGAGAATTGTTACCGGCCAGGACCCGAACTGCATGGTGTGCTGGACTCGGTAGAAATGCAGTAAATTGCGAAAAGTAAAGAGGAGACAGTCAATCAACCAAGGTTGGATTCTTCAAATTCATATGGTTTTACTCAACAATACCGGTTCAGTTCGACATGGAAAAACTTCTTGTTTCGATGAAATCATTGTTAAAACCCATTGGAAACCGATTCTCTGAAAAATCAAGACCTTCTCGAGGGCTATAAAAAACCATTTTTAAAATGTTCATGACGTGACTGGAAGGAGGTTATGGCAGGATTATGAAGCAAGAAATGGTTGTGGTGGGATGATGCATGATATGAAATGATGCATGCTGGGTTTAAAAAAATAAAAATAAGTATAAGAAAATAGTTGAAGATATAGGTTGAACATAACGGGTCAGGACATCCGCAAAGAAATCGTCGTCCCCGCATATTCAACTTTGGCCTATCCGCAAGGCAAGGGAATGACTGAGCCCTCACTGATTTTGTTGAAGGGGTTCTCAGGCTCAGCCCCCCTCTAGACTTGAGGTCTTCAACATCTTAAATATTATTTATTTTGATAGATGCAATACTAGATGCAAGTCCTAATAGGGGTCAGGGTAGTCCACTTTTAGTTTTTCAATTTTTGATTTTTTTGTTGTTTTTGCTTCCTTTAAGTTTCGGAGGATATGAAGCTGGCATGCATTCTCCTATTCCTGCATCCACTTGAGAGAAGATATTAGAACTTTATTTTGTCTTAGTCCCTTGCAAGGAGAAGGCAAAGCTCCAAATGGAGGTCTATTTATAGCTCAAAAGATGGCACTTTGGCCATTTCTGAAAAGCAGTGCCACGTGGCATAGCCCCCTGTATATGGGGCGCCAGCATCATGAGGTTTGTCAGATCAACAAGATAAGTCACTGCGGGGGGTCAAATTAGCCGGTCGAATTGATTTGATTTGGTGCCAGGCGCCCTGTATATAGGGCGCCAGGTGCCCTGTTTATAGGGCGCCTGGTACCCTATAAATAGGGCGCCAGGTGGCCTATATATAGGTCGCCAGGTGCCCTATATACAGGGTGTTCGGTCTAGCCGATTGCTCTATTGATCCCCTTCGGAATGTGCCAAAAACTTGATCCGTCCGTAAAACACGATTTGCTTTAAATATTCTCCATGAAAACAAGAATTTAAACTCTCCAACTAGGCCAAAATTGCGTGTCTACAGCTTGCCTCGCCTTGGCTTCGGCTTTGTAGGGGAATGACATGGATGTAGCGTAGGCGAACGTAGCGAAACGTAGTGAGGTGTAGCAGAATGAAGTGGTAATTGTAGGCACCCGGATGAGTCGGCTCGGCTCGCGCGTGCGTGTCGGCGAGGGAGAGAGAAGAAGAGGAGAAGGAGCGTGTGTGGTGTAAGGTGAAGTGTGTGGTCGCCAGGAGCCGAAGACTCCAAAGTGTGATTGAGTATTAAGCAAATGAACTAGAAGAAGAGAGAGTTTGACTGTCGTACCTTGGGATGTAAACAGGGGGTGATTGTTAGGTTCTAACTTCTCCTTTCTCGGTCGGCCGAGAAGGGTGAGCTTTAGGGAGTTCTTTCACCTGCGATCGGATTGAAGCTTCACTCCGGTCGATCTTCCTAAGAATGTCCTGCACAAAACATGAAGAAAGACAAATGAAAATCATTAGCTCTGGCACAAGTATAGCATCATGCTTGAGAACGACTTTGAATCATGCAAAAGGGGATGAACTAACCGGATCGGGACGGAATCCCAACCCCTATTTTTAGTAGGTTTTTAAACATATATGAGATGCAAAATGATCTAAGACATGCCAAATAACATGACGAACAGTGTAAGACGAAAAAGGAAGACAAAAACTCGATTAAACGGGAGATCGGACTCCGAAAAATGACAAAACGAGCTTCTGCCCCTCCTGGTGCCCTATATATAGGGCGCTAGGAGCAGGTGCCCCCCTTATGGGGTGCGTTGACCAAGGTCAAAGCGCCCTGTATACGGGGCACTAAGTCTGGCCCGAACAGATTTTCTTCCCCTCTTCGCAACGCCGCTCCGGAGTGCTGGGCGGCTTCCGGGATGAAGTAGGGGCTCCTCCTTGTAGACAATATGCAAATGAATCCAATGGAAGGTGGCTTGGATGCTGGATAAAAGAGGAGCGATGGGTAGAAGCTCTCAAAGTTGGAGAAAAAACATGTTTCTGGGTGACAGAAATAGAAGGTTTTTTGGGTTTTTGGTTGACGATTTTGGAACGGTTTGGAGGCTTATGGGGGGTGAAAATGGCTTAGAAACGTGGTGTTGTATGAGCTCTAGGGTGGCACGAAGTTGGAACCCCCTCCAAGCTCCAAATGGAGGTCTATTTATAGCTCAAAATAGGGCACTTTGGCCATTTTCGAAAAGCAGTGCCACGCGGCATAGCGCCCTGTATATGGGGCGCCAGCATCATGAGGTCTGTCAGGTCGACAAGACGAGTCACTGCGGGGGCTCAAATCAGCCGGTCGAATCGATTTGATTTGGTTCCAGGCGCCCTGTATATAGGGCGCCTGGCGCCCAATATACAGAGCGCCTGGTGCCCTATATACATGGAGCCAGGTGCCCTATTTATAGGGTGCCAGGTGCCCTATATACAGGGCGCCTGGTGCCCTATATACAGGGTGCCTGGTACCCTATACATAGGGTGTTTGGCTCGGCTGATTGCTTTATTGATCCCCTTCAGAACGTGCCAGAAACTTGATCCGTCCGGAAAACACGTTCTGCTTTAAGTATTCTCCATGAAAACAAGAATTTAAACTCTTCAACTGGGCCAAAATTGCGTGTCTACAGCTTGCCTCGCCTACGCGTCGGCTTTGTAGGGGAATGACATGAATGTAGCGTAGGCGAATGTAGTGAAACGTAGTGAGGTGTGGCGGAATGAAGTGGTAATGGACTGAAAAGGTGATGCCAAGGTGTAGATTTAGACACACCTTCCTTAGCCTAGTTGAGTGGAATGAAACCTTACCGGACTCCGAGGTTGCCTTCTGTTTTATCAGAACTTTCCCTTTGGTTGATCGATTGTGTGGAAAACTAAAACTAAAATCCCACGCGGGGGAGAATTGTTACCGGCCAGGACCCGAACTGCATGGTGTGCTGGGCTCGGTGAAAAGTAAGTTGCGAAAAAGTAAAGATGAAACCAGTAATCAACCAAGGTTGGGTTCTTCAAAGTCATCGGGTTTTGCTCAGGAATACTGGTGTGGTTTGAATGAAATAACTTCTTGTTTTGATGAAATCATTGAAACACGGTTAAAACCGGGTCTTCCGGGCAGACCAAAGCCTCATTAGAAAGCCATAGAAAGACCGTAACGGAAGGGTCGGCATGAGTATGATGATGCATGAGATGATGCATGATGCATGCTGGGTTTAAAGAAATACAAATAAATATACGAAAATAGTTGAAGATATAGGTCAAACGCAATGGGTCAGGACATCCGTGAAGACACCGTCATCCACGTTTATCTGACTTTGGCTTATCCGCGGGCCTAAAAGGTGACTGAGTCCTTCATCAATTTTGTTGAAGGGGTTCTCCGACTCAGCCCTTTCAAACCCGAGGTCTTCAACGATATATATGCAAGATATATATAATAACCCACGTGGGTGTGGCTTATGCACGGCCCACGCAAGGCTCCAGGCGCCCTACTTGTAGGGCGCCTGGTGCCCCATTTACAGGGTGCCAGGTGCCCTGTTTATAGGGCGCCTGGTGCCCTATTTATAGGGCGCTAGGCGCCTTATAAGTGGGGCACCTGTGGGGACTTTAAGCTCGCTCCTTCCCGAGGCAGTCTTTTGAGCTCTATAAGAAGGGGGTACCTTTCCTTCTTCTCCCCCACACCAGCTACAATGTTCTTCTTCTTCCTTTGCTCCGATGGCATTCTCCTCCTCTCGTCCGACCGGTTCAATCGAGATGAAAAGTTTTTCTGAAGTCCCGTGCCATATTCGGAACCGAGTGTCCATGGGAGTGGTAGTGGCTTTATTAGGCACCCCTTTTTGTTTTGTTCCAAAACCTTCTTTTTTGATCGCGTGATTATTCTGCAGGACTTTCCAAATTTCCCCAGCGCTCGCCGTTATGGTCAGGTGCTGTGGATAGCTCGTTTGATGGCCGCCATCAACATCCATGTGCGGACTATTCTGAGCGGATGGGGCTTCTCCGGTATCCTAGTCCACGCCAACCACCTCCTCAAATATTTCTCGGACTTTTCTCTGGCGGGTGCGCTTCTCGAGATGTGGCACCCTGATACTCACACTTTTGTTTTTGACTCCTTTGAGTGTACCATCCTCTTAGAAGAGGTGGAGCTATTCCTGGGGCTTCGTGCCATGCCTGGGTACGGCCAGGCCATGTTTATTCCTGTTGGGCCGGTCACCAGTTTGGATTTCCTCCGTGGCTTTATGACCACCGGAGTGGCTCGGTCCATCATGGTAGGTGGACGTATTTACACCGAGGCACTGGCGGATTGGTCCATTGTCGTGATTCAAGGCACCGGTGACAATGAGGACCTACTGCTGCCCGGTGCCAAAGGTGTTGCCACTTTCCTTGCCTCGGTGCTCCTATACCCGTGTGAGGACGGGTGGCTCGATCCTACCTGCCTTCCTTGCATCCAGGGCATCTGGTCTAACGAGTGCATAGCCCACTCGGTGTTAGGCTATCTCTATGACGGCATGACCTCTACTAGCATTGGTAGGCCCATGTTCGGCAGCATCCTTCTATTCATGTGCTGGGCTGACTGGCATTTCAAGTTCGACATGTGCTTCGGACCCGCCATGGCTTCCCGGTTTTTTGCTCGGAGCCCCCTCTAGCCTCTTACCAGCCGTCTCTGCATGAAATACAAGGTGATGAACAAGGCCCTTCGGTGAAGACCCGCGCTGACTGGCGTTTGTACTTTTCGGCTATGAGCAGTGGCGGATTTGTCTGTCCTACCGATGCTGTCATGCGCCAGAATGTCCGTGCCTCTACCACTCCTGTGGTGGATCTTCGGTTGATCACCGGCACCTTCTTTATCATCTACAACTCACATCGGTGTCTTCTTCAGTTGGGCAAACCACGGCTCAAGGTTCCTCGTCTCTCCCATATTCCGTCTGTCAAGGATCGTCAAATGGGCACGTCAGCTAACGATGAAGAATGCCAGAGCATTCTCGCTATATGGGGAATCTACAAGAGTTTCTCGCCGAGTGCCTACATGGACGAAGACGAGGTCTAGAAGAGCCGATACGTGGCGAAGCTGAGGAAGTTACGCGGTGGATGACTTGTATCTGCTTTTGATTGTGTCCAGTCATATGTTGTTTACTTTTGTTGTGTCTAGGACTTGATCAGTGTAGGTCTGGGGTTTGCTTGATGTAGTTTCTTTTCAAGTCGTGTCTGTGTCCTGTCAGTGTTAGTAGCCAGCAAAAATATGCAAAAAGGAATTGAATATCAATGTTTTGCTGATGAATTTGCATTTTTCATAAAGAATACAGCTTACAAACACGTTCTAAAAATTTTGAAAATTTTAACCATGTACTTTATATTTTCACCCCTGACCTTTTCTTCATTTTACCGACAACTTTTCTAGCTCTTCTACTGCGCGGGACCTTCTCGGAGTGTGCAGCGCGCCGTGCAGATTCCATAGTAAGTTTCTTCCAACTGCAAACTTGTAGTTTATTTCGTTATCATCGATTTCGCAGAAGGGACCAAACCGATCCGGGGTCGTTCCGGATCGGAACGGGAAGAGAGAAGGGGGCCAAACCCCCTAGCGCCCCCTTGATGGGGCGCTAGGCTCTGCCTGGCGCCCCATCAATGGGGCGCCAGGAGGCCTATCAAGGGGGCGCCTGGTCCAGGTGCCCCATAAATGGGGCACCTGGTCACCAGGTCCCCGTCTTCCTTGTTTTGCTGGTTTGGGCCCGTTCTAACACTTTGAAATGATGTAGATGACGAAGAGGTCCCGTGTCAAGCGTGGCGGTGCCTCCGGTGCCGCCGGAGCCTCTTCTTCTGCCGGCGCTTCCTCCTCCACCGGGGCTTCTAGTTAGGCCGACCCTGGCCCATCGGAGCTGCCTTCCCTCCATCCTCTTCCGACCATCTCGGTAACCGAATCTTAACTTCCCCTTTTGAATTATTCATGATGATTGTTTCTAACATGATTGTTTTTTTGTGCCGGGGAAGATCAAGTCCCGGATATCCTAGGAAATGGTCTTCCATGCCTACAAGGGGTTGAAGGATTTCCAAAAGGTACGACTGGATGCAATTGGTTTCGGCCCATTGCTCCGCTGCTCTGCCTTCTGGGAAGACCTCCCCCTGATCCAGGCTTTGAGGGAGAGATGAGATTCCACTACCCATTCCTTCCTCTTCCCCTCGGGGCATATGGTTCCCACTTTGGAGGACGTTGCCCGGATTACGGGTCTTCGCGTCCATGGTTGCACCGTCACTGGCAAGACCTACCACGATTACTCGGCTATGGTCCGGGACTTTCTGGGTCATCTGATGCCACACTGCCCTAGCGGACTATGCGTTATGAAGCGCACAGACGTAGGGAACTTGCTCGGTCTGGGCAATGCCAGTGTGGGGAAGGATGACCTGGTGGCGGATGTACTCGACGCGTTGACGAAACGCGTCAAGCGCTACTTGGTCGGTGAGGAGGGCACCGTCCAGGCCGACCAGGATCTCCGCCGGTTCCTCCTTTTCTTCCTTACCCGTCTTCTACTGGCCTCGAAGACGGACAGGGTGCACTTGTGATTCCTCCCCTTTCTTGCCGACCTGTCGAAGGTTGGTGAGTATGCATGGGGTGCCTCTATGTTGGCGCATCTGTTCTCCTCGCTGGCGATGGAGAGCGGTCCGGTTTCAGTAGCCGGCTTTACTCCATTCCTTCAGGTATGCCTTGCTCTTTTTTTCATCATTAATTCTGCCTTGTCTTTTGGTGACTAACTGAGTTTTCATTGACAGGTATGGAGTTACTACTACATCCCCTTGGGTCGTGCCTTGCTGAAGGCTGACCCCGAGTACCCGCTCATCAGCAGCTGGGTTGCCACTCGGTCTGCTTCTTCCCACCCCTACCAGGTGGAAAACCTGAGGAGGCAGCTGCTCTGCTTCCCCCACCATGAGGTATTCTGCTATTTTTCTTTTCAGTCTCTCGATTCTTCTTATTCACTGTCTTGCCTTGCTTTTTCAGGTGGTCTGGTGCCCATATTCAGACCTTCATCTGGATCGGCAGTCGTGGGTATCGGAGGGTCATCCGGTCTTTGGCCGTGACACCTTTATGATCTGCCTGAACGAGATGGAGCCACTGTGGGTGCGTCTCACGATGCACTCATTAGGGCTTCACCAGGAGTGGGTAGACCTCCCCCCTTACCCGCGCCTGGGTCGTTCTACCCGCGGCCTGATCCAGGAGATCGACTGGAAGAAGGAGGGCCAGTTTGCTGTTCGGATTTGGAAGAGGGGTGGCACCCCAGTGACTTCCAGCGCATCTGACAGTGGTGATTATCTGTGTTGCTACATGGCGACATTTGCCCACCTTTTTTACTGAGGGTGGAGAGGTATGCACTTGTTGTTTTCATTACTGTCCTTCCTTTTCTTGATGTCTAACCGTATGCTGTTTTCAGAGTATTCAGGAGGAGCTGTCTCGCTTGAGGGCAGGGACAGTATCTTTGGAGGCTGAGCTGGAGCGACAGGTATTTTCTGTACTTTGCACCTTTCCATTGCCGGTCAACTGATCCTTCTTTTCTTTCTTTCAGCGACGCCGCTATCGAGGTGCGCGCCGACAGCTGCGTGGGCGTGACGATGAGGTAACGTTCCTTGCCTTTCTTTAATATCTTTGATGAATGTTGTTGACTGTTTCCCTTGACTCTTTTCAGATCTCACGGCTCCGCGAGCGCGTGGCCGAGCTGGAGTTGGGTTCCCACCCAGCTGCCCCCGAGCCGACGGTCTTTGATGAGCCTCCAGAGGCCCCCTTCGAGCCATTTGACTTCGGCCAGCCCATGGGTCCTGAGCTCCCTCTCACCATCTGCTGGTCGATCCTCCTTTCTTCATACCTACCGACCCCGGGAGCAGTTCTTCAGAGACGGGTTTTCTCCTTGAGGTGATTACTGTTTCTTTCTTATGATGTCTTCTTCCTTTATTTGCCTTGCTAACCTTCTTTTCTTTTCTTGCAGATTGCCCAGCTGAAGGAACGGGTGCAGGCCCTTACTACCGAGGTGAATTTTTGTGACTTCCTTCTGTTTTACTTTGCTTGATTCTAACACTCTCACTTTTGTAGAACAAGGATCTTTGGGCGAGGATCTCCGACCTCTCTGCGGGGGGTGCTCCGCCTTCTACTAGTGATCCCTCGGGTCTCCAGGACAAGGTACATATCTTTCTGGTTTGTTTGTCATCATTTTCTTTCTTTCTTGACATTCTTCCGGTAGGTGATGGAGCTACAGAGGGAGCTCGGGCTCGAGCCCCTATTAGGCATTCCGAATCCTGGTCCTTCTTCTTCCGAGGTGCGATGTCTTTATTAAGATTTTAAACTGGGAATTCATGGACTGACGCTTCTTTTTGGTTTCTACAGACTGCTCAGAGGATAGAGGAGTTGACATAGGAGGTACAAGTTTGAATCTTTTCCTTAAACTGCTTTTCCTGTAGCTGATGCATCTCTTTGTCATCTTGTAGGTCGGGAGACTGGAGGCTCGCGTGGTCGAGCTGTCACGACCAGAGTCCGAGCAGATCCTCCATCTTCGCCTTGAGCACTCCAGAGAGCTCAATCGGGTGGAGGCGGAGCATCGTCAGTTGATGATGCAGGCATTGCAGTCTCGATCTCGGAGCCACTCCCACTGCTCCGACTCCCGTGGGACCACGCTGAGGGGACCTACCCACTCGGGTTCCTCTCAGACTAGTAGTCATAGGAGGAGAGGTGAGGAGAGACTTGCCATGCTACCTCTGGGTGATCAGGCCCCAGTGGAGGGAGGCGGCGATTTGTGATGTGCCGGCCCCTTCTATCTTTGATGTACCTTTCTTTTCATAGTGATAGTTGTTGGCTTCTTTTCCTGACTCCCTGCGTTTACTCAAAAAGGTGATTAGAACTTTATTTAGGCTTAGTCCCTTGCAAGAAAAGGGCGAAACTGCCTTAATCTTTTGTCAAGGGACATAGGCCTTATCAAGGTAGAATAACAGAAAAATATAAGTATGCACAAAAGGAAAACATGCAAGACTGAAATTAAATATGAATGCAAAGGCAACTAGTCAATTAGGAAGTAGATTTTTAGGTGTTTCAAGATTTCAGATTTGTTTTGGGTTTTGATGGTTTTTCAATGTTTTTGGTATTTTGGTATTTTTTATGATTTTTTGGGTGTTTTGGATATTCACTTTTTAGGATTTTTGACTTTATAGATTTTTTTGGTACTTTTTTGAAGTATTTGATTTTTTTTGTTTGGTGTGAGGGACACGATCATCTCATCCTTCGCTTTGCTTGCCGTAGGTGCCTTTCATCGTTACCTAAGAGTTAAGAGTAGGCATCACGTGTAAGAAAGTGCCATGTCCGAGATCTTCTGACCTTCCGCCCTTGATAGGCTATGGCTCTTCTTGGATCCAGTCGGTCAACCTTACCTGCAAGGTTAAAGAGGGAAGAGGATTGGTGGTAAGTCCTTAATAGGATTCGGGGGTGTCGAATTTGTTTCTCTACTAGTGTCCGCATTGCCTATTTGGGATTTGACATCCTTGGGTCCTTCCTTCTAGCCCTTTTCTTTGATGGCCCACATTCAAACAGGTCTTTTTTTTTGCTTGATTTTGACCTGAGGGGTTCATTGCCCATCTTTTGGAGCCTTTTTTCTCTTTTTCTGGGCTTTTGTCGGTACACATTCGCATGTGTCTATTCTTTTGCCGACCTGAGGGGTCATTGCCCATCTTTTGGCACCTTTTTCTTCTTTTTAAGAAGTCAGACCTTCAGAGGCATTTTCCAACTAAGGCAATGGGCACTTTCGATACTCCTCATTCTAACCCCTTTTATCTATTCTGGACCAAAACGAGAAGAGAACGGGATTAGGTTGACCTTCTTTTGCCGAGCGTTGCCTAGCTTTCTCTCTAACTTCCGATCATCGGATCTCAAAACTAGGCGTGTAGTGTGTGCAGTATGATGCCTATCCTTATTTCCCTAAGTGACAAGTTGGTGCACCGAGCAAGCAAGCGTTAGATGTTATCATTATTCTTCACACCTTTGGATTTTATAGATTTTTTGTGATTTTTGTTTTAAGGGAAATATTTTTTGAGGTATACACCATTCCAGGGATGAGCTAGCTCTTCTCCTTCTGCATTAGTTAACTTATATGAATTACCGGGATAAAGAACAGAAATTACATATGGACCCTCCCAATTAGGTTGAAGTTGGGAGCGGGGACCGCCCGGCTTAACGAATATTCTTTTAAGCACAACCTCACCGATTTCAAAATTTCTCTCCACCACCCTCTTCTGATAAAATTTTTTAAGTCTATTTTGATAAGATCTAGCATGTCCGGCAGCGGCCAGTCTCGTTTCGTCCAAGAGTTCGAGTTGCGCGAGAAGAGAATCTCGGCGTTCATCCATCGGGATATCTCGATCGATCTGGACTCGGAGGGAAGGAATGATTACTTCATATGGGACTACCGCCTCCATCCCAAATGCCAAGGCATAGGGGGTCTGACCCGTTGGGGTTCGAATAGAGGTGCGGTAGGCCCATAGAGCATCAACTAACTTATCTGGCCAGTCTGTGAACTTGCTAGACTTACAAGTCTTCTTAATGATTTTTATCAGGGTTTTATTGGTGGCTTCTTCTTGACCGTTGTCTTGAGGATAATATGGAGATGAATGATGCAATCTGATGCAATACCTGTTGCAAAGGTCACGCAGCTCCTGGGAGATGAATTGCGGTCCATTGTCGGTGATGATGTCTCCCGGGATCCCGAACCTAGCAATGATGTTGCGTTTGATGAAGGTGCAGACTGTTGATGCCTTGATTTCCATGTATGCTTCTGCTTCCGCCCACTTGGTGAAGTACTCCGTTGCAGTTAGGATGAAGGATTTGGTTTTATTTGTGGAGTTTGGGTCACCGAGGGGTCCGATAACATCAAAAGCCCACATAGCGAAGGGCCATGGGGTGAGAATCAGGTGAAGGGAAGATGCGGGAGAGTGAATCTTGTCAGCGTGAAGTTGACATTGATGGCAGTGCCGGACAAAGATTGAGCAATCCTCTTCCAAAGTAGGCCAATAATACCCTTGCCTGATGATCTTCTTGGCGAGGGCTTGAGCATTTACATGGCCTCCACATACTCCGGAGTGTGCTTCTTTAAGCACCAATTCAGCCTCTTCTTCATCTACGCATCTTAATAGAACACCGGCCAAGCTCCTTTTGTAAAGCACCCCACCTAAGATGGTGTATCTCTGGGAGACCCTTCTTATGGCTCTTTTCTCTTCGGCAGTTGATCCTGGTGGATATGTCTGATCCTGACAGTAATTCACAATCTCATCATACCATGGTTTCTCACCCTCTTCTAATTCCTCCAACTCAATCAGAGATACTTCCTCCTTTTGCTCAATGTACTCTTTCCTTTCAAATTTTTCTTTAACCCTCAAGAATAGTGCATCCTCCACTGCCGGAATGGTACGTCGACGGACATAGATCGTCCTAACTTGTCTGCCTAGCGGGACAGATAGTGAAGATGCCAGAGAAGCGAGAGCGTCGGCAAGAATATTTTGAGCACGAGGAATTTGAATGAATTCGAGTTTGGAGAATAGCTTGATGTAACAGGTGGTGAGTTCTTGGTATGGTCTGAGCCCGGGATGAGATGTGCGGTATTTGGCTAGTACTTGGCGGAGAATCAACTGACTATCACCGATTACCCTTAGTTTAGTGACACCATAGAAGTGAGCGGCCTCCAGTCCGGCCAACAAGGCTTCATACTAAGCTATATTGTTTGTTGCTGGAAAATGGAGCTAAAAAGCTTGTGGAATGGTGACACCTTCGGGTGATAGAAGAACAATCCCTATCCCTCTACCCTGGGAGTTTAATGCCCCGTCGAAATACAAAGTCCATAGATTGGAAGATCGAATGGACATCAATTCTTCATCAGGAAAATCTGATGGGATAGGGTCAAAGATTGGGATAGGATGATGGGCAAGATGTTCAGCAATTGCATAGCCCTTGATTGCCTTCTGTTGGGTGTAGGTGATGTCAAATTGGGAGAGAAAGCTCTGCCAGCGTGCCAAACGGTCAGTCATGACAGATTTTTCAAGAAGAAATTTGATGGGATTTATGCGAGCAATGAGATTAACCTCGTGGGCCAGAAAGTAGTGTTTAAGTTTCTGGACCACCCAAACCAGGGCGGCACAGGTTTTCTCCATGGTTATATACTTTTGTTCACAAGGATCAAAGATTTTGGACAAATAGTATGCTGCTCGCTCTTTCCCTTCATCATCTAATTGTGCCAATTCTGCTCCCAGGGATCCTTCCAAGAACGAGATGTATAAGATCAAGGGTTTGCCAGGAACCGGAGGTTTGAGCACAGGTGGGCTTGACAAATATTTCTTTAAACCATCAAATGCCTCTTGACATCTCGAATCCCATCTAAATTCGGCCTTCGCCTTGGTTAACTCATAGAAAGGTTTGCACCTTTGGGAGTGTTGTGAGATAAACCGGCGAACAAACTGTAGCCTACCAATTAACCCTCTCAGCTCTTTTAGGTTCTTTAGTGGAGGCATGTCAATAATGGCTTTGGCTTTGTTGGGATCGATTTCGATGCCTCTTTTACTGACGATGAACCCATGTAACTTTCCAGATGATACTCCAAACACGCACTTTTTGGGGTTCATTTTGAGCTTATATTCCCTGGCTCATTGCAAAACCCTTTTCAATACCTCAGCATGCTCATCTTGGGTTCGAGATTTGACCACTAAATCATCCACGTACACCTCTACAAATTTATGCATCATATCATGAAATATTGCCACCATGGCCCTTTGATAAGTTGCTCCGGCATTCTTCAGTCCGAAGGGCATGACGACGTAGCAATAGGTTCCCCAAGGTGTAGTGAACGAGGTCTTCTCTTGATCCTCTTCTGCTAACCGGATTTGATTATACCCAGAGTATCCATCCATGAATGATAGGGTTTCGTATCCAGCTGTGTTGTCAACAAGAACATCGATATGAGGAAGGGGGAAATCATCTTTTGGACATGCTCGGTTTAAGTCCCTGAAGTCAATGCAAATTCGAACCTTTCCATCTTTCTTCATGACTGGGACTATATTTGCCACCCATTGCGGATAGAGGACAACTCTAATGAATTTTGCTTGGTGTAACTTATCGACCTCTTCCTTCATCTTTAATGCTATGTCTGGGTGGAATCTTCTTAACTTTTGCTTGACCGGGGTAGCTTCAGGTTTTAAAGTCAGTCGATGCTCTACCAATGACTTATCTTTGAGCTAACCGATGCAGGTATCTTCTTGGAACTCTCCTACCTCTGATTTTTGTTTTGCTTTTACTGGAAACTAAACCTAAAGAAGAGAAAGGTAAATAAGGAGAGGAAGAGGAGGTGGATGGAGTGGAGTTTATTGATGAAGGGAAAAGGAGATCGATTAGAGACCGGGTGGCCTCCTGATTTGTATCACCCTTCGGAGCGAGTTGGGATGTTTCTTCGAACGAAACTTGGGTTGAGAATAGGACGTTTTTTTTGGTCTTTTTGAGAAGTACTAAACATAAACACAGAAGGGGTTTGGTTGGTTGTAGTTTCTAATGTGGGTTGTGATATTGACAGAGAAGGAAACAAATCGAGCAAAGATGGGTAAAGAGAGCATCTATCTTTGCTACCTGGTGAATCTGACAATGGATCTGTTAGATCCGAGGAGATGACATAGGGTGATTACCCTTGATTTTGACCGGCGGAAGGCTCGTTGTGGAATAACTCTTCACTTGACCCTTCTTCAGAGAATAATCATGATACGTCGAGATACGGCTCATCCTCTAGGCCGTTTACTTTTTTCCTCTTTGCTTGTTCTTGCGGTTCTTGTTCTTCAACCATCTGTATTGTTTCTCTCTTGTTGAAGAACTTGTACAAACACCCCTTGAAATATTTTTGACCGATCTTTTGGCCATTATCACATGTCCCATTGTACCCTATCCCGTTCCTTGATGTTGTCTTTACCAACTGGATGGGTTCTATGATACCCTGCAGTTCTCTCCCTAGCCCTCGGCCTTCTTGATACCCTAGATTTTCCATCATACGCCACCCTAGGGTTTTGGTGTCATCCTTATTCTTTCTCCAAACTTGCCTGGACTGCCTTCCATCCCTCGGCAGATCGAGGATTGTGAAGACCGGTTGATTTGGCAAGCCAGTAGGGAGAGTAACTAAGCAATCCACAGGCATACTTACCACCTTGACGACTTGTCCTTTGAAGGGAAATTTAATGCATTGGTGATTGGTTGAAGCTACGGCCTCTAATGCCTCAAGGTAAGGCCTTCCCAAGATAGCTTTGTAAGTTGGGTCCATATCCAAGATGTGGAAGTCGACAGTGACAATTCGGGGTCCGAGTTTGACTTCAAGTGTGACCATGCCATGGGCGGGCCTCTTGGAATTGTCATATGCTGTTACAGTGATTTGTGATGGCCGAATATCTTCTTCTGGGATTCCACACAATTGTAGCGTCTCTGGTGGCAAGACATTGATGGATGCACCAATATCAACTAGACAAGACTTGACATCTGTTTCGTTAATATTGACAGTGATACAAAGTGCATATTTTCTTGCTTCTGGTTCGGCCAACTCCTCTTTGGTGAAAGTGAGAGCGGGGTGTTCACTTTTCGGGGTCAAGACCAATGCAATCTTCTTGGGGGAAGGGTTTCATTGACCATCACTCTTTGCAAATATTGCTGAAGAACTTCTTGATGAGCTTTGGACCTTTTGATCAGCTCCAGAATGGAAATCCGCGCTGGGGTTTTGTCAAGGTGCTTCAGCAAATCATAGGACATTCCTGGCACTGGTTCTTCTGGGTGCTCTTCTTCTTCTTCTTGTGACCATCTTGGCTGACCAGTCTGGGAGAAAATTCTTTGAAACATGCGCCCACTTCTAAGCACCGTGGCAAGCTGAGGGGCTATGGTTGGTGTAGCAGAGGTAGACGGAGGGTTAGGTCAGATGATGGGAGGCCTAGGTACGGGTGTAGTGATGATAGTCCGGGTTGTAGGGATGCGGGTAGGTTGTGGTGGCATGGTTGTATGAGGTGGTACGATGATGGGTCCTAATGGTGATGATATTTGTGGAGGCTCGACCGGGCGGATCAAGGTCCTACCCGGTTGGAGTTGTATGGCTGGTGGCGTTATGGTTGGCCATGATAGCATGCGGATAATTGGTGGTTGGCTTCTTCTGGCAGTGATAACTCGTGGTATGGAGTGAACGGTTCGGTTAACGTGGTTTGGAGGATTAATGTTCATGAAGGAAGCTGGTCCCTCAATTTGCCAATTCTGGCCTCTATCGCGGGGTTCATCGGTGGAGGTTAGAATAGGATTAACCCTCTCGGTTTTCGGTGCTATTGCGGGTGCGTGCGCGGGTAGCGAGTTTTGAATAATCCCTGGACCGGATTCTTGTTGTTGTTGTCGGACCGGTGCCTCGTTGTTGCCGCCGAGGTTGGTTCTTTACTGCCTTGATGTACTCGCCCATTTGACCCCAGTCAATACTTCCCTGCTCGTGGAGGTCATGGATGTAATCTTTAAACTGAAAGCAATTCTCCACTGTGTGCCCCGGGTATCTGTGGTACAAACAATATTTGTCTGTGTTAGCATTTTGCGGCCAATCCAACTTTTCCCTTGGCAATGAGATCTGCCCTGCCGCCATAAGAGCGTTAAAAATGTCTGTGAGAGAGTACGGTAATGGCGGGTAGTGGTTTCTTCTAGGCCCCGCTCTTCGTGGCACGTAGGTGGCGGGGGGAGGTGCTTGGTTATAGGTGGTTGGTTGGCGTGGTGGTTGAGGTGCAAAGGTTTGTACGGCCAATTGCCGGGGTTGCTGGGGGACTGGTGTCTGCATTGGTTGTTGGGGATACTGGTTTGGTGTTTGGTGGCGGAAAGGTTGGGGTTGAATCTGAGGGCGAGGTGCCGGTTGGGTTTGGCGGGGGTTTCTGTACTGGGGGTTTATGTACTGCTGTTGGTGGTTGTTGGGCGGGTTCCCTATGATATTGACATGTTCATTGGTTACCACGCCTTCGGTCATGGGCCCAATGGTGGTGGTGGTTGTCTTTTTGGTGATTTGGGGCCTAGGGTCAAAGAGGTTCATGATGGGAGAATCTCGGAGTTGGGTTTGGATGTACCATGCTCTCTCATAGAGTTCGCTCATTGTGACAGGGTAATGTAATGCCAATACATTTTTCAGAGCCGGGGTGGCGTTGGTGATGATCATCTTGACTTGTTCTGATTCTGACAGTGCATTTGTCAGCCTTTCTGCCATTGCCCTCCATCTATCAGCATATCTTATAAAATCCTCATCATTTCTCATCTTTTTGGCCATAAGATCTGTGATTGAATAGGTAGGACCGACTCGATCTTGGTATCTTTGCAAAAACTTTGCTTTGACGGTATCAAAGTTGCTAGCTTCCAAAGGGTCAAGTGAATAGAACCATTCCAACGCGGAGCCCTCTAATGATATCCTAAATAGGTATGCAAGGGCCTTCGGATCGTTTTGCCACATGACAGACTCATAAAGAAAATCTTTGATGTGAATGAAAGGGTTCCCATTTCCATTATATCGGCGGTAAATGGGCATTTCAGAAGGAGGAAGATGGAATATGGAGAGAGAGGGAAGGGATATCTCGGGGAGAGCTCGTGTGTCGATCAATCGCTTGAGCTCCCGATATTGTTCATCCATCCTATTGATTTTGTTAAGCATAGTTTGATTAACGGAGGATTCTCAGACAAGAGGAGGGGGGAGGACAGATGCTTGATTTGCCGGCATGGCCATCGGATAGGCTGAAGTGGCCGGGCAAGGAGGGTATATCGGGTGGTGCACTTGAGGACGTGCTTGATTGAAATGTGTGGAAGAATAGATCGGTGGCCTAAGCGGTGTGGTGTTGTTTGGGTCCGGGTGGTTCAGGATGGCCACCGGATGGGGTGAGTTTGGAATCAAGAGTCCATTGTGAGAATGGCCCGTTACTGGTGCCCCGGGTTGGTCAGTTGCTAACTGGGGGGTAGAAGTGTGGTGGCCACCCTCGGCATGGGTGTGATTGACAGGAGATTTTCCCTTCAGGATGGCCTTAATGGCTTGTAGCTGAGTTGGGTCGGCATGAGCGAATGCCTCCCACAGAGAATCTGGGTGGGGTCGGGGTGAACTGGTTTCAAGGAGCATTTCGGGTTCATTAACGGCACATACGACATCCGGGTGGGGATAGGATTGGTCATACTCCAACTGCAATGGTTCGTATCCTTGGTCCGTCATCCCAATGACTCGCCCTGATCTCAAGTTCATAAATAGAAAGGAAAGGTGACGAAAAACACAAGAATCCCTTTTTTAGTTTTAAAATTTTCCTCCTTTTTTTTCAGTTTTTGATTTTTGTTTGAACAAACAGGTTATCAAGCAAATTAACCTCAAGCAAAGTTTTCTTTTGGTTTTTTTGTTAAGTGTTTTCAAATTTTTGGTTTTATTTTTCAATTTTGATTTGCAAACAAGTGATGGCACAGACTTAGAATGATTATCGCAAATATTTTTTTTGTGTTTCAACTTTAAATTAGTGGCTTGTTAAGAGAAACAATGTCCACTCAAATAAATGGGTAGGACCCTATGCTCCCACAACGCCGAGCACTCTAAGGTTGTCACTCTTTTCACAACGATAGGTAATAGGTACTCCGGGTTTTGGAATAGAATGGTACAACCAGCCCGATCAGTGAAGAGGGAATCCTTCACGTCTGGGGACTTACGGAGGTCTTGATGGAAGCTACCCGGTCCTTCCGAGAGGGAATCCCCGGAGGAGGAGTTGGCAACCACCAAGAGGGGTGTTTGGGTGTGTAGGGCTTTGGGAGGAGAGAGCCTCCCTTCTCGAATGTCCTAAGGAGACGGGTGAACCCGAAACTCCAATGCAAACTAAATGCAAGTGAGATACCGAGGAGTGAGGAGCAAACAAGAAGAAAATAAAAGCATGCAATGATCACGAGAGTATTGGAAAACAAGAAAAGAAGGCGATGATGTAAAGTCAAACAAGGGTGAAAGCAAGCACTAACTCGACTAAAGATGCTCTAGAGGAGGAATTAGACTCTTTAGAAGAAAATAAGCAAAGATGCTTAGCAAGGTAATTTTTAAAGTGCAAAGTCAAAGTAAACCGATTAAAGCAAGCCTAAAATTAGATGGTGCTCTTTTTCTTTTTTTTTTAAATAGGACCCACGAAAAGCAAGTAAATCGGAAGAAACTAAGTGATGCTAAACTGAAGCAAGTAGACAAGCAAGCAAGTGAATAGGAATGCTAGGAGAATGTAAGAACTCAAGCAAGAGCCAAAGCAAGGATGAAAATGTTGGACATTCTTTTAAAAGGTGAAAAGAACTCACTCAAGCAAGAGTTGTCCCACCGTGGTCGCCAAAAGGTGTAGGCACCCGGATGAGCCGGCTCGGCTCGCGCGTGTGTCGGTGAGAGAGAGAGAAGAAGAAGAGAAGAAGTGTGGTGTGTGGTGAAAAGTGAAGTGTGTGGTCGCCAGGAGCCGAAGGCTTCAAAGTGTGATAAGCAAATGAACTAGAAGGAGTTTGACCTTCGTACCTTGGGGATGTAAACGGGGGAGATTGTTTGGTTCTAACTTCTCTTTTCTCGGACGGCCGAGAGGGGAGAGCTTTAGAGAGTTCTTTCACCTACGATCGGATTGAAGCTTCACTCCGGTCGATTCATCTAAGAATGTCCTGCTTAAAACATGAAGAAAAATAAATGAAGATCATTAGCTCTGGCGTGAGTGTAGTATCATGCTTGATAAAGACTCTGAATCATTCAAAAGGGAATGAACTAACCGGATCGGGACGGAATCCCAACCCCTATTTTTGATAGGTTTTTAAACATATATGAGATGCAAAATGATCAAATGCTTGCTAAATAACATGATAAACAATGCTAAGATGAAAAATGGGGACAAAAACTCGATCAAATAGGCGATCGGACTCTGAAAATGGCAAAACGAGCTTCTGCCCCTGCTGGTGCCCTATATATAGGGCGCTAGCTGCAGGTGCCCCCCTTATGGGACGCATTGACCAAGGTCAAAGCACCCTGTATACGGGGCACTAAGTCTGGCCCGAACAGATTTTCTTCCCCTCTTCGCAACGCCGCTCCGGAGTGTTGGGCGGCTTCCGGGACGAAGTAGAGACTCCTCCTTGTAGACAATATGCAAATGAAGCTATTGAAAGGTGGTTTGGGTGATGGATGCAAGAGGAGAGACGGATAGAAGCTCTCAAAGTTGGAGAAAAAACATGTTTCTGGGTGAGAGAAACAGAAGGTTTTTTGGGTTTTTGGTGGACGATTTTGGATCGGTTTAAAAGGTTATGGGAGGTGAGAATGTCTTGGAAACGTAGTCTTGGATGGGCTCTAAGATGGTACGGACTTGGAACCTCTATCAAGCTCCAAATGGAGGTCTATTTATAGCTCAAAAGAGGGCACTTTGGCCATTTCCGAAAAGCAGTGCCACGCGGCATAGCGCCCTGTATATGGGGCGCCAGCATCATGAGGTTTGTCAGATCAACAAGACGAGTCACTGCGGGGGGTCAAATCAGCCGGTCGAATCGATTTGATTTGGTGCCAGGCGCCCTGTATATAGGGCGCCTGGTGCCCTATAAATAGGGCGCCAGGTGCCCTATATATAGGGTGTTCGGTCTAGCCGATTGCTCTATCGATCCCCTTCGGAATGTGCCAAAAACTTGATCCGTCCGGAAAACACGATTTGCTTTAAATATTCTCCATGAAAATAAGAATTTAAACTCTCCAACTAGGCCAAAATTGCGTGTCTACATGTACGAGTTCTAATAACTCATTAACCAATTCTCCATGTCTATATAAAGCTAAAGTGTAGATTGATCTAAATCAACCCATTTCCTCTGAAAAGGAATATTCACACATAACATGAGAGCTAACATATCAAATATGATTAAACAATTTATTAAGCTCCCACTGACAAACACTTTGCCATTCAATCTATTAGAACATCTATCAATTCCATAGCTTAGAATAAATCAACATTTATTCAAGTAGGAAATCATATAAAGTTCTTGTAGAAGGATATAATAGCAATCTTAATTATTAATACATCTCCGTATGGCTATTAAAGAATTGCACCTCCCACTAATAATGATGCAACTTTTGCACCATTTCATATGTAGGTCAACATCTTCTTTATTAAGCCTTCATTTACTTGTCATCATCTACAACTCCTTGTAGATATACGATGCATATCTGGTATCTCATATGATTAGATGCATCCATAGTATCTAATATTATTATATACACATATAGTATCTAATACTATTAAGTGTATATTTAAAACAGGTAAGTGCCAATGACTTGGATACATGACGCTTCTCAAGCTCCACCTTTGCATTATATACAAAACACTTTGTACTTCCTCTTCCACTTATCATCATCATGATAGTGTAAGAATCCTGTCTTATTTTGGCTTTATTATCTTGACCACCTTCTTTTACTATTAACTCTCTCCTATTTCTATCTAATAATTTTACTTCTTACTATTGGTCTCACCAACAAGAAGTAATTAAGATGTATTGTTGATCTAAGTTGCCCTTTAGTTAGCTCATCACTATGAGCCATGATGGATCTCATATCCATCTATCCATGTTGTCTCTATAATTTTGTCTCATAGAGACTAACATCTAGTTTAAGGCAAACAATGCATCTTGTCTATGAGATAAGATCTTATCTTTCTTTCATAACACTAGATAATTTAGGAGACACCTACTTCTCAAGTAGAATAGTTAATTGGTCAACTATGAGAACAATTCTCTTAGTTCTAAACTAGTCTAAGAAGTGTGAGCCATTAAGCTATATGGCATCTAATATGCCATACTAATGGTGGTTTATTATCGTATTCTACAACTGAGATGTAATTTTATCAATATAACATTGCAAACATTCATTAAAATTAAGATATGGTCTTTGATCCTAATTTTTGCTCCCACTAATTTTCGACGAATTTGCATAACCCTCATTATGCAAAGACGGGATATCACGATGAAATCCTAGTGGGGACTAAGACCCTATTAACTTTATGGTGACAACCTTGTGGGAAACACAACAAGTCATCCCATACTTAATAGGTAGGTAACTTTTACCAATTGCAACCCTTGTAAATCTTAGTCATTTAGCCTCTAGAGTTATAACCTTGTGGGAAACACAACAAGCTATATACTCTAGTTAGGTCAACTCCGCTTGTTACGTTATGAGAATGAATTCTTAACATAGCCCTTGTGGGAAACACAACAAGGCCATGCAATGGTCCACCCCAAAGTTCGGCAAATGCCATGGCCATGATCACCAATCCCTTGCTGAATGAGTCTTGTGGGAAACACAACAAACTCATCCAATCTAAGATTGGCTCATGAAGACCATAACAACGGAAGGCTACGTGAGTCATTCTTAATGTCACACGTTTATCAACCTAATTATGACAAGGAGGGATTTTATTTTAGTCTCATCAAGAATATGTGCTAAGTATATATAATACCTTTGGAATATCATATATCTAATGTATAGACTGTAGCACACATCCACATATCAATTATGCACAAAATCAGGTGATCATGGACTTAACCCTAAGCATGCACCTAAGGCACCCCTATAGGTGCAAATCCTTGCTTCAGATGCTTGAGTTGGCATGCTCCCACTTCAGAAGGGTGCTTCTCCAAGTGATCCCACTCTCCAACCTTCCACGAACCGGCTTCTAACTCTTACAAGCGGCTTAAGGGTACGCAGACCCACAAATGTACATAACTTAATAAGAAACCTTGGTTTTAACCAAGGGGAGTACATTAATGGAGGGAGGTAGATTGTACAATCAGATTGTATAGAGAGAGGAGGCACACACATGCCTCATTTAATAACATAACCAACATAATTAAAAGCAATCACAAGCCAAGCACAAGTATGTCCATGATCACCTCCATACACACTAACATTCATCACATGAACATAGAGCGCATACGTGATAATTATATGAGATATATCATATATATCAGCATAAAATTATATATAATTTATTTTGAAATTCTAAATTTCATGCATGTCGAATTTTCATAAAATAAATAACATGAAAATAACATGACAACAACATATAAACAATTTATATGAAATGAACATACAAAACTAAACTATTTAGAACATTCATGCATTCCCAATGCAGTGCAAAGTCAAAAATTAATGTCCCAATTTATATTTTGTGAAATCTCATTTTACAGAATTAATTAAGACATTAAAAATTTAAGTTAAACCTTTAAAACAATTTTAAAGTTTAACCATAAGTGAATCTATATAAATAGGACTCAAAATTATCTAACATGCTATTAAACACTTTAAAACTTGTTAAATAACAATATATAAGTTTTATGGAATTTTTTGGCATTTTTTTGGAATTTTCTATGATTTTAAACACTTTAAAATCATAAAAAATGGTGTTTGGCGCAATGCGCCGCACGTGCCGGCGCACTGTGCCACGCCGGCGTGCGCCAGAGTGCGCCGCGAACGCGGCGTCTGCGCCGCCGGTGCGCCGGCGCGGCACGCGCGCGAGCCCCCGGTCAAACCGGGTTTGACCCGGATCTGGATCCGTTTCCGGGTCCGATTCGGACTCTTCTTCTCCGCCCGATAAGTGGCGGCCGGTGCACTGTTCATCCGGGAGAAGTATTTCCATAAAATCAGGTCCTTATCTCCCTATCCCGGACTCCAAAAAATCCAGAAAAATATGCGTTGGAATCCTTATCGAACAAGGAATCCAAAAGAGTCAGCCTTATATCTAGGAAAAATCCCAGTATACAGCAAAAAGAGGAAGAAGAGGAGGTCACCGAGATTCCGTAGCAGAAATCTCTATTTTGCAACGAGGATAACTCCTTATCCCGGAAGCCAAATATTCTCCAAACATAAAATTTATAATCCTCATCAAATGAGGTCTCTAAATATGTATATATCCTTTCAGAGAAAATTTCTCAATCAACAGGAAATCAGGAAGAATCAGGTCGGTGCCGCCTAACTCCGCAGAACCCTAGTTCGTCGGAAAACTCAAAATTCTCTCCCTCCGCCTCCGTTCAAAGTTTGATATCAAATAAAAAGGTTAGGTAATCATATTACCCATCTCCTAAACCTTTTACAAGCTTCAATTTCTTCTGTGGACGGAGATTTCACAAAATCCCCAAATCTGGGTGTCTGTTCGGGCATGACAGAAACACCAACTTTTGTGGCTTCTCCAGAACACTACAGATATCCAAACTTCAAACTATTTGTTGCGTTGGAAAGCCCAATATCACGAGATTCTACCGGAGTCAACCAATCTTTTATCTGAGTCATACACAGAATATGGTGTCCTCGTCAAAACAGACGTTTGCACATATTCGAGAACACATAAATAACATGAAATAATATCGATTCGAAGTTGGTTTTGACTAAGACTTGAACCGGGATCTGATACCACTGTAATAAATTGTCCATAAAAGTTTGGTGCAGTGGAAACGACGATTCCTATGGGTTCTTTTAGAATCCGTCTCAATCAGAACCGAATGACGAAAATCGAACACCGATCAAATCGGCTTCGAATATACCTGATAGGGATTCATATAATCCCATGGAGAGGAAGGATATAAGCTTCTTAAGCTCTACAAACCGTTCGAGCGGTTCTCCCTTCGTGCAGTATCCACACGAACTTCATCCACAGCAGGTTCTCCCTTCGCGCCGGCCGCGAGAACTCTTCCCGAGCGGAGCTCCATCGAACATGAACACCTTCTACAGAGAGGAGGAGGTAGGGAGGAGGCTAGGGACATGGTTTTCACCCTTGGCTTGATGGGGTTTGGCTGAAACCATTAGTATTTATAGAGAATTATGAAATTTTTCTTAAAAACCCAAAATCTCCATAAATTACGCCCTTGCTCCTATACTTGTGGATAAGTCCTTTTGTGTGTGACTCACTAGGCCCAATAGCCTATTTGGTTGAGGCTTAAATAAAATAGAACAATTCTATTTAATTTAATTAAATCCATTATCTGATAACAGATTAATCGGCCTACCAATCATGAAGGGTACAAGCCACATTCCATGATCCCAAATGGCTTTGGGGATAATATCATCTCCATTGAGCCTTTCCATCATCAGTTACCACATGAATATAAACCCTCATCCATCTAATGTCCTGGTCGGAAAGGAGTACGGCATCGACTGTCAACTCCTTAGTGTACCGACTCGATAGGATCATGTACTCGGAATTGGATCAATTGAAAAACTCCTTTTCCAATTATCCTATCTACCCTGGCCAGGGATTTAGAGTACTATCCCATAGGACATTCACTCTCACTTACCGAGAGTGGACGATCCCTTGTTGTCCGCTCAATTGCCTCCATCGGATTTTCCTTGTACCCGGTCCATTGCTATACAGGACCATCTAAATTGTGATCCATAAGTCAATGGTCAAAGCACAAGTTCCACCCAACAAGGCATCTTTGGCGACTCAGGTCAAAGGTCCAACCATGCAACCGTGATGATAGAAAACCCTGATAGACAGTTCGGTAAGATACCATTCAAGGTTTCTAATTCGGTCAGTTCAGTGAACTCATTCAACTAATGAGCACCTGTATGTGTATCTCAGTGTCTCTACACTAATGACCAATGAGATCGGTCATCCTCATCACATGAGAAGACATCACATACACTAGTCTATCCGGATCCTTGATGTCCCATCTCAAGTATCCTATGACTAGGAACATTTGGATCAAATACATCTAGATGATCAATCTCATTATCATGATCTCATCATGATTTAATCATCATTGTATTTGATCAAGGACTTCATTATGATATTCGCATCTAATAAAAGCTTATAATGAAGATTTGTCTGATTAATTGAATGAGATATTTCTAGAAATGTCGAATCATATCATATATGATTGGCTTGTAGGGCATACATTTCTATCAAGATCATTTCCCAAGCTTTGGGCCTATCTGCCCATGTCTTGACATTGTCAAGCCTACGAGCCCATTTTCCCATTTTTGCTTAACATTTCTATTTCTACTCGAGCCCCACTAGCTCATTCTCTTTCCGTTATTAAAAACATCAAAAATACCCATAAAAACATCTTTTTGCAAACACAGTTTTTCATTGAGGAGACGTCTCTACTTGTCCCGGAGGGTGCTCCCAACCTAGGACCCCTCTTCTCTAATTCACTGATCAATCTGCTCGATCCTTCACCCACTGTAAATACTGTTTTTCCAATTCCATCTTCTTTAGGAGTAGTTGTAAGCACCCGAAACGGGACATCCGCGGATCTCCCCCCTCCGGAACCCCTTACGCTCGCTTTGGTGACTTGGTGGATGGTGTGTTATGTGGTTGTGGTCGCCAGGAGCCAAAGGCTCCAAAATATGGTAGATAGAAATGAAATGGAATAGAGAAATGAAAATGACCGTCGTACCTTTGAAAGTGGGGAGATTGTTGGGTTCCGACTTCTCCTCTCTCGGCCGGCCGAAAGAAGAGAGCTTAGTGAGTCCTTCGTCTTCGATCCGGTTGAAGCTCCGCCTCAATCGATTTACCTAAGAATGTCCATAAGAAAACATAGAAACAAGTGAAAAGATCATTAGTTCTCGTGACAGTGTAGAATCATGCTCAAATTCAAATGTAAACATGAAAGAGGGAAGGAACTGACCGGATTGGGACTAAATCCCAACCCCTATTTGGAAGGTTTTGAATATATATATGTAATGCAAAATGATCTAAGACATGCTAAACAACTTGATGAACAGTGTTAAGATGAAAAAGGAGGACAAAAACTCGATTAAACGGGCGATCGGAATCCAAAAATAACAAAACAAGCTCCTGTCCTTCCTGGTGCCCTGTATATAGGGCGCCAGGAGAAAGTGCCCCCTTTATAGGGCGCGTTGACCAAGTCAAAGCGCCCTGTATACGGGGCACTAAGTCTGGCCCGAACAGATTTTCTTCTCCTCTTCGCGGCACCGCTCCGGAGTGCTGGGAGGCTTCCGGGACGAAGTAGGGGCTTCTCCTTGTAGACAATATGCAAATGAAGCTAATGAAAGGTGGTTTGGATGCTGGATGTAAGAGGAGAGACGGATAGAGGCTCTCAAAGTTGGAGAAAAATCATGTTTCGGGTGACGAAACGAAGGTTTTTAGGGTTTTTGGTGGATGGTTATGGATCGATTTGAAGGCTTGTGGGGGATGATAATGGCTTAGAAACGTGGTGTTGGATGAGCTATAGGGTGGCACGGAGTTGGAACCTCCTCCAAGCTCCAAATGGGGCTCTATTTATAGCCCAAAAGAGGGCACTTTGGCCATTTTCGAAAAACAGTGCCATGTGGCATAGCGCCCTATATATGGGGCGCTAGCATCATGAGATATGTCAAATCGACAAGACAAGTCACTGCGGGGGGTCAAATCAACATGTCACATCAATTTAATTTGGATCCAGGCGCCCTATTTATAGGGCGCCTGGTGCCTGTATACGGGGCGCCCGGTGCCTCGTATACGGGCGCCAGTGCCTGTTTATAGGCGCCCGGTGCCCTATAAACGGGCGCCTGGTGCCCTATTTATAGGGCGCCCGGTGCCCTATAAGTAGGGCGCCAGAGCCCTTATACACGGGGTTTTGCCTTCTTCGAAATGCGCCAAAGACCTTAATTTTTCCGGAAAACTCGGTTCCCTTGAAAGGTTACTCAAATATTCTTCATGAAAACAAGAATTTGAGCTCTCCAACTAGGCCAAAATTGCGTGTCTACAGCTTGCCTCGCCTTGGCGTTGGCTTTGTAGGGGAGTGACACGAATGAAGCGTAGGCGAATGTAGCGAAGCGTAATGAGGCGTAGCGGAATGAAGTGGTAATGGACTGAAAAGTGACGCCAAGGTGTAGATTTAGACACGCCCTCATTGGCCTAGTTGAGTGGAATAAAACTTTACCGGACTCCGAGATTACCCTTTGTCTTATCGAAACCTTCCTACGGTTGATTGGTTAAAGAGAAGAACAGTACTGAAAGTAAATAACTAAAATCCCACGTGGGGGAGAATTGTTACCGGCCAGGACCCGAACTGCATGGTGTGCTGGACTCGGCAGAAATGCGGTAAATTGCGAAAAGTAAAGAAGAGACAGCCAATCAACCAAGGTTGGGTTCTTCAAATTCATAAGGTTTTACTCAACAATACCGGTTTAGCTCGACGTGGAAAAACTTCTTGTTTTGATGAAAACATCGTTGAAACACATTGAAAGCCGATTTTTCGGAAAAACAAGACCTCCTCTAGGGGCTATAAAAGACCATTTTTAAAAAGGTTCATGATGGGACTGGAAGGAAGCAGGAAATGGTTGTGGTGCATGACGGTGTATGAAATGATGCATGCTGTGTTTAAAGAAAGACAAATAAGTATAAGAAAATAGTTGAAGATATAGGTTGACTATAACGGGTCAGGACATCTATGAAGAAACCGTCGTCCCCGCATAGTCAAGTTTGGCCTATCCGCAAGCCTAGGGAACGACTAAGCCCTCACTGATTTTGTTGAAGGGGTTCTCAGGCTCAGACCCATCTAGACTTGAGGTCTTCAACTTCTCAAATATTATTTATTTTGATAGATGCAATACTAAATGCAAGTCCTAATAGGGGTCGGGGTAGTCCACTTTTGTTTTTCAATTTTTGATTTTTTTGTTGTTTTTGCTTCCTCGAAGTGCCTGGGGATAAGAAGTTGGTATGCCTTCTCCTATTCCTGCATCCACTTGAGAGAAGATATTAGAACTTTATTTTGGCTTAGTCCCTTGCAAGGAGAGGGCAAAGTTGCCTTGATCTTTTGTCAAGGGACATAGGCCTTATCAAGGTAAAATAACGAAAAACATAAGTGTGCATAGAAAGGAAACATGCAAGACCGAAATTAAACATGAATGCAAAGGCAACTAGCAAAGCAAATTTTTAGGTGTTTTGGGATTTTTGATTTGTTTGAGTTTTGATGGTTTTATAATTTTTGTGTTTTGGGATTTTTGATTCGTTTGAGTTTTGATGGTTTTATATTTTTTTGTGTTTTGGGATTTTTGATTTGTTTAGGTTTTGAATATTCTCTCTTTTTTAGAATTTTGATTTTTAAGATTCGTTTGGTATTTTCCAAAGTATTTGATTTTTTTTGTGTTGGTGTGAGGGACACGATCATTTCATCCTCTGCCCTGCTTGCCGTAGGTGCTTCTCATTGTTACCTAAGGGTTAAGAGTAGGCATCACGTGTAAGGAAGTGCCTAGCCTGAGATCTCCTGACCTTTTGCCCTTGATAGGCTATGGTTCTTCTTGGGTCTAGTCGGTCAACTTTACCCGCGAGGTTAAAGAAGGAAGATGATTGGTGGTAAGTCCTTAGTAGAATTCGGGGATGTCGAACTTGTTTCTCTACTAATACCCACATTGCCCGTTCGGGTTTTGACCTCTTCGGGTCCTTCCTTCTAGCCCTTTTCTTTGATGGCCCACATTCAGACAGGTCTTTCTTCTTTTTTGCTTGATTTTGACCTGAGGGGTCATTGCCCATCTTTTGGAGCCTTTTCTTTTGGACTTTTGTTGGTACACATTCAGACAGGTCTATTCTTTTGCTGACCTGAGGGGTCATTGCCCATCTTTTGGCACCTTTTCTTTTAATAAGAAGGTCAGACCTTCAGAGGCATTTTCCAACTAAGGCAATGGGCATTTTCGATACTCCTCATTCTAACCCCTTTTATCTATTACGGACCGAAACAAGAAGAGAATGGGATTAGGTTGACCTTCCTTTGCCAAGCGTTGCCTAGCTTTCTCTCTGACTTGCGATCATCGGATCTCAAAGCTAGGTGTGTAGTGTGTGCAGTATGATGCCTATCCTTATTTCCCTAAGCGACAAGTTGATGCTCCGGGCAAGTAAGCGTTGGATGTTATCATTATACTTCACACCTTTGATTTTATAGATTTTTTTGTGATTTTTGTTCTAAGGGAAATATTTTTTTGAGGTATACACCATTCCAGGGATGAGCTAGTTCTTCTCCTTCTGCATTAGTCAGCTTATATGAATTACCGGGATAAATGACCGAAATAACATAAGGACCCTCCCAATTTGGTTGAAGTTTGGAGCGGGGACCGCCCGGCTTAACAAATATTCTTTTAAGCACAACCTCACCGACTTCAAATTTTCTCTCCACCACCCTCTTTTGATAAAATCTTTTAAGTCTATTTTGGTAAGATCTAGCATGTTCGGTAGCGGCCAGCCTCCTTTCATCCAAGAGTTCGAGTTGCGTGAGAAGAGAATCTCGACGTTCATCCATTGGGATATCTCGATTGATCTGGACTCGGAGAGAAGGAATGATTACTTCGTATGGAACTACCGCCTCCATCCTAAATGCCAAGGCATAGGGGGTCTGACCCGTTGGGGTTCAAATAGAAGTGCGGTAGGCCCATAGAGCATCAACTAACTTATCTGGCCAGTCTGCGAACTTGCTAGACTTACAAGTTTTCTTAATGATCTTTATCAGGGTTTTATTGGTGGCTTCAGCTTGACCGTTGCCTTGAGGATAATATGGAGATGAATGATGCAATCTGATGCAATACCTGTTGCAAAGGTCGCGTAGCTCCTGAGAGATGAATTGCGGTCCATTGTCGGTGATGATGTCGCCTGGGATCCCGAACCTGGCAACGATGTTGCGCTTGATGAAGGTGCAGACTGTTGATGCCTTGATCTCCACATATGCTTCCGCTTCTGCCCACTTGGTGAAGTACTCCGTTGCAGTTAGGATGAAGGATTTGGTTTTGTTTGTGGAGTTTGGGTCACCGAGGGGTCCGATAACATCAAAAGCCCACATAGCGAAGGGCCATGGGGCGTGAATCGGGTGAAGGGAAGATGCGGGAGAGTGAATCTTGTCGGCGTGGAGTTAACATTGATGGCAGTGCCGGACAAAGATCGAGCAATCTTCTTCCAGAGTAGGTCAATAGTACCCTTGCCTGATGATTTTTTTGGCGAGGGCATGAGCATTTACACGGCCTCCACATACTCCGGAGTGTGCTTCTTCAAGCACCAATTCAGCCGCTCCTTCATCTACGCATCTTAATAGAACACCGGCCAAGCTCCTTTTGTAAGGTACTCTACCTAAGATGGTGTTCTAAGCTTTTTGAGCTAGCGATGCGGTATCTTTACGGAATTCTCCTACCTCTGATTTTTGTGTCCTATTTTTATTGGAAACTAAACCTAAAGAAGAAGGAAGTAAATAAGAAGAGGAAGAGGGGGTGGATGGAGTGGAATTTATTGGAGAGGATGGAGGGCAAAGGAGGTCAATTAAGGATCTGGTGGCTCCTTGGGTCGAATGCCCTTCCGAGGAAAGTTGAGATGTTTCCTCGATCGAAATTTGAGTTTCGAGGGGGACGTTGTTTTTTGAGGAGTGCTAAACATAAAGACAGAATGGGCTTTAGGTGCCCGATTTGGGTTGAGATCAACCACGGGAGCCATAGTAGGCGAAGATATTGATAAAGAGGGGAAGACTTCGAGCAATGTTTGATAGAGGGGGCTTTCGGGCCCAATGTTGACAGAAAGAGGTGATGGGGCAGGGCCGGATGATCATAGAGGAAGATGGGTTCATGGACCCAATAAGAAGAGGATGCGGGCTCAAGGGCCCGGCTTTAGGAGATGGGCTCGAGGGCCCGAGAATTGGAGAAAATGGGCACAAAGGCCCGGATTTAGTAGAGGGGCTCGATGGCCCAGGAGTTGGAGAAAATGGGCACAAAGGCCCAGATTCAATAGAGGGGCTCGATGGCCCAAGAGTTGGAGAAAATGGGCACAAAGGCCCAGATTTAGTAGAGGGGCTCGATGGCCCAAAAGTTGGAGGAAATGGGCACAAAGGCCCAGATTTAGTAGAGGGGCTCGGTGGCCCAAAAGTTGGAGGAAATGGGCACAAAGGCCCAGATTTAGTAGAGGGGCTCGGTGGCCCAAAAGCAACAAGTGGGTTCGTGGACCCATAAGTTGGGCCTGAGGGCCTAGAAATAGGGATCGGGCCAAGGAGCCCGGGGAGAGCATCACGGTGAATTGGGGCATCGGCCCCAAAAGATGACATAATGAGGGAAGGCCCTCGTGGAGTTGGTTGGACTTTTTCTCGAGTCGGTTTGGCAATATGACCCTTGGGTGGGTCAATAGGTGGTTCAGCCTGGAGTGGTTCATTGCTTGACCCTTCTTCATTAGTGGAAAACAAAAGAGATATTTCAGGATACAAGTTATCTTCAGGGTTGTTGGTTCTTCTTCTTTTGTCTTGCTCCAGCTCTTGTCCTTCCTTGTTCTCAGCCAGTTGAATGGTTTCTTTCTTGATGAAAAACTTTTGTAAGCATCCAGAAAAGTATCTGCTTCTGAGATTCTGACCATTCGCTATCGTTCCATCATATCCAACCCCGCTTTTTGGTTGTAACCTCACTAGATTGATTGGCTCGGCTATGCCTTGTAGTTCTTTGCCTAGTCCTCGGCCCTTACGGTATCCCAAACTTTTCATTATATGCCACCCAATAGTTTCATTTTCTTCTCTTTTCCTTCTCCACACTTGTCCGGGTTGCCTACTCATTTACGGAAGATCCAAGATTGTCAAAATTGGCTCGTTTGGCAACCCAAGGGGTGGTGGTGAAGAAGATGGATGGTCTAAGGGCATGCTCGTCACCTTAATCATTTGTCCCTTGTGAGGGAATTTAAGACACTGATGATTGGTGGAGGCGACTGCCTCTAGTGCTTCCAAATAGGGCCGTCCCAGAATAGCTTTGTAGGTTGGATCCATCTCAAGTATGTGGAAGTTAACAGTGACTGTTCGAGGTCCAAGCTTCACATTTAATGTAATCATGCCGTCTGCGGGCTTCTTTGAATTATCATATGCGGTCACTGTTATTTGAGATGGCCGGATGTCCTCCTCGGAGATTCCACAAAGATGTAATGTTTCTGGTGGCAGAACATTAATGGATGCTCCGGTATCGACCAAACATGACTTAATGCCTACACCATTGATGTGGACTGTGATGCACAAGGCACATTTCCTTATTTCCGGGTTGGCCAACTCTTCCTTTGTGAATGTGAGGGCCGGATACTCACTTCTTGGGACCAGAGCGATGAGATTTTTACGGGGGAGGCTCTCGTTTACCATTACTCGCTGTAAGTACTGTTGGAGAACCTCTTGATGGACTTTGGATCTTTTGATCAACTCTAAGATAGAGATTCGTGCCGGGGTTTTATCAAGATGCTTCAACAAGTCATAGGATGTCCCAGGCAACGGCTCTTCAATGTGTTCTTCTACTTCTGGTACCAACCCTGACTGACCAGCCTGGGGAAAAACCCTTTGGAACATGCGCCCACTCCTGAGTACTGTGGCAAGTTGAGGAGCTATGGCTGGGGTGGTAGTGGTGGGTGGTGGGTTAGGTCGAATGATGGGAGCTCTTGCGATGGGTGTAATGATGGTGGTTTGAGGCATAGTTGGGTAGGTAGGTTGTGAAGGTACAGTTGCTCGGGGCGGGATGATGATGGGTCCTAGTGGTGGTGATGTTTGTGGTGGATTAATCGGGCGGATTAGGGTCCGTCCCGATTGGAGTTGTGTGTTTGGTGGTGTTATGATGGGTCGTGATGGTGCTCGGATGATGGGTGGCCGGTTGGGAGTAATGGGGTTGGCTGATGTAGCTTGGGGTATAGAATGGACGGTTCGGTTGACATGCATGGCGGAGGTGGCTCCCTCGACTTGCCAATTCTGGCCCCGATCATGATACTCCTCGGAAGAGACCAAGATGGGATTAACGTGTTGATTCCCAGGAGCGGGTACATGTAGAGGTAAAGGGTTTTGGATAATCCCCAGGCCGGGGTTCTGTTGTTGTTGCTGCTGAGCTGGTGCATGCTGTCGTTGAGGTTGATTTTTCACTGTTCTGATGTATTCCCCCATCTGGTCCCAGTCAATACTGCCTTGCTCATTAAGATCGTGGATATAGTCTTTGAACTGAAAACAATTTTCCACGGTGTGCCCAGGATATCTATGGAACAAACAGTATCTCTCTGTGTTGGCATTCTGAGGCCACTCCAATTTCTCCCTTGGCAATGCAATTTGCCCTGCCGCCATGAGTGCATTAAAGATGTCCACGAGAGAGTACGGCAAAGGCGGGTAATCATTCCTCTTGGGTCCAACCTTTCGGGGTTCATAGGCCATGGGAGGGGGTGCTTGGTTGTAGTTGGCCAGTTGTTGCCGCACTGGTTGGGGAACTAGGGCTTGCGGTCGTTGAGGGATCGGGGCTTGTTGCTGACGGGGCTGGAACTGAGGTTGAGGTTGAGGTTGACGAGGGTTTCTAAACGGTTGATTTTGTTGAGGGTTCCTGAACTGGTGTTGATAATTTGCAGGTGGGTTCCCTACAACATTAAGGTTTTCGTTTGTCACTACGCCCTCAGTCACTGGGCCGGTTGTGGTAAAAGTGGTTTTCTTGACAGCTCGGGGTCTAGGATCAAACAAGTTCATGATAGGTGAGTCCCTAAGCTGTGTCTCAATGTACCGTGCCCTCTCATAAAGTTTACTCATGGAGGTGGGGTGATGTAAAGCCAGTATATTCTTTAAGGCCGGAGTGGCATTGGTGATGATCATCTTTACTTGCTCCAGCTCTGAAATGGAATCAGTAAGCTTTTCTGCCATTGACCTCCACCTATCAGCATATCTGGTAAAGTCTTCATCATTTCTCATTTTTTCAGCCATGAGGTCGGTGATGGAATATGTTGGTCCGACCCTATCTTGATATCTCTGCAAAAATTTAGCTTTGACAATTTCAAAGTTACTCGCCTCTGAAGGGTCAAGCGAGTAAAACCACTCTAAAGCTGAGCCCTCCAATGATCTTCTGAAAAGAAAAGCCAGGGCCCTTGGATCATTTTGCCACATTACTGACTCATAAAGAAAGTCCTTGATGTGAATGAATGGATTACCGGTTCCATTGTAGCGATGGTATACCGGCATCTCAGAGGGAGGTAGATGAAAAGTAGGGAGGGAAGGAAGAGAAATTTCAGGGGCTGCCTTTGTGTCGATCAAATGTCTAAGCTCTCTATACTGCTCATCCATGCGATTGATCTTGTTAATCATGGCCTGATCGACAGAAGGTTCCCTAAGAGGAGGAGGAGAAGTGGGTGCTTGGCGCACCGGAATTGAGATTTGATGGGCCGAAGTGGCCGGATAAGAATGGTACATTGGGGGATGCACCAAAGGGTGAGTAGGGTTGAGACGATTAGAGGAATGAACTAGTGGCCTAGAAGGAACGACCACATTCGTATGGGGGTGATCTAGATTAGCCACCGGATGAGGAGAAATTGGGGCTATGAGCCCGGTATGGGAATGGTCATGAGTGGGCACATTGGGTTGGTGTGCCACTGACCGAGGGGTAGAGATATGAAGGCCACCTTCGGTAGGAATGTGGTCGGTGGGGGACTTGCCCTTGAGGATGGCTTTGATAGCCTGGAGTTGGGTAGGGTCGGCATGAGAGAATGCCTCCCAAAGTGAATTTGGATTGGGTCGAGGAGTTTGACTAGGTTCAGGGAGAACTTCAGGTTCATTGACGGCACATACGGCATCAGGGTAGAAATAAGATTGGTCATACTCCAACTGTAGTTGCTCGTATCCTTGATCCGCCATTCCGATAACTTGACCTGACCTTAAATTCATAAACACGATAGAAAAAGAAGGTTGACAAATAAAAGCTTATGGATTTTTTTAGTTTTGATTTTTTTACCCCTTTTTGTTTTGATTTTCTTTTGTCTGACAAGCAAGTTGTCAAGCAAATTAACCTCAAGCAAATTTTTTTTGTTCTTTTTAGGTGATTTTGGATTTTTGTTTAATTTTCAGTTTTTGTTTGCAAACAAGTAATAGCAAAGACTTGGAATGATTAACGCAAAATTTTTTGTTTCAACCTCAAATTAATGGCTTGTTAAGAGAAATACTGTCCACTCAAATAAATGGGTAGGACCCTATGCTCTCACAACACCGAGCAATCTAAGGTTGTCACTCTTTTCACAACGATGGGTAATAGGTATTCCGGGTTTTGGGATAAAGTGGTACAACCAGCCCGATCAGTGAAGAGGGAATCCTTCACGTCTGGGGACTTATGGAGGTCTTGATGGAAGCTACCCGGTCCTTCCGAGAGGGAATCCCCGGAGGAGGAGTTGGCAACCACCAAGAGGGGTGTTTGGATGTATGGGGCTTTGGGAGGAGAGAGCCTCCCTTCTCGGATGTCCTAAGGAGACGGGCGGACCCGAAGCTCCGATGCAAACTAAATGCAAGTGAAATTTCAAGGAATAAGAAGCAACCAAGAAGAAAATAAAAGCATACAATGATTAATGAAATGTTGTAGGAAGCAAGTAAACAAGACAATGATATGAAATTAAACTAAGATGGAAGAAAGCATTAATTTAACTAAGCATGCTTTGAAAGATTTGCTAAAGGAAAACTAGGCAAAGAAGGAAATAGACAAGTATACTTAACAAGAGATGAAACAAGATGATATCTAAAATGCTAAGGTGAAATAAGTTGATAAACCAAGCTAGAAATCAGATTGTATGTTTTTTTTTTTTTTTTTTTTTTAAAAGGACCAACGGAAGGCAAGTAAATCGGAAGGAACAAGATAATGCTTCAAGGAAATAAACAAGTATGTAAGCAAGCAAATAGAAATGCAAAGAAATAGAAATGGCTTAAATGAGAACTAAAGTGAAAATAAGCATGTTTTCAAGCGGACATTCTTAGGAAAGAAAAGAAGGACTCACTAAAGCAAAGTCGGTCCCACCGTGGTCGCCAAAAGGTGTAAGCACCCGAAACGGGACATCCGCGGATCTCCCCCCTCCGGAACCCCTTACGCTCGCTTTGGTGACTTGGTGGATGGTGTGTTATGTGGTTGTGGTCGCCAGGAGCCAAAGGCTCCAAAATATGGTAGATAGAAATGAAATGGAATAGAGAAATGAAAATGACCGTCGTACCTTTGAAAGTGGGGAGATTGTTGGGTTCCGACTTCTCCTCTCTCGGCCGGCCGAAAGAAGAGAGCTTAGTGAGTCCTTCGTCTTCGATCCGGTTGAAGCTCCGCCTCAATCGATTTACCTAAGAATGTCCATAAGAAAACATAGAAACAAGTGAAAAGATCATTAGTTCTCGTGACAGTGTAGAATCATGCTCAAATTCAAATGTAAACATGAAAGAGGGAAGGAACTGACCGGATTGGGACTAAATCCCAACCCCTATTTGGAAGGTTTTGAATATATATATGTAATGCAAAATGATCTAAGACATGCTAAACAACTTGATGAACAGTGTTAAGATGAAAAAGGAGGACAAAAACTCGATTAAACGGGCGATCGGAATTCAAAAATAACAAAACAGGCTTCTGTCCTTCCTGGTGCCCTGTATATAGGGCGCCAGGAGAAAGTGCCCCCTTTATAGGGCGCGTTGACCAAGTCAAAGCGCCCTGTATACGGGGCACTAAGTCTGGCCCGAACAGATTTTCTTCTCCTCTTCGCGGCACCGCTCCGGAGTGCTGGGAGGCTTCCGGGACGAAGTAGGGGCTTCTCCTTGTAGACAATATGCAAATGAAGCTAATGAAAGGTGGTTTGGATGCTGGATGTAAGAGGAGAGACGGATAGAGGCTCTCAAAGTTGGAGAAAAATCATGTTTCTGGGTGACAGAAACAGAAGGTTTTTAGGGTTTTTGGTGGATGGTTATGGATCGATTTGAAGGCTTGTGGGGGATGATAATGGCTTAGAAACGTGGTGTTGGATGAGCTATAGGGTGGCACGGAGTTGGAACCTCCTCCAAGCTCCAAATGGGGCTCTATTTATAGCCCAAAAGAGGGCACTTTGGCCATTTTCGAAAAACAGTGCCATGTGGCATAGCGCCCTGTATATGGGGCGCTAGCATCATGAGATATGTCAAATCGACAAGACAAGTCACTGCGGGGGGTCAAATCAACCTGTCAAATCAATTTAATTTTGATCCAGGCGCCCTGTTTATAGGGCGCCTGGTGCCCTGTATACAGGGCGCCTGGTGCCCTGTATACAGGGCGCCTGGTGCCCTGTATACAGGGCGCCTGGTGCCCTGTATACAGGGCGCCAGGTGCCCTGTTTATAGGGCGCCTGGTGCCCTATAAACAGGGCGCCTGGTGCCCTATAAGTAGGGCGCCAGGAGCCCTTATACACAGGGTTTTGCCTTCTTCGAAATGCGCCAAAGACCTTAATTTTTCCGGAAAACTCGGTTCCCTTGAAAGGTTACTCAAATATTCTTCATGAAAACAAGAATTTGAGCTCTCCAACTAGGCCAAAATTGCGTGTCTACAGTAGTTAGGTTAGGAAAGAAGAAAACTTGAGATAAGAGCGTTCTAGAGAGATATCTCCAGCAATTAGCTTAGAAATGCAAGGAATATGCAAGGTTGCCAAGGTTTTTGGAAAATGCTATCCAGCTTGATGAAATCCAATATGAGGATGAATTCAATGTAGATCATACACTAGGAGTTTACGAGGTTTTATCAGAAAATGATCCTGATTTTGAGGATGGAATTGAGGACTTGGCTGATGCATATGCATTTGGACTTAAAAGGTTTGAAGAACCATCAGCCATGGTGGATGAACCGACAAAGAATTAAACCTTGGAACACCAGAAGATCCTAAGATAGTCCTCCTAAGTGTAAACCTCACTCCCACTGAGGAACAGAACTTAATTGAAATCTTGAAAGAATACAAGGACACGTTCGCATGGACATACAAAGACATGCCGGGGTTAGACAACTCGTTGGTTAAACATTGTCTAACTTTGAAACCTAAAGCTACCCTGGTCAAAAAAAAATTAAGGAGATTCCACCCTGATGTTGCACTTAAGATGAAAGAAGAGGTCGACAAGTTACATCAAGCAAGATTCATTAAGGTTGTCCTTTATCCGCAATGGGTGGCAAACATAATCCCTATCATGAAGAAGGATGGTCAAGTTCGAATCTGCATAGACTTTAGAGACTTGAATCAAGCTTGTCCTAAAGATGACTTTCCTCTACCTCATATTGACGTACTGGTTGATAACACTGCTGGATTCGAGATGCTATCTTTCATGGATGGCTATTCTGGGTATAATCAGATCTGGTAAGCCGAAGAGGACCAGGAGAAGACCTTGTTCACTACACCTTGGGAAATCTACTGCTATGTCATCATGCCCTTTGGACTAAAGAATGCTGGTGCAACATATCAGACGGCCATGATGGCTATCTTTCATGACATGATGCATACTCTTGTAGAGGTGTACGTGGATGACCTGGTCGTTAAGTCCAAAAGCTAAGAAGATCATCCTAAAGTGCTCAGAAGGGTCTTGCAAAGGGCTAGGAAATATAAATTGAAAATGATCCCAAAGAAATGTATATTCGGAGCATCCTTAGGAAAATTGTTGGGGTTCATAGTGAGCAAAAGGGGCATAGAGATCGACCCAAACAAGGCCAAAGTAATCATTGGTATGCCTCCTCCGAAAAATATGAAAGAACTTTGAGGATTAATCGGGTGGCTACAGTTTGTCCGCCAGTTCATCTCTCAACATTCCTAAAGGTGCAAACCTTTTTATAAGTTGACCAAGGCGGGGGCCTAGTTTAAATGGGATTCGAAGTGCTAGGATGCCTTTGATGGTTTGAAAAGATACCTGGCCAGTCCCCCTGTGTTTAGACCACCAGTCCCTGGCAAGCCCTTAGTTCTATACATCTCAATTTTGGAAAATTCTCTTGGGGTAGTTCTTGCACAAGTGGATGAAGAGGGAAAAGAAAGGGCAACCTATTATTTGTCAAAGATTTTGGATCCATGTGAGCAGAAGTATACTGTAGTGGAGAAGACCTGTGTTGCACTAGTCTAGGTAGTTCAGAAGCTTAAACACTATTTCTTAGCTCATGAGGTCAATCTTATTGCCTGCATCAATCCCATCAAATTCCTCTTTGAGAAAACTGTTCTAACAGATCGGTTAAGTCGTTGGCAGAGTTTCCTTTTACAGTTTGATATCACCTGTCCCCCAGAAGGTGATTAAGGGTTATGCCATTGCCGAACATCTAGCCCATCACCTTATACCCCTCTTTGACTCGGTCCAGTCGGAGCTCCTGGATGACGAACTAATGTTGATCCGATCTTCCCATCTTTGGACATTATATTTTGACGGGGCTCTGAATTCACACGGTAAGGGAATAGGAATCGCCCTTCTATCACCCGAGGGTGTCACCATTCCACAAGCATTTCAGCTCGACTTCCTAGCAACCAACAATATAGCTGAATATGAAGCCTTGCTGGTTAGGCTAGTGGCCGCTCATTTCTATGGTGCCACGAAATTAAGGGTGATAGGTGATAGCCAACTAATCCTTTGCCAATTCCTAACCAAATACCGAACCTCTCATCCAAACCTCAAACCTTAACAAGAACTCACCTCTTGCTACATCAAACTCCTTTCTAAACTCACTTTTGTTCATGTTCCTTGAGCTCAGAATATCCTTGCTGATGCCTTAGCCTCCTCAGCTTCATCTCTATCAGTCCCGCTAGGTAGACAGGTGTGGACTATCTATGTCCGTAGATGGTCGATGCCGGTGATTAAGGATAGTCGATTTCTGAAGATCAAGGAGAGATTTGGCAGAAAGGAACATCTAGAGCAAAAAGAGGAGATTTCTTTAGTCGAGTTGGAAGAGTTAGACAAGGGTGAGAGGCTTTGGTTCGATGAGATCATGAGGTATTGTCAAGATTAGTCATATCCACCTGGATCCAATGCTAAAGAAAAGAAGGCCATCAGGAGAGTATCCCAGAGGTATACCATCCTAGGAGGGGTGCTCTACAAGAGGAGCCTGAGTGGAATTTTGTTGAGATACATTGATGAAGAAGAAGCAGAGTCGTGCTTAAGGAAGCACATTCTGGGGTCTGTGGGAGCCATGTCAATGCTCAAGCTCTTGCCAAGAAAATCATTAGGTAGAGGTATTATTAGCCAACCCTAGAAAAGGATTGCTCCATCTTTGTCTGGCACTGTCATTCTTGCCAACTTCATGCCGACAAGATCCACTCTCCTACATCTTCCCTTCATCTGATTCATGCCCCATGGCCCTTCGCCATGTGGGCTTTCGATATCATTGGCCCTCTAAGTGACCTTAACTTTGAAATCTGTTCCAAATTGTTCATCTTGACGGCAATAGAGTACTTCACCAAGTGGGTAGAAGCGGAAGCATTCGTGGAGATCAACGCATCAACATTGTGCTCCTTCATCAAACACAACATCATTGCCAAGTTCGGGATCCCTAGCGACATCATCACTGACCACAGACCACAATTTCTCTCTCAAGATCTGCGTGATCTTTGCAACAGGTACCGCATTTCATTGCGTCATTCATCTCCATACTATCTGCAAGGCAATGGTCAAGCAGAAGCCACCAACAAAACCTTGATCAAAATTATTAAGAAAAACTGTAAGTCTAACAAGTTCACGGATTGGCCAGATAAGCTTGTAGATGCTCTATGGGCTTATCGTACTTCTGTACGGACCCCCACTGGTCAAACCCCGTATGCTCTCGCATATGGGATGGAAGTAGTGGTCCCGTACGAAGTACTCCTTCCATCACTCTGAGTTCTGCTCGATAAGGACATCCCAGTCGATTAGAGACGAGAATCTCTCCATGCACAACTTGAACTTCTAGATGAAAGAAGGTTGGCCGCCTCCGAGCATGCCCAGACTTATCAGAATAGATTGAAAAGGTTTTATTAAAAGAGGGTGGTAGAGAGAAAGTTTGAAATCGGTGATATGGTAGTCAAGCGCATATTTGTTAAGCCAGGTGGTCCCCACTCCAAGTTACAACCTAACTGGGAAGGGCCTTTTGTTATAACTGAAAAATATCTAGGCAATGCATATGAGCTTAGCAACGTTGATGGAAAAAAATTGAACCATCCATGGAATGACATTTACCTCAAAAAATATTTTCCATAAAAAAATGGAGAATGTCTAGTAGGATATTAAGTCATAGATCCAAGGGTGTTAGCTAAAAGTCAAGGATAGACATCACCCTGCACACACAACACCTCCCGATCCCAGAATCCAGATAGCCCGACACTTGAGAGAGGCAAAGCAGAACCCCGAAGGCAAAAAAGAACCCTTTGTAGAACCCCCGATCCGGTCCCAGTCCTTCTCCTCTCTTTCCCCGGGGTTGGAACGATGAGCGCCGCTCCTCTTTTCGGTTTCGTCGGTGGTGTAGGGTTGTGGTCGCCAGGAGCCACGGGCTCCGAGAGTAAAAGACAAGAAACGATGTAAGTCTTAAAGAAAATGACCAAACATACCTAAGCGGGGAGATCGTGTTGGGGAGATTATGGGTTCCATCTTCTTCCTTTTCGGCCGGCCGAGAAGAAAGAGCTTGAAGCACTTTAGTTGTTCCTACAAAAACAAGTAAGCCACGAAAACAAGTGAAAGTAGATTAGAACTAAGATAGTGAAGCATCTTGCAAAAGAAGGGAACTAAAACCACAAAAGGAGATGAACTAACCGGATTGGGAATAACTCCCAACCCCCCTTTTTTATGTGTTTTTGGATGATGATATATGATATTACTAAGTTAAATATGCATGCAAATATGATGATCTATGATGGAAAACATAGGAACAAAGTAATGCTAGAAGGTTGTGGAAGAAAAACGAGTTTCGGCTCCAAAAACGGCAATCTGGAGTCCCAGGCGACCCGGCAGGGGGGTCGCCTGGGCGACCTGGCAAACGGGTCGCCTGGGCGACCTGGAGAACGGGTCGCCTGGGCGACCTGGCAGGGGGGTCGCCTGGGCGACCTGGCAAACGGGTCGCCTGCTGCACCAGAATTCGGTTTACTCCCGGATGCTCCCGCAAGGCTTTCGGATGGCTTTAGAAGCTTGATGACGACTCCCGGAAGCTCCTAGGACGTGGATGATGATTCTCCCTTTGATGTAGGAGCTTGAGAAGCTTCGAAATGGATGCCGATGAAGAAACGGGATGAAGAACGTCGATTTACGGAGGTGGATGGAAGTGGGAAGCTCTCAATCTTTTTGACAATGAGAATTGGGAGGGATGGAAGAGGTTTGGAACTCTCTAAGGCTCTCTCTTGGGAGCTTGGGACGTTCTCTCTCTTCTAACACTCTCCCAACCCTTTGAAAGTGGTTAGGGGTCCCTTTTTATAGGCAAAAGGGTCCCAGGGGGCATTTCGAGCATAAAAATTACTTTTCGGAATCCGCGGGCGACCCGTGGCCGGGTCGCTCGGCGACCCGTCTGGCGGGTCGCCTGCGGAACTATAAATGCCATTAAATGCGCGTGCGCCGAAAGCTGGGCGACCGCCGCCCGGGGTCTGCTACAGTGGCAGGCGACCCGTCAGTCGGGTCGTCTGCGCCCAGTCGACTCCGACCATCCGGACGAGCGTGCGCCGCTCACGGGTCACTTCGCCCAGTTCGTACACTGTTTTAGCAGGCGACCCGCTGATCGGGTCGCTTGCCGTACCTGACCAGATTCGACGTTTCACCTACCACCGTCAGAACGGACGATTTGGCAGATGACCCGTCAGACGGGTCGCCTGGGTGACCCGGCAGGGGGGTCGCCTGGGCGACCCGGTACACGGGTCGCCTAGGCCCCCAGATTTCATTTTTGGGCCTTTTTCTTGGTGATCCGGTTTGTTTATCGGAAAACTCGAATACCTTCTAAGAAAACATGGATCTTACGCTCCTCAAATAGGCAAAATTTGCGTGTCTACAGCTTGCCTCGCCTTGGTGTCGGCTTTGTAGGGGAGCGATATGGAATGAAGCGTAGATGAATGTAATGAGGCGTAGCGGCGTGCAATGGCGCGGACTGAAAAGGTGGCACCAAGGTGTAGATTTAGACACGCAGGCTGCTGCCTAATTGGGCAATGGGCGGACATTATCGGTCCTTTGCCGTTCCCATTTGTCCTCTTCGGATCATTCCCGTTATTGATTGGATGGATGCAGTGCCGCGGGCACGAACATAAAGGGAGAAGCCTGCCCCCCAGCGTGGGGGACCTCCGAGTCGTGGCTCGTGAGTTCATCTCGGTTAGCGGCCCAGCTCTGTGGTGTGCTTGTACCGAGAAGGGCTAACTAAACTAACGAAAACAAAGAGTGAACATCCAATCATTTCGGGGCTATATCTTCCGAGTTCATTTGGTCCTTGCAAGGGTACCGATTTTGTCCGAACTGGAATGACTCCATGTTCTTCTAGAATTTACTGAATCAAGCGAGAAACATTTCGGAACACCAGAATGCAGTTCGTTCGAAATGTCTTGAGAGTATGCGATGCATGATGCATGATTTATATATTTTTTTTTGTGGGGAAAAATAGAAAAACAAACTCAAAAATAAGCAAATAGTTGAAGATATAGGTCCTATGTTTACGGGTCAGGATACTGATCAGGAACCGTCGTCCCCGTGCATAAGACTTTGGTCTATCCGCGAGTTTAGAAACAGTTGAACCATCATTGTTTTTGTTGAGGGGGTTCTCAAGCTCAACTGTCCCGAACTCGAGGTCTTCAACGTTCAATCATATAATAACTGCCGACAAGTGTACAGAGTTCCCAGATGACCCGTCTGCCGGGTCGCCTGGGCGACCCGTGTGGAACCCCCGATCCGGACCCGGTTCCTTCTCCTCTTCTTTCCCCGGGGTTGGAACGATGAGCGCCGCTCCTCTTTTCGGTTTCGTCGGTGGTGTAGGGTTGTCGTCGCCAGGAGCCGCGGGCTCCGAGAGTAAAAGACAAGAAACGATGTAAGTCTTAAAGAAAATGACCAAACGTACCTAAGCGGAGAGATTGTGTTGGGGAGATTATGGGTTCCATCTTCTTCCTTTTTGGCCGGCCGAGAAGAAAGAGCTTGAAGCACTTTAGTTGTTCCTACAAAAACAAGTAAGCCACGAAGACAAGTGAAAGTAGATTAGAACTAAGATAGTGGAGCATCTTGCAAAAGGAATGAACTAAAACCACAAATGGAGATGGACTAACCGGATTGGGAATAACTCCCAACCCCCCCTTTCATGTGTTTTCGGATGATGATATATGATACTACTAAGTTAAATATGCATGTAAATATGATGATCTATGATGGAAAACATAAGAACAAAGTAATGCTAGAAGGTTGTGGAAGAAAAACGAGTATCGGCTCCAAAAACGGCAATCTGGAGTCCCAGGCGACCCGGCAGGGGGGTCGCCTGGGCGACCTGGCAAACGGGTCGCCTGGGCGACCTGGCAGGGGGTCGCCTGGGCGACCTGGCAAACGGGTCGCCTGCTGCACCAGAATTCGGTTTACTCCCGGATGCTCCCGCAAGGCTTTCGGATGGCTTTAGAAGCTTGATGACGACTCCTGGAAGCTCCTAGGACGTGGATGATGATTCTCCCTTTGATGTAGGAGCTTGAGAAGCTTCGAAATGGATGCCGATGAAGAAACAGGATGAAGAACGTCGATTTACGGAGGTGGATGGAAGTGGGAAGCTCTCAATCTTTTTGACAATGAGAATTGGGAGGGATGGAAGAGGTTTGGAACTCTCTAAGGCTCTCTCTTGGGAGCTTGGGACGTTCTCTCTCTTCTAACACTCTCCCAACCCTTTGAAAGTGGTTAGGGGGTCCCTTTTTATAGGCAAAAGGGTCCCAGGGGCATTTTAGGCATAAAAATTACTTTTCGGAATCCACAGGCGACCCGCTGGCCGGGTCGCCTGGGCGACCCGTCTGGCGGGTCGCTTGCGGAACTATAAATGCCATTAAATGCGCGTGCGCCGAAAGCTGGGCGACCGCCGCCCGGGGTCTGCTACAGTGGCAGGCGACCCGTCAGTCGGGTCGTCTGCGCCCAGTCGACTCTGACCATCCGGACGAGCGTGCGCCGCTCACGGGTCACTTCGCCCAGTTCGTACACTGTTTTAGCAGGCGACCCGCTGATCGGGTCGCTTGCCGTGCCTGACCAGATTCGACGTTTCACCTACCACCGTCAGAACGGACGATTTGGCAGATGACCCGCCAGACGGGTCGCCTGGGCGACCCGGCAGGGGGGTCGCCTGGGCGACCCGGTACACGGGTCGCCTAGGCCCCCAGATTTCATTTTTGGGCCTTTTTCTTGGTGATCCGGTTTGTTTATCGGAAAACTCGAATACCTTCTAAGAAAACATGGATCTTACGCTCCTCAAATAGGCAAAATTTGCGTGTCTACAGCTTGCCTCGCCTTGGTGTCGGCTTTGTAGGGGAGCGATATGGAATGAAGCGTAGATGAATGTAATGAGGCATAGCGGCGTGCAATGGCGCGGACTGAAAAGGTGGCACCAAGGTGTAGATTTAGACACGCAGGCTACTGCCTAATTGGGCAATGGGCGGACATTATCGGTCCTTTGTCGTTCCCATTTGTCCTCTTCGGATCATTCCCGTTATTGATTGGATGGATGCAGTGCCGCGGGCACGAACATAAAGGGAGAAGCCTACCCCCCAGCGTGGGGGACCTCCGAGTCGTGGCTCGTGAGTTCATCTCGGTTAGCGGCCCAGCTCTGTGGTGTGCTTGTACCGAGAAGGGCTAACTAAACTAACGAAAACAAAGAGTGAACATCCAATCATTTCGGGGCTATATCTTCCGAGTTCATTTGGTCCTTGCAAGGGTACCGATTTTGTCCGAACTGGAATGACTCCATGTTCTTCTAGAATTTACTGAATCAAGCGAGAAACTTTTCGGAACACCAGAATGCAGTTCGTTCGAAATGTCTTGAGAGTATGCGATGCATGATGCATGATTTATATATTTTTTTTTGTGGGGAAAAATAGAAAAACAAACTCAAAAATAAGCAAATAGTTGAAGATATAGGTCCTATGTTTACGGGTCGGGATGCGATCGAGAACCGTCGTCCCCGTGCATAAGACTTTGGTCTATCCGCGAGTTTAGAAACAGTTGAACCATCATTGTTTTTGTTGAGGGGGTTCTCAAGCTCAACTGTCCCGAACTCGAGGTCTTCAACGTTCAATCATATAATAACTGCCGACAAGTGTACAGAGTTCCCAGATGACCCGTCTGCCGGGTCGCCTGGGCGACCCGTGTGTCGGGCCGCCTGGGCGAGCCGTCTGCCGGGTCGCCTGCACCCGTCGTCAGAGCAGGCAGATTAGACCTCTGGACATCTTTTCAGCCTTGAATATAGCGCTGGATAGTTCCTTTCCCTCTTTTAAGCCCCCAACTCGCCCCTATTGTGAGAACATCATACTTTCTCTCTCTCCTTTAGCTCTCTTACTCCTCTCACAATGTTTCATCCTTCAAGATTCATCCACCCGAAGAAGGCAAGACGATTTTCGGAGGTTCCGGGGCACATCTTCAACAGAATAGTGGCTGGAAGTGTAAGTATCTTATTTCTCCTTCCTGCAAAATTATCCCCTTCTTATTTGGATCCCTCTTTTCTTCTTATTTTCGGATTTGAATCTGTCATCCGGAAATGACCCGGCATCAGGTCGCCTGGGCGGCCCGACATACGGGTCGCCTGGGCGACCCGAAGATGGGTTCGCCTGGGCGACCCGGTGAACGGGTCGCCTTGGCGACCCGGTAGGCGGGTCACCTGCGCATTGCTGACACTTTTATATGTGCACATTCAGAATCCTCCGGCATTTCCGGGAGCTCGTCGCTATGGCTCATGTCAATGGGTCTCCCGCATTGTTCCGTATATCACTTTGCAAGCTCGCCATGTGCTTCGACAATGGGGCATGGCCGACTTCTTCGTTCATGTGGTGAATTGCTCTAAATATTATTGGGATTTTGCTCTCGTAGGGGCCTTGGTTGAGTGTTGGCATCCAGACACTAACACGGTCATTCTTGATACTTTTGAATGCACCATCCTTCTTGAAGAAGTTGAAATGTTGCTAGGCCGCCCAAATTCTCCTTATGGTCAAGAAGAGTTAATGGTTATCCCGCCTTTTCCTCTAATCGCTTACTTGTTTTTAGAGGAACTCATGACTCCGGTGGAAGCCTCCTCATTGATTGTTGGTAGCAAAATTTCTTTTGAAGGTCTCTTAACATGGTCCATCAAGAGCATGGATAAGGCTTCTGAAGATTCTGACAATCTCATTTGTGGGTTGAAAGGAGTGGTGACTTGCGCTGTTTCTGCCTTCCTTTATCCTTCAGAAGATGGTTGGATTGCCCCATGTTCCTTGCCTTGCATTTGGGGGTTATGGCGTCGGGAGCGTATTGCCCCATCTGTTTTGGGCTTCTTGTATGAGGGGCTTTCTGCGGCATGCCTCGGTCGTCTTATGTTTGGCAGCACCCTTCTTCTAATTTCTTGGGCGGAACTTCACTTCAAGTTTGATGTTGCCGAGGAGATCGTTCCGGCCTCGCGCTTGTTTCTCCGCAGCCCTTTGCATTCTTTATCCTCCGTTCTTGGCATGGAAGAGAAGGTCATTAACAGGTGTCCTACAGTGAAAACTCGCCAAGACTGGCGCCTGTACCTGTCCAAGCTTAACCGAGCTAGCTTTTTATGCGTGCCACTCCCTTTGCTCCGGAAGGATCTTAAAGCATGCTTTATCCCGGGAGTTGACCTTCGGCTTATAACCGGTACCTCATTGGTTTTATATAATGCTCACCGGTGCTTTCCTCAATTAGGTCTCTGCAGGCAGAAGATGCCATTGGTGTCGCATCTTCCGAGCATCAAGGATCGCCGCCTTGGAACACCGGATGACGATGAGGAATGTCAAAGTGCAATTGCTTTGTGGAAGACGTGCAAATTTCATAGTCCTTGGATGGTGACTGAAGAAGATGAAGCGCGCAAAGCTCGTTACTTGAAGAAGCTCCGGGCGATCCGTGCTTGATTTTTCTCTTTCCTGCACTTATGTTAGTTCCAAGCTATGTATTTTCAGACTATTGAACATTTGATGTAGTGAATGCATGTTTCCTTTAAGTAGAGAAGGGTATTTTTCGGTTCTGTTAGCAGGAAACGACCCGTCTGGGGGGTCGCCCAGGTGACCCCCTTGTCGGGTCGCCTGGGCGACCCGGCAGACGGGTCGTCTGGGCGACCCGGAAGACGGGTCGTCTGGGCGACCCTGCAGTCGGGTCGCCTGCTGCGCCTGTCCTTGACAAGTACTTGACATGAGTAGTCATGTACTTTCTTTGACCACACTTAAGGCTTTAAGAGACCATAAGCTCGTAGGTCTCTTCTTCTACAACATTTTTACCTTCCCTTGGAGTGTGAGGTGGTGAGATTTTTGAGCAAGGAGGTTACCATCATGCCATATGCTAGGCAAAGCTCGGTTCAACCCATATCGGCTCTTCCGGATCATCTCCGGGGTCTTCGTCATCTCAACGAAGTAAGCGTATTGTTTTTTTTCTCTTCCATTTTCTCATTTTCCTATGCTAGGCTCCTCCATTCGTACTCCTCTTGTTCAGACAATGCATGACCCATTGGATCAAAGGGGGTCTCTTACTGTTCTGGGAAGTGGCCCGACAGACGGGTCGCCTGGGCGACCCGGTAGGCGGGTCGCCTGGGCGACCCGGATGACGGGTCGCCTGGGCGACCCAGTAGGCGGGTCACCTGGTACCCACATAACTTTTTCTTCTTCTGATTTTCTGTGCCTTGTCCAGGAATTGCCGTCCTTCCCTTCTTCCAATCGCTTCGGTCAGTTTGCATGGGCTGAACGTCTGATGCGGACGTTGACACGTCACTCGTTGGAAATTTTACACGATTGGGGCTTAAGGGGCGTCCTTGCTCATTTCCGACGCATACACCGTTACCACTGGGATTTTGCAATGTTGGGTGCCTTAGTGGAACGATGGCACCCGGAAACTCATACATTCATATTTGCTGATTTTGAATGCTCCATTCTTCTGGAGGAAGTGGAGCTCATCTTGGGCCTAAGGGCCAGTGAAATGGGTGAATCTCCGGACATCTTTACTCCGTCCATAGATTGCTCTTGCTTACAGATATTGCAGGAATTTATGCCTTGTTCAGAGGCGGTTGCCTTGATAGATGGCGAGGGGGTCAACCTGTCTCGCCTATACTGTTGGACTCTCTCTTGCTTGGAGTCTACTGGTGACTCGGCGGAGCAATTAATGTCTGGATTGAAAGGGGCTGCCGTATGTATCGCGATAGCGTCTGTACCCTTCGGGAGATGACATTGTCAGTTCTGCTCGGCTGGCCCATGTGGAGGGCTTATGGAGTGGCCGTCGGCTGGCTATGTCAGTTCTTGGTTTCCTCTACCAAGGATTAACTGAAGCTAGCTTAGGCCGTTCTTTTTCTGTAGCCTCTTGCTTTTTAGTTGTTGGGCTGATCTTCACTTCGGGTTCACGGCGTCTACCCCCGGCTTCCCAAGCTCCTTTACCCGAAGTCCTGCGGCCGGGGTGGCGAGACGAGCGAGGCCTGAGCAGAGGCGCTTGGGATCATTGCCCCGGGTTCCGGTCGAGGCGCAGTTGGCGGGATTACTTTGAGTCCGTCATGCATCAGCAGTTCTTTACCATTACTCAGCCGGTGACACGCACACTCTTCCAGACTTGCCTTGTTCCTGGTAGAGAGCTATTTCTGGTGACGACGAGGTTTCTCGTGTTGTACAACCCGCATCGATGTGCGCTTCAGCTAAACGTGCCGGTCCGTGAGCTTCTTCATCGTTCCCCGATTCCGAGGATCAGGCCGAGGCGTGTGGAGGCGAATGAGCGACATCTTCTTTTAGTTCAGGCAGGCTGGCAATGTTGTCAGTTGGCTTCCGCATCTCGGGGGGAGCTCCATTCTCTTGACGGGTTCTTGGATTACTTCTGTTTTTATCCGTTATTTTGGACTAGAGTATGTTACGTAAGAGGGTTAGCATGGAGATGTTCAAAAGAAAGAACTTTCGTATTTTGAAAAAGTTAATTGCCATGCTTACAAGAATGTTTATGTGATTGCAAATACCTCTTTTTCTCTTTTCGGGTTGTGCCAGATAATCGGTTCGACGTGACACGTCTACCGGGCCCAAATCGGCCTTCCATGTTCCAATCTCGGAATAAGAAGATGCCCATAAAGATTTTCTATTTTTCTGATGTTTTTGGTGATTTTTTCGGAATTTTTTGAACAGTAAGAAAATTTTTCACTGTTTCTATATAAAGGGCTCAGATTTACCGTTCATTTTCACCTGTTCTGGCGAGGATTCCGTGTGAAAAAGTGTACGGTCCACTTCCGCGGCTCCCTGCTTCCTCTACGACTTCCGAGGTCCGTTATTCCTTTCACGACTATTGTAGATCGTAGTTCCAACTTTTCATAGGCGCGAAAATTTTTAAAATCGGAGGTCAGTAGGTCAAAACGAGTCGGGGAAGGGAGCGCGTGCGTCCCCTTCCCCAGGCGGCCCGAAGCCCGGGTCGCCTGGGCAACCCGGAGCCCGGGCCGCATGGGCGACCCGGCTTCGGGTCGCCTGCGGTAGGCGGCCCGAAGCCCGTGCCGCATGGGCGGCCCTGGGCGCGGGACGCCTAGGCCAGGCGTCCCGCTGCGCGGGCCGCCCGGGCGGCCCGACGCACGGGCCGCCTGCGCCAGGCGGCCCGTCGCGCGGGCCGCCTGCCCAGGCGACCTGGTCGTCAGGTCGCCTGGGCATTCCGGAAACGCCGGAATGCCCAGAAAATTTATTTTTATTTTTTCTTTTTTTTCCAGATTATTCCATGTAACTGACAACTTGGCCTCATTATCTTCAGTTGGTGCGGCGTTCTCACACGTCCGAGGCCTCTACCTCCGCTGCGGCACCCGCGATGTCCGACGAGGACATCGGCGATGATGACGTTTTCGCCGCGCCAGAGCAGTATGTGGAGCCCAAAGTTCCGGTAACCATGCATGATTTTTCTTTTATATATATATTTATATATTTAATTGTGACTAACAAGACTTCCATTTATTGCAGAAGAAGATTCATTCCAGGATCTCTTGGGAATTGGTGGGCATAGTATATGAGGCGCTCCAGCCCTTCCAGAAGGCGCGCCTGGAGGGGATGGGTTTCGGCCCATTCTTTCGTTGCGCGCCATTCTGGGAGGACCTCCCTTTTGTCCAGGCGATGAGGGAGAGGTGGGATTCCACCTCTTGCTCATTCCTTTTTCCGTGGGGGCACATGGTGCCCACACGGAGGACGTGGCACGCCTCACCGGTTTGCGTGTCCAGGGCCCCCCCGTGCCGGGGAAGTCCTATGCTGACTCCTCGAGGTAACTCGAGCGTTACTTCGGACTTTCCCTCCTGGCGAGTCCGGGGGGATGGCGCACCCTTAAGAGGGGTCCTTTCGCCGCCCTTGTCGGCATGCGCGATGCCGTGCCGACGGGGGTCTTTAGGCCGGCTTTCTTGGCGCGGGCGGTCTTGCGCGTTCGGGAGACCCTCTGTGGTGAGGAGGGTACTCCTCAGGCAGACGTGGACCTCCGTAGGTTCTTGTTGTTCTTCTTGGCCAGACTTCTTCTGTCCACGAAGAGCGACAAGGTACACCTACGATTCGTGCCCCTACTCGTCAACCTTGAGCAGGTTGGCGAGTATGCCTGGGGCGCCGCGATGCTTGCCCACCTATTCTCATCCCTGGCACGTGAGAGTGGTGAGATCTCAGTTGCCGGGTTCACCCCGTTTCTACAGGTATGCCTTGCTTTATTTGTAGCATTTATTAAATGAAAGAAAACTAACGGCTATTTTTTTGTTGCTTTTTCAGATCTGGGGTTACATGCACCTTCCTCTGGGGCGGGGAGTCCGCTCGGACCCGCCCCAGTACCCTTTTCTACGGATGATTCAATTCTTCTCCTTCAGCATTAAGCAGTTTGTAAGAATTGCCAGGATAAATAGCTGAAACTATAAAGGGGCCCTCCCAATTAGGTTGAAGCTTGGAACGGGGACCACCCGGCTTAACAAATATTCTTTTAAGCACTACTTCTCCGACTCGAAATTTTCTCTCAATCACTTTTTTCTGATAAAATCTTTTGAGCCGATTTTGGTAAGCCCTAGCATGTTCAGCGGCAGCCAGCCTCTTTTCGTCCAGCAGATCGAGTTGCACAAGGAGAGATTCCCTGCGTTCACTTACCGGGATCTCCTGATCAAGCTGAACTCGGAGGGACGGTATGAGCACCTCGTATGGGACTAGAAGGGCACGCCCTAGAATGGTTCTATTCACTTGACCCCTCGGAGGCCGGTAATTTTGACATTGTTAAACCCAAATTCTTGCAGAGGTACAGAGATAGGATGGGCCCGAGTTATTCAATTACAGATCTGTGGTCAGAAAGAATGAGGGCAGAAGAAGTTTTTGTCAAATATGCTGACAGATGGAGGTCCATGGCTGAAAAGCTAGCTGACCCGGTTTCTGAAGCCGAGCAAGTTAAAATGATTATAGCTAATGCCGCTCCAAAGATCGAGAAACATACTTGTCATGCACCATCCGGGAACTATGGCAGAGTTATATGAGAGAGCTAGATACATCCAGACTCAGCTTAAAGACACACCCTTGATGAATCTTTATGATCCAAAACCCCGGGCCACCAAAAGGCCGCCTTCACCACTTCTGGCCCGGTAACCGAAGGGATAGTCAACAATGAAAATGTGAGTTTGGTGGGAAACCCGATCCGTAACCCTCCTCCCCAATACCAACACCCTTCTCCCCAATACCAGCACCCTCGACCTAACCACAACCCAAGAACCTACCGGCAGCCACCTCCTCGACCCCCAAGGCCCCAGTTGCCTCCTCCACCTCAAACACAAAACCCGGTTAACAACCAACGCCAACCACCCAGGCCACCCAACTACCAACAGGTACCACCACCAAACACATACAGCCAGAAAAGAGTGGGGCCCAAGAGAGAGAACTACTCTCCTCTGCCTTATTCCTTGACTGACATCTTCAACGCCCTGATGGCAGCACAACAAATAATGGTTTGGTTTGGTCAGGAACAGCAAACACAGACAAATATTGCATCTATCATAGATATCCCGGACACAGCATAGAGGATTGCTATTACTTTCGGGATTACATTCATGATTTAAATGAACAAGGCAGCATTGACTGGGCACAGATGGGAGAATACATCAATTCACTCAAAACCCGAGCACCAACTGTACAAGAAAGACAACAGCAGCAAGTAAACTTGGGAATAGTGCAAAACCCGCTACCAACACATGCGCCCGCGCCTACACCTGACAACCATCGGGTTGTCCACATTTCAACTTCTTCGGAAGATGCTCAGAACCGAGAACAAAAGTGGCACTTCGAGAACCTCGCGCCCACTTTCCCAACTCGCCCACAACCAACCCATGCCAACTGAATTTTACTCACCATACCCCGATCCCCAATTAACCTTCCACCCATTATAAGACCTCCTTCCGCCCCGTTGTACCCAGGACGAACCATAATCCGACCAAGTATAGCCCCATCCACTCCACCACCACTCCCCCTCGGACCCATCATCCGGCCACCTCCCGCTCAGCCCAAAATCACACCCCCAGTCACCAAGAAGGAGCCTCCACCATCTCAACCCACGCCTCTCACTAGCCCCATATCCCCTACAACTCCAACTTCGACGACCATCGAGCCAACGACAACCACTACCATTCCCGACCCACCGCCTATCCAACCAGCAACAACCCACAAGCCCACTCAGCTCCAACTCGCCACGGTTCTCAGGAGCGGGCGTATGTTCCAGCGCGTATTCCCACAAGTAGGGGCAACACAAGAACCAGAAGAAGAGGTTGTTGAAGAGCCAGCCCCAGGAACATCATATGACTTGTTGAAGCACTTGGACAAAACGCCAGCACGAATATCCATCCTGGAATTAATCAAGAGGTCCAAAACTCATCAGGAAGTCTTGCAACAATATCTTCAAAGGGTAATGGTACATGAAAGCCTCCCTCCTGAAAAGATTCTCGCCGTCCCGGCACCAAAAAGCGCGCACCACTGCTCGACATTCACAAATGAGGAGCCGGCAGAGTCCTGATGTCCGGAGATGTGCCCTATGCCTAACTATTGGTGTAAAGGGGGTGTTACTCACAAATTGCTTGGTGGACACCGGGGCTTCATTAAATATCATGCCACCAGAAACATTAGAGTTATGTAACATCTCCATGGGAGAGATTAATCCCTCGAGTCTCACGGTTACAGCATTTGACAATATCAAGAGGCCCGCTCAAGGCACAGTAATGCTAGAAGTGGAGCTAGGCCCCAAGGTTATTACGGCTGAATTTCACATACTTGAAATGGACCCTACTTACAAGGCTATATTGGGGCGTCCTTATTTGGAGACCCTTGAGGCAGTGGCATCCACAAATCACCAATGCATCAAATTTCCATACAAAGGACAAGTCATCAAAGTATCAAGTTATGTGAGTCCTTTGCCATCTACAACTTCGTGGCTGCCAACCCAGCCAGTGCTAACCTTGATGGAGCCGCCAGAGACCGGTGAATCTTCGCAGCAAATTCAACACAAAAAGAGAGATGCTGAGCTCCCCATTGGCTGGCACATCATGAAAATATTGGGATATCAAGAAGGACAGGGTTTGGGTAGGTTCTCGCAAGGGATCGATAAGCCCATTAAACTTCCCCATCAGAAGACCAAGGCGGGGCTTGGGTACCGAGAAATCAGCAAAGATAAAAGGACATACGAACCGGCACCATGGAAAAGTAATATGTACGAATATTTTCTCCGACGAGAAGTCATCCAGATTTGCCAAGAGGGTCCAGCATACTGCCATGATATCAACACGAGGCCTAGAAAAAGACAAAGAACCGATAAAGGTGAGGAAGAGCTTTATCTTTCGTTACACTCATTGTTTTTGGTCGATGAAGAGGGATCAAGTGAAGGAACCAAAACGGACTCGGCTCTGATTCACGGGAACCGATCCGCCAAGCAATTTTCTTTCCATTATCAATCCATTCCTCGAGGGCCATCTATCGTCCTTACCTTTTCAGGGTTTCAGTCACCTATTCAACTTAGGTTGTCTCACGGACTCGCCATTCCCTTCAGTGATAACAATGCCAGGCAGCCATCTTTCTCAGACAACATTGGGCCTAGGCAATGTTTCACCGACACTCTTTCCATCGGGCCCGCTAGCCCCTTACATCTGATGCTCCTCCAAGCATTCTCCTCTTTGACCCTCGGTCCTATACCACCAAGATCTCGCACAATCACGGCAAGCCCCGATGATCCAGAGAGCTTGTCAGGCCTTCTCACCCTCTTGTCTTTATGTGCCAAGCAGGCACCTGAAAATAGGTCGATCTCCATGATTGATTTACACCAAAAAAAAAACGTCCTCTTCGCGACTCGCTGGTCGATCGAGGAGACGTCTCTCCTGGCCCCGGAGGCCGCCTCTCCCACCACCAACCTAGAAAATCCACTATTTCCCCTTGTAAATACCGCACCTTCACTTTCTGTAGGAGTAGCTCAATGTAGGAAAAGAGGGAAGAGAGTCCCGAACCGGTACTTACACCAGCTAGCACGAGCGGCATTAGAATGTACCAAGATGCCAGGATTTTTAGAAGATCCACTTTCTCTTGAAGGAATCAGGTATGAAGAAAGAAATAACATTGATACGTCCTTAGGGGTGTACGAGGTGGCCACCGGAAAAGATTACGAATTCGAAGATGAAGAAGAGGACATGGCCGACGATTACGCGTCGGGAATTAAGAGATTCGAGGAACCTTCAGCCGCGGCTGATGAGCCTACCAAGGAATTAAATCTCGGCACACCAGAAGACCCCAGAACTGTCCTCATAAGTGCCAACCTCACCCCTCTTCAAGAAGAGAATCTGGTAAAAGTCTTGCAGGATCACAAAGAAGCCTTTGCTTGGACCTATCAAAACATGCACAGGTTAGACAATTCCTTAGTTGAACACCGATTAACCCTTAAGGAGGAGCAAGCCCGATCAAACAAAAACTTAGAAGATTCCACCCGAGATGTTGCCTTGAAGATGAAAGAAGAGGTCGACAAACTACATCAAGCTAAATTCATTAGAGTCATTCTCTATCCGCAATGGCTGGCAAACATAGTCCGTGTTTTGAAGAAGGATGGCAAAATTCGGACCGCATAGATTTTCGGGACTTAAACAAGGCATGTCCTAAAGATGATTTCCCGCTTCCTCATACCGATGTATTGGTTGACAACACGGCAGGGTATGAGGCTCTCTCGTTCATGGATGGGTATTCGGGTTACAATCAGATCCGGTTAGCCAAGGAGGACGAGGAGAAGACTTCTTTCACCACGCCCTGGGGTACATATTGCTATGTGGTCATGCCATTTGGACTAAAGAATCTGGTGCGACCTATCAAAGAGCCATGATGGCCATCTTTCATGATATGATGCATAAGGACGTGGAAGTATATGTGGATGATTTGGTGGTTAAATCTAGAACCCTAGATGATCACCCAGAAGCTTTGAGAAAAGTTTTACAGAGGGCTGAAGAGTACAAGCTCAGGATGAACCCAAAGAAATGTGTGTTCGGAGTTTCCTCAGGAAAATTGTTAGGGTTCATTGTCAGTAAGAGAGGAATTGAAATTGATCCCAACAAGGCTAAAGCAATCGCCAACCTCCCGCCACCACGCAACCTCAAGGAGCTCAGAGGATTGATTGGAAGGTTGCAGTTTATCCGGCGATTCATTTCTCAGCATTCCCAAAGGTGCAAACCCTTTTACGAATTAACCAAAGCAGGGGCTGAGTTTAAGTGGGATAGGAAGTGCCAGGAAGCATTCCAAGGACTTAAAGACTATCTAGCAAGTCCACCGGTGCTCAGACCACCCGTCCAAGGAAAACCCCTAATCTTGTACATTTCTGTGCTCGAGGGATCCCTAGGGGCAGTACTGGCGCAAATAGATGAAGAAGGCAAGGAGAGGGCCACTTACTATCTTTCCAAAATCTTCGATTCTTGTGAGCTCAAGTACACCAGCATGGAGAAGACGTGCTCCGCCCTCGTGTGGGTGGTGCAGAAACTCAAACAATATTTCTTGGCTCACGAAGTCCATCTTATCGCCCGAATGAATCCAATCAAGTTTCTCCTTGAAAAGTCAGTGCTAACCGACCGGCTAGCCCGCTGGCAAAGTTTCCTTTCTCAATTTGATATCAGCTATGTCCAACAAAAGTCGGTCAAGGGGTATGCTATCGCCGAACACACGGCTCACCATCCGATCCCTACCTTTGACCCTGTTCGAAATGAATTGCCCGACGAAGAATTATTGTCTGTCCAAATCCCCGATCTGTGGACATTACACTTCGACGGAGCTCTTAATTCCCAAGGTAGGGGCATCGGGGTCGTTTTATTATCTCCTGAAGGCATAGTCATCCCTCAGGCCGTTCAGCTCAGCTTCCCCGTGACCAATAACATAGCCGAGTATGAGGCATTGCTGGCTGGGTTGAGAGCTGCTCATTTGCATGGAGCCACCAAGCTTAGAATAATAGGAGATAGTCAACTGATTATCCGTCAAGTCCTAGCTCGTTATAGAACCTCTCACCCCGGACTCAAGCCCTATCAAGAGCTCGCTTCATATGTCATCAAACTCTTTTCCAAGCTTGAATTCGTCCACGTTCCTCGCGCTCAGAACATCCTTGCTGATTCTTTGGCATCATTGGCATCATCCCTACCCATTCCGCCGAATGGATCAGAAAAGAATATTTTTGTCCACCGGCAAGTTATGCCTGCCCTAGAAGACCCCTATTTTCTCAAGGTAAGAGCCAGATTCGAGGATAAGGACCATACGAGGCAGAGAGAGGAATTAACCTTGGTCGAGGTAGATGAGTCGCTTGAAGAAGAAGAAAAGCCTTGGTACTCCGAAATTGCTCAATTTTGCAAAGATCAATCATTTCCGCCAGGATCAACACCCTCCGAAAGGAAAATCATTAGAAGAATCTCTCAGAAATATGTTTTACTAGGGGGAACCCTATTCAGGAGGAGCCTAACTGGAATCTTGCTAAGATGCATAGATGAAGAAGAAGCCGAACTGGTGCTCAAGGAAGCCCATTCTGGAGTATGTGGGGGCCATGTCAACGCTCAAGCCCTTGCTAAAAAAATCATTCGGCAAGGGTACTATTGGCCCACTCTCGAAGAAGATTGTTCGGTCTTTGTCCGGCATTGCCATCAATGTCAACTCCATGCCGACAAAATCCATTCACCGCTTCCTCTCTTCACCCAATACACGCTCCATGGCCTTTCGCCATGTGGGCCTTTGATATCATTGGACCCCTTGGAGACCCGAACGCCGCCATCAAAACCAAGTCTTTCATTCTTACGGCCACGGAGTACTTCACCAAGTGGGCAGAAGCGGAGGCATATGCGGAAATCAAGGCATCCACTGTGTGTACCTTCATCAAGCGCAACATTCTCGCCAGGTTCGGTATCCCTAGCAACTTCGTCACCGACAATGGGCCGCAATTCATCTCTCAAGAGCTACAGGACCTCTGCAACAAGTATTGCATAAAATTGCATCATTCATCACCATACTACCCTCAAGGCAATGGCCAGGCAGAGGCAAAAAATAAAACCCTGATTAAAATCATCAAGAAAACGTGTGAGTCTAGCAAGTTCGCTGATTGGCCAGATAAGCTGGTAGACGCTCTATGGGCCTACCGCACTTCAGTACGAACCCCAACGGGTCAAACTCCCTATGCCTTGGCATATGGAATGGAGGCCGTAGTCCCATACGAGGTGCTCATACCGTCCCTCCGAGTTCAGCTTGATCAGGAGATCCCGGTAAGTGAACGCAGGGAATCTCTCCTTGTGCAACTCGATCTGCTGGACGAAAAGAGGCTGGCTGCCGCTGAACATGCTAGGGCTTACCAAAATCGGCTCAAAAGATTTTATCAGAAAAAAGTGATTGAGAGAAAATTTCGAGTCGGAGAAGTAGTGCTTAAAAGAATATTTGTTAAGCCGGGTGGTCCCCGTTCCAAGCTTCAACCTAATTGGGAGGGCCCCTTTATAGTTTCAGCTATTTATCCTGGCAATTCTTACAAACTGCTTAATCTTGAAGCAGAAGAATTGAATCATCCGTGGAACGGACTCTTTCTCAAAAAATATTTTCCATAAAAATCCAAAAAAATCATATATACAACAAAATGCTGCGAGAAGATGAACTTTGCTATCATCCAAGGCTTGCTTGTTACACGGCACAACCATTCAATCAAGGTTAAGGATAAGCACCATATTGCACCCCCTTCACGCTCTGATCTGTCATCCGATGACCAGATACTGGAAGAAGGGATGGAAAACCTCCTAGTAAAGAAGTGACATTCTTATCCGATTCCTCCACAACTCGGTCCACGGCAGGTGAAAGGATTAGAACGAGGAGTACTCGAAAAGCCCGCTACCCTAGTAGGAGGCGGCCTCAGAGGATCTAATTTATTAAAATAATAGGTGCCAAAAGATGGGCAATGAACCCCTCAGGTCATGAAGAAAAAGAAATATATATATATCTGACCTGTTTTAACGAGCACCTGAAATAACCCCAGAAATGAAAAATGGCTCCAAAAGATGGGCAATGAACCCCACGGATCAAAAAAAAAGAAAAGAAAAGAAATCCGTCTGAATGAGGGTCGCAAAAATAGGGGCAATAAGAGGCCAAATCCCAACAGGTAATCCAGGCATTAGTAGGGAAAACAAATTCGAATTCTTTAATCCTGCCGTGGACTTGCCTAAATTTTCTTCCCTCTTAACCACCACGGATAAAGATTGACTTATCTAACTAGGAGGGATCCTTGACCAACTAAAGGTAGAAGGGCAAAAGATACAAGTCAGGGTAAGCTATTTACACGTGATGTTTACCTTTAACCAAGAAAGGAAACGAAAGGATGCAGGTTTACAAGCAAGTCAAAGGATGAAAGACGGTTGCTCTCCTCGCACACAAAAAAAAAAAACAAACAACAAAACAAAAAACAAAAAAAAATCAAATATCCAAAACATAAACAAATCAGAAAAACTTCAAAAAAAAAACCCAAAAAAATCAAAAAAATCAAAAAAAAAAAACAAAAATGTTATCTTTTGCATCCATAATTAATTTCCGTCTTGCATGTTTCCTTTAAATGCATTGCATATTTACTATCTTCCTGTTTGAGAGGGGAAACGCCCCTTGACAAATTGCAAAGGGCTATACCCTAAAAGAAAACTAACGTGCTCTCAAAAGTTTCTGGACACGCAGGAGAAAGAATGAATCCAATATCACTAACAATCACAATGTACAAGGATAAGGAGAGAGCCGGCACAATCAAGACTCGCCGCTTCCCTCTGATACAGGATCCTCTGGGGTCGAGACAGGAGGGGGCATCGCCGCCCTCTCATCTCCTCGCCGAGCAGGCACGGCCGCACGACTCCGACTAAGACCCTGCTGGATCGTCATCTGGGAGCCGCCAGAACGGTGAGAGCGCGACTCAGACCGGGCCCGAGCAAACTCCAATGTCAGCTGATGCTGCTGCTCGGAAGCCCTCCGCAACTCTGCTATGTGACGCTCCTCCAGGGACTGAACGCGCTCTGCATGGCGCTCCTCCAATGTCCGGATGCGCTCTGCATAGCGCTGCTCCATCGCACGAGTCTCCTCCATGAAGGCCAGTCGGAGGCCCATCTCCCGCTCACCAGACGGGCGAGAGAGGTCCTCCACCTTCCCTCGGAGGGTGGCAAGCTGCAATTAAACCAAGAGACCTGTCAGAAAGTGTCAAGAAAAGCAACTTCAGAAAGATTCTTTTTATATACCTCTGCAGACGAGGAGGAGAGCTGCAACTCGAGCTCCCCGACGTGCCTCGATAGCCGCTCAACCTAAAAAGGGGAAGCTGTTCAACAACGTGCAAGGAGAAAAAAGAAGGAGAGCATCGAACTCACCTCATCACGAAGACTCAGCTCAGAGTCGCGAAGACTCTGCTCGGTCCTCGCCGACTCGGCAACCTGGTGAAGGAGCCCTGCGTTCTGCAGGAAAGAGAATGTCAGCACCAAGCAAGTGAAAGAAAGGCCAGTAGTAAGCAAAGAAATAACATACCGCAGCTAGCAAATCCGCCCACAAGGTGGAACGGTCACCGTACGGGACAACCGCCGAGCAGGAAGGCTCCCACACTGGCGAGGGCCAGGCCGTGGCGGCTCCCTCCGGGAAGAAAGTAGCCGTCTCCGGGACGCCTGTCCCATCGGTGTCCATAGGCTCGGCCTCTCCGGCTCGGCCCCGTAACTCCTCCAGTTGACGGCGGGCCTCGCCTCGCTGAAAAGAACCAGAGTGAATCAATAAAAGCAACAGAAACAAGGCCTGAAAATAGCAGAACAAACCTCGTGGCAAGTATGGAGGAAGCGATCCTGCGCCGCCTGCAGACGGCGCTGAGCTCGCTCCTCCTTCTCCCGGCGCTTCTCTCGCTGAAAGAAGAAGATAAATGGTATTAATCTGACGGTCATAAACAAGCAGCAAAGAAAGGAAAGTCATACCTGGCGTCGGGCCTTCTCCCGGAGGGAGGTCACCTTCTCGCGAAGATGAACTAGCTCGCTCTCCTCCGCCTCCTGCACCTAGGAAAAGTTGCATCATCAGTCATCCAGACAGGTAACAAAGAAATTCTAAAAAAGAAAAGAAGGGGTTACAAACCTCCGGGTCAGAGAAGAGGTGGCCATAGAACTCAGTGTACTGTCGGAGGTACTCTGAGCTGTCTGTGGCCGTGGATTCCACGGGAGTGCCACCACGCCGCCAGATGTCCAAGGCGGTACGGCACTCGTGTCGCCAATCCACGGCGACAGTGAGGCCTCGTGACGACCTCCCCACCCGCTCGTGTGGGTCTGGGAAGACCCACTCCTGGTGGAGCCCCAGTGAGCGCATCGCAAGACGCACCCATAGAGGCTCCACCTCGTTGAGGCAGATGAGGAAGGTGTCACGACCCAGAACTCCTTGGGCGGCCTGAACCCAAGGCTGCTCCTGCTCGTCCGACCCCATATAAGGCTGCCAAACAACCTGTACCAAATACCGGTTAAAAGAGCAGTGCTATCAGAAATATGATCAAAACTGAGGGCAAAAGGCATACCTGATCGTGGGGGAAACGGAGCAGTCGACGGCGAAGGTCGACCAGCTGGACATCATCAGAACCGGCTGGTCGCTGTACCGACCACCCGCATAGAAAAGGGTACTGGGGCGGGTCCGAGCGGACTCCCCGCCCCAGAGGAAGGTGCATGTAACCCCAGATCTGAAAAAGCAACAAAAAAATAGCCGTTAGTTTTCTTTCATTTAATAAATGCTACAAATAAAGCAAGGCATACCTGTAGAAACGGGGTGAACCCGGCAACTGACATCTCACCACTCTCACGTGCCAGGGATGAGAATAGGTGGGCAAGCATCGCGGCGCCCCAGGCATACTCGCCAACTTTGCTCAAGGTTGACGAGTAGGGGCACGAATCGTAGGTGTACCTTGTCGCTCTTCGTGGACAGAAGAAGTCTGGCCAAGAAGAACAACAAGAACCTACGGAGGTCCACGTCTGCCTGAGGAGTACCCTCCTCACCATAGAGGGTCTCCCGAACGCGCAAGACCAGCTGCGCCAAGAAAGCCGGCCTAAAGACCCCTGTCGGCACGGCATCGCGCATGCCGACAAGGGCGGCGAAAGGACCCCTCTTAAGGGTGCGCCATCCCCCTGGACTCGCCGGGAGGGAAAGTCCGAAGTAACGCTCGAGTTTACTCGAGTAGTCAGCATAGGACTTCCCCGTCACGGGGAGGCCATGGACACGTAAACCGGTGATGCGTGCCACGTCCTCCAGTGTGGGCACCATGTGCCCCCACGGAAAAAGGAATGAGCAAGAGGTGGAATCCCACCTCTCCCTCATCGCCTGGACAAAAGGGAGGTCCTCCCAGAATGGCGCGCAACGAAAGAATGGGCCGAAACCCATCCCCTCCAGGCGCGCCTTCTGGAAGGGCTGGAGCGCCTCATATACTATGCCCACCAATTCCCAAGAGATCCTGGAATGAATCTTCTTCTGCAATAAAATGGAAGTCTTGTTAGTCACAATTAAATATATATATATATATAAAAGAAAAATCATGCATGGTTACCGGAACTTTGGGCTCCACATACTGCTCTGGCGCGGCGAAAACGTCATCATCGCCGATGTCCTCGTCGGACATCGCGGGTGCCGCAGCGGAGGTAGAGGCCTCGGACGTGTGAGAACGCCGCACCATCTGAAGATAATGAGGCCAAGTTGTCAGTTACATGGAATAATCTGGAAAAAAAAAATAAAAATAAAAATAAATTTTCTGGGCATTCCGGCGTTTCCGGAATGCCCAGGCGACCTGACGACCAGGTCGCCTGGGCAGGCGGCCCGCGCGACGGGCCGCCTGGCGCAGGCGGCCCGTGCGTCGGGCCGCCTGGGCGTCCCGCGCAGCGGGACGCCCGGCCTAGGCGTCCCGCGCCCGGGGCCGCCCAGGCGGCCCAGGCTTCAGGTCGCCAACCGCAGGCGACCCGAAGCCGGGTCGCCCATGCAGCCCGGGCTCCGGGTCGCCCAGGCGACCCGGGCTTCGGGCCGCCTGGGGAAGGGGACGCACGCGCTCCCTTCCCCGACTCGTTTTGACCTACTGACCTCCGATTTTAAAAATTTTCGCGCCTATGAAAAGTTGGAACTACGATCTACAATAGTCGTGAAAGGAATAACGGACCTCGGAAGTCGTAGAGGAAGCGAGGGAGCCGCGGAAGTGGACCGTACACTTTTTCACACGGAATCCTCGCCGAACGGTGAAAATGAACGGTAAATGCGAGCCCTTTATATAGAAACGGTGAAAATTTTTCTTCTTGTTCAAAAAATTCCGAAAAAAATCACCAAAAACATCAGAAAAATAGAAAATCTTTATGGGCATCTTCGATTCCGAGATTGGAACATGGAAGGCCGATTTGGGCCCGGTAGACGTGTCACGTCGAACCGATTATCTGGCACAACCCGAAAAGAGAAAAAGAGGTATTTGCAATCACATAAACATTCTTGTAAGCATGGCAATTAACTTTTTCAAAATACGAAAGTTCTTTCTTTTGAACATCTCCATGCTAACCCTCTTACAGAACATACTCTAGTCCAAAATAACAGATAAAAACAGGAAGTAATCCATGAAGCCGTCAAGAGAATGGAGCTCCCCCCGAGATGCGGAAGCCAACTGACAACATTGCCAGCCTGCCTGAACTAAAAGAAGATGTCGCTCATTCGCCTCCACACGCCTCGGCCTGATCCTCGGAATCGGGGAACGATGAAGAAGCTCACGAACCGGCACGTTTAGCTGAAGTGCACATCGATGCGGGTTGTACAACACGAGAAACCTCGTCGTCACCAGAAATAGCTCTCTACCGGGAACAAGGCAAGTCCGGAAGAGTGTGCGTGTCACCGGCCGAGTAATGGTAAAGAACTCGCCGATGCATGACGGACTCAAAGTACTCCCGCAAACTGCGCCTCGACCGGAACCCGGGGCAATGATCCCAAGCGCCTCTGCTCAGGCCTGCCTGTCTCGCCACCCCGGCCAGAGGACTTCGGGTAAAGGAGCTTGGGAAGCCGGGGGTAGACGCCGTGAACCTGAAGTGAAGATCAGCCCAACAACTAAAAAGCAAGAGGCTACCGTAAAAAGAACGGCCTAAGCTAGCTTCAGTTAATCCTTGGTAGAGGAAACCAAGAACTGACATAGCCAACCGATGGCCACTCCATAAGCCCTCCACATGGGCCAGCTGAGCAGAACTGATAATGTCATCTCCTGAAGGGTACAGGACAGTTATCGCGATACATACGGCAGCCCCTTTCAATCCAGACATTAATTGCTCCGCCGAGTCACCAGTAGACTCCAAGCAAGAGAGAGTCCAACAGGATAGGCGAGACAGGTTGACCCCTCGCCATCCATCAAGGCAACCGCCTCTGAACAAGGCATAAATTCCTGCAATATCTGTAAGCAAGAGCAATCTATGGACGGAGTAAAGAAGTCCGGAGATTCACCCATTTCACTGGCCCTTAGGCCCAAGATGAGCTCCACTTCCTCCAGAAGAATGGAGCATTCAAAATCAGCAAATATGAATGTATGAGTTTCCGGGTGCCATCGTTCCACTAAGGCACCCAACATTGCAAAATCCCAGTGGTAACGGTGTATGCGTCGGAAATGAGCAAGGACGCCCCTTAAGCCCCAATCGTGTAAAATTTCCAACGAGTGACGTGTCAACGTCCGCATCAGACGTTCAGCCCATGCAAACAGACCGAAGCGATTGGAAGAAGGGAAGGACGGCAATTCCTGGACAAGGCACAGAAAATCAGAAGAAGAAAAAGTTCTGTGGGTACCAGGTGACCCGCCTACCGGGTCGCCCAGGCGACCCGTCTGTCGGGCCACTTCCCAGAACAGTAAGAGACCCCCTTTGATCCAATGGGTCATGCATTGTCTGAACAAGAGGAGGACGAATGGAGGAGCCTAGCATAGGAAAATGATAAAATGGAAGAGAAAAAAAACAATACGCTTACTTCGTTGAGATGACGAAGACCCCGGAGATGATCCGGAAGAGCCGATATGGGTAGAACCGAGCTTTGCCTAGCATATGGCATGATGGTAACCTCCTTGCTCAAAAATCTCACCACCTCACACTCCAAGGGAAGGTAAAAATGTTGTAGAAGAAGAGACCTACGAGCTTATGGTCTCTTAAAGCCTTAAGTGTGGTCAAAGAAAGTACATGACTACTCATGTCAAGTACTTGTCAAGGACAGGCGCAGCAGGCGACCCGACTGCAGGGTCGCCCAGACGACCCGTCTTCCGGGTCGCCCAGACGACCCGTCTGCCGGGTCGCCCAGGCGACCCGACAAGGGGGTCACCTGGGCGACCCCCCAGACGGGTCGTTTCCTGCTAACAGAACCGAAAAATACCCTTCTCTACTTAAAGGAAACATGCATTCACTACATCAAATGTTCAATAGTCCGAAAATACATAGCTTGGAACTAACATAAGTGCGGGAAAGAGAAAAATCAAGCACGGATCGCCCGGAGCTTCTTCAAGTAACGAGCTTTGCGCGCTTCATCTTCTTCAGTCACCATCCAAGGACTATGAAATTTGCACGTCTTCCACAAAGCAATTGCACTTTGACATTCCTCATCGTCATCCGGTGTTCCAAGGCGGCGATCCTTGATGCTCGGAAGATGCGACACCAATGGCATCTTCTCGCCCGCAGACCTAATTGAGGAAAGCACCGGTGAGCATTATATAAAACCAATGAGGTACCGGTTATAAGCCGAAGGTCAACTCCCGGGATAAAGCATGCTTTAAGATCCTTCCGGAGCAAAGGGAGTGGCACGCATAAAAAGCTAGCTCGGTTAAGCTTGGACAGGTACAGGCGCCAGTCTTGGCGAGTTTTCACTGTAGGACACCTGTTAATGACCTTCTCTTCCATGCCAAGAACGGAGGATAAAGAATGCAAAGGGCTGCGGAGAAACAAGCGCGAGGCCGGAACGATCTCCTCGGCAACATCAAACTTGAAGTGAAGTTCCGCCCAAGAAATTAGAAGAAGGATGCTGCCAAACATAGGACGACCGAGACATGCCGCAGAAAGCCCCTCATACAAGAAGCCCAAAACAGATGGGGCAATACGCTCCCGACGCCATAACCCCCAAATGCAAGGCAAGGAACATGGGGCAATCCAACCATCTTCTGAAGGATAAAGGAAGGCAGAAACAGCGCAAGTCACCACTCCTTTCAACCCACAAATGAGATTGTCAGAATCTTCAGAAGCCTTATCCATGCTCTTGATGGACCATGTTAAGAGACCTTCAAAAGAAATTTTGCTACCAACAATCAATGAGGAGGCTTCCACTGGAGTCATGAGTTCCTCTAAAAACAAGTAAGCAGTTAGAGGAAAAGGCGGGATAAACATTAAATCTTCTTGACCATAAGGAGAATTTGGGAGGCCTAGCAACATTTCAACTTCTTCAAGAAGGATGGTGCATTCAAAAGTATCAAGAATGAACGTGTTAGTGTCTGGATGCCAACACTCAACCAAGGCCCCTACGAGAGCAAAATCCCAATAATATTTAGAGCAATTCACCACATGAACGAAGAAGTCGGCCATGCCCCATTGTCGAAGCACATGGCGAGCTTGCAAAGTGATATACGGAACAATGCGGGAGACCCATTGACATGAGCCATAGAGACGAGCTCCCGGAAATGCCGGAGGATTCTGAATGTGCACATATAAAAGTGTCAGCAATGCGCAGGTGACCCGCCTACCGGGTCGCCAAGGCGACCCGTTCACCGGGTCGCCCAGGCGACCCCATCTTCGGGTCGCCCAGGCGACCCGTATGTCGGGTCGCCCAGGCGACCTGATGCCGGGTCATTTCCGGATGACAGATTCAAATCCGAAAATAAGAGGAAAAGAGGGATCCAAATAAGAAGGGGATAATTTTGCAGGAAGGAGAAATAAGATACTTACACTTCCAGCCACTATTCTGTTGAAGATGTGCCCCGGAACCTCCGAAAATTGTCTTGCCTTCTTCGGGTGGATGAATCTTGAAGGATGAAACATTGTGAGAGGAGTAAGAGAGCTAAAGGAGAGAGAGAAAGTATGATGTTCTCACAATAGGGGCGAGTTGGGGGCTTAAAAGAGGGAAAGGAACTGTCCAGCGCTATATTCAAGGCTGAAAAGATGTCCAGAGGTCTAATCTGCCTGCTCTGACGACGGGTGCAGGCGACCCGGCAGACGGGTCGCCCAGGCGGCCCGACACACGGGTCGCCCAGGTGACCCGGCAGATGGGTCATCTGGGAACTCTGTACACTTGTCGGCAGTTATTATATGATTGAACGTTGAAGACCTCGAGTTCGGGACAGTTGAGCTTGAGAACCCCCTCAACAAAAACAATGATGGTTCAACTGTTTCTAAACTCGCGGATAGACCAAAGTCTTATGCACGGGGACGACGGTTCCTGATCAGTATCCTGACCCGTAAACATAGGACCTATATCTTCAACTATTTGCTTATTTTTGAGTTTGTTTTTCTATTTTTCCCCACAAAAAAAAATATATAAATCATGCATCATGCATCGCATACTCTCAAGACATTTCGAACGCTCTGCATTCTGGTGTTCCGAAAAGTTTCTCGCTTGATTCAGTAAATTCTAGAAGAACATGGAGTCATTCCAGTTCGGACAAAATCGGTACCCTTGCAAGGACCAAATGAACTCGGAAGATATAGCCCCGAAATGATTGGATGTTCACTCTTTGTTTTCGTTAGTTTAGTTAACCCTTCTCGGTACAAGCACACCACAAAGCTGGGCCGCTAACCGAGATGAACTCACGAGCCACGACTTGGAGGTCCCCCACGCTGGGGGGCAGGCTTCTCCCTTTATGTTCGTGCCCGCGGCACTGCATCCATCCAATCAATAACGGGAATGATCCGAAGAGGACAAATGGGAACGGCAAAGGACCGATAATGTCCGCCCATTGCCCAATTAGGCAGTAGCCTGCGTGTCTAAATCTACACCTTGGTGCCACCTTTTCAGTCCGCGCCATTGCACGCCGCTACGCCTCATTACATTCATCTACGCTTCATTCCATATCGCTCCCCTACAAAGCCGACACCAAGGCGAGGCAAGCTGTAGACACGCAAATTTTGCCTATTTGAGGAGCGTAAGATCCATGTTTTCTTAGAAGGTATTCGAGTTTTCCGATGAACAAACCGGATCACCAAGAAAAAGGCCCAAACATGAAATTTGGGGGCCTAGGCGACCCGTCTACCGGGTCGCCCAGGCGACCCCCCTGCCGGGTCACCCAGGCGACCCGTCTGACGGGTCATCTGCCAAATCGTCCGTTCTGACGGTGGTAGGTGAAACGTCGAATTTGGTCAGGTACGGCAAGCGACCCGATCAGCGGGTCGCCTGCTAAAATAGTGTACGAACTGGGCGAAGTGACCCGTGAGCGGCGCACGCTCGTCCGGATGGTCGGAGTCGACTGGGCGCAGACGACCCGACTGACGGGTCGCCTGCCACTGTAGCAGACCCCGGGCGGCGGTCGCCCAGCTTTCGGCGCACGCGCATTTAATGGCATTTATAGTTCCGCAGGCGACCCGCCAGACGGGTCGCCCAGGCGACCCGGCCAGCGGGTCGCCTACGGATTCCGAAAAGTAATTTTTATGCCTGAAATGCCCCTGGGACCCTTTTGCCTATAAAAAGGGACCCCCTAACCACTTTCAAATGGTTGGGAGAGTATTAGAAGAGAGAGAACGTCCCAAGCTCCCAAGAGAGAGCCTTAGAGAGTTCCAAACCTCTTCCATCCCTCCCAATTCTCATTGTCAAAAAGATTGAGAGCTTCCCACTTCCATCCACCTCCGTAAATCGACGTTCTTCATCTCGTTTCTTCATCGGCATCCATTTCGAAGCTTCTCAAGCTCCTACATCAAAGGGAGAATCATCATCCATGTCCTAGGAGCTTCCGGGAGTCGTCATCAAGCTTCTAAAGCCATCCGAAAGCCTTGCGGGAGCATCCGGGAGTAAACCGAATTCTGGTGCAGCAGGCGACCCGTTTGCCAGGTCGCCCAGGCGACCCCCCTGCCAGGTCGCCCAGGCGACCCGTTCTCCAGGTCGCCCAGGCGACCCCCCTGCCAGGTCGCCCAGGCGACCCGTTTGCCAGGTCGCCCAGGCGACCCCCCTGCCGGGTCGCCTGGGACTCCAGATTGCCGTTTTTGGAGCCGAAACTCGTTTTTCTTCCACAACCTTCTAGCATTACTTTGTTCCTATGTTTTCCATCATAGATCATCATATTTGCATGCATATTTAACTTAGTAATATCATATATCATCATCCAAAAACACATAAAAAAGGGGGTTGGGAGTTATTCCCAATCCGGTTAGCTCATCTCCTTTTGTGGTTTTAGTTCCCTTCTTTTGCAAGATGCTTCACTATCTTAGTTCTAATCTACTTTCACTTGTTTTCGTGGCTTACTTGTTTTTGTAGGAACAACTAAAATGCTTCAAGCTCTTTCTTCTCGGCCGGCCGAAAAGGAAGAAGATGGAACCCATAATCTCCCCAACACGATCTCCCCGCTTAGGTATGTTTGGTCATTTTCTTTAAGACTTACATCGTTTCTTGTCTTTTACTCTCGGAGCCCGCGGCTCCTGGCGACCACAACCCTACACCACCGACGAAACCGAAAAGAGGAGCGGCGCTCATCGTTCCAACCCCGGGGAAAGAGAGGAGAAGGACCGGGACCGGATCGGGGGTTCCACAATTACACCATCAAGTGCTACAACAAGGAAGAAAAGCAGCTACAACACCAAAAGAGCTAAAGTCTGCTACATATATCAGTGTCTGCTGCCGCTGGCTCCGGGGGAACGACCACGTGGAGGAGGCATGGAAGTCGTGTCCACTAACGCCGCTGCAACTGCCTCGTTCCGGCGATGCTTTGAAGAAGTGGCCAAGAGTTTCTCACAAAAATGGAAGGATGGACATGAGAAACCCCCATATCTTGCTGGCTAACATATAAGTCGTTAGTCATGTATTATTATGCATTATTGTTGAATACCGTGAATGCGGAGAAGACTTGACCCGAGATACCCTTCATCAAAATCTACGATGGTCGGGTCATCTTTCACGCTCACGGATAAGCCAAAAGTTGCGCTGTGAGGGACGATGGTTCCTGAATGGGTATCTTGACCTCATAGACAATCTATATCTTCAACTATATGTTAAAAAAGTCTTGTTTTTGTTTTCTTGAGCCCAGCATGCATCATGTAGTATTAGTTGCATTGCATTTTCATTGTCATTGCATACATTCATTTATGATCTTCTACCTCTGTCAGGATATCTCTGAACCCTACCAAGGATGTTCTCCCATCGTTTATCCTAATTTCGATCATTCTAAATCCCACCGTGTTTTCTAATCCCACCGTGTTTGTCCCACCGATCTTTCTAATATCCCACCGTGTCTGTTAAATCCCACCATGTTCGGTAATCACCTTGTGCCTCAAAATCTTTCATTTCAATCCCCACTGTGGCCACTGCAACACCCTTCTTGCTATTCATCCCACCATGGCAGTCAATTCATCCTACCTAGGGCCTCCTATTAGATTAAAACTTGTATCGTCATTATCTTCGCAGTCTGAGCTTCAACATTTGCCTTTTGTAATTCGAGATCATTCCATTCCGAATTGAATCTTGTCTCTTGGAAGACTTTAAATGAATCTAAGAGCTTGAATGTGCTCGATTGGTATTCTTTTACTTTATCAAAACAAATCTCTTTTTAAATTTTAGCCCATCACAGTACAAGAACACTGCAAAGATCAGTTTACCGGCTGATGATGAACCTACGAACCCATGTTTTGGGGACTCCCCACCACGTTGGGGGTTGGCTATTCTTCTCTCATGCCAATGGCACATCTCTTACCAATCGAACATAGGAAGACTTGATGAAACATGGCGGTCATCCAGGACACCTAAGGAGATTCATCTTGCCGAATCTAGTCATTGAGCATGTCTATATCTACACCTTGATGCCACCTTTTCAGTCCATTGCCATTTCGCTTTACTACATTTCACTACGATCCGGCTCGCTTCGCTATGCTTTTTCTACGTTTCACTCTGCTTCGCTACACGCTATTCCCTTGCAAAGCCAACATCAAGGCGAGGGAAGCTGTAGACACACCATATTGGCCTGAATCGGAGCCCCAGACTCCTATTCTATTAGTGATACCCATTATTTGACTGTTATCTGATCCGAATTACCTCGTGGATAGGAGTTAAGGACGTTGGTGGAGCCCCTCGTGAGTTGGGAATAGACCGATGATTTTCGGAACAATGCTGTAACCTTCAAGCGAGAGCTGCACGTTAATCGGAGCCTGCTCAATGACCAACCTTGAATGGTCCTTATTTGAAGGTCTTAGGAGTTCCACATGTGTTCCATAACATTCGGGGTTTCTGACAAGTCATTTCGGTAGGCGTTGGTCTATAACAGCTTTTCGTTATAGCTTTTTCGATCTTTACTGACACGGTTATCTCGGACAACATGTTAGGCCTTTCCAGTCATCACCGGGTCCTTTCGATTCTTCTGGGTTGATCATAGCTGTATATTTTCATCAACCGGGGCCATACGGCCATTTCGGTCGATTTTAGGGTTTCCCAACTTTTCCGAGCTTTGGTTCACGTTTACCAAGTTAATCTCAGATTTTTTGATGATTTCAAGTTTTTCGATCACACCGGACTTGTTTGGTCATCATTTTAAGTCATCCCAAGTTGACCCGAGATTTCTCAACCGGAACCATGCCCTTTTAGATCTCCGCCGCAATTTTCGGCTTTCCGCGAGAGGGTAAACTGGTAGAAATCCCCTTGCGAATGTCTCAAGAGTCATGCTGGCTGGTTTACCAACTTGAGGAGGTGCGGTTGAAGGCCCTCTTTCTAACGCAACAAATGGGAGCCGAATCGGACATCCCAATTGTAAGTTACTAGCCATGGAACACGTGCATAGGAGAGAGAGTGTAACGTGCCTCCACTCCCCTTGAAATGGTAGGGCGCACCTTGAGCACCCTCATACTGGGGCCACGCCTTAAGCACCCTCAGTCCGAGGGCACGCCCTGCGCGCCCTCGCTTTCTTTGAAATGCTGGGGCGCGGTATGTTTTCAGAAACTGGAAATTACTCTGATTAGCGCCTTCTAAACTAGATTTTGGAAAGTTTACCCTGCTAATTATCATTTATTTTGACCGCGCCCCTGAGTCGGGGTTGCGTTCATCTTATCAAGTTGATTTTTAGCAATTTTCGGAAAATTCTAGTGATTTTTAACAATAAGACGCGTAACGCGCCCCCGCCTTCTTTGAAACAGGGGGGCACGCAGACCACGCAGTCAGGGTGAGGGTGCGCCCTACGCGCCCTCACATGGAGGGGGTGCCCTGTGCACCCCCACCTCCTTTGAAATGCGAGGGCGCGGTCAGACCAATTTACATGTTTTGCACCAGTTTCCATTCTCTATAAATTGAGGGCTATTCCCAACACCCTAGGGTGGAACCCCCCCCCCCCCCCCCGTGCCTAGCTCATCCTGAGGTCATTCAAGCTCTCTCCCAAGGCTGTCCTGACGTCCAAAGCTGATCCGACATCAATAGATCGATCCTGAAGCAAAGGAGAAGCCCGATCCGTGCATTCTACAGCAACCAAACTTCATCGGCTTCTACCCTAAACCAAACTTCATCGGCTTCTACAGAAAATTTGAGGCTTCTTCTGGAAAGATCTTCAACAGAAGAGTTGTTTCTCTCCTCGTTCTCTTTCATTTGTAACTAGTGGCACTCGATTCTGACTTGTCCTCTATCCGTGTCGATTGCTGAACTGAGGGCGTGCATCCAGGTTCTGTTCTTTCATATTTGTCTACCTCCAGATTTTTTACAGACTTCTACAGGCAGATTTCGGAGAAGTCATCAACAGTAGATCTTTTCCTCTCTGAGTTCTTCATCCATAGAAACAAACAGCACTCAATTCTGATATCAGGGTCGTTCGTAGAATTTTTTGAACTAAAGTCACACCAGAAGGGTGCAAGGCTACCCGAACCGGCCTTCTTCAACCAACTTGGCTTCAACTCAAGCCAATACACTTCAAAAGTTCTTCTTAACTCTTTTCATTCAATTTATTTACTATTTTAGAACATATTTTATTTTATTTGCATCATTTTTACATAATCAAAAACACAAAAAGTGAGGTAAGGCTCACCCCGAAGCCGGTGAGTTCAGTTTTAATTGCTTCCTTTCTCATCTTCTTTTTACAGTTACTACACTTCCCATAAGTCTAATCCATTTCTTCACTTGTTCTATTCTTCTTAAGTTACACAGATCGATCAAGCTAGCACCGGTTGGACTCTTCTTCATGGGCTGGCCGAAGAAGAAGAAGGTTGAACTCATATCTCAATCTCCCGCGCTAAGGTACATGCGGTCATCTTTTAATTTTCAATTCCATAAAGTGGAACCTGCGACTCCTGGCGACCACTCCAATATTTTATTCATGTTCTAAGTTTATTTATTCCTTACTCTCCTCCCATATGACCCAATCCATCTTCGGTGTTTGAGCGATATTGTGAGATGAAAGTTCGGGGATCAATGTGAGTGTGGGACCGAGGTGAGGATTTTACTGCTTTCCGAGTGTTTTTCGATTCACTTCATTTCCTCTATTCTATTCTATCTTTCACCTTTTCTTGAGATGCCGATTTGGAACCTGTTTTCGGAGTCATCAATGGCAAAGTGTCCCATCCCCCGGGTGCATGGCCACATGCCCCCGATTAGGGGCACATGAAACAAAAAAAAATTCAAAAAATTAATAAAAGTCTTAAAAAATAAAAAATTGTTCAAAATGTTGAAAATGACATTTTTTTAAAGGAACAACCATCAAAAATATTGTTTTGACCTCCAAATGATGGTTCTAATAGTAAAAATTTCAATTGTCCATTTCAGGAAAAATATGCTACATATGAAAATTTTGTTTGTTGGGTACTAATCAGAAATGTGCAGGCAACCTTTTACGTCCCAACAGGTGAATTGGTGAGATTGGTGTTCCTGAAGGAACGTCAATGTGACCTTGTGGCGAAAAGAAAGAAAGCACCACCCAGCTGAACATTATCATGGTGATGTATTCCGTCAAAAGGCAAGACAAGGATGAACCAGAGATGCTGATAAATCAGGCAGTTGATGCACGTTGATGGACCACGCTTGAAGACTTCACTCAGTTTCACATCAATCTCACATCATCACTAGCATTCCATTTTGCACTTCACATCGCTCCTACCATCTGTCACTTAGTTATGTTAGGTTCATTTAATATGTATTATATGCATTGATGTTGAAGACCTTGAGCGTGAAGATGATTGGGCCCGAGATCCCCTTCAACGAAATCTACAACGGCTTGGTCATTTCTTTACACTCACGGATAAGCCAAAATTGAACATTGGAAAGACGATGGTTCCTAATCAGGTGTCTTGACCTCCAATAGACAATCTATATCTTAAACTATTTTCTACATAATTTTTCATATTTTCATATCCATTCTCTTTTCATTCTTCATCATTATCAATGTTATCCCACCATGTTTTATTCTTTTATCCCACTGTATCTTTTACTTTAACCCACCGTATCTTTTATATTATCCCACCGTATCTTTTATGTTATCCCACCGTGTCATGTTTGTCATGTTATTGTTTCTTCTATTCCATCATTCTATGTTAGTCCCACCGTTATCTTTCAATCCCGCTATGACTTAAGTCTATTTTGTCATTGTCCTATTAACTGAGTTTTCTTCCAGAGCATGATTCACAGTTTTCACGATACCTGAGAAATTTTATTATGCTTAAATAAACCCTTTTAGAACTTGAGGTTATTCCACTCATAATTAAGCTAAGTATTTTGGTGAAAATTGAATGAACTTTAGATTCCAATTATGATGGATTGGTATTGCTTTCATTTTAAAATCAATTTCTCTTTCAAAGTTTAGCCCATCACAGTACAAGAACACCGCAAAGTTCGGGTTGCTAGCTGATGATGAACCTACGAATTTAGGGACTCCTCATCACATTGAGGGTTGGCTACATTCTTTATCCTTTTATTTTTCATCTCTGGTTCCAATGGCATGTCTTTTACCAATCAATTATATGAGGTTTTGAAGGAACATGAAAGCGATCTAGAATACTTAGTGAGATTCATTTTGCTGGATCGGGTAGATAAGTGTGTCTATATCTACACCTTAATGTCACCTTTATAGTCCATCACCATTTCATTCTACTACATTCATCTATGCTCGCTTGCATTCCATTACAGTTCACTCCGAATCACTCCACTTCATTACATGTCATTCCCTCACAAAGCCGACATCAAGGTGAGGTAAACTATAGACACACCAAATTTGCCTAATTCAGAACATAAAACTCATGTTTTATAGGGTAACATGTGTGATTGATCTTAGAATGATGCCAAGTCCTTTTAATGTTCATTTGGAGCTTTGTCGAATGAAATCGGATGTTTTTTGGAGATTTGCGCATAAAGCCATAATTTTCAAGTGAAAGCCACATGTAAATCGTGTAAACATAAAAATTATCTGAGTAACCAATGCCTAATGATCATGCATTAAAAGTTATGGTTATATTCATGCTCTGGACAAGTTTTATTTCCTGTCGTGTCTTTCTGATTGGCTGTCGGAGTCATTCTGATTAGTATCGGATCTTCTATTCACTATCCTAACTTTCGGATAAAATTCTGAAGTTTTTGAGGGTGGTATGGCTGATCTATTGCTGTAGAAAGTTTCTTTGACCTGTTATCTTTCCAAAGCAGCAAATGACGTCGAATTTCGAGTTCGGGAGTGACCACAATGGCTTTCGAAAGAAAGACGCACAGAATCAGTCCCATGTGCCCTGGTCCCTGGGCACATGCACCCTGGTCCCTGGGCACATGTTCCCTGGATCCAAGGCACGTGGCCATGCACCCTAACCCTAAGGCACATGGCCATGTGCCCCCGATTGGGGGCACAAGGTATAAACTATTTTCGACCAGGACTCTACCTCTGACCGAATAGGATCGAAGTTTTCAGCTCAATCAGGCCAACTTTGTAGGGTGGATTGGATGAGACCCCTCCAGGGGGTGCATGCGCCCTAGACCAGGGCGCATGCGCCCAGGACCAGGGCACAAGGTGCTTGATTTTAAGCCAAGATCGCGATGGCTGTTCTCTTATAAATAGACTCTGATTTTGGTCATTCCAGAGGCTGGTTCATGACCCCCCGTGCATCTCAAGACGTCCAAGATCCCTCCTGCATCAATTTTGTGATTCTTAGAGAGAGAATTTTGAGTTTTTAGAGAGAGAGAAGTTGGTTCAGGAGAGAGGAAGGCTGATCTGTAGGTGATCTGTTAGGTCTCTCTTCTTTGGCTTCTACAGCAATGTGTGGACGTCTTCTGCCCGAGCTCTCAACATCAAAGTTCTTCCTCTTAGAGTCTTCTTCAGTTTTCAATTGATGGCACATGATTCCAAGGTCAGGGTTTGTTGTGGCAAGTGCAGAAGCAAAGTCGCACCTGGCAGATCCTGGACTGCCGCTCAGTTTTTTCTACAATCCAGATTTGGCCATATCTCTCTCTATTCTTATCAGAATCTTTCTGTTCTTCTTTCTATCTCTTTGTTTCATGATTTTGCATTCTCCTATTATTTTTTTACATTAGGTTTAGTCTTATAATTTGAAAATAAAAAAGAGGGTTAGAGATAACCCGAATCTGGTTAGTTTCTATTCAATTGTGTATTTCATGTTATTTTATTTACATATACTCTACTTTGTTTAGTTTTATTTATCTTTTCATCTATTTGTTTGTCTAGTTTCAAAGGAAATCAAGCATCCACACGTTGAGGACTCTTCTTCATCGGCCGGCCAAAGAAGGAGAAGCTATGACTTGCACTCTTCCTGCTAAGGTACACACGGTCAATTTTATTACATAAAGCGGAACCTACAATTCCTGGCGACCACATATGTCTTAATTTTATTCTTCTCATCCTCCTCCCACATGACACGAACCGTCTCTTTGGTGATCGAGCGATGCCGAGGGATGAAAGTTTGGGGATCAATGTGAGTGTGGGACCTAGGATGAGTTGCTTTCCGTGTTTTCTTCCTTTCTTTTTTATTTCCTCTTGAGGTGGCGATCTAGATGCAAAGACTTCCTTGAAAAGGAGAGCCCCGTTGTGTATTTTCGAAGTCGATAATTCTATCATCACTTTTTCTTGAGGTGCCGATTCGAAACCCATTTCTACAGTCGACACACATCTTATAAATTTTGGAATGGGAGGAAACCAAATCTAAATCATCTCAGGAAATGGGGATCCATCGCCCATGTTCTCATTCTAAAATAACTTATAAATAAGTTGGAACCAAGAATGTTGAAATGCAAGTTTATAGGATATTGTGAAAAATCGAATGGCTATAGGTTCTTCCATAAGGAAAATGGGACCATTGAATACATGAATGTTACATTCCTAGAAAATCTAGAGGAAGAGGAACCTCATGAAATTAAGAAGGAACCTCTAATTCTAATAGATGATGACTATTACAATGAAGGCTCTAGAAATGATCCACCAATGGAAGAAGAACCTATGATAGCAAAACAACCACAACAAGAAATAGTTGAGGATCAGGATAATCCTATTATAGAAGGACCGTCTGATATACCTGCAATTGGCAACAAAAAACTAGGACTCCTCCTACATGGATGGATGACTTTTATTTATACTCATGTCTTCATGTCTGACTGTGGACATAAATGAAGAAGATCACACAAATCCTATAAATTACATTGATGCCTTGAAATCGTGTGAATTAGAATTATGGATAGATATAATGAAAGAAGAAATGAACTCCATGGAAATTAATGGAGTGTGGGAACTATGTGATTTGCCTAGGAATAAGAGGGCTATTAGGTGTAAATGAGTATTTAAAAGAAAGCTTCGAGTTGATGGGTTTATAGAAAAGTATAAGGCCCGGTTAGTTGCCAAAGGGTTCAATCAGAAAGTAGGTATTAATTTTCAAGAAACCTATTCTCTTGTTGCTAAGTTTGCATCTATAAGGATACTATTAGCAATTGTCGCATATCTTGACTTAGAATTGTACTAGATGGATGCTAGAACTGCATTCCTCAATGGAGAGTTGAAGGAAGATATTTATATACGACAACCTGAAGGGTTTTAGGTGGATGGAAAGGAGTAGGTATGTAAGTTAAGAAAATTCTTGTATGGATTAAAACAATCATCTAGACAATGGTATCTCAAATTTCATGATGTAATTATTCAACTTGGATTTGTTCTAAATCAATTAGATAGTTGTTCATATGTCATAAGAGTGGGAGCATGTTTATTATATTATCCTTGTATGTGGATGATATATTGCTCACCGGGAATGACATAAGAAAATTGAATAATGTTAAATCTTAGCTCAGTGAGAAATTTGAGATGAAGGACATGGGAGAGGCGTCTTATGTCCTTGGTGTCCAGATTGAGAGGGATAGAAAGTCTCAATTGTTGTTCATAAGTCATAAAAAAGTACATATAGTCTGTACTTAGAAAATTTAGGATGTAGAATTACAATCCGATAAATACACCACTAGTTTATGAAAAGAAGTTAAGCAAAGAGCAATGTCCCAAAGAGGGTCAAGGCTCACTTAACATGTCTTATGCTCAAGCTATTGGAAGCTTAATATATGCAATGCTTTGTACTAGGCCTGATATAGCATTTGTAGTAAGCTTAGTGAGTAGGTAACAAAGTAATCTTGGACCAGCACATTGGCAAGTTGTTAAGAGGATTATGAAGTACCTAAAAGGTACATTGCACCATAGGTTAGTATACCAAATGGTAATATTTGAAGTTCTTGGTTACTCTGATGAGGATTTCGGAGGGGACAAAGATGATGAAAAGTCCACTTCGGGACACTTATTCATCTTTGGTGGTGCGATTTTTTCTTAAGGTAGCAAGAAACAGGAGTCTATGGTAATATACACACAGGAACCTGAGTATGTTGCCTATAGTGTGGCTACTACTTATGCCATCTGGATTAAACGATTTTTGATTGATTTAGGTCTTAGTTTCGTTGATGGGCCAATCAAGATTTGTTGTGACAATCAGGCCGCCATCAGCCTAATTAATAGTAAAGCGAATAGCTCAAGAGGAAAGCATATAGAAGTACAATATCATTATATAAAGGATATTGTGCAGAAATGGGAAATAAAGGTGAGTTATATCCCCACTAATGATATGATTGTTGATCCTTTGACAAAGGGTATCTCAACGAAAAAATTTATTACGCATGTTGGTCTAATGGGACTCAGAAATATGAGTCATTTGTGATTTTTCATGGATAATAAGATAGTATAAGAATATATATGTATTTCATGGAAAGTGTGAGTTCATATGAAAATATATACATCTAATAAACAGTGAAAATATAAAGAAAATATATGTATTTCATGAATAATGAATGTATATGAATATATTTGTATCTCACAGATAGTGAGAGTACATAAAAATATATATACAACTCATAGATAGTAAAAATATATATGAATAAAAATGTATCTCAAAGATAGTGGGAGTACATAAAGAATTTATTAACATCTCAAACTATAGAAATTATTATACTCTCATAGAAAGTGAGTGTGTGATCAGAAATCACTTGGTATGGATGGCCAAATGAAAGATATTAGTGCATGTCGTACGTGGCCAACCATCTTAAGAAAATAGAAAATATCACATCGTTCTGAAACAACCAAAAAGGGTGTTTTTAGGACAATGCAGAGAGAGTGCGGTTAAGGTGGAGGTGTAGGCGAAAATACCTCAAAACATAGAATAATCCAGAGAATGTCTATTCTAGTTGTGCAATCTCCATCGGAGCCCCCAACGCCTCTGGAAATCAACTCTTCATCTCTCTCGTTATCTCTGAATCTCAATCCTTTAGCTGAAAATTATGAGAGAGGACCGAAAAGGCAAGATATTGGCGAGGAGGTAACAAAAAGGGAAGAAAATAGAATGCGGAGGTGGTGGAGTGGGGAAGGAGTATGTGGCACGGTGAGAACATTTTGATTTTTTTAAAAATTTTAGGGGTGTTACAATCACCCTTTTGCCCGAGGTCATGTGACCCTTTATTGGAACGAGACAAAGTAGATTCAGACAGTTTGTGGTGGTGTTGCTCTTGTACGCGATAATACGTTGTTTCCTTTTCCCCCATCGCCTAGTTTCCATTTACAGATTTATGCATGATATTTTAACAAAACGATATATGCCCTTTAATATCATTTGAAAAGTTAACTTAGATTCTTTAAATATGTTAGTATTCATGCATGTCTTGTGTAAGCAGGTATGATGTGTTTGTTTTCTTCATAAGCATATTGTAACGTAAATATATATATAAATGATACGTACAGAAATCCTCTACCTACTAGCTTTATTTTGATTTGTATAAAAAATTTTATTATAAATAGTTGACGTACGAATCATGCAGAATGAGTAAGTTTTGTTTTTTGATCATTTATGTGATTACCCTTTTACCTAGTTAACCTTGATTTTACACAATATACTTCATTATATTGCTTAATTAATTGTTTATATTAATTTTGTTCATGATCTTATACTTGTCCCTAGAATTAGTTATGATTAGGCAAATCTTTAGAACTAATTAAGTACATAGTTTAGTATGACTTATTCAAAAATCTTAAGTTGTCAAGTTTGTAAAAAAACACTATTTGCTTACTCATTTTTAGCAGTCATTAACAGTGATATCATTTTCTATAAATGCATTATTAGATAATTTGAGACATTTCAATTTTGAATAACAATTTTTATGCTTGTTTCATAGTTTAAAATTTGTTTAAACCTTCAGCACGTGCATCTAATTTAGAAACATCATTTGTCTTATGATGTCATGCATTATTTAAATTTGAAATTGGATATGACATGTGACCCTATGGCAATTTGTATGTGCACATTGAATTTTTGATGGGTATTTAAACAAGTATATGTCACATTTACATGTGTATCATTTAAAGATATGTTAATTTGAGTTTTCCCGACCTAAGCTTAGTTCGCCTTAGGGCAAATAATTTCTTAATTTGTCTTGAGTACTCAATCATCTTGGATACCACAGGTTTGTCCTTAAGCACCATGTCTAGAGGCATCAGTGATAACTTAATTATGTGATTATCGAATACACTATATGTTATAGTTGGGGCAACAAGCTTTTTGTGCAACTCATTAAAACATTTGCAATACATGTGACATTTAGATTAAGTTCATGGTACCAAAATTAATTGGTAATCAATGTTAATAAGCAAGTGAAATCTAAACAATATATCAAGTATATTAGGATGCATTTTTTTGTTTTTTGTTGACACTAGTTGTCCAACTTATTTTGTTTTGTTGTAACAATTTAGTTTTAGTGATGTTTTCTATGAACAAGTAAAATCTTATTTTATATGATTATTATTTATCATGTTTTGTTATGCACACATGAATCATGTATGTTGAATTATATGTTTATTCAATGATAAGTGATGTGAGGCACATGGTTTGCTAGGTTGGGACCTAGATCGAGATGGGCCTGACCTAGTCAATTTGGACCGTGACTAGCCTGGTCATGACCAAGTTGGGGCGACCCATTGGTTGGGTCACGGAGTCATGCGATCTCGCCCTGCAATGGTCACATGACCGTTGTAGGGGCTGGCAATGGTCATGTGACTGTTTCTAGCTGCAAGCTCCTTGGGGGCCTATTTAAAGCTCTTGCTCTCATTTCTGTGCTCTCAATTTTGTGCTCTCTTCCTTCGTAATTAGTTAATTACTTCATTAGTTATTTTATTATTTTATTTATTTTACTGATTAATTAATTAGTTAATAGTTAGTTAGTTAGTTAATTAGTTATTCAATTAGGTTACTAAGTAGTTCATTAGTTACTTAATAGGTTTGCTAATTACTCTATTAGTTACTTAATTAGTCTTAATTACATACTTATTTAGTTAATTAATGATGTCTTCTCTAAGTCATACAACCCAAACTTTCGATGCGACCTAGAGTGATTTGGCATAGGCACATTGTAAATTGATCTCTATGGCAGAGAGAAAAGTAGAATGTAAATATATTGTGACAAAATTATATTTGGTGGTATTTATCGATTAAAATTTTATCTTGTAGGAATGAAGGACAATGTTGCACCTTATACACAGATTCCACCGGAGATAAGTGCCCAATTTTGTAGGCACCTACAAGCGAAGGAAACTTTGAACCATCATAATGAGACCGTTCTGATGGTAAGATGGTATTTGTTATAAAAGTAGGTCATTCTCTTATTTTACTTATCATTAATTAGTTAAATATTTTTTAAAATAGATGACTTATTTTGAGCAATGGAAATAAGTCAAAAATCCTTCACCGACGAAGACCTAGATCAACACATCAGCCGAATGATGGGTCAAGGGTTAGGAAGTGAGAGTGGATGAGGAAGTGGAAGATGATCCAACAATCAAATGAAAGAACTCAAGATGATGATCCGATAGTGGGTCCCGTGGATCCTGTTATCACCAGACCATGACAATGTCAAAGCACCATCACAACAGTAATGAAGAACCTTAAGTTGTAAAACAGAAAATTGGCCAAGCAACGGAAAGATGTTTCTTCTACCACAACATATCGACAAATTCTATGGGAGGATCAAACGTCGAGAAAGAGGTGCGTGAGCCAAAACCAAAGGAGATATATAACGTATATCTTTCTATGAAGGTGCAAGATATAAAGAAGTATGTGAGTTCATTTGAAATAATTTGGGAAGAAATAAATTACACATTAATGACCAACAGATAGACCGGTAAGTAAAATTGTATGTAGTAATAAATTTATAAATATTATTTTTAGCATAACTTACTTAATGTCTTATTCTTAACAGGTATAACTAAGAAGACGATGATCAATTTCCCAGTGGACTGTCAAGTTGGTATGATCTTTTGAAAGTTGGTCGACGCATCAAGACACATAAAAAATGTCGAGTATCTTTACCAATTGATAGATGGAGTTATTAACGAGATAGGAGAGGATCGGGTATCCAAGTAGTCACAAACAATGTGGCCGCATATAAATTGGCCGGACAGATGTAGGTGGTCAAAAGAACAAGGTTGTATTGGACATCTTGTTATGCTCACTCCTTAAACTTGATGTTGGAGGATATATGCAAGGATCCTCAAATATATAGGATAGTTAAGCTACCTAAGTTTATTTCATCTTTCATTTTCATCCATAACTTCATTCATAGCCCTATGAGAGAATATACCAAACGGGCGAGAGTTGCTACGGCCTAGTTTACTTTTTCAACTCACAATATTGCAATAGTCCACATTTTAAGGCGATGAATGAGCATCTTGATGACATCACGTGCATCATCCGGTGGATGCTCGGTGATGATAATCGATCTATTATCGCCTGCAACAAAATGTACGATTATAAAATGTGAGAATTTCACTTTGGAATGATTAGAGTGAAACAAGATGTGATGCAATTAAGTCTGGGTACATAGTATTCTTCTTCATCACTTAGTTAGTTAATCAAACTATAAAAGATAATTATTTTTTAACACATTGAATTTATGCGGTTGTTTGGTAGATAGACCATATGGTAAAGCATCAGGTTATGAAGACTTGGCAGATGTAGCCATCAAGTTCCTAAGCCAGACCACTTTGGCTTTAGGCTATGAAAGAAACTAGTTAACAGGTGATGAAACAAAGGAACAGGTTGACATCACAAATAGTTGAAGACATGTGTATTGTCACCACAACATGAGGTTAAAGCTAAGGAATTTAGAGAGAATGAAGTAGAACCGAATGAAACAGAGAAACTAGATATCACAGGCTTTAGGACGACTGATCGAGGAGCCGACAATTGAAGAAGAGGGCATCGACTTGGATCAAATATTCTACGATAAGAATTCTTTGGAAGCTTGGGTCAATGACCGAGAAGGGTTGGGAAAGAACCAGAGTTCAACCTAGAAGACCTACAATGGACTGAAGGAGTGCTCGACAATGTCCATCTTGCTGAAGAATTCCAAATTCTTCTTTCCCTAGCAAAGCGACAAAAGATCAGAGAAGGATCTAGTCAAGGTATGCAAAATAGAGAAAAAGGTAAACAAGTTATAACTGATCCTGTTGACACTGTAGATGCTGTTACAATTGAAGAGGATCGAGAAGAGATGCCAGATATGAACATCTAAGTACAGTACCAAACTTTAGAGGATTCTTCTTCAAACAGTAGCAACAATGATGGAGTTGGATATGAGGACAACACTGCTTCACAAAGACAAGGAACAAGGATGTGGAGAGAGCTCCATCAATGGCTGAACGCTTTACCAGCGAGGAGAAATATGTAAGGAATCATCCAAAAAAGATTTGGTGCAACGGAAGTGATGATTCCTATGTGTTCCTTTAGAATCTATCTCAATAAGAACCGAACGACGAAAATCGAAAATCGATCAAATTGGGTTCGAATATATCTGATAGAGATTCATATAATCCCATGGAGAGGAAGGAGATGAGCTTCTCAAGCTTTTCAAACTGTTCAAATGTCCAATCTCTAGCAATATCCACACAAACTTTATTCACAACAGGTTCTCCCTTCGCGCCAATCTCGAGAACTCTTCCTGAACGGAGCACCATCGACCATGTACACCTTCTAAGAAGAGGAGGAGGTAAGAAGGAGTCTAGGGACGTGGTTTCCACCCTTGGCTTGCTAGGGTTTGGCTGAAACTATTAGTATTTATAAGGAATTTTTGAATTTTTCATAAAAACCCAAAAACTCCATAAATTATGCCCTTGCCCCTATACTTATGGATAAGTCCTTTTGTGTGTGACCCACTAGGCCCAATAGCCTATTTGGTTGAGGCCTAAATAAAATAGAAAAAATTTATTTAATTTACTTAAATTTGTTATTCGATAACAGATTAATCGGCTTACCGATCATGAAGGATATAAGCCACATCACATGATCCTAAATAGCTATGGGGATAATCTCATCTCCATTGTGCCTTTCCATCATAAGTTACCGCATGGATATAAACCCTCATCCATCCAATGTCCCGGTCGGAAAGGAGTACGGCATCGACTATCAACTCCTTAGTGTACCGACTCTATAGAATCTTGTACTCGAAATTGGATCAATTAGAAAACTCATTTTCCAATTATCCTATCTACCCTGGCCAGGGATTTAGAGTACTATCCCATAAGACATTCACTCTCACTTACCGAGAGTGGACGATCCCTTGTTGTCCGCTCAATTACCTCCATCTGGTTTTCCTTGTTCCCGATCTATCGCTATACTGGACCATCTAAACGATGATCCATAAGTCAATGGTCAAAGTACAAGTTCCACCTAACAAGGTATCTTTGGCAACTCAGGTCAAAGGTCCAACCATGCAATCGTGATGATAGAAAACCCTAATTGACAGTTCGGTAAAATACCATTCAGGGTTTCTAATTTGGTCAGTTCAGTGAACTCATTCAACTAATGAATACCTGTATGTGTATATCAGTGTCTCCACACTAATGATCAATGAGATCAGTCATCCTCATCACATGAGGAGACGTCACATACACTAGTCTATACAGATCCTTGATGTCCCGTCTCAAGTATCCTATGACTAAGAACATTTAGATCAATTACCTCTAGATGATCTCATTATCATGATCTCATCATGATTTAATCATTATTACATTTGATTAAGAACTTCGTTATGATATTTGTATATAATAAGAGTTTATAATGAAGATTTGTCTAATTAATTGAATGAGATATATCTAGAAATGTCGAATCATATCATATATGATTGACATGTAGAGCATACATTTCTATCCAAATACATCCATGCGACCCAAGATATCAATCATGGTGCAAGGTCGCAACGTGGAGGAACTCAACATACCTAGTGAGTTGGAGGACAATACCATGATGCCTCCAATTATGTATATGATTTATCCCAGGGCTCTTGGTTCCTTACATATGGCTAAGAGTATTATGGATTAAATTTGATTCATCAGTCACTTTGATCTAATCGACCTATGGCTATGATAGCTCTGGCGATTTTTTAAGATCTAGTCTTAAAATGATTATCTAAGAGAGTGATGAGTATAATCGTCATGTATATTTGTACCATATTATATATGTACTCAACTCGAATAACATGAGAAGAATACATAAACCACATATAAAAAAAGATCATGTTACATTAAAATAAAATTGATGAAGATCACTTATTTTTTTAAAAAATTTATATTTCTTGTAACTTTTTGACACTTTTTATTTTTAAATTTTTTTAAAAAATAATAAAATAATAGTCGCAACTAGATCATGACCCCAAACCCGGCATACCTTGGTGAGACATACTAAGTGCACTTTCATGGTGACTTAGTCCTTTCAGTTGAATGTTTTTCTGAGAATCAAATTTATGTTGTGGAATGAAGTGAGAAGAACTTTGTAGAGTTATTTTATGTTGAAATCAAAGCGTATTTATAGATAGAAAGGTTAACAATTTTTTTGATTACTAATGTTTTGATTGTATAAATTTCGCAGATTAGATCATAATGATCAGGAATTTATTTCATTGACCATTTGAAAGTTATGTATATTCTTTATTCCCAAACTATTTCTTTTGGGGGGATTACTTTCCTGTGTTACATTTCTAAACATGCTTATCTTCGGTTCAGGGTGTGACAATATCTCGATTCCATATGTAAGCTCAATTGTCAATGACTAGCCTTCTTCCGAGCATAGGCTCCCCTTTTCTTCCTACAATTCTAAGTTCTGGTTCCGAATGCTTCAATCTTAGTCAAATTCAGCTCGCACAGCACGGAAACTCCAGCTTGTCTCAAGTGAGTGGCTAGGCTACCCAAACTCAAATATGCAAGATTTGTTAAATGAGTCGAGTTTGAAATGAATGGAGATTTCATCGGGGTTAAAAAGTATTATTCTAACTCAGATACATAATATGTATGTGTTAACCCCGCCAAGAAAAAAAAACAACAGGACACAAGACGGTGGTCATGCCATGTCATAAACCCAACAAATCAATGGGAACACCAAAGATGATTCAAATAATCTTGCAAAATACAGAAAAAATACAGCATGCATTGAATTAATCGGGTTTGATCAGCTTGAATTAGCATGATGCTATGAGGTGAAAAAATAAGAAGTCTATGCACAACATGAGAACGAAAAAAAAGCGACTATAAGCGAAGCAATTGTCATCAAAACAAAAAGAAAAAAAAATGTTCATCAAGCACACAACCAGATGGGACAGCTCATGTTTATGGTTTATTCATTAAGCCAATCGACCATGATCCTCCGAAGAGGGGGCCGACGGCATATGTCATCTTCTAATAGGCCGAACGCCAACGGTCCTCCAATGGAGGGGTCAACGACTGCCTTTTCAATGATTATTATTTTTTTAGGTCAATCGGCCATGGTTCCCCGGAGGGGTGGTCGATGACAAATGTCATCTTCTAAGTCGAACGCCGACAGTCCTCCGATCGAGGGGTCGACGACGACCGTATCCATTTACTGAGTCATGTCATGAACTCGCCGGGCCTGTCCATTTTAGTTCAGCAAACCTGCCACACATGTTATACGCTCAAAGTAATTTAAAAGAGATCTCCGGCAATCCCTCATCCTATTAAGGCAGTATTAAAAAAAAACCACACATGTACATGTAACACCACAGAATCTGTTCGAGAAGGTGCCTAAACAGATTTAATACCATACCCGGACCCTCCTATCATCTGTTGTCTCAACAAAGACAAGAGAGAAAAAAAAAGAAAGGGGACAGGGGAGGGGGCGGACAGAAGAACATACGTTGGTGGGCTGAGACACCCTAGAGGAAGGCGCCCTCCCGGCTTCAGTGGTCCGTCACGGCCTGTGAAGAGTGAGCAGTCCCCGGTTGTAGAACACTGCCACCTCGCGCAACGTCCTGGATGAAGGGTGTCCGCACGAACAAGGCCACCAAATGGGACCTAACACGGCGATGGAATCAGAACAATAGAAGGAGAGAGCAATAAAAAAAAGAGGGAAAACAAGAAGAAAAAAAAACTCACCTGAGAAGGTGCTTAACCGACAGGCTTGCGGTGCCAAGCAGGAGCAAGACTCTGCGCCGCCCTTACCGACAAAGCTCTTAAACACCCTCCAGGAAAGGGGGAGGGGCTTCTAAGGGGGTCGTCTTCCCGTGCCGTCACCACCGGACGGAACCCCGAACGAGCCGATCGACGACCAGACTTACTGAATAATGAAAAGGGATAAAACATGAGGGAAGAACTCCTCCGCGGCCCAGGTAAGAGGGCGCTTGGAACTGGAAGTGAAGAAGAGGAAGGGGGTCGTCGGAGGAAGGGCGGAAACTCGGAAGAACCCGTTCGCGGTAGGAGACGCGAAGCCGGAAATGGCCGAAGGAGAGCGTCGGCATCTCCGACTACCGCCGTACCTGCTTGGTCGCGACTGTGCCTATCCCCGCTAGCCGACCCAAGCAGAAAAGGGGCGGAGGTGAAGCCTTCGCACCGGCCGCCGGAGGGCTTACGAAAGACCAGCCCGGGGGCTGGGCCTATGCGGACCAGCCGACCGCGAAGGAGAGAGCCGAGGCGGTGAAGAGATTTGATGCCTGCGCCGTCGCCTGTTCCGGCCGGTGCCAATGTGTCTTGACGAAGTCCCGCGCAGGCCGAGCAGGAGGAAAAAAGGGGGCACAGAGAGGAAAAGGCGTCCACTACGGCGGAGCTAGAGGCCTGTAAGCTTGTCGTCGCGCCCAGAAGGTGTCCGGAGGAGGAAGTCGCACCGGCAGCCAGACGCCGAGTGCCACAGCTCTGTGAAGGAATGAAGACCGCGGAGAGAAGCCCCCGCCCGATGAACTTCACGGAGGAACCAGACGAGGGAGCCCGCGAAGGAGAAGATTCCTGTCGGCGGGCGCTGTGGAACAGCCGGCCACGCCGGAAACACCAAGCGGAGAAGGCCCTCCTCAACGCCATGGCAACTCGGACTTGGCAGCGCGCCAGAAACTCACGGAGGTGTGCAGACGGAAGAAACTGGGGGGAGCTCGCGGAAGTTCGGAGACGACGGAACCGGAAATGGAGAGCCCCTGTCGCCCTCCCCCGCCAGTGCACCGCACTCGCCGGCCCTGTTGCTGGCTGCCCTTGTGCCTACCAACCTACCGCAGGAGGGGCTCATTGGCGGAAGACCCGCAAGAAGCCGACGGCACAGAGGAGGAAGACGAGGGTGCTGCGAGACGAAGGAGGTTCCTCCCGTCGTCGCCGAGCGCCGCCTGCCGCACTGCTCTCGGACACCCCTACACGGCGCTGGTCGCGCTGTCGGGGCGAACGACAGGGAAAGGAGGGGTCAAAAATGCCCCCTTCCGGAAGCTTCCCCCCGTCGCACCCGCGGCCTCAATAATTTTGACTTGGTTCAAAATCGGGGCGTGAGGGCGAGGAAGCCTCGCCGGGTCGAGATGTTTCAATTGGGATTAAAAATTAGATGGGCCTGTGGGCTAATGTGGTGCCACGACACCCAGCAAAGATGAGTGGCCGATTTTGACCAGAGTCAAAATTGAAGAAGAAGCGCATACATGGCCGAACGCAGACTCCATCCGCTGGTCGAGTTTTGACCGAGGTCAAAATAAAAAGGAAGAGGGAGGAAGACAAAATATGCATATAGAAAAGAAAAAAAAAAGGAGGAGAAGAAAATTAAAGGGGGAAAGAAAAGAAAAAGAAGTGAGAGATTCCTCCTATTGAATTATAGCATTAAGCTATTCATTAGTAAATTTAGATATGTTTAAATTTGTTAAGAGGGAATAAAACCCCCTAATAGCTCTTAAATGGGCTCAAATAGCCCCAATTGGTTCATTGGACCCTTGCACATACATGTGGGCCTCTATTTTGGCCATTTGGGCCTCAAATTCTCAAAAGGAGAAGGCCCAAAATCTGTCCCAAATGGGACATCCGAAAATCCCCTTGTAAAATGATTTGAGGGATATTTTGTGTAATTGGCCACCCCAACCCTCAATAAAGGTGACCAAAGCCCAAAATGCCCCCACCTTTTTCCCTCACACTTACCCTAAAGCAAAAGGTATAATAAAATATTTCCAAAGTTACCCTCCCCTCTCCTCACACCCTCAAAAACAAGGAGAAGTTGGGGCATTTTGTGGACCAAAATACCCCCCTCTTTTGGCATATAAAAACCCATGAATTCCTCTTGGAGAGGAGAGAGGCAACACTCCCCAAGGCATTCCTACGCCAAGCACAAGGCTTCCCCCTTTGTCCCATCACCCAAGAGAGTGTGAGGAGGAAGAAGAGGTCCAAGTTTCATTTCTCATGGAATTGGCTAAGTCCCAAGGTATACCATGGGCTCAATCACATCATCTCACACTATGATAGCATGTGAAGCATCAAGCAATCATTGGCCTATAAGGCAAGGAGGAATATCACCCATTTCATCAAGGCCCATTAAGGCTCTCAAAGCCCAATTGGCCATCATCCATGTGGATCAAGATCATGTGACCTCACCTCAAGCAAATCAAGCTCAATTAACTAAGGCCCTAAGAAAGAAAAAATCACTCATCAAAGCCCATTAAGGCTTTCAAGGCCCAATTGGCCATCTTCAAATGAAGTGCAAGACCATGTGCTCCCATTTCAAATGAACCAAGTCCAATCAATTAAGGCCCAATTAGGCCTTGACCAACATGAACAAGAGACCGATCCAAGGCCTATTAAGGTGGGACCTAGGCCCATTAAGGTCTACAAGGCCCAATCAACTATTTTTAAAGGAAGCTCAATGTCATGTGGCTCCATTCCAAGCACATCAATCTCGGTCCACTAAGACCCAATCCGGTCTTAACCAAGATGAACATGAGATCGACTCAAGGCCCATTAACATGGAAAGTGGGCCCATTAAGTCCATGATGATCAAACTCCAATTGAACCACCATAAACAAAAGTCCAACTCCACCATGAAAAAGAAAACCTCACAACGGTTCAATGAAAACCCCCCAACGGTTGGAGAAAGAAAACTCCCAACGGTTGGTGGAGGAAAGAGAAAACCCCCAACGGTTGGAAAAAGAACACCCTCAACGGTTGGTGGAGGAAAGAGAAAACTCCCAACGGACCATCAAGGCCCGTCAGCTCGGTTAATCCCCTATCCGGAGATATCGACTGGCGGATGAGAGAGAAACCCCCAACGGACCATGAAGACCCACCGATTCGGTCAATCCCCGATCGGGAGGTACCAGTCAGTGGATGAGAGAGAAAGCCCCAACGGCTTACCTAAAAGAAAAAAAGGGGAAACCCAAATTCATCAACTCGGCTCGCTCCCAAACGGGCAATGCCGACAAAAAGTTCAAGACCGATTAATCCGGTTAATCCTCGATCGGGAAAATACCGGGTAATGGATGAAAAACCCCAAATTCATCAACTCGGCTCGCTCCCAAACGAGTAATGCCGACGAACAAAGTCCAAGACCCATAAATCCGGTTAATCCCCGATCGGGAAAATACCGGGTAATGGATGAAAAACCCCCAAATTCATCAACTCGACTCGCCCCCAAAACGGGCAATGCCGACGGATGAAAAGTCCAAGGCCCATTAATCGGGTTAATCCCCGATCGGGAAATACCGGGTAATGGATGAAAAAACCCAAGTTCATCAAATTGGCTCGCTCCCAAACGAGCAGTGCCGACGAACAAATTCCAAGCCCCATTAATCCGGTTAATCCCTGATCGGGAAATACCGGGTAATGGAGGAAAAATCCCAAATTCATCAACTCGGCTCGCTCCCAAACGAGTAATGCCGACGAACAAAGTCCAAGACCCATTAATCCGGTTAATCCCCGATCGGGAAAATACCGGGTAATGGATGAAAAACTCCAAATTCATCAACTCGGCTCGCTCCCAAAAGAGCAATGCCGACAAACAAAGTCCAAGACCCATTAATCCGGTTAATCCCCGATCGGGAAATACCGGGTAATGGATGAAAAGTCCAAGACCCATTAATCCGGTTAATCCCCGATCAGGAAAATACCAGGTAATGGATGAAAAACCCCAAATTCACCAACTCGGCTCGCTCCCAAACGAGCAATGCCGACAAACAAAGTCCAAGACCCATTAATCCGGTTAATCCCCGATCGGGAAATACCGGGTAATGGATGAAAAGTCCAAGACCCATTAATCCGGTTAATCCCCGATCGGGAAAATACCGGGTAATGGATGAAAAACCCCAAATTCACCAACTCGGCTCGCTCCCAAACGAGCAATGCCGTCGAACAAATTTCAAGGCCCATTAGTCCGGTTAATCCCCGATCGGGAAATACCGGGTAATGGATGAAAACTCCAAGCCCCATTAATCAGGTTAATCCCCGATCGGGAAATACCGGGTAATGGATGAAAATCTCCAACGCCCATCGGTCCAGCCAGTCCCTAAAAGGAAATGCCGGGTCGTGGGTATCATGTCCAAGGCCTAGCAAATCGGTTAATCCCCGATCGGGAAAATACCGCTTGTTGGATGTGGAATCACAAAGCATTGGATCAAAAAAAAAGGAGAAGACCGTGAGGCTAGATTCTAGGCAGATGCCGCCTTCTAGCCCCGGACCTAATCCCAAAAAAGAAGGAGAGGGAAGCAGAAAGAAGACATGAAAAAAAAGAAATAATGGGAGAGGGGTGGCAGTGCCGATACTCCTGCTTGTTATTTCATTATTTACATTCAAAAAAAAAGCAAACACATATTTCTTTTTCCTTGCATTTGTCCCGTCTTGAATGTGTTACCATGGCAGTTAATCAGGGGTTACTGAGCCGCCACTCAGTGTAATTAACATCGAATCCATTCGTGGATTGATGGAGAGAGGTCAAATCATAATTCAAAGAACCCACACCATAACCTCGCTATGTTATTTATGATAACTCTAATAATCATCAAATTAATTTTTTAATACCGAAAGAGGTAGAGCGAGGATCTTGTCATCATCGTAGTTGAGGATTTTCGCGCCAAAACGATGAACAAGGGAAAAAGTTGTTGCACTCGCGCAATATAATATTTTATTTTATCCCTCAAATAATTTTCACCAAAGATTAACCACAATTTCCGCCGCAAAAAAGAGTTTTTTAAAAAAAAAAAAAAAGGCGGAGCGATGTAAGATAACAATAAAAACAACAAAAATAATCGCGAGGTTCTCACAAATGGCACGCCCGGTGGGACCTCTCCCTCCCCTCATCTCTCTGCCATGGTGACATAACAAGACGGACATTTAGGACAACCTCTAATCGGCATTTTGGTTTGTTTTTGCAAGGTTCAATGCTGAGCGCTGATGGCGGGGTGTTTTTCTCCCAAGACTACATCCGAGACCGGCGGGGATTTCTCGACGTCCCCTTGATTTTCGTTGCCTTCGCACCTGTCATCCAGAGGCCTGATTGCCTCTGTACCATCCCGGCTCTCCCTATTGAGACGAATGTTGTTCCTTCTGGGGAGGCCGAACTCGAAGCTCCCAACAACGAACTCACCAAGCTGTCCCAGAAACAGGATGAAGAAAAACAAGATGTGATGACCAAGTCGGTCACCTTCACTGCCAACACAGTGACGGCGGGCCCGTCTGCACCAGCCGTGCGACGACCTCTCCGAAGAAGAACTCCACCAAAGTAAGCTTCTCACCGGGCGCTCACCGATGGGCAGGCCCAGGAATGCTCCGAGGGTGACCTAGTTCGCCACCCCCATGCTCCGCGCAGATTCAAGAACCCGATGACGCTCTCTAACCGGTTCGCTGCACTCCGAGAAGCTCCACAACCAAGCATAGTTGTCATAAAGAATGACGGCGCGGCGTGCTATGATGCCGCTCCTAAGATGATAGTTGCACACCTAAGTTTTGCTAGGGCTGGGGGAAAGCCATGCCAGCCGCCCACCCATCGACCTTCACAAACCCAGAAAGCTGGGGGCATGTCCGCCCCACTGTTCCCACCAAAATTCCCAAAAGCTACCAACGCTGGTCGAACACCAGCTTCTCGGGTTGCTCAATGCCCCTCACAAGCCATGAAGGCCGAGGGCATGTCACCCTTAACAACCTCCCATTTGTCCTCACATGTCATGAAGACCGGGGGAAAGTTCCAAAGAAGAATGCCGCATACGGCAGAAGACACCACAACCACAAGAAATGCTTTTTTCCAAGCAGTCAAAGATGTTCCGATAATGGAAAGATCGAAAGGAAAAGAAATAGTTCAAGAGAATGCTCAATGTTACCCCATGTCCAATCCAAGTAACTTGAAACCGGCCTATGTGCCAAGACAAGCCGCAAAAGCAAATTTAAAAAAGAAAGAGTATGCTCCAACGCCCCAGCAAGCTCTCAGCGGGGTAGAGTCAACAAGTTTCCAGCAAGTCATCAAGACCCCTATGGCCATTAAGGCTCAAGGAGAAGGAAGCACCAAGATATCCCAGGTTTGGGTTGATAAACAGAAATTGCAAGGCAAGAATCGGGCTCATGTTCATGCCCACGATGTTCTGGCAGGGGAAGGATGTTCCAATCCCCCCTTAAGTGAAAAGCAGTCACACCCGAGGGTGTCAATTAGACCACACCCGGCAATACCTGTGGTGACACATAGTATAGATGGAATAGAGCATTATGATGAAGTATCACGTCGGTCAGTTTTGGATCGACTTGCATTTCCTCCCAGCTCAGCCCCACGGAGTCGGCAAGCTAGCATACAGGAGGGGCAAATTCGTGTCTACACTTGTTATGCATCCAGTATGAACAATCGGGCCGAGGAGACCGTAAATGCCCCCCGAGCAGCACACCGTGCCGGGCCGGTCACTCGCCGACAAGAACAGATAGCAGCCTTACTCCATCAAGCAGTTCTCTCACCTCCTCCACAGCAGCCAGAAGTGCTACATCCCGAAGAGAATGAAGAGCCAAACTTGGAAGACCATCATGTTGATCAAGAAGCCGTGCCAGCTAATATAACATTGGAAGATTTATGGAGAGAAAATCAAGAACTCAGGGCTATGTTGCGTGATTTCGTGACTGCCCAAGCTCAGTCCCCACGCCATGCTTGACCCGTGGATGCTGCAGAAATTCCACTAAATGTCCAGATGGATCCACCAGCACCCGTGTTCCCTCGGGGTCCTGTTCAACACCCGGTTGCCCCACCTCGTGTGCAGTTCGATTTCCAAGATTTTGAGCCTCCAGTGGCTCACCAAGCCCTCCACATTCCACCTGAACATGCGGCAGTTTCTCAAAGAATCATGATAGAACGCATCGTGGATGCTAAGCTAGCGGAACATGATGATGGCTTGACAACGGTGGATTTGTACCGAGTGCCGTACCCTATCCACCATCAATTCAGAAGGCTGCCCCCAGAAGTTACGAAGATCCCCAAGTGCCCCAGGTTTGATGGGCGGGGTTCTCCGAGAGAACACTTGGCAATGTATGTTACTCACATGGGTGAGTTGGCCCTCGAAGAATCATACCTGCTTAGATACTTTGCAACTACCTTAACCGGAGCTGCATTCGAGTGGTACTCGAAACTTAAACCAAACTCCGTTGCGAATTGGGAAGATTTACAGCGAAAATTCATTGAACGTTTCAAGCTTACGGAGCGGGCTGCAACATTGGTAGAGCTCACTTCGTTGAGACAAAGAAGAGATGAGTCCGCCGTTGACTATGTGAAAAGATGGTGGAACTTTAGCATGAAATGCCCAAACCCCCCAGTCAGTGAGGAGGCAGTAGGACTATGCAAAAGAGGCCTACGCTCCAAACTGCTCGAAAAGATGCTCATTGCAAATATCAAGTCATTTGATGAACTGAACAGGGTAGTATCAGAGCTAGAGATGTTCTATGCTGAGAACCCGGCTATGTCAGCCGCCAAAGCCAAAATTAACAAAGACAAAGGATATGTGGCCAAAGACGTCAACATTGTTGACTTTGTTCCGGCTCCGGCTAATGAAAATACAGGCAAGGGAGCCTCATCCTCTTCACCTCCGGCAGTCAAGAGGCCACCGCAGCAAGGTGGGGGTCTCACGCTGGCTGACCGACTAAAAAAGCCGTATTCTTTTGCTAGGGAGAATACTGGGAGACTATTTGATATATGCATGAAGAAAAGCCTGGTGAGCCTACCATCACCCAAGAGGCCAGACGAGGCAAGTAAGACTGGCGATCCCAACTATTGCCAGTACCACCGGATGCTAGGGCACACCATTGAGGACTGTTACCTGTTCAAAGACATGGTAGAAAGAATGATTCAAGAAGGTACTCTCTCTATGGGGAAACATGCTGTTAATCCCCCAAAACCCCATGAAAAGCCTAAACAAATGCAGAATTTTACTGTCAATGTGATTGACCATGGAAGTGGCTCACCCCAGGGTGAGCCCGGGGAGCCAGGGTACCCGAGGATGACACCTGAACAAGTTCAGTTCAACAGAATGGTGGATTACATGCGCCGGCGGATGTCTCGGCTCCACCAAAGATGCTTACGTCTGGCAGATGACGTTTTGTTAACTACACTCAGCATACCGTCCATCTTTAGGGGCCGATTTCCAGAAGACAATTACTCCTCAAGCAGTGCAACACCTTCATACTCCCCCCCTCCTTGCAGTACATCTAGTAGTAATGCTCGGCCAGAGTACCCTCCTGCAAGGAGTGGTCGCAAAAGAAAAGCACCTAGCCCATGTGTCAAGAGATACGAGGAAGAAGCCCGGCACCTACCAAGCCAACAAGAATTAAATCATCCCGCGCCATTGTGCCCCCATGCAAACGTTCCTAGGCCCACAAACAACCATTCATTCCCCAGGCATATGACCCGGCACCTCTTTGACATATGTGTTCGGGAGGGACTTATTATGCCTATGAGGCCATCAGGTGAGGTCGCAGGACCTAGTGGCTCGAGGCCACCCAGATATTGTGCCTATCATCAAACACATGGCCATGTAACTGAAGATTGTCAAGCTTTAAGGCACCAGATTGAAGAGTTGATGCGAAGGGGAGTGATCACCATCAGAACTGGTACACTTGAGCACTCACACCCACCCCGAGGGCCAGTGACGCATCATCAAGCAAATGTGATCCACGTCCAAAGTGACAAAAAGAGCTGCGACGATAAAGGGAAGCAACCACAAGATGTTGGAGAAAGCTCGGGACACCCGGTACGCTATGCAATTTACCAAACTCTGCCTGATGAAGTGGTGGCCCAGAACATTGAGTTCATGGAAGAACGTGCAAAGAGGCTCATGGAAGAACGTGCGAAGAGTCACGTGAGCCAGCACGAAGTCACCCAAGTCGAAGATGATGAAGGCTCGTGGACCATGGTCCAAACCCGGAAGGAGAGGACGACCTGCCCACGTCAAAAATTTCCAAAAGTTGAAAAGGTTCCCCAGAAGGAAAAGATCTCCCAGGTCATCGCCCTTCCCCCTCCAACTTCTCAGAAAATAGCGGCTAGCACCGCCATTGAGAAAAGGCAGATTAGGAACAGGAAGAAGGCAGATAAGAGAAAAGAAAGACGACGGGCTGAAGCCCTACCAGTCGGAAAGATAATTCATGAACGCAAAACTCCACTCCAAAAGCTCCAAATGTTGATAGATGAAATGGAAGAACCAAAAACCAGAATACCCACGGGCCCCGCCCCTTTGCATGCATATGTCCCATGGGAAGAACTGGAAGCCAAGGCACGCACGAAGCAGTGGCTTCATGATTTAAGAAATAGGATGGAAAGAGATGATGCCCTTTCGGTAATTGATGAAACTCTGAATTTTTGGGATAGCACACTTCTTGACACCGAAAGAACAACCACAGTACATGACATAATCCGCAGGATGGAGAATTTGACATGCAATATGGTGGGTATTCCCCCACCCGATGAGCTATATTCAGAACAACATACGATGAGAAGGATAGGTCGGGGCCGCCGAGGGAGAGGCGGTGGCCGTCGCACATCAGCCAAAACAAATGACAATGTAATCTACTTCAGAGGAGAAAATCCAAGGCCGGTACCCCCGCCACAAGTAAAACAACCACCCAAAGGGGTGGTACATTTCTCTCTATCATCTGATGAAGAGGAAGGGTTTGATGCCTCGGCAATGGTGCCGATCATGGTAGAGCTTGCACCAGAAGTACCCCAGCAGGATTTACCCATGGAAGAAGAAGAAACCCTGGCTGATTTGTTCGGCGACCACTTGCGAGCGGTTAAGTCGCAAGAAAAAGATAAGGCTCAACCTGAAAATGAAACCAACATGCCGCCACAGGAAGAAGAGGCCAAGAAGGGCGTAGGGATTTTGCCTCCCATTAAAGATGCCAAACAAAGGGCTGATAGAAAAGTACTTCACCATATAAAAAGATTCCCTGTCTCCTTAAGCATATGGGAGGCAATTTCCCTAAGTAAAGAATTGAGAGAAACTCTTGTGTCCGTACTTCAAGATCCAGAAGTGTACGAGACACATGCTGCAGAATTACAGAGGAATGAAGCATACATGGCGTCGGTCACTTTCACAGATGAAGACATGTTGTTATCCTCCACTTTTCACAACCGACCTTTGTACATGAAAGGACATTTGAACGGGCATGAAGTCAGTCGGATATTGATAGATCCAGGGGCTTCTGTTAATTTGCTACCCCTTAAGACCTTTAAAGCCTTATATTTGATGCCGCACTTGTAGAAAGTCGCGGGTGTGAAGATATCAGGTTTTAACCAAGATTTTGAACAGGCATTGGGCAAAGTCGAAGTTGAAATGGCACTGGATGACTTCAAAACAAACGTCACATTCTATGTGATCGAAGCTGATACAACCTATAAAGCCCTTCTAGGCCGCCCTTGGCTACATGAGAACCGAGTTGTTCCATCAACTCTTCATCAATGCATCAAGTTTTCCCGGGATGGGAAACAACACAGGCTATATGCCGATCGCTCTCCATTTGAAGTATGTGAATGCCACTTGGCAGATGCTGAACTGTACTTTGAGGCTGGGGCATCCATGTCATCTACTGACAAAGGAAAGCAGAAGGTTAGTGAGATGGAGGAGGAAGGAGAATTTGAAATAATGGTGGACGAAGCCAAAGCTAGGATACATCGCCTCATGATCCAACCGCAACATATGAAAGGGCCAGAGCGCCGAATGGTCAAGTTTGGAGCAAATTCCATCACTAAGGCCGTGAATCCGAGCATATGCATGCCCCCTGAGGTCATGTGGATGGCAGTCGAGCAGGAAAAACATACAGTGGGAAGACTTGACACTTTTACCGTCCCTTTTCATGATGGTCACCTCTTGGTGTATTACAAAAGTGATTGGGTCCCTAAGTGTGCCCCGAAGGATGACTTTGGTTGGCCGGAGCAAGATCAACACATAGAAGTAACTCTCCCAACATATGAAAAGATGTCCCAAACCATTAAACATTTGTGTCACAAACTCCAAGTTCCACATTGCTGCCACCATGAAGAGGTACGCAGATTTGAACGAATATGGTACCCTATTGGTGAAGATCCCCAAGCCCAAAGAGGGCACCGTGGCTTGGGATATGATCCCGAGGCCTCGTATGATGCAGATTTCGTTGTCCAGGTGGTTCAGGTTCACATTGATGAGCCTCAACCTTCCAAAAATCTCGAGGCGCACCCTCCGATTGAAGACGGAAATGGGTATGATGCCCAACAAGGCCAGCCAAGTGTTGACCCTGATATAGTTGACTTATCTCCTACAGCTCCGCCCCTTCCACTGCAAGTGCTAGGTGAAGCCGATATGGTGGGAAGGGAAGAAGAAGAACTTGTTGATGCCCAACCTACTCCCGAGGAAATTGAAGACGGGGGGCAGGCCACAGTGGACAACTTGGTTGAGATAGACTTGGGTACCCCAGAAGACCCAAGGCCTATTTTTGTCAGTGCACTCCTAAGTGAGGAAGAAAGAACCCAATACAAAATGTTATTATCCGAGTTTAAAGAATGCTTTGCATGGACATATAGTGAAATGCCAGGGTTGGAGTCTTCGGTGGCTGTACATAAACTCGCCATACTTCCAACGATCAAACTCGTAAAGCAAGCCCAAAGAAGGATGTGGCGTGACCTTGAAATCCAAGTCAATGCTGAGGTCGATAAGTTGCTAGAAGTGGACTTCATCGAGCCATGTATGTATCCGATTTGGCTCGCCAACATAGTCCCTGTTAGAAAAAAGAATGGTCAAATTCGTGTTTGTATCGACTACCGGGACCTGAACCGGGCATGTCCCAAAGACGATTTTCCTCTTCCAATCCCAGAAACAATGATAGATGGCACCATTGGGTGTGAAACCTTTTCCTTTATGGATGGCTCGTCAGGATACAACCAAATATTGATGGCAGAAGAAGATAAGGTCAACACAGCATTCTGAACGCCTAAAGGGGTGTTTAACTACAAAAGAATGCCGTTCGGTTTAAAAAATGCTGGGGCAACTTATCAACGTGCCATGACCAAGATATTCAATGAAATGTTGCATGATCCGGTGGAATGTTATGTGGATGACTTGGTCATAAAGACAGGATGCCGAGAAAACCATGTCCAAGATTTAAGGAAGGTTTTTGAGCGGCTCAAGCAATACAAACTCAAAATGAATCCCATGAAATGCTGGTGGGGCAATGGAGATTCTCAACCCTGACAGTAAGGGTTCACATCCAAGGGAGAATTTGTGCGTGACCAAACCCGGCATGAACGTATTCCCTTATCATGCATGAGCAAACAAAGCCCGCAAACAATCGGGATGCGACACGAAAAAGAAGCCAGCAGGTTGGCAGCTGGGAGGTGAACGTTATGAACTCCCAACTATACGATCTGTTCGGCCAGCCAGAACAGGTGGGTTTCGGTCATGCATCCAGGGACATCCCTACCGGTCGATATCTAGGCTGCGCGTATATTAATTTCAGTAGCCCCACGGGTGCAGTACGAGCTTTGGATGTGCTAAAATTCGCTCCTCTTACTGACAAGCCCGTTCAGGTAATGCATTCCAACCGTGGCCCTAATATCTGAAAAGTGGTGCTGCTAACACATGCATCAAGAGCGAGGGCAGGTCAACAGACAACAAAGCTCTATGCCAAACTTTTTTTTTGTATTTGGCAATGTCCTTTCATGCGGAGATTACAACTGATCCATCTAGGTAGTTTGAGGGCTGTGGATTTGTGCAGTTCAATCAAGAGGAGGCATCCGAAAAAAACGTTCAAAAAAAAAGAGGGACACTGGCAAGAGCTTACCAACGTGATGCAGAGCGTAAATTCAGCTACGTCTTGACACACATGGAAGTTCGCAGCTAGCAGGGAAATCGCTGGAGGATATTGTTTAAAAAAAATCAATAACAATAAAATCCTGCTGGTGTTGACGTCCAAGGACAAACTGTTGTGCCTAGAGATTCTAGGAGCATAGTAAAGTCAACGATACTGTTCAAATTTTGAGGGGGGCTGACGTTGATGTATTCATCATGCCCATAAGATTACTAAAAAGGAAAAAAAAAATTCTTCAAAAAAAAAGAGAAAACTCTGATGCGTTGGTGTGACAAGATTAACACTTCTCTTCATGGACAGAGTCCAATGTCTGCCAGCCGTACATAAAATTTTTTTTTTAAGAGCAAAGAGATAATTCGAGTATAAATTTTGACAAGATGTCAAAAACATCAAACCACAGCTCCAATAGAAATCGAAGGCGTCTGAAGAAGGGGCATTGGTGCACAACCGAATCAGGCTTATGTCATGTACACACATGCAGAACATGATAGACTGTTGAATAAAAGAAAGAAAGAGACGGAATATGTCCGAGAATGCAATTAGAGTGATCCTCTCAACATTGAAATGGCAGCAAGGGCGTCAAATCAACCAGCCGTCGAGAGGACTATCAGGCCCAGCGAAGACGGAGGCCCGATCGACGGGAATGACAACTTGCAGACCCCCCAAGTCGACGTTGCCTGGGGCAGCAACGAGACCAACGAAGCTCTTAACTCGATGGGTGATGCTGCAGCTGCTGAAAAAGGAAAGTCCAGGTCAGGATAAGTGCAAGGGATTAACAAGTAAAACAAGAAAAACTTATTCTGGATATTCAGAATATAGCTATGGATGCTAATATGAACATTAAAGAAAGAGGTTGGGTGAGATATCTTCCTCGGCGCAACCAAGATGTTTGCCCATTCGGCAAAGAAAAGAGTGCTCTGCAGCATGTGGGAGATCCTAAAGAGAAAGTGGAAAAGATTCCGACATCAAGCGCAAGGATGATTCCCGCAAGCGTTTATATGAAGAAGGACCCGAAATCCGTGCACGGGACTTCCCCCTCCGACGTTGTCTTTGGGAAATCTCCCGTGGGGGGCAATTGTTAACCCCGCCAAGAAAAAAAAACAACAGGACACAAGACGGTGGTCATGCCATGTCATAAACCCAACAAATCAATGGGAACACCAAAGATGATTGAAATAATCTTGCAAAATACAGAAAAAATACAGCATGCATTGAATTAATCGGGTTTGATCAGCTTGAATTAGCATGATGCTATGAGGAGAAAAAATAAGAAGTCTATGCACAACATGAGAACGAAAAAAAAGCGACTACAAGCGAAGCAATTGTCATCAAAACAAAAAGAAAAAAAAAATGTTCATCAAGCACACAACCAGACGGGACAGCTCATGTTTATGGTTTATTCATTAAGCCAATCGACCATGATCCTCCGAAGAGGGGGCCGACGGCACATGTCATCTTCTAATAGGCCGAACGCCAACGGTCCTCCAATGGAGGGGTCGACGACTGCCTTTTCAATGGTTATTATTTTTTTAGGTCAATCGGCCATGGTTCCCCGGAGGGGTGGTCGATGACAAATGTCATCTTCTAAGTCGAACGCCGACAGTCCTCCGATCGAGGGGTCGACGACGACCGTATCCATTTACTGAGTCATGTCATGAACTCGCCGGGCCTGTCCATTTTAGTTCAGCAAACCTGCCACACATGTTATACGCTCAAAGTAATTTAAAAGAGATCTCCGGCAATCCCTCATCCTGTTAAGGCAGTATAAAAAAAAACCACACATGTACATGTAACACCACAGAATCTGTTCAAGAAGGTGCCTAAACAGATTTAATACCATACCCGGCCCCTCCTATCATCTGTTGTCTCAACAAAGACAAGAGAGAAAAAAAAAAGAAAGGGGACAGGGGACGGGGCGGACAGAAGAACATATGTTGGTGGGCTGAGACACCCTAGAGGAAGGCGCCCTCCCGGCTTCAGTGGTCCGTCACGGCCTGTGAAGAGTGAGCAGTCCCCGGTTGTAGAACACTGCCACCTCGCGCAACATCCTGGATGAAGGGTGTCTGCACGAACAAGCCTGCCAAATGGGACCTAACACGGTGATGGAATCAGAACAATAGAGGGAGAGAGCAATAAAAAAAAGAGGGAAAATGGGAAGAAAAAAAAACTCACCTGAGAAGGTGCTTAACCGACAGGCTTGCGGTGCCAAGCAGGAGCAAGACTCTGCGCCGCCCTTACAGACAAAGCTCTTAAACACCCTCCAGGAAAGGGGGAGGGGCTGCTAAGGGGGTCGTCTTCCCGTGCCGTCACCACCGGACGGAACCCCGAACGAGCCGATCGACGACCAGACTCATTGAATAATGAAAAGGGAGAAATGTGAGGGAAGAACTCCTCCGCGGCCCAGGTAAGAGGGCGCTTGGAACTGGAAGTGAAGAAGAGGAAGGGGGTCGTCGGAGGAAGGGCGGAAACTCGGAAGAACCCGTTCGCGGTAGGAGACGCGAAGCCGGAAATGGCCGAAGGAGAGCGTCGGCGTCTCCGACTACCGCCGTACCTGCTTGGTCACAACTGTGCCTGTCCCCGCTAGCCAACCCAAGCAGAAAAGGGGCGGAGGTGAAAACTTCGCACCGGCCGCCAGAGGGCTCACGAAAGACCAGCCCGGGGGCTGGGCCTATGCGGACCAGCCGACCGCGAAGGAGAGAGCCGAGGCGGTGAAGAGATTTGATGCCCGCGCCGTCGCCTGTTCCGGCCGGTGCCAATGTGTCTTGCCGAAGTCCCGCACAGGCCGAGCAGGAGGAAAAAAGGGGGCGCAGAGAGGAAAAGGCGTCCACTACGGTGGAGCTAGAGGCCTGTAAGCTTGTCGCCGCGCCAAGAAGGAGTCCGGAGGAGGAAGTCGCACCCGCAGCCAGACGCCGAGTGCCACAGCTCTATGAAGGAATGAAGACTGCGGAGAGAAGCCCCCGCCCGATGAACTTCACGGAGGAACCAGACGAGGGAGCCCGCGAAGGAGAAGATTCCTGCCGGCGGGCGCTGTGGAACAGCCGGCCACGCCGGAAACACCAAGCGGAGAAGGCCCTCCGCAACGCCATGGCAACTCGGACCTGGCAGCGCGCCGGAAACTCACGGAGGTGTGCAGACGGAAGAAGCTAGGGGGAGCTCGCGGAAGTTCGGAGATGACGGAACCGGAAATGGAGAGCCCCTGTCGCCCTCCCCCGCCAGCGCACCGCACTCGCCGGCCCTGTTGCTGGCTGCCCTTGCGCCTACCAACCTACCGCAGGAGGGGCTCGATGGCGGAAGACCCGCAAGAAGCCGACGGCGCAGAGGAGGAAGACAAGGGTGCTGCCAGACGAAGGAGGTTCCTCCCGTCGTCGCCGAGCGCCGCCTGCCGCGCTACTCTCGGACACCCCTGCACGGCGCTGGTCGCGCTGTCGGGGCGAACGACAGGGGAAGGAGGGGTCGAAAATGCCCCATTCCGGAAGCTTCCCCCCGTCGGACCCGCGGCCTCAATAATTTTGACTTGGGTCAAAATCGGGGCGTGAGGGCGAGGAAGCCTCGCCGGGTCGTGATGTTTCAATTGGGATTAAAAATTAGATGGGCCTGTGGGCTAATGTGGTGCCACGACACCCAGCAAAGATGAGTGGCCGATTTTGACCAGAGTCAAAATTGAAGAAGAAGCGCATACATGGCCGAACGCAGACTCCATCCGCTGGTCAATTTTTGACCGAGGTCAAAATAAAAAGGAAGAGGGAGGAAGCGTTACATGCTGACACGACCCCTTATTGGCAAAAGATAAATAAATGAAAATAAAAAAATAAGAGAAATGATGATATCGTTCAAAAAGTGGGGAAAAGAAAGAAAAAAAAGGGAATAAGATGATATCCGTTTGGTGAAAAAAATATGCATATAAAAAAAAGAGGAGGAAGGATGAGTATTACAATACGTAGAGGAGAAGAAAATTAGCAAAGAATAGGGGTAGAAAAAGTTTGATGATGATGTCCGTTAGAGAAAAAGAAGAAGAAGAAAAAAGGAGTGTATATAAAAAAAGAGAAGAAAAAAAGAAGAAAGAGAAAAGAAGATAAAAAAAAGGATGGTCTCTGTTAGAAAAAAAAGAAAATAAAAAAATTGAGAGAAAGAGAGAAAATGAAATCAGCAAAAAAAAGAGAGGAAAAGAAATCATTAAAAAAGGGGGGATAAATGATTAGACAAAAAAAGGAGAAGAAAAAGAAAGAAGAAGAAGAAAAAAACAGAGAAGAAGAAGAATGAGATGATATCCGTTGACAAAAAATGCATATAGAAAAGAAAAAAAAAGGAGGAGAAGAAAAAAAAAGGGGGAAAGAAAAGAAAAAGAAGTGAGAGATTCCTCCCATTGAATTATAGCATTAAGCTATTCATTAGTAAATTTAGATTTGTTTAAATTTGTTAAGAGGGAATAAAAGCCCCTAATAGCTCTTAAATGGGCTCAAATAGCCCCAATTGGTTCATTGGACCCATGCACATACATGTGGGCCTCTATTTTGGCCATTTGGGCCTCAAATTCTCAAAAGGAGAAGACACAAAATCTGTCCCAAATGGGACATCCGAAAATCCCCTTGTAAAATGATTTGAGGGATATTTTGTGTAATTGGCCACCTCAACCCTCAATAAAGGTGACCAAAGCCCAAAATGCCCCCACCTTTTTCCCTCACACCTACCCTAAAGCAAAAGGTATAATAAAATATTTCCAAAGTTACGCTCCCCTCTCCTCACACCCTCAAAAACAAGGAGAAGTTGGGGCATTTTGTGGACCAAAATACCCCCCTCTTTTGGCATATAAAAACCCATGAATTCCTCTTGGAGAGGAGAGAGGCAACATTCCCCAAGGCATTCCTACGCCAAGCACAAGGCTCCCCCCTTTGTCCCATCGCCCAAGAGAGTGTGAGGAGGAAGAAGAGGTCCAAGTTTCATTTCTCATGGAATTGGCTAAGTCCGAAGGTATACCATGGGCTCAATCACATCATCTCACACTATGATAGCATGTGAAGCATCAAGCAATCATTGGCCTATAAGGCAAGGAGGAATATCACCCATTTCATCAAGGCCCATTAAGGCTCTCAAAGCCCAATTGGCCATCATCCATGTGGAGCAAGATCATGTGACCTCACCTCAAGCAAATCAAGCTCAATTAACTAAGGCCCTAAGAAAGAAAAAAATCACTCATCAAAGCCCATTAAGGCTTTCAAGGCCCAATTGGCCATCTTCAAATGAAGTGCAAGACCATGTGCTCCCATTTCAAATGAACCAAGTCCAATCAATTAAGGCCCAATTAGGCCTTGACCAACATGAACAAGAGACCGATCCAAGGCCTATTAAGGTGGGACCTAGGCCCATTAAGGTCTACAAGGCCCAATCAACTATTTTTAAAGGAAGCTCAATGTCATGTGGCTCCATTCCAAGCACATCAAACTAGGTCCACTAAGACCCAATCCGGTCTTAACCAAGATGAACATGAGATCGACTCAAGGCCCATTAACATGGAAAGTGGGCCCATTAAGTCCATGATGATCAAACTCCAATTGAACCACCATAAACAAAAGTCCAACTCCACCATGAAAAAGAAAACCTCACAACGGTTCAATGAAAACCCCCCAACGGTTGGTGGAGGAAAGAGAAAACCCCCAACGGTTGGAGAAAGAAAACTCCCAACGGTTGGTGGAGGAAAGAGAAAACCCCCAACGGTTGGAAAAAGAAACCCCCCAACGGTTGGTGGAGGAAAGAGAAAACCCCTAACGGTTGGAAAAAGAACACCCTCAACGGTTGGTAAAGGAAAGAGAAAACTCCCAACGGACCATCAAGGCCCGTCAGCTCGGTTAATCCCCGATCGGGAGATATCGACTGGCGGATGAGAGAGAAACCCCCAACGGACCATGAAGACCCACCGATTCGGTCAATCCCCGATCGGGAGGTACCAGTCAGTGGATGAGAGAGAAAGCCCCAACGGCTCACCTAAAAAAAAAGGGGAAACCCAAATTCATCAACTCGGCTCGCTCCCAAACGGGCAATGCCGACAAAAAGTTCAAGACCCATTAATCCGGTTAATCCCCGATCAGGAAAATACCGGGTAATGGATGAAAAACCCCAAATTCATCAACTCGGCTCGCTCCCAAACGAGTAATGCCGACGAACAAAGCCCAAGACCCATAAATCCGGTTAATCCCCGATCGGGAAAATACCGGGTAATGGATGAAAAACCCCCAAATTCATCAACTCGGCTCGCCCCCAAAACGGGCAATGCCGACGGATGAAAAGTCCAAGGCCCATTAATCCGGTTAATCCCTGATCGTGAAATACCGGGTAATGGATGAAAAAACCCAAGTTCATCAAATCGGCTCGCTCCCAAACGAGCAGTGCCGACGAACAAATTCTAAGCCTCATTAATCTGGTTAATCCCCGATCGGGAAATACAGGGTAATGGATGAAAAATCCCAAATTCATCAACTCGGCTCGCTCCCAAACGAGTAATGCCGACGAACAAAGTCCAAGACCCATTAATCCGGTTAATCCCCGATCGGGAAAATACCGGGTAATGGATGAAAAACTCCAAATTCATCAACTCGGCTCGCTCCCTAACGAGCAATGCCGACAAACAAAGTCCAAGACCCATTAATCCGGTTAATCCCCGATCGAGAAATACTGGGTAATGGATGAAAAGTCCAAGACCCATTAATCCGGTTAATCCCCGATCGGGAAAATACCGGGTAATGGATGAAAAACCCCAAATTCACCAACTCGGCTCGCTCCCAAACGAGTAATGCCGACGAACAAATTTCAAGGCCCATTAGTCCGGTTAATCCCCGATCGGGAAATACCGGTTAATGGATGAAAACTCCAAGCCCGATTAATCCGGTTAATCCCCGATCGGGAAATACCGGGTAATGGATGAAAATCTCCAACGCCCATCGGTTCGGCCAGTCCCTAAAAGGAAATGCCGGGTCGTGGGTATCATGTCCAAGACCTAGCAAGTCGGTTAATCCCCGATCGGGAAAATACCGCTTGTTGGATGTGGAATCACAAAGCATTGGATCAAAAAAAAAGGAGAAGACCGTGAGGCTAGATTCAAGGCAGATGCCGCCTTCTAGCCCCGGACCTAATCCCAAAAAAGAAGGAGAGGGAAGCAGAAAGAAGACATGAAAAAAAAAGAAATAATGAGGGAGGGGTGGCAGTGCCGATACTCCTGCTTGTTATTTCATTATTTACATTCAAAAAAAAAGCAAACACATATTTCTTTTTCCTTGCATTTGTCCCGTCTTGAATGTGTTACCATGGCAGTTAATCAGGGGTTACTGAGGCGCCGCTCAGTGTAATTAACATCGAATCCATTCGTGGATTGATGGAGAGAGGTCAAATCATAATTCAAAGAACCCACACCATAACCTCGCTATGTTATTTATGATAACTCTAATAATCATCAAATTAATTTTTTAATACCGAAAGAGGTAGAGCGAGGATCTTGTCATCATCGTAGTTGAGGATTTTCGCGCCAAAACGATGAACGAGGGAAAAAGTTGTTGCACTCGCGCAATATAATATTTTATTTTATCCCTCAAATAATTTTCACCAAAGATTAACCACAATTTCCACCGCAAAAAAGAGTTTTAAAAAAAATAAAAAAAAAGATGGAGCGATGTAAGATAACAATAAAAACAACAAAAATAATCGCGAGGTTCTCACAGTATGATTCACTAATATGATAAACATTTTATATCAAAAATAAATGTACGAGATTATATATATAGGTATTTGTGATTAGCTCCGATAGAATTCTCTCGCTCAAAGAAATTCTCGCATAGACGAGTCAATTGAGTTTAGTCCCAATGGTACTAAAATGGCAGGCATTTTGCACCCCGTAGAAAGCCGAACAAGATAGTTTGAGGCTTCTATTTATTCTTCATTTCTATGCCCATCACAACTTACTAGGCATAAAAAGTTTTTGGTTTGTATTTTCATCCGTCGTCCTTCGGCATACCAACCAAACTGTGAAACGGAGTGTGATGTGAAGAAACCCTCGGGTCCCCACAAGGAGGAAGAAAAGAGGAGTGGACAGAAAAGACCAATGATGGGTCACCATCATCAACAGGGAGGCCACAATGGGAGCAGCCTTCTCCTTTTCCCTGATCCACCTGCAGCGCACTTAGTCTCCTTTCGGTCCCTTCTGACATCTCTTCAGTTCAGCAAGGCATCCAAAGGCCATGCGGAGCTCTTTCATCTTGGATATTGACACTCTTTGTGGAGTCTTAACAAGAAAACACTTTTGGCCTTGGTTGTACATGTGGAAGAGACGGATGGAGACTTGATTGATCTGCTCTAGGTAAACTAAACTATCATGCTCACAATCCAAAGGAGTAAACAATAGCATTATTCAATCAGCGTTATATGTATGCACAAAGGAATTACATGGCACATATGTATAGCACACCCACTGGCCCTTGGTACAAGGTTAATTTGAAGATAAACCTGAAATATTTCTAAAAAATCAAGATTAAACCATGTTTATTTCTAAATAATCTTATATATCAAAGAGGTCATAAGGAAACAAGCCACCCTGGTCAATAATCTGAAGGCTGTTGCCTTGCATCATTGGGTTAATCTGATACCTTTCTTGTTTTGTCTTTGATTTAACAAACCGAAGGCCTTCACGCCTGAAGACCAAGGAGACGTTACTTCACATTACAAATCTCACGTACGCTGTTCAAAGGAAATAAAAATAAAAACAACACACATTTTGTAAAATTTAATAAACACTAGAATTTGTTGTTAAGGCTTAACTTTCTCTGATGCTAATATAAGTCTTATGGGCCGTTTGGTTGTACCATAGATTGAGCTTTTGCTATAATTATGTTTTTAAGTTGTTAAAAGAGATATTTGGGAACCGGTACAAATTTATGTTTCTAGGCTGCTTTCCTTTTTAGACAAGAAAATAGAGTCTTACTTTTTTTATCTTGTGGTCTCCTATCTTTATTTGTTGTCACATCCCTCTAAACATGACAATTTTACGTTATTCATTGCTTCACACTTTATTTTAATAAAACTTTTTATCATAAAAAGTGTACAAACATTTATTATGCAACCAAACCCTAATATAATCAGCTTGGGTGTGTTCTCTTAATTAATTAACGAACGGACTTTAAATATCTTCATGTTTTTCTACCATGTATATAAAAATACCTCAGTGGGGCGCATGTTTCCTCGTTCTCTGGCTTTCACATGCTCACCACTCTTAATCCACTTCTCTGCCGCTCTTTCGACAAAGATGGAGATTAGGTTAAACGATTCCACAACCAAAAAAGTGCTTCTTTGGAAAGTCTTTCTCAAGCTGTAATATACATCTTGGCACCTTTCTTCGTCTGTTTTACTTTGCTGTATAGATTAAAAAGTGCACGGATCCGTAGAAGAGACATTCTCCGCTCCTCTCACAAGAGATCTGTTACATTAATATCCCCTCTTTTTATGGTAAATAAGCCGGGCACTACCCCTCTTGTTAAAGGCTCTTCTCTCGATTAAAATTGACTTGCAAGCGCCTAGACAAAGGTTTGCAGTCGATCATAGAACACATTTAGGCAAAATCATGCCGCGTCTGATCGAAGCGTACAACAGCCTGCAAGATGCGCGCTCAAGCTAGCTGATGCCCTTTGCACAGATCAGCGTGAGCAGCGCCATGGCTGCCATGTACAGCATGCTTTTACGGTAAGAGCAAGGAAGAAAGGCCATTAATTAAAAAACATGCAGCTGCGTCGAGATCCGAAAGCGATCATCGCATGCGACGACAGGCCCAAGGCCCTTTCAGCGCTGCGGCTAGACAAGGACGACGGCCATTGATGGTCGTTGGCCGTCACTGTGATGGGAGTTTGGACGGATGGAGGACGGATATGGAGGAACATAAATAAGTCTGTCAGAGTGCGCAGGCCTTCGCTTTACACCCACTGAATATTCCTGTGCAAATTTAAATGCATGCAATTCAATGGGGGTTACAACTACAAGATCACTAGGCGCCCGGCAGCGTCCCGACCAAACGTTATCATGTCACAGCGATGGCAGAAGCACGCGGCATGAGATTAAGGTGGTGTTTGATTAGACTTAAACTGAAAATTTTAACTTTTAATTTTATGTCTAATTTTAAGTGAGAAAAAATACTAAATTTAATTAAAATACAAGTGATTTTTATTATTTTGATAAAAATTTAAATGATCCACTTAATCTTAATTTAATTTGAATTGATAAATAAAATAAAAATAAACAAGACTTTTATTATCAGGGGAGTCTTAAAAGTCGTTGAAATGGTTGAAATTTTATTTTTAATAAAATTAAATAAAAATATAGCATTGTAATTACAAGCACCCACCGTCTCACGTCTCACCACTCATCGTCTGTTAGTCATGATTTTCCTCTAAAAATAAAAAAGCGAACTTGCGGAGCGAATTAGATATTTTTAAGAGTTTAGACATACATTCAACGTACTTTTAGATATTTTATCAAACAAGAAAAAAAATCTAACCTCTGACCGAATCAGAGGTTAGAGTTTAAATCAGCGGAATCAAATAAAGCCTAAGACGCTCAGCAAGCAGCGGAAATAACAGTCACAAAGGGTTTGATATATCAAGATGATAAGATAAAATGTGCTGTACTTGGAAGAAGATACATGGCATGTGTAAGCGATGCATTCCGAGCGGCAGATGTCTCTCCACTATGAATGCGTCTCTTACAACCCCCATGGCTGCTCCCAAAGCTCGAACACTCCCATATCCAAACAAGGTTGGGGAAAAACAGAATAGACTAGTAAGAAGGAAGAAAGGAAGGAAGGAGAGACTATGTGGCAGAAGAAACCCAGCTACCTAGCGTGGAAAGAGATGAACGAAAGAGGATGTGTAACTACCTACAGATCGATCGGACCGTGAACCCTCAATTCCCCGCAGCGCGGTGAGTCCACTCTCCAGCGCCCTTCGGATGGATGGGACGCCCGAAGAGTGCCACGACTGCAATGCCAAGTACATGCTTGTGCCTGCTAGCTTCACTTTGCTGGTCGTCGCACGTCAACTCCACAAAGCAGCTCTTCTCCTCCGACGATCCATGTAATCACCACCACCACCAGGGTCAGCAAATCTCGGCCTGCAACTCCCTCCATCCATGTCTAGTGACAGAGAGAGAGAGAGAGGGGGGGGTGGGGAATGTGAAGTGAGGAAGAACCGATAAGGTGAGAAGAGAAGTGGAGGTGATAGTATGAAGGGGAACATGTAGGGTTGGTATATAAAGGGAAGATAAAAACTTGGCTGCTTTGGACTATTGCCCATGCATTAATTAAGATTCTTGGGGTCTTTAGAGAGGGAGGGGTGAGAATTGAAGTGGGGTTGATGTGGCCTTGGAGGAAGGGAAGGGGTGGCATGCTTGGGGGTTGATGGGGCCTTGGAGTAAAAGGGGATGGCAAAACCCACTTGTACCATTCCCAATGTGCCTTTGGCCTCCAAGTCTAGGAGGAAGTCGGGAGTTCTCACCTAGTTGTATGTACAGAATAATATACAAACCCAAAGGGGACTAGGGTTCTGCCCACACCTGTGTTGACTGACCCAGCATTTCTCTCCTCTTCTCCCAAATTAACTCTCTTGTGCTACGTGCCATTAGGGGTGCAAAGGAGCCAATATACTCAAACGAGTTATTTGAAACTCGGTTCAATAAAAATAAAACAAAAAATAAGATTTGATTCATTAAATAAGTCAAATTTTACTTACTCTTGCTCAACTCGATAAATTCATGAGTAATTTGATTAAATATTTTATTTAAAAAATTAAATTATAAATAACTTAAGATATATATTATTACTTAAATATATGAAATAAGTCGAAATAAAATTGAATTGAATTTATACTTAAATCAAATTTCATATATGAACTTAATTAAGTTAGAGTTTTACAAGAAAAATTGATTCATGTTTAGTTTTTAAATAAATTTATATTGAGTTTCAACTTGAACATCAATTGAACATGAGCTCCCCCTCCATTCTTCCACAATGAGTAAGTGTTGGTAAACACTTTGTTGCACTAGTACACAAGAAGAAAAGAATCATCAGCATCATCTTGTTGCAAAGAAATGCATATTTTTATGTTTCAAAATCATTGCCTTCTTTATGGACAGTGTCGTGTCGATCCTTTTACATGGTTTCGCCGTGAAGGGGAGGAGAAAGTGATAGATGTCGGGCATCAAAGCATATAATATTCAATATTTGGCTGGTCGACCAATTTCCCACTAATGGGTGCCAACCATTGGTTCGCGTGGTGGAAAAGGGCTAGCTTTAACAACCGGCAAATATTCTTACTTCACTGGCCATTGGTACCTCAAGATCACTTGATAGTACTCTAAAGTACTTATGGAGTCTTTGGACTAACAGATAGAAATCATGATGCAATTGAGTGGAGAGAACTGATGTGCCAGGGGAGAAAAGACGAATGATTCGATAAAAACATACGTAGAACTTAAAAAATTGAATGCTTCATGAAAAAAGTTAAATTATATTATTAAGTTACTAGTATATATAATTATTTAAGACATTTTTTTGTAAATACAGATTTAAATGTGATTCAATCATACTTTTTACTTTTCCTATGGCATTAAATATTTGCTAACTGACATTAGATTTATGTGAAAAACGCTACAAATCTACATGTAAGTGCATTTCGAAAAATGAAAACTTGGTCCCATTATGACGTTTGATTGGATAGAGAACATATGGACGTTTTCTATTGGATTATTAGCTTGCACATATTTAAGGGCATATTTAAGGTAAAAGAGAGATGCCGATAGGAGAGATGACAAAGCATGGTCATTAGGGAAATGGCCATCGCGCTAGTGTTTAAGCGACTAATAAAAAACCATCGCCAACAAGCTTGTCGTGAAAAGTATTGATAATGGCCTTGAAGATGTGGTCACCTATAAAGATATTAAGAAAGCACTATGTGAGAAATTCATAGATGTACTAAGTCATTGTTTAGGTAAATAGGTTTACCTATTGAGCTATCTACGAAACTATTTGTAGGTATAATACAAATTGGTAAAAATTTTATCTACGGATAGATCTATAGATATAAGACATGTACAATACCTAAAGATGAACACTCTTTTAGGTGTAGTATCAACCCAAATCCACAAACTAGCGTCAATAGGTAAATGTTGGTTTGTCGATTTAGACCTATTCTTACTACTTAATGTCCATAGATAAAAAACGTAATACCTACAAATGATCCTACTTGTACTTATAGACACTCTGCTTGTAAATAATTTATCGAAAAAACTATATTATTAACATGTTGGTATACGTACGTAGGTAAATACATATAATTTATAATCTGCATTTATTAAATTTACATTCTATTCATACAAAACTCGCAAGAGTCATAACATCAAAATATGCAAGAGTCACAATATCTAAACATAATAATATCACAACATGTTTTAATATCCAAACTGAATACATCCATAACCTACTTGCACTACGCCAAATTCGTCCTTTACCTGCGTGAGAAAAACGTAGGTAAAGCTTATTTTCCCGTAGGTATTTCAATTTACCTACGGGACCCCCCGTAGGAAGTCGCGTCGGGATATGACATGTCGGTAAATGTTTTACCTACGGTAGGTCCCGTAGGTATAGTACATGTACTATACCTACGGGTCAACAAACACCCGTAGGTATAGTCCCTACGTATACCTACGATCCATACACCCATTGGTAAAACCTGCTTACCTGTTTAACAAGCGTAGGTAAAGAAAACTGATACAAACAGATATACCTATGGTTCCTCCCATAGGTAAAAGTAGTGGTAAAAAATGGACGGATCTTTGGCAGCGTTTTACATTTACCTACGGCCAGAAATTGTAGGTATTCATACAAGTTCTTCAACCACTCATCTACGCATTGTTCTACAACCACACTCTTCCATACAACCACATATACACATCATTACATAAACTGATTCATGTTCCATTCAATCACTTTGTTTCATACAATATGTTCCATGTTCCATACAACCTGTTTCATACATTGGTCCACATTGTTCCATACATCTTGTTTCATACAACATGTTCCATACACTGTTTCATCTACACATTGTTCCATACACCCATTCATGTTACACCTCTTGACACATTGTTCCATACAACCTGTTCCATACACATTGTTCCATTCATGTACTCAGATTTCAAGTTCTGTTTAAGAAAATTTAAACAATTTTGCACATATTATTGAGTTGCTAAAGTGAAAATGAAGAAGTTTTACAACATGTTAAAGTAACACATCTACACCTGTATTGTACACCAAAAATGCACAAGATTTAAAAGTTTTCATGTTCAACTACAACCAGAGTATTGATGAATTACATTTTTCATGGCTCCTCATGCATAGGAATGTAATCAATCTGTCTTGAAGATAACATGTGGCATAAAAATACAAAAAACATAAGTATGCAAAATGATAACTTGTGTGATGTAACTTTGTATGTAAAGATGACTTACATAATCCCTCAACCATATTATATAACTTCTAATAACATCTTGCATTTTCTTCATATGATTGTCTTTAACAAATAGGGGGTATTTGACTTTTCACCAATTACAATTGATACCATTCATGAGCATAAACATATGTTCTTGTAAGATGTCATGCCATCCTTCTAGTTGCACATAGCTCCATTAACTCAATCTCTATCTTTGGAACTCATATCTACACACGGATGTAAAGCATACTATCTAACATCTTTCTTAGTAGTCATCCTCATTCACATATGCAGATAATATACTAGTCTGTCCTAGCCTACAAATTCATTCACCTATAAATGAGTAAGCAAAAATATTCTAACAACAGAGGAAGCTATACCAAGATAGATCAGTTATATTGATAGGGTTAGAGAATTACTTGTTATGACGGTGCTTGTTGTGGTTAATCCAATGAGAATGTTTGATCCAAATACAATAGTTGAACATGTGAGGTTGGCACCATATGCAATTTAATTGTACTTGTAGCTATTTGTTAGGGAGTAGGAATAGATGGCCTTTACATGTACACCTAGCAAAAGCAATTATCATTAAAAATAAAGCAGACTACTAGAGGTGATATGTATAGAGCATAGGAATAAATGGCATTTACATATCACAAATCTCTATAGAAAGATATATAAACTATCAACAAGATGTTGACTCCTTCAAACTTTCATTCAATCAAACTAAACAAAAAGACCATCTTCCCGAACATCAAATACTTCAATTTAGTGAACATATACCATGTTTTTCTTTCATAAACTATCCTCATAAAGAACCTTCCTGTGTTGCAGAATAGCCACTAGAGGTTAATTTTTTCTCACCCCCACCAGCAATTAATATGAATCATTCATCCAAACTTAAAAATAGTACAAACATACCTAACCTATGCTTTTAAGTAACCACGAGATGGGCAAAGAAAATAAAAAGATATTCATAGGAATGTACTCAATCTACCTTCAAGATAACTTGTAATGATCATAAAATTACTCAATCTGGTAGTCCAGGACATCCACCACAAACAGGGACAGCCTCCCATCGTCGTCCCTCGTCGACTTCATTTCCCCGATCCTCCTCGTTATCTCTGTCTCATCTGCAGCACGAGGCAATCAACGATCGATCAAGATGAATATTGGTTCGGCCGCAGAATAATATTTAGAGGAACTAATCAGCTAGTAGTAACATATATATATCTTCTCTCTGATATGCTCGCTCGATCCTGGGTGTGGGGGGGCTAGACGTTCACCGTGGTTCCTGATCGCAGCATGGACCGTGTACCCTCTTCTGTACAGCTCCTTGACGATCCAGAAGCCGACGTAGGAAGATGCGTCCAGCACGCAGACCCTCGGCTTCCGGAGCTCCATCTCCGAGCTGCCCAAAGCCTTCATGATCTCTGGCATGACTATGACTACACTACGTTGTCTCTACGATATCACTACAAGCAGCTGATGGCGGTGAATCTCTCTCGGTTGCAACTAGCTGACTAATTAAAGGCTGTGCGGGTCTCTCCGATGGGCTCACGATCAGGGGATTAATATTCAAGGAGCCGGCGGCCCGTATACATAGCAGCAGTAGGGTGAAAGAAGGGGGGGGCGGAGGAAGAGGAACTAGCTAGCTAGAAAGAGGGCAAGCGCACGGTTGAGAGTCTGGTGGGGGAACTCCATCTAACCCCTGGTCGGCGCTTGCCTCCGGGAGCACGGCGTGCCCTTCGTCATCCTCGAGCGCTCCGACTGCAACGCCTCCCTCTGGCAGAAGCGCACCAACGACTACCTCAAGCTCCACCTCCCCAAGCGGTTCTTCCAGCTCCCCCGGATGCCCTTCCCCGCCGACTACCTGGAGTACCCCTCCCGCCGCCAATTCGTCGACCCACGCCCAAGATTTGTACTCCAGGACGCTTCCGGACAACACAGCCTTCTCGCCGGCGCTGCTAGGCAAGGAAGAGGTGCAGCAATACTACTACCTTGCCGTCTCTGCCGGTGGCTCCTTGGCTCCTCCGTGAAGGAGACGTACCCTTCTGCAGCGAGGAGTGTCGCCAAGAGCAGCAGGGGAAACAGGTTAAGTTTCACAAACTGGGGAAGGAGGAGCGGGAAATAAATTTCGGGAGATAGTTTGGGTGGGAGATGGAGGGGGTAGGTGAGAGTTTAGGTATATTTTTAATATTTTATATTTTATATTTAAATTATTATGTTATATATTGTATTTAATATTTTGCATAATATTTAATAAATTATATTATTATTATATTGTTTGATATACTCTACATCAATACATTTTTGTACATTACTATTACTATGAATATAGTATTTTTTATTATAGTATTATATATTTATATTATTATTATTACTATGAATATATTATTTACGTATATCATTTAATAAATTATATTATTATTATATTATTTGATATATTATACATCAATACATTTTTTTATATTACTATTGTTATGAATATATTAATTTTTTATTATATTTTTATTTATATTATTATATTTTATTAATATATGACAAACTAGTGATAAAAATTCAAATATTTAATTAGATGGTTGAGATTGATCTATTTAACATTATATTTACTAATTAGGGTGAGTTTGTACTTAGTAAGTAGTAGGTAAAATTATTTTCTTATAGTGGGTGACAAGGTGGGTGATCGAAGAGAAGAGAAAATGTTAAAAATATTTGAATATTTTTAAAATTATTTAATATATATATATATATTTGTCTTATATATTTTATTTAATATTTAATAAATTATATTACCATTATTATATTGTTTGATATATTATACATCAATACATTTTTATATATTACTATTATTATAAATATATTAGTTTTTTTATTATATTATTATATTTTTATTTAAATTATTATATTTTTATTAATATATGATGAACTAATGATGAAAATTCATCTATTTAATTGAATGGTTGAGATTGATCTATTTAACATTATATTTATCTATTAGGGTGAGTTTGTACTTAGTAATTATTAGGTAAAGTTATTTTCTTATAGTGGATGACAAGGTGCAAGATCGAAGAGTATAAAAAATGTTAAAAAATATTTAAATTTTTTAAATTTATTTAATATTTACATATATTTGTCTTATATATTGTATTTAATATTTAATAAATTATTTTACTATTATTATATTGTTTGATATATTATACATCAATATATTTTTGTATGTTACTATTGTTATAAATATGTTAAATTTTATTATATTATTAAATTTTTATTTATATTATTAAATTTTTATTAATATATGATGAACTAATGATGAAAATTCATCTATTTAATTAGTAGCTAGTAGGTAAGGTTATTTTCTTATATTGGGTGACAAGGTGGGAGATCGAACAATAGAAAAAATGTTAATAATATTTTAATATTTGAATATTTTAAAATTTATTTAATATTTATATATATATTATGTTAATATTTTATATGTTTAATATATTATATTTTTATCAATATTAATATATTATTTTTTAATAGTCTCATTATTAAATTATATATTAATATATTATTTTTTAAAATTATTATATTTATCATATTATATATTATAAATATATTATTAAATTATTATTAAAACTATTTATATTATTATATTATGTTATTTATATTATTATGTTAATTATTTTTATTAGTTATACCATATATTTCAAATAGATGAATTAGATTTTTTTAATTATATCATTTATCTACGGGGTATTTATCTTACGCCCGTAGGTGTTGTCATATTTACCTATGGGCAACTAATTAGTAGATATACTATGTCGGTAAATGATACATATACCTACCAAATTCTCACCTACGCGAGGGGTTCACATAGGTGAAGATAAGTTTTGGCGTAGTGTTGAGTCACAAGATTTTGCAACATACATCACGTAACATTTCACAATTTGTTAAGTGTTGCAATCCTCACTATGATTGCACAAACATTCCAAACATAACAAGTTTAATCAACATATTGAACACATAGGAATCACCGAGACTACAAATTCCATCGTTCAACACATCAATTAAGATATCATGTACACAGTATAAAATCTAAAACGTGATAAAATTGTCAAATATACACAAGTTTAAGAGTTTTTAACTAAGTCAACTTAAATTTTCACCACAACCTAAGAATTACATATTGTTTATAGTTCCACACACAATTTGAAATATAATTGTTTGTCAACCACAAAGAATCTCTATCAACCATTTGCCATTGAAAATAATATGTGATGACAAGATAAAAGATTACAAAAAGTTAACTATGTAATCTTTGTCAACAAAAAAATTATGCAAATAAGGATAATTTAAAAGAGATAACGTATAAATTTTAATGTTATAGACAATACATGAAGTGTAGAGTTATAGTTTTATTTTCTATAACTTAGTAATATGAAACATATGCTTTTAGTGTTGGAGTTTAGGAATACCTATCGACAATCCAAACTTCATTACTCTGTGGAAGACAAAGAATGAGAAAGATATGCTAAATAGGAATCATTCGTCTCCTTCAAACGATCCTCTAATTTTATCTCTCTATTGAGCTTATATGGTGCAACAGTATGGAGAGTCACAACCCTGCATATACTTACATAGAGAGGAAAGACCAGTCCGAGTTTGACTAGGATTAGGATCTTACCCATAGTCGAACCCTGGGCCAAATAGGAGATAAGGCCCACTAAGCCATGTTTCATCTTATAGATCTAATAGTGTACTGAACCGAGCCCAATAACAAGTGGATCACTTAATTAATATCAAGCAAATCCAACATTCTCCCACTTGATTCATCTTGTTCCTTATACATCAAATCTTCTCTTTAAACTATACATATAATACTAATATATATAATTTTGAAAATGACTCTAGAAGATTTGACATCACAGGCTCAGACTTGAAGCAAGAAAATTGATATGCACGCGTGCGACAAAACAAAAAACTAGCACACTATCTCTGATAGATGGAACCCGAATTGCCCAATTATAGTAGGTCAAATGACAAGAGTCATGGCTGTAAATGCATTCAGTCACACACTACCTTCTATGTACCATGTGTCACCAACTTTCTCATAACCAAATACTATATATGACTGTATGAATAAACATACACCTGATGTTTATTCGATGGCAACCACTTTTGGTTATATTTTGCATACCTAAAATCCATCACTGAAATGTATGCAAATGGAATAAGCAGAATATAACAACAATGAAGAATCACATTCATAATTGAATAAGTGTCAAACAAAATTATAACATATCAAGAGAACTGACAAGACTCATTCGAATCACATGACTACAAAAAATGCTAACTGGTAGTCCCTTAGTGAGAAGGTCCGCCACCATGAGACTTGTCTCGATATGTTCAATAGACACTTCTTGATTTCTCACAAGATTTCTAAGAGCAAAATACTTTTTGTCCAAGGCTCTACCACCATTAGATGCCTTATTGTTCTTAAAAAAAAACTACAGCAGAATTGTCATTGTAAATTCGTATAAGTCTTGAAACAATATCCAGTAAAGGTAGAAAGCCGACCAAATTCCACTACAAGAAATCTTTGTTTTACCTACGGAAACATTGCCCGTAGGTAAGAATTAGTAGGTAAAAGTCACGTTTACTTACTCTCTATACCTACTAATTTGGTGATCCATAGGTAAATCTAACAATACCTACGAAGTACTTACGGATTCACCTCCGTAGGTAATACATTGTTACATAAATGTCAAATCACATTCAATAAAATAAAATGATAATAATTAATAATATTAATAATTTAATATATATTAATATTAATAAAAATGAAACATAAAAAACATGTAAAATATTTAATATATATAATTAAAAGAGTAATATAATAATACAAATAAATTAATAATGATACTAATATAAAATAATATATTATTATTAATAAAATATTTAAAAATTAATTCACTATAATATTAAATATATATATATAAATAATATAATATAATAAAAAAGTTATCTTCGACATCCTCTACGGCTCTACCTGGTGGCCGTAGAAGGGCTGTAAGCGGTGAGAAGCGTCAGATGCCAGGGCGGAGGCGATTGATGAGCCGAGAAGTCCGTCGGGAGAGTGGGCGGCTGAGGTCGGAGACGTAGCAGGGGAAGTATCAAGGGCAAATCCGCTGGGGGGCTCACTAGGGAATCGATCTACGCGGAGGATGCAGACTTGCGGAGGAGAAAATGGAAGTCGGTAATCGTTGCGAAGAGGGAGGATCGATCTGGGCGGAGGATGCGGAGGAGAGGAGTCGGGAAACGCCAGATCCATCAGAAGGTTGACGGTTTGTCGGCCGACGGTGCGGAGGGGAAGATGGGAGGAGGCATAGTCGGGTGAGGGGGCGAGGGAGAACGATGGAGGATGTGGAGAAGATGACGGAGCGCGTATAGGTTTCTCGACCGAGGGTGCGAATGAGAGGACTCGTGAAGGTCTGGCGGTCACGATCGAACGGTGCAAGATGGAAGGACCATCAGAAGGTCGAATATGGGCTCGTTCCCATCGAACGGTCCAAGATAGAAGGACGAAATTGGATTCTCGCTTCTATATACTAGGATAGATAAGTTAGATTAGAATTTAATAAATTATATGTTTATTAATATTATTATTTTTATAATATATTATATATCATTATATTTTGTATATTAGTACTATTCTTAATATAATATATTAAATGTTTATTATATTATGATATATATTTTTTAATATTATTACATTATTTATTCATATTAATATATGATGAACTAATTATGATAGGAATATAATAATATTTAATAAATTATATGCTTATTAATATTAATATATTGTCTAATGTATTATATGTCATTATATTTTGTGTCTCTTAGTACTATTATTAATATAATAGATTAAATGTTTATTATATTATGATATGTTTTTTATTATTAGTACTATTATTAAAAATATATTGAATGTTTATTATATTATGATATGTTATTTATTTATATTATTACATTATTTATTTGTATTAATATATGATGAACTAATTGATTTGTTTGATTTGACAAGTTAGATTTATCTATTTAATATTATATTCACCTATGAGTTTGTAGTTATTAATCAATACATAAAACTATGTTTTTAATAATGAGTAATCAGACAAGAGATGGACGAACAGAAAAGAATTTAAGAATATTTGAATATTAATAAATTTTATTTATTTTATGATTAATAACAACAATTGATCTATTTGATTGGACGGTTGAGAATGATCTATTTAATATTATATTTATTTACCTAGATGAGTTCACATTTAGCAAATAATAGATAAAGCTATTTTGTTTTAGTGAGCAATCAAGTAAGAGATGCATAAGCAAGAAAAAAAATTAGAATTAATTTAATATTTAAAAATATATTATGTATTTATTTAAATTTTATATTATATATTTTATTGATATGCAATGGATTAATGAGAGCAATTGATCTATTTGATTTGATTGCTAAGATTGATCAATTTAATATTAAGTAGGTGTAGTAGATAAGTAAATACTATTTTTACCTACTGATTTTACATACTGACATTATTTAAAGATTTTTTTGTTACTATATAGTTTATTTATTAATATATTATTTTTAATAGTAATATATGTATTATATTATATATAATACATTATTAAATTATTAAAAATATAAAATTATGTTATTTATGTATTATTAAATTATTATTATTAAACTATTTATATTATTATATCATGTTATTTTCTTGATAGGTAAAACAATTTTCTGGTAGTAGGTATATAAGACTATATAGGCTCTTGGTGTTAAGGGTATCAAGGGCTCTCTTGCAGCCAACGACTCTGAGTAGTTCGACGATGGAACCCCTCGGGATCGCAAGGCTCTCTTCCTCTTCGTTCTTTGATAGTGGTTCCATCGATTCCTTTTTTCTACTTTTATCGGCAGGTAGCAGAGCAGGACTGCCCCCATCTCCTCTTCTATGGCCCATCGGGTTTGTAAGCACCCAAAACGGGGAATCCGTAGATCTCCCTTTTCTGGCCCCTACGCTTGCTTTGGAGACTTGGTGGATGAGATGTTAGTGTTTGTGGTCGCCAGGAGCCAAAGGCTCCAAAATATAATAGAAAGAAATAAAGAATAAAGAATAAAAATGACCATCGTACCTTTGGAAGTGGGGAGACTGTTGGGTTCCGACTTCTCCTCTCTCGGCCGGCCGAAAGAAGAGAGCTTAGTGAGTCCTTCGTCTTTGGTCCGGTTGAAGCTCCGCCTCAGCCGGATTTACCTACAATTGTCCATATGAAAACATAGAAACAAGTGAAAGATCATTAGTTCTAGTGAAAGTGTAGAATCATGCTCAAATTCGAACTTAAACATGCAAAAGGGAAGTAACTGACCAGAATGGGACTAAATCCCGACCCCTAGTTTTGATAGGTTTTTAAAGAGGTGTGAAGATGCAAAGGTGTGGCTTAATATATGCTAAATAACATGTTAATAAAAGTTAAAATGAAAGGGTAAAAGATCGACCGAAAAGGTAAATAAACTCAAAAACATGTAAAACAGGGTCTGCCCCTGCTAGCGCCCCATAGCTGTAGGTGTCCCCTTTAGGGGCGCGTTGACCAAAGTCAAAGTGCCCTATTTATGGGACACCAAGGACTGGTTTCAGCAGATTTTCTTCCATTCTTCGCGGCGTCGCCCCGGAGTGTAGGAAGACCTTCAAAATAAAAGAAGCACTTCTTCAAGCAGCCAATACTCAAGTGAAGCTGATGGAAGAGTGTTTTGGCACCAGATGTAAGGGAAATGAAGTGTAGAGGCCCTCAAAGTCGGAGAAAAATCACATTTCTGAAGAAGGAAACTGCAGGTTTTTTTGGGTTTTGGGAGAGGGTTTTGGAACGGTTTGAGAGCTTGGAGAGGGGTTGTAAGGCCTTGGGAGTGTTGTGGCGGATGAGAGAGTTTGGGGGATGCCCTTGGTGTGTCCTCAAGCCTCCAAATGGGGGTCCTTTTATAGCCAAGAAGAGGGCAACTTTATCTGCAGAACTGTCCCATCAATCTGTCCAGTCAATCAGACCAGGTGCAGGTGCCCTATAAGTAGGGCGCCTGGTGGCCTATAAGTAGGGTGCCAGGTGCCCTATATACAGGGTGCCTGGTGCCCTGTATATAGGGCGCTTTGACCCTGGTCAACGCCTATCGATCTTCTTCGAAATGCGCCGAAAAACTTGATTTTTCTGGAAAACTCGGTTCCCTTGAAAGGTTACTCAAATATTACTCATGAAAACAAGAATTCAAGCTCTTAAATTGAACCAAAATTGCGAGTCTATAGGGTTCAGACAAGAAGACCCTCACCACGGCCTTGCTCAAGCAGATGTTTGGCGCTGGAGCTGAAAAGGTCGGTTCTCCGTCTCTAAGTGTCCTATGATTGTCTGTGATGCTATCCTTTAGAATAGATGGTGATGTGGTTTTTACTCTGGCCCTTCTTAGGTGAAAATAGAGAAAAAAATGTGGAAAACCAAGGTGAGTAATGTCTTTCAGTGCTAGTTAAATTCTGCTTCATTCCAAAATTCATTTGAAATACGTCAATACTTATTGGTTGTAAGGATTTTTTTTTTATAAACACTTTGCCCCCTTCTAATTTTGGCAAGCAAGTTATTTCCCCTTCTAATTTTGGCAAGCAAGCTACTGTCCATTGTGCACATATTGTAAAAAGATTCTTTTGAGATTTAATAAATGGGTTGTTGTTTTCTTTAACAGCAAGCTGCTGTTTTCTTAACAAAGGGAGCCATCTTTATATTGGTTACTTTGCTTCTTCCTCCCCAATGAAGTAACTAGTTTGGTCCTTTGATGAATTTATTCTGTGCAAGACCCACAAAATTTGTTCCATCCATGCGCACGAAAAGGTAGGCAATTTCTAGTTTCTGTTTGACTTTGATCATGACATATGCCATTTGCTATGACTACATTTGAGCTACTTTTAAATTCAGGTTGGAACCAGGACAATTGAACTTAAATTAACTACTTTATCTAGCACCCATAATGTGGATCTCAATCCAAGTGATGCGGGTTTCATATCATTCAAGAAATAATCAAGGAAATGGCAAAGACCAGGCCTCTTGATGCAAAGGGGAAAAGGGGCTTCAAAGGTAAATTTTAAATGCCATATGTGTGAGAATGGTGGCTCTCGGCATCGAGGGAATCAAGGGCTTCCTGCCAGCCCATGACTCTAAGCAGTTCGATGATGGAATTCCTCGGATTGTAAGGCTCAGTCCACCTTTTTCAATTACTTCATCTTCTGCCTCTCCAGTGGCACCCTCATCGTCGTCACCTTCATCGTCTGGGTGGAGGACAACACGACACCAGAACCTCATTGGCACTATCGCAAACATCACTAGCAGCCCGACAAGATGGTCACCTCATCAGAAGAACGCTAGAGACTGCCTCTACACGTGGCCTTGTTCATTGGTATGCTTGTTCCTCTTTGCCAGGTAGTTTGATTAGTGATATTTGGTTTTATTTGTTTTCAGAAACCTAAATTACAGTGCGTTTTATACTGATATACAAACCATCACATGGTGTTTAGCTATTAATAATTTTTGAATTTATTAGTTTGTTTGATAAATACTAAACAACTCTGTTGGTGTTACTTTACAATTAAGTTATCTATGTATGTTAGGAGCTAGAGATTTCCGCCGGGGGGGGGGGGGTTAGTTGACATTCATGTTATAATGAAACATAAGTTCTTCATGCAAACTAAAACATGTGCTTGAGAATTAGAATGCTTGCATAGATTTAAATTTTTTATTTAAGCTTCTGGTTTCAAAGCCTTAAAACTTGGAACTTTTTATTTTCAATTTCATTGATGATGATTGTTAACATTGAAAAGATTTTAAAGTATCAAATTTAGAAATCTAAAAAATATATAAATAAAAAATGAAAGCTAGAGAGTTCCTGATAAAATCATAACAAAAAATTGAGACTTTTTCTAAATCTTCAAAAAATGATACCAATTGACATATTTTGGGTTTTTACTATGGGTGATCATTTTAAGATTTTGGAAGAACCCACCTCTTTTAGTAAAGTGCAAATTTTTGGATACTCTGATGAAGTTATATTTATATTTATTGATTTTGCTTAAATAGGTTGGTTTTTCTAATGTGAGATGATCATTTGATCAGTAGGTAAAACCCATTTTATTTTGTTTCAGAAGAGGCTCACTTTGGGAACTAAGGTTGTGGCGTCATATACCTCAAGAGGTACATGGTCACAAGCTTCAACACTTTCCTAATGCTATCAATCTTCTTACAACTGATACAAAAGGTTCTACTTCTGGTCATCTAATTCAACTTATGAGATTAACCTAACTGCTAAATTCGAGTTTTTATTAGTTATTACGCATGGATCCTTAAATTCTGATGTTGGAACTCAAAGCGTCATAGTTTTTGAATTTTGCTCACCTTGGGCACTATGCAGATTGGATGACCTTAAGGTGTTTTTTCTTCTCTTGAAAAATGTTTCATGTTGTGCCTTGCTCTAATATTCTTCCTCCTTGGTAGAGTATAATTTTCTTTTTTCTTTAGTTGTAATTATTTGCCTATTATACATGCACTAAGATACTTTGCCACAAAATCTTTCTCATTTCTATGCATCTCTAATATATAAAGAAATTAATTTGTATTTGATGATTCTTAATTATTTGTGCTCTAATGGTTCTTTTACTCATGCACCTGACAATTTAAGAACTTGTTATTGATGGGGTGCCTCTTCTGTAACCCACTTTTCCTAAGATTCTACTTTTTGAATACTATTGCAATTACTTATACAACTACTACAATACTATCTTTTGGGACCATCTTACGATTGTTCCCATATGGACTCTAATGACATTTTCTTTGCTTGTTTTAGGTGGTATAACTGGTAAGAATCGTAAGGCTGTGTTCCAAGCATAGTTGTCAAGGCGACAAGGCGCCCAAGGCGCTTGACGGCCCTTTTACAGCTTAGGCGACAAGGCACCCGCCTAGGCATTGCCTAGGCGATAAGGCGGAGTATGAAGAGGGATAAAGAATGTAAGTCTCACATGTCATAAACATTATATAACAATTCTAAAAAATGCTAAAAATGTAATAAAATTGACATGTATTAAGACTTTAAGAGTAAAATTTCTATGGAGAACTTCAACAACATAACATGTATAAAAAGTTAATATAAGTTTAATAGAACAAGTCAACAACATAAAGTAAATTGACTTACCGAATGGAATGAGACATACTTTTTGAATCATGTTACCTTCATTCATTCTCTAAAAATTTGCATACCACTTTCAATAACACATGCAAAATACAAATACCAAATAGGCAATTACCAAATTATATTGTCACAACCTATCCTCAATTACCATCAAGTAAAATTAAAATCACAATTAAACAAGCCACAACAAAGAAAACATGTAAACAAAATACATAAAAGTCCTAAATGTCTCAACATGTCAAACATTTAAATTACACAACCAAAGTTTTAAATTTTAAATCCGAACATGGATTTCTCAAGACGGGTGTCTATTCCAATGTTCTCCTCATTGTTGTCATCACCATCATCATTTCCTTCATCTGCTACCCACGTTGCTGCATCATCATCATCATCATTATCATTTGCATATTCTTCCTCTTCAAGAAATTCTTCTTCACCATCACTCCCTTCATTATCCCTCAAGGGTTGTGATGTACTTGCTCTTCTAGCTCTATCTTCTGAAGCTCCCATTGCAATATCCACATCTTTCCATGTAAGATCATCACCTTCATATTATTGAGGAAGGTCAAGTTTAAATTATATTAAAAAAAGAGTAAATAATTAATAAAGAAGTGGTGATGATAGCATTCTCTTGTAAAATTTCATCACCTTCATGAACTACGTCCGAGGTGTCTTTAATCATCCACTCACAACCCCAATCTAGATCTTGCAAGCATATAGGGCCATATTTCTTTGGATGATTTTTCATATCTCTAAATCTTTCATAGAGATGTTTATTATATTGGACATAGACCGAATCATTCAACCGCTTGTGCTCCAACCGATTCCTCTTTTTAGAATGAATCTATATAGATAAATTAAAGACATGTTAGGTGGCATCATACTTAACCATAACAATTACAAAGTATCAAGAATACTTACATGCTCAAATATACTCCAATTGCGTTCACAACCGGATGAACTACAACATAGTCCTAAAATCTTCAATGCAACAACTTTCAATTCCGGTGTGTCTCCACCAAATTGCATCCACCATTCCACTTCATCAAAAAAAAAACCATTAGTTCAAGATAACTAAATTTGACATGAACATTTGATATACTCAAACTTTAAAAAATATACTTACATGGAAGTTTCTTATCACGTGATCTTGTAGCAAAGGGAATGCCAAACATTCCTCTTTCATCGAAGTACATTGAAACTTGTTCCCCTATCTTATCTTGCATTTTCGGCTCTGGCAATAGTCTCTCAACACATGTATAAAAAGCCTTCTCAAATTTTTCAACACCATGCATATCTTTAGATCTTGCCTCAAAATAAAATTTGGGATTTAAGAAATAACCAGCTGCATGTAAAGGTCGTTGCATTTGAACCTCCCATCTACGGTCCACAATTTTTAAGATAGGACCATACTTAACTATTTTTGAACCAAAATTTTCAATGATCTTTTGCCTTGCACACTCCATGGCTGCATAAATATATCGCATAGCTGGTTTTTCATCACCATCAACCAACCTCAAGACTTGTAGAAGTGGTTGGCATCCTCTGAGTATTTCCTCAACCCCGTTGTGGACGCCGTGGGTGTGGTGCCGTGGATGTGGTGTCGTGCGCGGTCCTCCCGCGGTGCGTGCGCGTTTCGGTGTGGGGTGTGTGTGTTTCTTCTTCCTTACGGTTTTGATAGGGTCGGTTTATGTTAATCACGCCATAGACATGGTTGTGGATGATTCCAACAAACCGGTCTATTACCCACCTCTTCTCCTTCTTTCTTTCTCCACACTCACCTTGGTCCCCAGACTACTCAACCCTTGATGTCACTTGGGCATCGAAGGACCGGCCCGGGTCGTGAGGAGAATAGAAGGGAAAGAAGATCAGATAGTGGGTGGCGTCATCAACACTAACTTAACCTATGAACCGAAAAGAGGAAGAGGTTGTGTGGTCGCCAGGAGCCAAAAAGGCTCCGATGATTAAAAGAAAAGAGATGAACTAATAAGGGGGGAAGAATGACCGGTTACCTCATTGAATGGGGAGACTGTATGGGTTCTATCTTCTCCTTCCGCGGCCGGCCGGGAAAGAAGAGCCTTGGAGAAACTCGCTTGTCTGAAAAGAAGTTATGAATGAAAGCACAATAAAACAACGATTAGAACTAAGTAGAAAGTAGTAACTATTCGTAGGAAAGACGAGGAATGACAAAAGGGGTTGAACGAACCGGATTAGGACTAACTCCTAACCCCTCTTAAAGGAGGATCTAAATGGCCTAAAGCTAAAGATGCATTAGGTTTTGCTAGTGCAGTATGCATGATGAAACGCAAATGAAAAATAAAATGAGGATAAGATAAGGAAGAAGATCGTTGGTGAGCCCGGGGGCGACTGGCTTCTGGGGGTTGCAAGCGCTCCGACTCCAGGTCGCCTGGCGTCCCGTCGGAGGAGCGCTTAGGTCCTTCAGAGGCAGCCTTTGACACGATCTTCTCCCGGTTCCAACCAAGGGAGTAGGACCCCTGGCCCGTTTTTGGAGACTTCTTGAGGCTCTTTGGAATGGCTTTCAATGGCTTTTAATGGTATGAGGGGGGGTTTGGGATGGTCTTTTGATTATGTGGAATGAACGGAATGAAAGAGATGTAATGGGAGATTGATGTAAGGAATCAATACATGACAGCAGAAAAATTTTGATTCCATAAAACCATGATCTTTGCCTTGATCGATGCCGAACGAGTAAAACCGGGAACCGAATATGAAGTAGAACGAGAATACCTCATGGGATTTCTCAAATCCCTCACCATGGATGAAGAGAGGACATTCCTCCTTACTGAAAACCGTTCAAGTGTCCGGTCTCTACCGGTATCCACACGATCTGCTTCAATAAACGAGTTCTCTCTTCCTTCGGGCCTCTAGAAACCTTCCAGATCCAAGCTTGACCATGGGAGATCGCCTTCTAGAGGAGAAAGGAGGGAGAGAGGAGGCTTGGGACGTGCTCCAGCCCTATGGCTTGTTAGGGTTTGGCTTCATAAGCCATTTATATATAGAAGATGGAATTTTTCACAAAAACCCAAAACTTCTATAAAATTGCGTCCATACCCTCATCTTATTGACCAGATCTATTGTGTGTGACCCACTAGGCCCAATAGTCAATTTGGTTGAAGCCTTCATTAATTTAAAAGAACAATTCCTTTAAATTAAATCAAAACCGTTATCCGATAACAATTTTTATGGCTTTCTGATCATAAAGGGTACAAGCCACATCCTATGATCCCAAATGACTTTGGGGAGTTAAATAACATCCATTGAGCCTTTCCATCATCAATTACCACACGAATTTAAATCCTCGTTCATACAATGTCCCGGTCGGTCAGGGGTTCGGCACTGACTATCAACCCCTAAATATTCCAACTCTATGAAATCTTGTACTCAGGAATGGATCAACTGGAAAACTCCTTTTCCAATTATCCTATCTACCTTGGCCAAGGATTTAGAGTACTATCCATAGGACATTCTCTCTCTCCTACCGAGAGTGAACGATCCCCTATTGTCCGCTCAATTGCCTCCACCAGGTTTCCCATATACCCAATCCATTAACTATATAGGACCACAATACTAAGTGATCCATCAGTCAATAGTCAAAGTACATAGTACGCCTGGCAAGACATCTTTGGCGACTCAGGTCAAAGATCCAACCGTGCTATTGAGATGTAAGAATAACCTGATAGACAGTTCGGTAAGATACCGATCAGGTTTTCCTAAATTGGTCAGTTCAGTGAACTCATTCCACTAATGAGCACCTATGTTTGTATCTCAGTGTCCCCACACTGATGACCAATGAGATCGGTCATTCTCATCAGATGAGAAGACATCACACACACTAGTCTATCCGGATTCTTGATGTCCCGTCTCAAGGATCCTATGACTAGGAATATTTAGATCACATACCTCTAGATGATCGATCTCATTATCATGATCTCATCCTGATTCAATCATCATTGCATGTGATTAAGGACTTCATTACGATATACGCTTCTAATAAAAGCTAGTAACGAAGTTTTGCCTATTTAATTGAATGAGATATTCCTAGAAATGTCGAATCATATCATATATGATTGGCTTGTAGGGCATACATTTCTATCAATTGAATGACTTGGAGATGTGATTGTGGACTCTAGTGTGGCTTGGAAGGTGATGGGAAGGTGTTGGGATGCTCAAGAAGACTTTCTCTGTGGAGTTATGGCTCTGGGAATCTTTTTTGGAACCTCTTGAACGTGGGAAAAGGGTCTCCTTTTATAGATGCACAAAAGTGACCATAGCGCTCCGGCCTGAGAACGCCTGGTGTCGCATTCTTGGAGCGCCTACTAATTCGCTGACAAGTCGGCGGATCAGCACGTCCGACCATACCTGTCGCCACCTACCACCCTGCGTGTCAGGCGGCGGTTGTCAGCGGAGATCCCGGCGCTCTGACAGGGGAGCACCTACGACGTGCGGCTGACACCTGCAAATTCGTCGCACGCGGAGCCTGCGGTGTCAGTTGGCAGGCAGGGATCCAGGTGCTCTGACAGCGGAGCGCCTGCACTCTCGGTACGATTTCGACAACGCACCGCTGACCGTCCTGAAAAGCCGACTATCACGGGCGGAAATGCAGGCGCTCTGGCAGTGGAGCGCTTGTACCAGCGTACGTCCTTGAGTACGACGTTGTCCGGCTGGATAAAGGGGTGCAAAGGCGGGAAACTCCAGGTGCTCTGAAGTCGCGACGCCTGGCGTCGCGATATCGGGACGCCTCCAGATCTTCTAAAATTTGGTCATTTTCATGTCAAACTGACTTCCCTCATTGAGAAAATACAAGTGCTATCTATAAGAATGAGATTGCACTCTCTGTAATCTGGCCGAATTCACGTATCTACACCCGTGCCAAAATTTAACTTGGAAAACAATTGAAGATACATTCTTCCCTGTATTTGTCTTTCCCCATACACTTTTGTGCCAAGCATCGGATGTGAATAACTACTGCAAGCCTCTTTTGACTACATCATCAAACAACATCTCTAAGGTGAGAAAGGTTGTGGCAAATCGGGTGACTCCACATCTAACAAGCTCCTTGCATTTTGTCTCTTTTCTCATAAAGTCCAGCAATCGAGTATGATTATAGATATAAGTGGTCAACTTTCTAGCCTTTGAAATGATTGGTGCATAGGCTTTCAGTTTTCCGATGTCCTCTAACATAAGATCTACACAATGAGCTACGCAAGGTGTCCAAAATAAGCTTCTTCTTTTGTCCATCAACAACTTGCCGACAGCAATATTATATGATGCATTATCTGTAACTATTTGAATAATACATGAATAGAAGTCTCTATGTTTTAGGCATAGAGTTTATCTTGTATTCTATTCTATGTACGTAGTCAGATATGACACATACTCTAAGTGTTATGAGCATTTATCAAGTGAATCCATGTGAGAGACATTGGATAACTACTTAAGTACTTTAAAAGAATTATGGATGTATGTATAATATATAGAATATGGCAATGAAGCTTATGGTTTTACAAACTCAAGCTTCTAGTATGATAAGTTAGATTGAAGGAAAACATAAGGAAATATGTTTACCCTGAATAGTGATGTAGTGAGCTAGAAGAGTTTCAAGTAAGAGAACACTATAAATTCTACAACTGATCTAAAGTACATATCTGATGTGAAATTGCTTAGGAATTGATGTCGATGAAGAAGTTCATCTTGGATATGGGATTGTCCCATCTATCTCTCATAGTGTCTTGTTGTTTTGCAAAAACAATGGGACATTGTTTAAGTGTTAAAGGTGATGTCTCATCAAAAGTTTAAACACTTCTATTGTAATATAATTTGATCAAAGATGATGCAACTTATAGAGATATAAACAAATATTAACTATCTTATGTCAATTACATTGCATATCTACTACCTAATACATTAACTCAAGTGTATTTGAGAATCACCTTGAGTTGATAGAGATTAGATAGATTGTAACTAAATTTAATGCAAGTAAGAAATTAATAGAAATGTATGCCATACAAGTCAATTATATTTGATATAATTCAATTTTTTTTTGAAATATCTCATTCAATTAAATTGGCATATCTTCATTACTATCTCTTATTAGATGTATATATTGTAATGAAGTTATTGATCACATGCATTGATGATTTCATCATGATGAGAACATGATATTTAGATTGATTATCTAAAGGTATGAGATCTCAATATTCTTTGTTACATGATCATTTTGAGGGGACATTAAGTATTTGTATAAACTAATGTGATATATTGTGATAACATAAAGATGGTCAATGTCATCAGTCATTAGTGTTGAGATATTGAGATACATATACATGTGCTCCTTAGAGAATGAGTTCACTGAGCTATTCGAATTAAAAACCTTAAAAAGTATCTTACCTAAATATCATCAATGTTTTTTGCTATCATGGTTTACAATTATATCTTTGACTTGAGTCTCTAAAAATGTCTTACTTGGCATATCTTATATTTTGACTATTGACCTGTTGGTTATCCAATTATATGGTGCAATAAAGTTAATGAATCAGGTATAAACGAAATCTAGTGGAGGCAATTGAATAAACAACATTATATTGTCCACTCTCGGTTAGTGAAAGTGAAAGTCTTGAGATAATACTATAAATACCTAACTAGGGTAAAGATGATAATTGAACAAGGACATTTTTAATTACTAAATGCAATTACAAGATTCCAAATGAGTCGATTTACTTAGGGGTTAATAGTCGATGCCATACCTCAATCTAATTATTACATTGGATAGACAAAGATTTTTATCCATGGAGTAACATATGATGAAAATGCTCAATGAAGATAAGATCATCTCCAAAGTCCTTTGAAATCATGAGATGTGACTTATACTCTTCATAATTGGAAACCTGTTCAATCTATTATAATATAATGGATTTGTTTAAAATAAGTTTTTATTTTAATAAAGTTTTAATTAAATAAACTATTTGACATATTGAGTCACACACAATAAAATTTACCCATAAGTACAAAAGCTTGGATGTAATTTTTTAAAATTTGTATTTTTAGGAATAATTCTAATTTTTTTATAAATAGTGGTGGCTCAAGTCAAACCCTATAAAGTAAAGAGTTAGAATTTTGTCCTCATCCTCCTCCCTTCTTCCACCTCCCTCTGGAGAACATCCTAGCATGGTGGAGCTCTATTGGGGTAGAATTGTCAAGTCTAGCACAAGAGAGAACCTATCTTTGTAGAAAGTTTTTATGGATATCTTTATATGCCGTGCATTTGAATGGTTTTGAGAACAAGGAAATGCACCATATCTTTATTAGGCTTGAAAGAATTTTAAAATCTCAAAAAGATGTTTTCGATCTTCTTTGAATTCAGTTCTCAATTATGTCTTCAGTTTCCATTGAGACTTCAACCATAATATTTGAGGAGTCAAATATTTTCACTACCATAGATCTATTCAATATAAGTTACACATTTTGAAATGGATATTTTTGTTAATAAGAAGCAACAATTAGATTAGCAAAAGTCATTTGATGACAAGTTCGAATGCCTAACTCTGCAACTTGGTTAGCCCAATTATCAAGACTAACTATTATATAGACATCAGTGGCACTAGAGGGATATTGAAAGAAGGATGGAGATGATAAGGGAGAACAATGAGAATGAGGAGGATGGGTAGGAGAACCCATTCAGAGAGGATAAGTGACATGTTTCATATTTTTATGATGTTATATTTTTCTTTTATACGAACATGTTCACTATAATAAACATTTAGTTGTTATTTATTAATCATGTAATCAAACGTGTAAACCCATTTTATTGTGTACATATAGGTTATATGAATATGGTTGTATGAATGAAATAAATTGTATGAAAATGAGTTGGTTATGAATGCACAAGTTATGGGTGATTGTGGACATATTTGAGTTGAAGTTGGTTCTATTAGTTGACATAGTTGAACTCGGTTTGTATGAATGGTTAAACTGAATGAATTATGTATGTACAAGTTGAATGAACTTCTATTTGGTTGTAAAAATGAAATTAATCTTATGAAAATGAATTACATATGAATGTAAAGGATATGGGTCATTGTGGACTTATTTGAATTTATTTTAAGGTTATAGGTGCTAGACAAATTCATATATTCATGAATTTTTAGTTTTCGTAAATGAAATTTATTTTTAAATTTTTTTAAAAGTATTGGCAATGGCCTGTAGCCACTGCCAAAATTGGAAAACAATACCCACAGCCACCTACATTGGTGTTTTGGATCATTAAATAGAGATGACATTAAAGGTGTTGCCAACAGTTACAACGGTGTTAAAGTCATCGCTGGTAAGTTACCAGTGGTAGATGATGGTTGCTATTGGTATGTTATTAGCAACAGTTTGTAAGTTGTTGCCACTAATATATGTGATGACTTTATAGCCATTGCCATAGCTAGTATGTCACACCCCGGATTTTAACATGCACAGCGGAATAATCCGATGACATGACCCGGGAAAGTTAACCCCTCAAATACATCAGTTTAGGAAAGGGGAAGATAAACTAGGTCCCAATTCATAAATTACACATATTCAAATTCAAATACATTGTTAATTCTACAATCTAAATAAGACTATACCATCTAAGACAAAATGATCATCCAATTGTTTTCTCGGGAATCGATCCATCATATTTCTGTTGCGCTAAACCTGATTACTTGAAAAATGATAAGAGGATTAGAATGAGTATGACAACTCAGTAAACATCCCATCATCCACCAAATCGGATAGCCAAAAAGCCCTAGATGTTAATTAAATAGATACCCAGACCTTCAACCAATTATATATAAGTATAGATCTAGTCAATATAATAAAATGACATGAAAGGATAGGGTAAACATATGCATGATCACCAGCTACATGCTCCCTATGATGATATTGCTACAAATAAGACATATCATACATATGCCATTACACAACCTCATAAATGACAATATCACACATCACTAGATTATCTTTATAATACCATGTAATAAATGCACCTATCCTCTAATAATTGTACCTATCCTCTAATGAAATACCATATTCACAAATACACCTATCCTCTAATAGATGCACCTATCCTCTTCAATGTTTCTTATTAACAAAGAATGTGTTATCTTGCCACCTCAACTAACAATTGGATGATCATTCTGCCTTAGATGGTATAGTCTTATTTAGATTGTTTAATTAATAGTGTATTTGAATTTGAATGTGTGTAATTTGTGAACTAGGACTTAGTTTGTCTTCACCTTTCCCAAATCGATGTATTTGAGGGGTTAATTTTTCCCGATCGCAACATTGGATTATTCTGCTGTACATGTTAAAATTTGAAACGAGACATAGTATACTATTGGCGATAGCCGGAAAGTCATTGCTTGTAAATTTAGTATAGCAATGACTATTCTTTAATCGTCTCTAATACTCTTCTAATGGGCTTGTTGTGATGGCTTTATGACTAGTTTGAAATTGTTACAACAATATGTTGACAATGCCTTTTGCCTTTAGGATGAAGACCTCAAGTTGATCATCACTAATAATTAACTTGTACCGAGAGTTGGATGTTCCAAGATTAATTCGAGAATAGTCTGAATTTGTTCTTAAAATTTTGAGTATAAATTAAGTTTATCTCCAAATTAAATTTGTATCAAATGGGTCATATGAAATTAATTTTGAGATATTGTTAGTAGTTGAAACTGGCTTCGCAATATGTAAGGGTGATAGAAGACGCTAGCGAAAGGTTGATTGTCAAAGGTAATTGATTTCTTGAATTCATATATATCTTGAAGATATTTAATATTTTAAAATATAAAATTTAAGATACATCTGCACAGGTCGCTTGGTATGTAACAAAAAAACTAAACTTAAAAAATAAGTACTCGTAAATATTCACATAAAATTTAATAAGATATACAAGTATAATGTTAAAAAATTTATATGATTGTCACTTCGATAAATATTAAAAAATTTAATGATAGGCGGGAGAACATTTATATTGACTAGTACGTGTGAAGTAAGAGAAGAAAATGAGAACTTCTTTGGGTGCTCATTGTGAGTGGTTTCTCCGCATTGCTTGAAAGGATACATACCGTGGAATTGGTCACGCGAGAAAGAAAAAATTACATTTTCATTCCACCCGACCCTTCGGGGACTTTGACAGCCTATAAATCAAAAGGAAGGTATAAGACACAAAGTTGTTAACAACTTTTACACACACAAAAATAAAGACAATCAATATTATATCTTGCCTTGTAAAAACCATACTTTCTTATTATATTATATTGATTTGTTTAATTAGATTAAAGTTAATAGATCTGTAACAAATGTACGTAATATTTAAAATATTAATTTTAAGATATCATCTATCTTCTTTTGGACGATAAGGTATTGTCTATTCATGTTTCTTAGTTAACAACAAAAAGTAAACACAGTTTGATTTTGATTTTCATATGAGCAGCTGGGAAAGCAAAACTAAAACATATTTAACTACTTTGTTAAATGCATAGTTTAATTAGATTAAAGTTAATGGATTTGCTTAAAACAAAACATAGTTATTAGTCGAAAATATTGAATTTTAAGATATTATTGCCCTCGGTGACTTAGCATATAACAAAATTAAATTCCAAATTAAGATAAGTACCTGTAAATAACTTCACATAAAAATTTAAATATAAAGTAAGTATACTGTTCGACAAAAAAATTATACATGATTCTAATATCAATAGATATTTTAAAAATTACAAAACAGGTGCTAACCCGGCTTTAGGACTAATATTATATTATTAAAGGGTGCATGATTGTATGAGGATCCGTCTTTTCTTGGTTCGTCGATGGAGGCTGAGGAAGATCATTCTGACTCGTTCTCAATTTTTTTTTTCTTTGGTCGACTGACACAGTGGCCAACTGTGCGTCCAGCACAGAATGCAGTTGGATGATCGAGCCCCAGCTCGGTCATCACCGATGGCCTGCCCCCAAGGACAGATGACTACAACGCCGGAGAGAGTTCGAGCCGACGCTCTCAGTTTTCAGTTACATTATCAAGCGATCGATCCACATGGGTAGCCCAAAGATTTTTCTCTCAGACGTATACAAGAAAGGTACGGTGTCGCCGGTCGGTGAGCGCAGAAAAGTACGGTTCAAAAGACGATAAGATCTTGGAACGCCGGCGGTGAGCTGCAGCCCGCCACGTCTGACGCCGGCGCGAGTCGACGGAGGAACTGATCAAATGCTAACTTTCCCGATAAAAATATATGCAACGTGGGGCCGTCTAAGCTGCGTTTCCAAATAAAGTTTTGAAGTGTTCTGTTAACGTACGTGCAAAATAAATCAGACAAATGAAGGTGGAATCAAGAATTCGACAAGAGCACTAATCTAGATTAAGACAATGACATGAACAACTCCCCTCTAATGCCCAGTGATATCTCTTCCGTGAAACGTGTAAATCAACCATGGAATGGTGGGTGTGTAACAGGGAAATACATGGATTTTGACCAATCTATTTTTAACTTTGTTTCTTTGAAGGCATTTCACCGTAGGTTTCTTGGAGAGAGAGAGAGAGAGATGTGGCGTCTCCATGCCATGCATTCAATTGAATAAAGAGAAAAAGAAAATACTCATTGAAAAATCTCATAGTCGCCAGAGGAACCGGAAGCTTGTGCGCCGCTGTATAGGGATGAGAGAGATGTGGCGTCTCCATGCCATGCATTCAATTGAATAAAGAGAAAAAGAAAATACTCAATGAAAAATCTCATAGTCGCCAGAGGAACCGGAAGCTTGAGCGCGGCTGTATAGGGATGTCAATATATAGGTATTCGATCCATTTGTTAGTTAACGAATAGTTAATTGATAATTTAAAATTATTGAATAAGCTATTTATGTTCGTTTATCGATTAATTAACCGTTATATTAACAGTTATGATCATGAATACATCATAAATCGAATCCGAAAATCGTTATCCGTATTCGTTAGTTAATACATAATACAATAATTCACCATCTATGACATCTAAACACATATATATCTTATCTAAAAAATCTTAATGTTCTTAATTCTCTGGTTCACCCTCCTTCTTGAGACCTCAACATTGAACAAGTCTTGTCTTGACGTCTGACAGTGATGTCTTCTTCCTCTTCTATTTTCTGACAGTGCAGTCCACATATGTGACAATGGATTCTTCACCTCCCGCCAAATTTGACATCCCGAGAGAATTGCCATACTGGAGAAACTCATCGACTGTGTGATTAGCCAAATGGTCGATGACGACACAAAATAGGAATAGACACTATAGTTCCACTAGAAAATATTTCACTTTTGCTGCAGATTGACTATCTCATGTTTTATGTTGGACATGTACTATTTTGTATATGTAACTTAGATTTTTTTCTATGTCATGTTTTGTGTTGCGCATCTAATTATTTACTAAAAACTCAAAAAACATTTTTACTATAAACATGTAAATCAATTTTTTATCTCATGTTTTATGTTAGATATATAATTAAGAATTTTCTTGTAGTATATTGTTATAAATAGATATTTTTGATTATAATGGTTATTTTTTATGTGTGTTTCCATCCGTAAAATTATCTTTACGTCTTTATTTTACTGGGTTATATCATACATATATTATCTCTTTATATATTCGATAACCATCCGTTATCCAACCGTAAACCATTTTTAAGCGGATAGAACAATGCGGTTCACGGATACACCTGATACCGATAGTTAACGAACAGTAAGTGGATACACCTTTTCTTTATAAGATATAGATACGGATAATACTATTATTCGACTTGTATCTGACCCATTGACATCCCTACCATTGCAAACAAATAAACAATTAAAAATGGGGAACAACCTAACACAAGAAAGATGAACGGTCCCATCATTAGGGTTAAATAGATGGGGATTCCCTTCCATCCTCAAATTCTCTTATAATTAAAATAATTCTATTGCACTGTTATAAAAATCAATTATATTTTACGGTAGTGAATATTTGATAATTAGGAAGAAACATAGTATCAAATTAGTATGACTAAAAAATAGATGTTACAATGGAAATGTGAGCACACATGAGGAGACAATATTTGAAATGATTGTATTTGGGACAAGTGAAAGTTGCAAGAATAAAGAATATAGTAGAAGATGGAAGACTGTTAGTTTGGATATATCAGACAACGTGTTCTAGAGATGTCTATTAGATAAGTCGTGACCCATATGTTGCCAGTGCAGAAAAAGTTGAGAGGTGGGTCAAAGTTAATTTGGCATTGGAAAATCTAATATAACTTAGAGGATATATATATATATGCATATGGGAGGAGCTAGCAAAAATTCATACATAATAAAAAAGACGATTCCATGTATGACCCCAATTATTTGAGACTAAGACTTTGAACTAGAATGTAAGTTTAAATACACACTTTTACAAAAAAGACCAAACATTCTAATTAATTAAAAATTAAATAATTTTAAATTTTAAAATTTAAAACTAATTTAAATACTTTTGGTTGGACTTCTTAGGCTATTGACTTCTTTGCTCACATTTGTCACAAACTCTTTCAAACATGGAAATGTTTGATTTCGATGAAAGAAAACTTCAATATTGTTCATACAAGTCTAGATTGATCTACTAGAATTCTTTGATTATGATTCATGTGCTATCTAATGCTTGTAGTGCCTTCTACTGAATCAAGTACTCTTAGTATCCTCAACTAGTGCCTACTACCTTATCCTGCAGCACTACCTCAATTTTACCATGCTATATAGGCAAAGGGGGTATTTTGGATGGAGTAAATAAGCTATGAAAATCAATAGGTGAGTATAGATGTTATAGAAACTAAATGTTTAGTTCAAAGAGTGGGGATCCAACAAAGGTTATAAGGCTTTTGGCTTATGAAATGACACCAATTGTCAACATTAAATATCAATTTAATTCTCATATCTAATAGAAGATCAAGCACACATGCATTAGACACCACTTTCCTCACAAATTTAAATGGAGCCAAACTTTGTGGAAATAACTTTTTTACCCATTCTTATTAAATCTCTTAGGCGTCGTTTGGTATCGGGATAAATTTAATGGGGATAGGGATAAACCAATCCTTGTGGTTGACCCTATCCTTATTACGTTTGATTTGACTTAGGATAGGTTTAGGGATAATCCTATCCTATGTTTAGTATGTTAACAATAAATTCGAGGATAACTTTAAATTTTTATATTTTTATCTTTATTTTTTATATTATCTTATTTTATTATTCATAACAAATTCATAAATATCTTAACTTATTTACACATTTATATAATAAATTTAAAATATTATTTAAATAAATATATATATATAAGTTTAAACTCGGACGGAGCTCAGCTCGCCCTCCCTCCAGACAAAACCCGGCGGACGGAGACGGACGGTGATTCGCGGAGTCGCTCCCCGCCCCTTCTTTCCGACTAGGGGTGGGCACAAAAAAGTTCAAACCGAGAAACCAAATCGAACCAACTCATTCGGTTCGGTTTGGGACCCTTTCGGTTTGATTCGATTTAAAAAATATCTAAACCGATTTAAATTGAACCAAACCAAATTGTTTAAATTGACTTAATCAAAAAAAATATAATCTCCCTCCCGGCGGGCGGACGCCGCTGCCGCCTGCCCCCTCCTCCCCTGCGGACGCCGCCCCCCCCCCTCGGCGGACGCCGCTCTCCCCGCGACACCCCCCTCCTCCCCGGCACCACTGCTCTCCCCGGCGGACGCCACTTCCCCCGCGGCACCCCCCTTCCTCCCCGGCGGACGCCACTTCCCCCGCGGCACCCCCTTCCCCCCCGGAGCTCCCCCTTCACCCCCCTCCCCGGAACTCCCCCGCGGCGTCCCCCCGCGGCGCCCCCTTCACCCCCTCCCGGAGCTCCCCCCGCGGCACCCCCTTCTCACCCCCCTCCCCGGAGCTCCCCCCGCGGCGTCCCCCTTCACCCCCCTCCCCGGAGCTCCCCCGGAGTTCCCCCCTCCCCCCGCGGCACCCCCCTTCACCCCCCTCCCCGGAGCTCCCCCGCGGCGCCCCCTTCACCCCCCCCCCGCGGCACCCCCTTCACCCCCCTCCCCGGAGCTCCCCCCGCGGCGCCCCCTTCACCCCTCCTCCCCGGAGCTCCCCCCCCGCGGCTCCCCGCCGGACGGCGGCGCTCAGCCCCTCCCCCGGAGCTCCCGGCTCCCACTCCCCCCGCGGCGGCTCCTCGCCGGACGGCGGCGCTCATCCCCTCCCCCGAGTCGCCGGCTCCCCCTCCCGCGGAAGCGCCCCCCCCTCCCGCGGCAGCTCCCCACCGGACGGCGGCGTTCAGCCCCTCCCCCGGAGCTCCCGGCTCCCCCTCCCGCGAAGCGTCCCCCCTCCCCCCGCGGTGGCTCCCCGCCACCGGAGCCGCGACTCCCCTCCCGCCGGAGCTGCCAGCTGCGAGCGTCCAACCCCAGCCGCGCGAGAATCGTATCCCCGAAACATGGACCCTATCCCACTAAAAAGAGGGGATAGGTTATCCATGAGTTTAACCACATTTTCAAGGATAAACCGGATTAAATTAAACCAGGTTAAGATGAATGTTATTTGTCTACCAAACGAAGGATAGGGGATAAACCAGGTTTATCCCACCTTATCCTGATACCAAATGTGGCCTTAGGTCTCACTCTCACCCTCACCAACTCTCCCTTAATGAACTTTAGATGTCTACAATGAGCATTTGTAGCTAGTTTATAATGGATGTTACTTGAATTAAATTTTGTGCATATTTGTGTATGCAAATTTTAAATGTGTCATGCAAATGATTGCGCTAAATAAAAAGGCCATGATCTTATAGAGAAAGGAACAAGATCAACTGGTCTCCTAGAGTAATGACTTGTGACAATCTCAAAAGGACTTTGACCAGTAGAGTGATTGACTAAACCTTGATAAGTGAACTTTGCCATGGGAAGAAGTGCTTCCTAACCTCCACAGTGGTCACCAACTAGAATCCTATAAACAATCTTTGTTTGGCCATCTATTTGAAGGTGATAAGCAAATAAAAACATCTTCTACAATGTCTTCTAGAAGTAACAAACAAATTTGGTATCTTGGTTAGACACTATAGTTTTTGGCAACCCACACAATCTAACAATCTCCATCATAAAATTCTTGGCAATGTGTGAGGTACCAGCTATTTTGTAGCAGGAAATAAAGTGTGCATCTTTGAGAACCTATCTACTACAAAAGAATTTGAGTTATATCATCTGGAAGTAAAAGGAAGTCCAAGGACAAAGTCTATGCTACTGTCTTACCAAGGCTCATGTGGAATAGGAAGAGGCATGTAGAGGTCGTATTTTGTTTTCTTTCTTTCTCAAGTTGACGCTCTATACACTGACTGACATATCAAGCAACATCTCTCTTAAGACTAGGACAAAAGATATTTCCTCTACCATAGCAACAACTTTATCTCTCTCAAAAATGTCTAGCCACCTCACACATAGGAGCACAATCTAACAGATAGCCAAATTAAGAAGATAATTTGCACTCATAAGAGCACAATAATTAGACAAACTATGCATATCTTTCCAAACTCAAACCTACTTCATGTACATCCATTGTATCTAACTAATGTATGTGATGACTCAAGTCATTTGTAACCTTTTTATCTACCCTAGCTTTATGCTTAAGCACAAATGTGTACTCCTAGAGAAACTCTACCAAATTGACATGCCGTGGCCTTAATTCTTTGAGAGCCATAGGCTTAGTAGTCACTACATAGGGCAAACTCCAATGGTAGAAGATAATGATGTCAAAGTCTTAATGATTGCATTACTTAATATAAATTTTTATGATAGGTAGAATATCACTACTTTTTTATTTAATTTATCATTAAAAAATGCAACAAGATGTCCTTGCTAGGTAAGTACTCCACCTAACCCAATCCTAGATGCATCACATGACACATCAAAAGTTTTCATGAAGTCAAAAAGTTTTAAGACTAGAACCTCTATCATTCTCTTCTTCAAATAAATAAAAACCTTAGATGTTGCTCTTGTCTACATAAATTCTCACTTTTTGATGCAATCAATAATAGGAGTTGCAATGGTACTAAATCCATTGATAAATCAGCAATAAAAACTTAAATATGATGATGTGGGCTCTTGTAGGTTGATTATTGCTCCCACTTTCTCAAGTTCCATAGGCACTACCTCTTATGAGACTACAAACCCAATAAAAATAATATGAGAGCTCATGAAAATGCACTTCTTCAAGTTCACATAGAGCTTTCCTTGTGTTAAAACAATGAGCACTCTTCTCAAATGTTTCAAATGCTCATCTTGAGTATGACTATAAATCAAGATATTATCAAAGTACACTACAAGAAAATTTTTAATATATGACTTTAACACCAAATTCATCATGAAGGTGCTCAATGCATTAGTCGAACCAAAAGGCATAACTAGCCACTTAAAAAGCTTATGTTTGATTTTAAATGCAAACTTCCACTCATCCTCTAGGCAAATACAGATCTAATGATATCTATTTATCAAATACAGCTTAAGAAACACCTTTGCCTCATCCATCTTGTCAAGCACATCATTAAGTGTAAGCATCAAATACCTATATTTGACATTAATCTTGTTGATTGCTCAACTGTCAATGAACATCCTCCAACTACCACATTTTTTTGGAGTTAACAAAGTAGAGACAACACAGGGGCTCATGCTCTCATGGACAAACTTCTTTAACATCTCACCTACTTGTTGACTCATCTCCTTATGTTCACTAGGCGGCATCCAATAATATGATAAGTTTGGCAATGGAGCCCCTAGGTCTTAATCAGTAACATGTTGGATATTTCTCACATGAGGTAAGTCATTAGGTAGCTCATCTAGAGTGATGTCATTAAACTCATTAAGCACCCTTTCACCTTTAATGGAACTTTTGCCCCATCTTCATTAAAAGGCTCCCTAATCTCTTTCACCACTAAAAGAAACAAATCCCCATTTTCTTTTAACTCTACCTTAATTCTTGGTGAGCAATGATACACAAAGGTTGTTTGCACTCCACATGAAGTGATAATGAAGGCTGAGATGTGTTATCCTTCAGGCTTTTTAGGTTCTTGGGTTGTGCATAGGTTAATTCGTTTCTTCTTTTCTTTCATAGGCCAAAATAATTTAGTTTGGTTCAAAAGTATAAACAAAGCATAAATCAAGATAATGTTGTTTGGTTCAAAACCATATACAAATGGTAAGTCAAACTAATTTATTGTGATTCAAAAGTATAAAAAAATTGTAAACATAGCTAATTTGATTTGGTTCAAAATCATAACAAATTGTAAGTCAAACTAATTTGATTTGGTTCAAAAGCTACATCTGTCATGACTAAATATTAGTGACTGCTCGAAGCTATCACCATCACCAAAGCAAGATAGAAACATCCATAGGCATCCATACAAGTGTTTTGGACATTTAATTGCGACGACACAAAGTTGTCGATATTTGCAATGGTTTTATAGCTATCACCGATAACATACTAGCAAGGTTCAAGGTCGTCGTTGTGTTATTGGTGATGGGCCGTAAGCCATTGCTACTAACATTTGTGATGACTTAGAAGCCATCGTTTATAGATTTAGTAGACACATCTATCATTTAACTATCACAAATAATACAAAAACTTGTTCGCAACGGTCTTGAACCGTGGCCAACAAGAAATTTCTTATAGTGACACAAGATCATTCTTTAGAAAATATTTAGTGCAAGGCTCAAATCCTGAACTTCATAGTTAGAACCTCTTATCTTTGGCTCAAATTGACCTCTTTGTCTCAATAGAGTCAGATGACATGATGGTTTTCGTCAAAAATATATTTTATAACTAATCATTTATTTAGGAAGACATTTGATAGCAAAACATTTCATGTCTTACAAAACAAATATTTTGTTTTTATAACTTTCTTGTTATTTTTTATAACCAACCAAGGCTTTTTCATGAAAAGACGTAAAATTAACTATTAAGAATGAAAGAAGATATTTTCTTTTCGATTCATATACAGCATTACGCCCTAGGGAATTGCCTTGCTGCACAGAGGTTCCTAAGGATTTTAGTTGACATTTGTTACGCAGATCACAAGTGAAAAGCCTTCTTAAAGTCCTTGGAACAGCTCCACGCCGCCGTGACCTAGACACCCCCGGACGCCGCCGTCCCATCCGCCACAGCCCCCGAATCCACCATGCCTTAGGGCATGTTTGGTATGAGGATAACTTGGGAATAAACTAGGTTTATCCACAAAATTTAGAGGATAAACCTGGTTTATCCCCAAAAGATTTGGGTGCCAAACAGGCCATTAGGGTTTTCGCCTCTCAGCCAAGAGTAGGGGTGAGCATGGTTCGGTTTGGTCCGGTTTGGACCATTTTGTTTCCAAACCGAACCAAACCGATTCAACCTCTCAAACCGAACCAAACCAAACCGATTTCAATTCGGTTTGGTTAGGTTTAGTTCGGTTTAAACCAAAAATATATAAAAAAATTTTAAATAATTAGTTTTTACATATATGTAATGATTTTTAAGTTAAAAACAATCAAAATAAATATTATTTTATTATAAAAATGATAAAAATCTCATTTTTAATAATATTATAACAATTTTACATAATTTTTTAATTAAATCGATTTAGTTTGGTTTAAACCGGTTTGGAGGACTTCCGAACCGAACCAAACCGAACTTAGTTCAAACCGAACCGAACCGAACCAAACAGGATGGTTCAATTTGATTTTTCGGTTTGAACCGTTTAATGCTCACCCCTAGCCAAGAGGCCCAAGACGAACAAGAGGATTCGGGTGGAGCTAAACGTGTAAATGAAGTTGAAAAGCAAGTGTGAAGCGACCACATTCGCCGGAATGGACTTCGTGTTTAAGATTTGTGGTCTGATCCGAGAAATTACGAAGGATATATACTCACTCAACAGATTTTCACTAAAGGTATTTTGTTAAGTGGATCTCGGGTTAATCAACTTTTATTCAAGAAAATATTATAATTATGAATACCGTCAAATTATTATTAAAATATACATGTCTGTTTCCGTGCGCCATCACACGCTTGACTTGAATGGCGAACTCCCCGAAGCGGTCTTCGGCATTTGGCAGTACAATCTTCTGTGATGACGTAGAGTTTAGACTTTAGACCCTTGCTTCCCGGCGTCCCGTAGGCCAGGCGGCTATAAATACGGGAAGCAAAGCCATGAAGGGAAGCAAAGCTGTGAAGCCATCTCGAGCAGCCGCAGTGTGCTTAGATTTCGGACTAAATGGGTGCCGGCGGGCGTATGACGGCGGAGGAGAAGAAGGTCGTCCGATACCCAGATGACATGTATTATCGTCAGCGGGTGCCGTCGGAGAAGCCTCCTTTTACCCTGTCCGACATCAGGAAAGCCATCCCCCCACATTGCTTCCGACCCTCCCTCCTCCGTTCCTTCTCCTACCTCGCACGCGACCTAGCCACCGCCTCCGCCCTCTTCTACCTCGCCGTCGTCCTCATACCGCTCCTCCCGGCGCCGGTCCTCCTCCTCGCATGGCCCGCGTACTGGGCAGTCCAGGGCAGCGTGTTCCTCGGCGTCTGGGTCCTCGCCCACGAGTGCGGCCATCAGGCCTTCTCCGACTACGGCATCGTCAACGACGCCGTGGGTTGGATCCTGCACTCCTCCCTCCTCTGCCCCTACTTCTCCTTCAAGCACAGCCACCGCCGCCACCACGCCAACACGGGCAGCGTGGACACCGACGAGGTGTTCGTCCCCAGGACCTTGGCCACTTTCCCCGGCTTCCTCAAGCTCCTCCTCAACAACCCTCCCGGTCGGTTCCTCTATCTCTTCGTGTTCCTCGCCCTCGGCTGGCCCGCCTACCTCGCATTTAATGTCTCCGGCCGCCACTACCCTCGCTGGACGTCCCACTTCGACCCCTACAGCCCCCTCTACTCCGACCGGGAACGGGTGGAGATCCTCATCTCGGACGTCGGCTTCTTCGGCACGGCCTACGCCCTCTTCCGCCTAGCCGGTGCCCACTCGTGGGGCTGGCTGGCGCGGGTGTACGGCGCGCCGCTGGTGATCATGAACGGCCTGGTGGTTCTCATCACGTACCTGCAGCATACCCACCTGGCGCTGCCGCACTACGACTCGTCGGAGTGGGAGTGGCTGCGGGGCGCGCTGTCGACGGTCGACAGGGACTACGGCTTCTTCAACACGGTCGTCCACCACATCACTGACACGCACGTACTGCACCACCTCGTCTCGTCGATTCCTCACTACCACGCCATGGAGGCGACGGAGGCCATCAAGAAGGTGCTCGGAGACTACTACCGCTTCGACGGGACGCCCATCGTCGAGGCCACCTGGAGGGAGGCAAGGGAGTGCATCTACGTCGAGCCGGACGCTGGGGCCAACTCCCCAGGTGTCCTTTGGTACCGCAAGAAGCTCTGATCAGTCTCTTCTTCCTCCGCCACACAGACACGGGTCGTCCTTCTCAGCTGTGTTCGATCTGAACTCGCCTGAAGCACGACTATTTTTCATATCTTCTGCCTTTGTATGTTCTTGATCATGCATGTTTTTTTTTTGGATATTGGCGCAGTAATCTGCGTATGCGAAAGCCGCTCTCGACGGGACGGACACGATTTGAGACCGCAAGCTGCCGCTCCGGAGGGCGGTGGCGTCCCACTGCGCTAGGAGCGCGGGACCTTGATCATGCATGTTGGTATTCTTGTGGTGTCGACCGGTGCTCCTGTTATTCGGGAAGCAATTATTTTCATATATTTTACGCATAGTCCTGCGGGCCACTTGTTTCAGTCGCATGGAAACTGTCATAGCTATGTTTCTGTCCCTATTAATCATCCATTCTGGTGCACAAGCTTTCTAACTTTCTTCCTACGTATTTAACTAACTTGGTATAAAATGTTATAGTGACAAAATATAGAATCCATATAAATGAGTTAGTGAACTTTACGGTCTCTACAAGAGCTCAATGAACAACAACAAAATTTCCAATTTTTTATTTTAATTTGAGACTATACGGATCAAATTCTGATCAACAATTACAGAATCAAATAATGAAGACTATAATTAATACGACTATTATTGTAACTGTTGTTATTTGCACCAAAGGCACCAAGTTAATTCACCATGAAGGTTGACTACTGTTTGATTAGAGTACCAAAAAAGAGTTGGTACTTCTAGAGGTTTGTGTACTTATAATATCAAAAGTGATAGTATCAATTCTCTATAAATGTTTGATAAAATTATATCAACAGTAAAATTAATGTTTTGTATTTGGTAACACTATATAAATATTTAAATCAATATTAGACATTTGATAAATCCTAGAGTCAAAACTAATACTACATTAATAAATATTTATACTATTAAAAAAATTATAATATTTTTAATTATAAAATGTGTTTGTAAGTTTTATTTAAAATAAAAATTATAAAAATATAGAGGATTAATTTTTTTAACAAATATATAAAGTATGGTTAATTTAAATGCAAATAGAATTTACTAAAAATAAAATATTATTTTACATAAAAATAAATATCAGTTTACATATAGTGTCAATGTCACCACTCCTGGACTTGAGGCTTGTGTTGACAACAAGAAGAACAAGCAAATTATAATAGTGAAGAAGAACAGAAATTTCCAAATTGTTAGCGATTTGAACTCCCACAATAAGAAGATATTTACATCAAACTTTGACGGACAAGGATGCCTTCATTATGCATAGTTAAAATTTGCAAAGAATACCATCCATGTCTGAATGTCACCATCATCCTTTCAAGGCACACCTTAGATTGAGAAGGCGGAGGAGGACTTCAACTACCCATGATTTTGTAGTCAGCCAAGTATAGCATCTCCAGTGAACAAGCACGAAGCCCTTAGACTACAAAGATAATAGAAAAAATCACCATTATTTCTTCAAGAGAAGGGTGGCCTAGCTAGCTTGTTTCGAATTCTCTAGCAATTGTATCATGCTAGCTAGAGTTAACTGCTATCTTAATTCTCAACAAAGATGATGAAAGACACTACAAGAAAATAGAGTTTTGCCTACCAAAACATTGCCCGTAGGTAAAAATAGTGTTTACCTACCCACTACACTTAGTTATTGAAGGGTTCGTAGGTAAAATAATTAATGCCTATGAACCACGTATTGATTAACATCGATAGGTAAATATTACATCCAACGAATCAATCTAAACCATCCATTAAAAGATGATCCAACGGTTTATATTTATCCTCCTCTTTCACCATCCTCACTGTCACTACACGAACTTGAAGTTTTTATAGCAACTTTTTTATAGCAACTCAAAATGTTGCCGTAAAAAGTTTATTTAAAATAGAAATTTTTGTTACTTGTCACAAAATTTTTTTACTGCAAATATAAATTTTGCCACAAATAATGTAATATAATATAATAGTAAAATTTACTATTTCTAATATTTCAATGTAATTTAAAATACTTATGTTTAGAATTAAATAATATAAAAAATATATTTGTTAATAATAAAGATATTTTTAAAGAGAATGATTAAGATATTTATATGATATAAAAGTTAAATATTTAATTTTTTAACTTTTTATCTGACATTGTAAAAAGTTTACCGTATTTTTTATTTTTTTAATTTTTTTACCACTTTAACCAACGTGACCGTTTTATATATATATTGATCTTAATTTTTGAAACCACGCCATGTTTGAAACCACGCCATTTACCTAACGGACAGGTCGCAACAATATGTGCAGGACCAAGTTGCCATTTATGCAAGAGTACACGTATGTTTAATTTATGTAATTAATTAACCTAATATTTCCTAACGTTGAACAGGTTGTTACGTCGAACTTATAGGTTCCTAATATGTGCGTAACGTGTTGCCATAAATCTATTGACAATACGACGGGCGAACGCGCCGAACACGGCGAAAGCCGCAAACTCTCTCGACCTTCAAATCGGGCATGCCACGACCCTGCATCCTCCCGTCTGATCTCGACCTTCGCGTAGGGCACGTCGACCTCCGAATAGGGCACGTCGCAGGCCCGGATCTGCTCTCTCGACATGCATCTGCTCTTTCGACCTTCGAATAGGGCACGCCGCAGGACGTCGACACAACTCGAGGGAGAACGTCGGCACAACTCGACCTCCCCATACCTTTGTCTCCCTCGGTGCGAGAAGGCTATCTGACGGTAAATGTGTTCACCGCGCCTTTGCTTTCCTCCCACCTGCTGGTTCCACGCTCTCGGGGAGTTCCCCTTATTTAGTTAGGTTTTATTGGATCTGATCGATCGCTAGTGATCTAAGTTTCTTGCTCTCATTGGAGATGCCGATTGGCTTGTCAATGTCATGTATTACGTGGGCTAACTGCCCTTCAGTTCCCTTTCGTGTAGTGCATCTGGATCGTGTGTATTGCTTTGCATTTCAGGGAATTTTGTTATTAATCGCGGGCTCTGGCATTTTCTCTTATGTACTCTGATCCGTTCTTATGGTGAATTTTTTTATTTTTACATAGTATTACACGATTGATCCGAATACTTTTGTTACCTCAGTCTAAAATTGACTCAAGTTTGTAATGATCATATATTCTATATTACTATTAAATTTTGTTTTATTACCTGAAATATACAAAAAATAATGTTGGACAATAATTGCAAACATATGCTTGGATTTACGTGGAGATGTTTGGATTTACAAGTAATGAAACAAATGATTAATTGTGAGAAGGTATATATATGGCAGCTAGTTTAATTTGACATGAGAAGTTCAAAGGTAATTTGGCAAAACTCCTATACGTATGAATGAGGGGGTAAGTTCCAAATGTGTATATAAATAAATAAATATACACATGTGTATGATCAGTTATGAAGAAGAACCTGGGACGTTTATGTGCTGTTAATTTGGCAAAACTCCTATATGTATGATCATGGCATTCCAATAGATTTCCTGGATCACCGTCGATCATCATAACCTAGCCAAGACTTTCATGTTTGGTACTAATTTTTTTAAAGATTGTAAGATATTTATGATGGATTGAAGTATAATGATTCAATCATCATTTTATATATATTTTTTTGTTGGAAGAACTACTGATATACCCCCTTCTCTCTTTCTCCATTTTCACGTTGACCATGCCTTTTTAGGACATTGATGGTGGATATGGTGGTGGACTGGCCAGGTTATGCTGCTGATAAATTCACTTATTACTTTGGGAAGTGAGAAGGCATTGTCATCAATAAATAGGTAGCCAATTTTATTCTATTGGCATGCAACTTAATGTTCCTTTTTGTTTTCTTATGTCTTGATCTGATTACATGATTTTATTTTTTCAGAGCGAACATGAGATTGTTTCTTTTGTGAATGAAAGAGCCATTAGTAGCCTTCAGGTGAGCTTTTTTTCTTCTCTAGTTTTTTCTTATTCCTGTTCTTTGATATTACCATTAGTAGTCTTCAAAAATAAACCTCAGCAAAGAAATTATGTATATTAGTTTGTCCTTAAAATGAATCAATATATTAGTTTGTCGTTAAAATTCAAATATTTTTTAATTATATAATAAATTGACACACTGAATTAAATAAACTGTCTTTACACACACACTTTATGCACATGCACTTGTGTGTGTCTAATACATGTTTGTATACATTTGTTTATAAGTGCGCGCGCACACACACATATATATATATCTTTTGAACCATAAATTGTTCCTTATTATTGTTCCTTGAAGATAATTTCGTACTTCTGTTTTTGATATCAATAACTATATTCTGGGCACAAGTGTAGCCTTTAGGAGTTATAGTTTGCTTCTTTATTAGTAATCTTTGTTTGAACAGGAAGTGTTATTTTCACCTGTTCTGGTGATTGTAGATTGTCCTCTCTGGCTAGCCTGCAAGCTCCGTCGACTCTTCTCTTAGGGTCCCCTGGGTCATAGACTGATAGGTACATACTCTTACCTTGGTCAAGTTATTATTAACTTTTTGGTCAAGTTTTTTGGTCAAGAATATGGCATAATATTCAGGGTCGGTCAGCCTGCAGGAACAGTCACAAGCTTGTGTACAAAAAACAATACGGACCTAGGTTTCCGCTGTACGTCGAGCCGAGAGCATCGATCAGCCTCTGGTAATCATCTAATTTTCTCTTTTCACAGAAAACGAAGATAGTATGATTAATGTTCCAAATCAGCATTGAGATAAGAACTTGGAATTTTCCTTGATTCTTGCTGTTTTAAATTTATTAGTGGAGAAACTGATCTTTGAACATAATTCCAGTTGTGTTACTAGAAAGAATATGGCATAATATTCAGGGTAAGTCGATTGAAATTTTGTTTAAAATGCCTTCTGCTTGTTAATTATTATATGAATTTACTTATTAAATTTGCCAATTATTTTATTTTAGATGCAGAACACCACTATTTTAGCTGTGGAACACCATGAGTTCTCTCATGCAAAGAATGTTCAACTGATTTGTTTCAATCTCTATTCTTAATTGTCTTATAGCCCTGCTAGTCACTGATTGTAACTTTATTATTAGTTTTTTGGTCAAGTTATTATTTATGTATAATTGGAATTTACTTTTTTTCTGTCAGCAGGGGTAAGGAAAGCTATTGATTAAACTTGTGAGGTAATTGACTTGTTATTTGGTCAAGTTAATGTATAATTGACATCTATATCTACTTTTTTATCTCATTTCTTTTTAATTCCTTCTAGGACGTTTTTACTGATATGACGATAGATAAGTCATTGATGTCTTCTATGAGAAATACTGATGAGTATGAGAAATTCTGATTCTTTTCTTTCTTGTTTTAGATTGATGTTTCATGGCTCTTAATACTTTTAACTCCTTTTAGGTGCTTGGAGTTGATAAAAATGCTAATCAACGTGAGATTCAAAAAGCTTTCCATATGTACTAATACTTATGGAAGAGAAGAGGCCTGATTACCCAGAAGAGAAGAGGAAGTAGGACTGTGCCTTCCTCAAAAGTTTATAAAGGGGCCTGACAAAACTACTCGAGATCCTTTCATGATGTTGGTACCAATTCCATTCTATTTTAATTTGGTTTAATCTTCCTTATGGTACATCCACCGGTGATCTTGCTCTTTAAAATGTTTCACAGCTTTTATGTGCCCGGGCATTGCTTTGGTGCTGCAAGCATTAGAGTTAGCACCCACGTGCATTATTTGCATTTTTTCTTATGAAAAGTTGTTATGATGTAAATTTTACAGATGTGAATTAAGTGGACACAAACAATTTCTACTTCATTTCACATCAGTTGACCAAAGATTTTGTAATTTTTCCTGTATAGAGATCAAGTTTTGTATATGATATAAACAGACCTTTACCACAAACCTCTGTGAATGGTGCCGAAGTGATTTAAAATAAGAACACCAACTACTTTCTATGATTTGTTACCTGTCTATGGTGTTGCTGAGATTGCATTCTTTTTCGTCCAGCTTTTGTGTTGTGCCTTTTTCTGATATTGAACACTTAACTCACGAATGTTGTTACTAGGTTCCTGCATTGTCACCTGAATTTTGCTTAAGCAGGTTGCCGATCTCTAGATTGGAGTTTTTTAAAAAGGTTACTGGCAAGTTATAAAAAACTGACCTTTACGGTGATTTAAAATTTTAGAACAATTGTAAATTAGTTATAAAAATTATTTTACTATGAAATAAAATATGCATTAAATGATTTTTTGCTGCAATTTTGAATTATTAACCAAAACGATATTTTACTGCAACATCAAATATGTAGTTAAAAACTTTTTAGTACAACTGCGAATTAGTTGTAAAAATGATTTTACTGCAACGTGAAATACGTAACAAATAAGATTTTGGCGTAATTTTTAATTAGTAGTAAAAATGATTTTACTGCAACATCAATTATGCAACAAATATATTTTTACCGCAACTTTAAGTTTGTCATAATAATGATATTTTACTGCGAAATTGTGTTTGTTGCAAATACTACTTTTTACAGCAAAATATATTTGTTGCAGCTAAAAATATATTGTGAGAGAACTTTATACAGCGACATGCAGCAAAAATATTTGTTGCAGTAAAAAGTAATTTGCTGCAAAATTATCAATTTTTGTGGCATAATTATTTGCAACAAATACTAACTTTTCTTGTAGTGTGTTCATTGAAATGAAATTAAGGGCTGTGATCACCCTCTAAACCCTTAACCGCCAAAATCGCTCCTCCATCGATCAAGTGCCTCTGAAACCCTTGGCATGGAATCATCCACTCATTTCCTCTCTTGTGCGGAATCCCCAGCTATCTAAACCCTTGGAGAAAAATCCCCCACTTGTTCCCTATCCTACGCGGAATCCCCCGCTGTCAAAACCCTTGGTGCGGAATCCCCCACTCGTTCCCTTCTCTGCTACGGAATCCCCCACTAGAAACCCTTCTTTGCTGGGGAATCGCCCACTCAAAACCCTTTTGTCAACTACGGTATCCCCTACTCGAAACCTTTCTCTGCTACAAAATCCTCCACTCCAAACCCGCCTTGGCTACTGAATCTCCCTATTCGAAAACCTTCTCTCAGCTATAGAACCCCCTACTCAAAACCCTTCTCTTGGTCGCGGAATTCCCATACTCACATCCCTTCTCTTGGCTACGGAATCTCCCTGCTCGAAACCCTTCTCATATCCTCTTTCATGGCCTCTAGGGAAGTTCATCCACCTTTAATTAGTATGCGAGCGAAGCTCCTCAACCTTCATCCAACCATCACAGTGAAGCCTTCAGCGCTAGGCATTGCGATGAAGCCTTCAACGCTAGCCATCAACATAGCACCAGCCATCAATGCATAGCTCGTCAGCCTTCATCCGCCACCACGGTACGTTTCTTTTAGCCTTGACTCCTGTATGGTCGATAAAAATTTTGCTATTTTATTTTCATCAGTTTTGTATTTACATGCCCTTATTTTATTAATTTCATGGTACAGAGGCATTCTTCTCAAGATTTTGTCCTCCTTTACTATCTTTCACATTATATTTTAAGGAAAGCTTTTTGTTGTAATATTGGCCTAACAAAAGAAGTTCAATTAAAAATAAAGTTCCTAAAGGCTGTTTACCAAGATATATAGTACATGAGAACCTCTGTTTCTAACATGTTCCAATTTATACTTTTTATATGTCTAACTTGTTTTTACCTATTTTCTTTTGCAGGTTCTACTTTTTAAAAATTGCTCTATCTACTGCTTTGTTTGTTGGCGAACACATGATTTGGTAGTTCTTTGCTCGATGTACATGACTAAATTTGACTGCAGTAGCTTAGATACTATTTTTTGTTGTATTTCTTAGATTGCTCATTTACTTATAGTTTACCCTCTATTTTTTATACTCTAGGTTTATCATATCTACAAGTTTAAACGAATCTTTTCTAAAGGAAAAAAATGAGGTAACGCATTGACTTCTTAATATCCTATTTTATTGGTTTCTAAGAAGGCTTCTATGAGTTGTTACATATTCTATAGATTTTGGAGCTACTTTAGTGCTTTGAGTCATTTGTATCCGTATATACATTGATCACCTTATTTCCAAGTGATTTGATTATTTTACTCTTGAGTTGCCTCTGTACAATTAGAATGATTGGATCTCATTACGTTCATGGAATCACTCAAACATGAGTCTTGCATGTTTGGAAGAAATTTTCATATGAACTTGTCTAAGGTATTATCATTGTTTTGCATAAGACATTTAATCATATAGAAGTTCTCAACTTTTGTTATTTCAAATATGATGTGTATCACATTTTCTAAATTTTCAAAATGTTATATACTTTTATGAATTTATCTAAATATTTACCAGAAAACCTATTTTCTTTCGTGGCTCAGTTCCCAAATATGAATAAAATTTATGTTTATAATTAAAGGATGTACTTGATCCCCTGTACTTAGCACAAAACTATGAGTTTCAATGTCTTCTAGTTTATTCATTTGAAGAAGCAACCTTATATGTCAACACTTGGTTGCCTATTCCCGCTACTTGCGAGAAATGAATCCGGTGACATCTCCCTTACACATTATCTATCACTTTTATGACATTATGCATTGGAAGCCCTATTAATTCATAAACCTAAATTGTTATTACTATATCATAATTAATTTTTATGTTTTACTTTATAGTGATATAGATTGGAGCTAAATAGATTTGCCCAAAAATGTGGTTAGATACTATGATGGGGTTAATAAGTTTCTAAACTTTATGTATGCAAATATATCATCCAGTTATAAGATTAGATGCCCATGTGTGAATTGCACATGTATAAATAAATTTGAAAAGGAGATTGTTAGAGAACATCTTTATATTGACAGTGTTATAAAAGACAAAGAATTTTGAAAATTTTATGGTGAAGGATCAAGTCACCGAAACTTTGAAGAAGGTTAGGAGGATTCAAACTTACATGAAATGTTGGTTGATGTCTTTCCACTGAATACTAATGAAACACCATATGATAAATATTCTAAAATTTTTTTTGACTTGAAGATGTGAACAGACCCATTTATCCTGGATGCAAAAATTTTAGCAAACTTTCATTTCTCATTAGGTTGATTAACATTCAATGTATGAGTGGAATGAGTAATAAGTATTTCGATATTTTGTTGAAGTTATTGATTGAGGTGCACCCAGATGGGTCATCATTACCACCTTCATTTTATGAGATCAATAAGCTATTTGACAAGTTGGGTATGGTTATAAGAAGATAGATGCATGTCCAAATAATTGTATATTATATTGAAAAGAAAATGAGAAGTTTGAAAGTTATCCTAAATGTGGAGAATCGTGATGGAAGTCCTATTAGTCAAGTAGTGTAAGAACAAAAGATTACCTCAAAAGGTTCTCCATCATTTTTCACTAATTTTACGATTAAAGAGACTCTTCACATGCTCAAAAATGTCTGTCAACATGTGATGACATGAAGAGGAATGTGAAAAGAATGGTATGTTAAGACATCCCGTTGATTTTACTTATTGGAAAACATTAGATGCTATTGATGATTTTAGGTTATAAAGTCGGAATGTATATCTTGGATTAGCAAGTGATGGGGTTCAACCCATATGGAAATATGAATGTTACTCTTAGTATATGACCCCTATGTTAGTTATACCTTATAACTTACCTCCTTGCAAGTGTATAAAGAGTACTAATATTATGTTGTGTCTTCTCATCTCTGATTCAAAAGGTCCAGATAACAACATTGTGTTGACAACAAGAAGAACAACCAAATGATCACTAGAATGACCATGCACTAATAAGTACCGAAAGATTGTCTATACAAATATAAAACCAATGTAACTAATAATATAATAGTGAAGAACAAAATTTTCCAAATTGCTAGTTATTTGGACTCCCATAATAAGAAGATATTTTTACATCAAAATTTGACTAACAAGGATGATGTCAATATGCACAGTTAATATTTACAAAGAATACCGTCCATGTTTGAATGCCACCATCATCGTTTCAAGGCACACCTTTTTCTAAAGTTTGCTACAAGTTGTCAAAGATATTTTCCAATAGAGATCTTTGTAGGACATTTAGTTAGAGAAGGTGGAGGAGGACTTCAACCACCCATGATTTTGTTGTTGGCCAAGTATAGCATCTTTAGTGAATAACAAGCACTAAGCCCTTAGACTACAAAGATAATAGAAAAATTCACCATTATTTCATCCCAAGATAAATGTTCGAAAGATTTGTGTAGAATCATACAACCTGATCTTGAGAAGGGTGACCTAACTTGTTTCAATTTCTCAAGCAATTATATCCTATTAGAGCTAACCGCTATATTAATTCCCAACAAAGATGATGAAGGAGTTCTCTTTTAGATAATGGAGACAATTAAGTTGGAAAAGATTTGAAGAAAAAACCCTTCAAGACCTATGTATATATATCATTTATGAGAATAGGCATAGATGAACAAAAGACAAACAGCTCATCTATCTTTACAAGTTTAAGTTGCAATGAAAACCAACCATAGAAATCTATTTCAAACTTTTGGACAACATATATAACTTCAATTTTCCCGGGTCAATCTTCTTCATAAGATTAGTGTATGTTTTATCATTTATTTTTTGTCCTTGGATACTTAACTTTGTAAGGGTTGTTACAAAATTAACCAGGCATCAAGAATAAGTTAATATCAACAAATTCATTAATGTTAGCTAGAAGGAATGCATTATAAAGTATCTCTCTATTCTTATGCCTTTTTAAACTTGTATTTAATGTAATATCAAACAACTCCCATCTACTAATCAGAATGATAAAAATAATTCAATTAATAGATGAATGGCAATATAAAGCAATTGTAGTTATTTTTCTTGAGTAAGAAAATATTATGCTTTAGCCTAACCATGATAGTGTTTTGAATAACTTAAATAACCTACAAATATTGTGTAGTTTTAACAAGAAATAAACACAAAATTCAACATATAAACTCTACCGTTTAAGATATGTACTTTTTTATCTTTAAGAGCTACTAAAGCTATTAAAGATGGCATTATCGATAAGCTGTAAAATATTATGGATGTGACATAGTATGAAGCTTTGTAAAGTCAGAACAAGTTGGGAACAAGAAGTGCAATATGAACAAAAATTGAGTAATCTAAAGAAAAAATAAGAAATCTTCTTTAAGAATACTAAATTTTACAATATTACTTGACTAGAACAAAGGAGTACATTCTTGCTCACATTTCTAACCTGACACATTAAAGGCCCAAATTAGTTGAATAATATTTATTAAAAGTCAACATACAAACTTGTAGGTGAGACCTTAATGACAATATGCAATTATATGTGCTAAACTAACAAAATATGTTTTTAATTGACTAGATTGAAATGAGAATGATCTCCTAAATTTTTTTAATATAAGATGAATATTCATCCACAAAACTAGTCTTTTAGTTTTCTTTTACTCCTAGACAAGAAATGAGAATCTTATTAGATTACACAAGAAAGGGAAAAATGACAAAGGTTTACTGTGATGAAGGTCAATCATTCAACAAACTTTTGCATCCATATGCATTTGTTTGCATACATACATGAAAATTGTTCTAATAAACCTAAAACATATACAGAACATGATGCTTGAAGAAATCTAGATGAACATATGCCCTAAAATTGACCCACCAAAATGTGAGATTTTTGACATTCTTTAAAAGAGAAAGCCAGCCTTGATACTATTTAAACATGTGTTTGAAATATCCACTACTTTCCTAATGCCTTCGAAGCATGCCTTTCCATGCATACACCATTGATTTTAGCTACAACTGATAAGAGCTTTGTCTTGTCAGTGTCTCAATGATAGGAAAATAAAGAGGTGGTGTAATGACCACCGGAGCAAAGATGGCACGAGCTTTTGTAGTCAACAGCTACCACTTATTGTGGTGGACGAGAAGAGAGAAACCAAAGCAGCTATATCATGGAAAACACCTTTAGCCAGCACTACAACTACATAGGCCTACTATTCACTATACCTATAGTTGATCAATCTAGCATCAACAGCTCTTGAAGCATAACCAATGTAGAAAGGTTGACTTTATCTTTCGATAAGCTAAGTAGGATTCTTGAGAAGGGTTAAAAGAACAAGAGAAGAGAGATACCAGAGGATGAGATAAGAAGAATATCTATAGAGATGTCATCAATCTAGATGAATCATACTTCAAAAGACACCATCCAGGGAAGAGATCTATATAGACATTGTTTAACCAACCTCCTGATTGTGGAGATGGAGAACCAAGCTCCAGCCTTCTCTTTTAATGAAGTTACAATGACTTGTCAAGGATGGAGGTGCAAGGAATTGGTCTAAGCCTAGCAAAAGTGGTGATAACTCAAATATCATTGTCATTATCTCGATTTGAACCGAACAGTGTAACTAAAAATCAGATTCATTTAAATTGAATGCACCTTCATAGGATTCAATCAATCCCTTAAGGTTGGAGAAGAATATTTTAGGATAATATATGTTCTCCAAGTCATCTAATCGAAATGCATGGCCCCTAATGGTAACCATATGTGAACCTTCTTCATAGATGAGTCCTCCTATATGCCAAACTTCCTGACTCATCATGAATGGAGCTCCACCACTTTCTGGTGGCCTCCAAGATAGGAAAACATGCTAGAGAGGGCTAGGGTAGAAATAGACTCCCTTGGCTTGATAGTCTTTGGCCCACTTTGCTATTATTCATAGAAGTTGAAGTTTTTTATAAAACCCCCCAACTTCAGTAAATTACGTTTGTTCCCCTCACTGAGGAATCAATTCTAATCTTTATGACTCATTAAGCTTAATAATTTATTTATTTGAGGCTTAATGAAAAGAATAACTTATTCTTAAATTAAATCTATTATTGGATAATAGATTTAATAGCCTTCTAATCATGAAAGGTACAAGTAACATCCCTTGTCCCCAAATGACTTTGCAGATGATCTTACGTCCATTGAGATTTTCCATCATTAGTTACCACAAGGATATAAAGTCTTATCCATCAAATGGCTCTGTCAGATAGGGATATGACATTGATTGTCAATATCTTAATACACTGACACTATTAAATTTTTTTTAAGGAATTATATCAATTAAAAATTTTATTTTCTAATTATCCTCTTTACCCTATCTAATGATTTAGAGTTTTATCTCGTAACCTATTTTATTTCTCACTTATTAAGAGTGAACAATCCCTTGTTGTCCACTTAAATATCTTCATTAAGTTTCTTTAACACCCGATTCATTAACAACACTAGACTATCATACTAGTGATCCATAAATTAGTAGCCAAAGCACAAGATATACTTGATAAGACTTCTTTGGCAACTCAAGTTACAGGTCAAACTGTGCAACTGTGATGATAGAAGACCCAAATTGACAATTAGGTAAGACAACATTTAGAGTTTCTAATTTGGTCAATTTAGTGAACTCATTCAACTAATGTGCACCTATATATGTATTTTAATATCTTCACACTAATGACTACTAAGATTTGTCATCCTCATCTTATTTGAAGATAACACAAACATTAGTCTATCTAAATCCTTAATATATTATCTCAAAGATCCTATAACTATGAACATTTATTTCACATATCTCTAGATGATTATTCTTAATTTGATGATATAATCATCATTGAAAATTATTAAAGGCTTCATTATGATATATACATTTAATAAGAGCAAGTAATAAAGATATAACAATTTAATTGAATAAGATATTTTTAATACATGTTGAATCATATTAAATATGATTGGATTATAAGGCATATATTTCTATCAATGTTTCACTTACACTAAATTAAATCATCTACAATCTGATCTTCATTAGCTTGACATGATCATCGAATACACTTCGAGTTAATACCTTAGTAGAATTGTAATTTTTTACATAACATAATCTATCTTTGATTATATATCTATAAGCTACTACATCTATATATGATCAAATGGTATCATTGCAAAAGTGTTTAGACTTTTGATGAGACAACAACTTCATTTTATATGTAATACCTCATTATTTCTACAAAACAATGGTACAAAATCAGAGATACAAGGGACAACTCTGTAATCAATGATGAACTTTTCATCTAGACAGCTTCCTATGTAGTATTGCAACTATATTCTCTGTTTTAGTTCTAACGTTTGCAATGGTTTCTTGCTTAGTACTATTTGAGCTCACTGCATCACCATTTAGAGTAAACACATACCCTTATGTTGTCTTCTTATCATTCCCGTCCAACTATAAGCTTGAGTATATAAAACTAAAAAACTTAAAGTACTCTTCACCATGTACCAGAATTATATTCTTAATGCTTATTAAGTAATTAAGAATACATTTCTTAGTTATCTAGTGCTCATAACAATTATTGAAATGTACAGATGCTAAAATGGCCCAATTAGAAAGCTTAAAATTCTTGGTTTTATGAGCAACATTTATATATGTAACCAAATAAACCAAATTTTCTAAAACAACCATGTCTTCTAGACCTTTCCAACATTTGCTAATAACTACCAGTAAATACCCCATTAGGGGAGAGCCAAGTGCTCCATCGATAGGGAACCTAGCACCCTATTAATAGGGCACTAGGAGACATGACCTGGTTCCCCATTAAGGGGACACTTGGCACCTCATGAACATGGTGTCTGGTGCCCATCTAGACCCCTCATTTTTCTCCATGTTGACTGAGAGCAATGATTCTTAGCACCTATTAAGGAGGCACTTATAGAATATAAAGTAGTTTTTATTAAAGGTCTACGTTGAGCACAATGTGATCTTTATTGTGACCCTTGGAGACTTGGGCCCTCTTCTTTCTACAAGAGGAAATGTTTTTCCCATGTTTAAGGTTCAAGAACCATCTTATAAATTTGAAAATTTTGTTTTTCTACCAGTTCTTATCCCTTTTGACCCTTCTTCCACTTACTTCATTCCCTTTTCCCCTCTCTTTCTACTTTGATCTACGTCCATCTATAGCTCTTTCTCAACTCCCATGCATTCTCAAGTGTTAGAAGAACACTATAGAGTTATGCCAATGCACTGGAGATTGCACACAAGCCAAGCAAAGTGAAAGGTTAGCTTCATCGACCATCTACTGTAGCTCCCATGCACCCTATCTATAGGGCACTAGGCACCCCCTAACGGGGCACCTGTGATGCTTGAACCTCATTTCTTCGTCCAAAAGCCCTTTTTGCTTCCTCTATCTTTTATTTATATCATAGCATCATAGCATACATTTAGCATACATCTTATAATTCCAAATAGATATGGAGATAATCTTATTTATTGAGCCTTTCCACTATCAATTATCGCATGGATATAAACCACCATCTATTCAATGTCATAGTTAGAAAGGAGTACCACATGGACTATCAACTCCTATGTGTACCAACTCTATAGGATCTTGTATTTGGAATTAGATCAATTACAAAACTCCTTTTACAATTAACTTCTCTACACTAGCCAGAGATTTAGAGTACTATCTTATAGAACATTCACTATCACTTATTAAGAATGGATGATCTCTTGTTATCTGCTCAACTGTCTTCACCGGGATTCCCTTGTACCCAATACATCACTATATTAGACCATCTAAATAGTTATTTATAAGTCATTGTCAAAGCACAAGTTCCACCCAATAAGACATCTTTCACAACTCAAGTCAACGGTCCAACTATGCAACTGTGATGATAGAAAACACTGATTGACAATTAAGTAAGATACAATTCATTCTAATTTGGTCAATTCATTGAACTCATTAGACTAATGAGCATATTTATGTGTAACTCAATGTCTCCACACTAATGATCAATGAGATCAGTCATTCTCAACACATGAGAAAATATCACATACACTATTTTATCTGAATCATTGATATCTCATCTTAAGAATCCTATAATTAGGAACATTTAGATCACATATCTCTAAATGATCAATCTCATTATCATGATCTCATCATGATTTAATCATCATTTCATATGATCAATGACTTCACTACAATGTATGTATCTAATAAGAGATAATTATATATATTTACCTATTTAATTGAATGAGATATTTCTAGAAATGTCAAATCACATCATATATGATTAACTTGTAGGGCATACATTTCTATCAATCTCCCATATAAAAAATCTAATCGCTTATCTGGCTAATCTCTATCAGCTCAAGATAAAATCTAAATTCTCTTTGAGTAACTGCTTCATTTAGTGGATTTGTAATACTATTAGCAAAAGATATTCTATCTTTAATTATATCTTTTTGAGTTGAAAACTCTCTGATTTTATGATATCGCCTTAAAAGTTTTAAACTTCAAATGATATGTTGACTCTATCCTATTATTTTTTCAAAACAATGGTACATTTTAAAGAAAATTTGGACAATTTCATATTTTAGATGAACATCTTTATCTTGACTACTTCTCAAGTAGTGTGTGATAGAAATGTATGCCCTACAAGCCAATCATATATGATATGATTCGACATTTCTAGGAATATCTCATTCAATTAAATAGGCAAAATTTCATTACTAGCTTTTATTAGAAGCGTATATCGTAATGAAGTCCTTGATCACATGCAATGATGATTGAATCATGATGAGATCATGATAATGAGATCGATCATCTAGAGGTATGTGATCTAAATGTTCCTAGTCATAGGATCCTTGAGACGGGACATCAAGAATTCAGATAGACTAGTGTGTGTGATGTCTTCTCATATGATGAGAATGACCGATCTCATTGGTCATCAGTGTGGGGACACTGAGATACACACACAGGTGCTCATTAGTGAAATGAGTTCACTGAACTACCCATTTAGGAAAACCTGTTCGGTATCTTGCCGAACTGTCTATCAGGTTACTCTTACATCTCAATAGCACGGTTGGATCTTTGACCTGAGTCACCAAAGATGTCTTGCCAGGTGTACTATATACTTTGACTATTGACTAATGGATCACTTAGTATTGTGGTCCTATATAGTTAATGGATTGGGTGTATGGGAAACCTGGTGGAGGCAATTGAGTGGACAATAGGGGATCGTTCACTCTCGATAGGAGAGAGAGTATGTCCTATAGATAGTACTCTAAATCCTTGGCCAAGGTAGATAGGATAATTGGAAAAGGAGTTTTCCAGTTGATTCATTCCTGAGTACAAGATTTCATAGAGTTGGAATACTTAGGGGTTGACAGTCAGTGCCGAACCACTGACCGACCGGGACATTGTATGAACAAGGATTTAAATTCATGTGGTAATTGATGATGGAAAGGCTCAATGGATGTTATTTAACTCCCTAAAGTCATTTGGGATCATAGGATGTGGCTTGTACCCTTTATGATCAGAATGTCGTAAAAACTGTTATCGGATAACAGTTTTGATTTAATTTAAAGGAATTGTTCTTTTAATTTAATTAAGGCTTCAACCAAATTGAATATTGGGACTAGTGGGTCACACACATTAGATCTGGTCAATAAGATGAGGGCATGGATGCAATTTTATAAAAGTTTTGTGTTTTTGTGAAAAATTCCATCTTCTATATATATATGACTTATGAAGCCAAACCCTAACAAGCCATAGGGCTGGAGCACGTCCCAAGCATCCTCTCTTCCTCCTCTCTCCTCTAGAAGGTGATCTCCAAAGGTCAAGCTTGGATCTGGAAGGTTTCTGAAGGCCCGAAGGAAGGGAGAACTCGTCTATTGAAGCAGATTGTGTGGATACCGCTTGAGACCGGACACTTAAATGGTTTTTAGCAAGGAAGAATATCCTCTCTTCATCCATGGTGAGGGATTTTAGAAATCCCATGAGGTACTCTCGTTCTACTTCATATTCGGTTCTCGGTTTTACTCGTTCGGCATCGATCAAGGCAAATATCATGGTTTTATGGAATCAAATTTTTTCCGCTGTCATGTATTGATTCCTTACAGTGTGCAGTCATTATGTAATATCCTTTACATCAGTAATAGAATTTATAGAGTTCTCTTGTAAAGAACTCTTCCAGTTCATTGCACTACCATTATATTAACTTGTTATTGATCTTATCCATTAGTACAAGGGAAAGGGCGTATTTTATAGAATTTTGAGTTTTTATAAAAAATTCTATGTTCTCTATAAATATTAATGATTTCAACCATACCCGATCAAGCCAATAATGAGAACCACATCTTCAACCTCCTCCGTAACCTTCTCCTCTCTCTAGAAGACGTCCATGGGTCAAGGCATTTGGAGAGATTTTTCAAGCTTGATGTGTAAGGAGAACTAGTTGTGGATGAAATTCATGTAGATATTACTAGAGATCGGGTATTTGAACAGTTTAAAAAGCTTGATAAGTTCTTCATCTTTCTCTCTAAGGGATTAGGTGAATATTTGTCTAGTATATTTGAACCTATTATGATCAATTTTTGGTTTTCATCATTCAATTCGTATTGAGACAAGATCAACATAAACCCATAGAAATTGTTACTTTTGCTGCACCAAATTTTAAATGATGATTCCTTACAGTAACCAGTGGAACCACTACTAGCTCAATGACTGAAAAGGTATGAGAATTGAGGGAGATGGTAGACAAACTAGATAAGCCATCTTAGATGAATATTTAGTATGAATCTTATATTACCTCTTTGAAGCAGCAAGTATACAATCAAAAAAATTATTTGAATTAACAATCGAACGAGTAACTCAAGAAATGTTAATCAAAATAGATTAAAGACTCCCCATAACAACTGATCCATCCACATCAATGCCACCTCAAAGGCAATGATGAGAAGGGATCTTTTGGAAAAGGAGAAGTGATTGTATATCCCTTACGTCATTTTAATTTATATGAATAGTTGATTGCATATGCAATTCTTTGAATTATTTATATAGGATGACAAGGATGAGGAGGAAAATTTTAGAAAAGATGAGTGATTGTATATCTCTTATATAATTTTATTTTAAATTAAAATTTGATTATATATGTAATTCTATGAATCATTTATGTAATTGTAATGTTATATATGAATAGTTGGTAGTATAAATATGATTAAATGTTATAAATGGCTTGTGCTTGTCTCATTTATTATGACGTGATATGTGGTTGTGATTGAATGAAAATGTACGGGTTGTGGTTGAATATAAGTGAATGAAACATGTTATTTATTGTGTTTGAATATATGAACATAATGAATATATGTTTAAACATGTTAAATGTGATTGAATGTAACAATTTGCATATGTATCCATCTTTTTGCAACCTACAGGTGTTGTACAATCCATGATTTTAAAATTTTAATTTATAAAATAATTTTTTGATTTAAAATTTATTTGTGATGACTTAAGTAGTCGCAATGAACATTCTTACGATAGATTCAGCCATTGCAAACCACTACGACACTCTTTCCAACATTATTTTGGGGACACTAATTACGTTTGGCATTAACTTAAGCCGTCACCAGAATGTTCATTGTGATGGCTTAAGTTGTCATCGTTAGTTTGTTATTAGTGATGGCTCACACTAGCAATGGCTTGAGCCATCACAAGGAACATTTATGTGACTACTTCAATCATCGCCAACTCAATACAACACACCCTCGAACAATATTTAGGGGCATGAATCTAGTTTGATGATGGTTTAAGTCATTGCTAGAATATTTGTTGTGATAACTTAACTTATCGTTAGTAGCCAATTATCAATGATGGCTCAAGCCATCGCTAGTAACATGTTGGAGACAGTGCCAATCATTGTCGATAACTCAAAGTCATCAGTAATACAAGTGGTGGCGATGGCTTTATGCAAAGCCATTGCTACGACTTGTCAGAAACATACTTATTTGTTACTACTTTGTGACGGTCAAGGAGCTATCACAAAAATCTTTTAACATTGGTTCTTAGAGTAGTGGTGACAATTTGAATAAGTAATCACTAACTTTTTTTAATAGTGATCATCTCACTATAACTAGTTAAAGATGCTCTATGCCTTTTCGATGAGACTAAAGACATTGTAGGTTATTAAATATTTTCAAAATAAAGGACATGTTACTAAAAGGTTCAATTTGTAGATTCTAAGAGCCAATTAATTGCAAGAAAAGAAGACTTAGTTTGTGTTTGATTTGACTCAATGAAAGTTTGAAATATTAATTTCATATCTAATTTCTCTAGTGGAATATAAAATTTTAATTTTTCATCTTCAAAAATAAAAAAGTCTAATGATTCACTTAAAATTAATTGTTTATGCATAAGTTATAATTATATTTAGCCATTTTACCAAACATCTCAATGTTTAAACTTTGAGTTAGCCTATTTAGAAAATCATCACTAATTGTCTGATTCAGATAAATGAATTATTTTTTACTAGACATTATCAATTTCATGTTGTCTCAAAAGTTAACCTAAACTCATAATTATAATCATAGTCCGGTTGGATGAAAATTTATATTCGGTATAGTATATATATTGGATTTGGATTCAGATCTTACTACGAATCCGGTCCATTTACATGCCAATCTTATATCAGCTTACCTGTCACAATTCAAAGTGAACCTTGTTGTTAAGATTAAAAAATTTAATAATTTGCTCGGTCCTCTTTTACAGCTCCTTGTACTATAAAATAATTATTGAGCAGTCCTACGGGAATACTTATTCTTATGTTCTCCAAAGAAAATTATGATTGCATTTAATGAGCATTTGAATACAAGTTTATTTGTATTTCGTCAATATATATCAAATAAAGTTAGAAAGGTTAGTACCGCCACCTACACGTCGGACTTCGTCCATCAATCCTCCTATTGGCACCTGCCTGCTTGCCGTATGCAGCATTGAGCATTCGAAGGCGAACGCGTGGTTGGCAGCACTTGAGAAGAAGATTTCCTTCTTCTGATGTAATTGATGTCGATCTCCAATCTCCTCTGCAACACCTGAAGAGGACGCAGAAGACCCAGGCGGAAACAGAGAGTGTGCGGATTTGCAAAGAGCGGGAAAAACTGACTCAATTGAGTCACCGCGCTCTGATGTGCTTTTTATATATGAATGGAAATGGTGACGTGTACAAGCATTACAGATGTAAAAGTCTAACTGGTCCATGTCATCCTGGATCCAGTTTATGTACCTTAACACCCCCCCTCAAGTTGAATGGGGGTAAAACATTTAACTTGTACCTGAAATTCTCAAAATTCTGAGTTTGAAGTGGCTTAGTAAAACCGTCGGCTACCTGATCTTTGCTTGAAATATGTTGAATAACAATTGATTTGTCTTGAACAAGCTGCCGAATGAAGTGAAAATCAACTTCCACATGGCGAGTACGTGCTTTGAAAACTGGATTTGCAGTGAGATAAATTGCTGAAATATTATCACACCAAACGATTGGTGGCTGTGTCATAGGAAAGTGCAGTTCCTTTATTAACTGAAGTGTCCAAATTAACTCGGTGACAGCCATGGCCATGGCCCTCATCTCAGCCTCGGTGCTGGAACGAGCTATAGTTTTCTGTTTCTTTGCAGTCCAGCTAATCAGATTAGAGCCAAGAAATATGGCAAAACCAGTAGTAGACCGTCTATCATCAGGACAGCCCGCCCAATCGGCATCCGAGTAAACATGAAGATTAAAAGTAGTGGGTTTGAAAAGGAAGCTGTAATTGTAGGTAGCCTTAAGATACCGAAGAATTCTCTTTACCAAGCTCAAGTGAACATCTGTGGGTTGAGCTAGAAATTGACATGCTTTATTGATGGCAAAGGCAACATCCGGCCTAGATATAGTAACATATTGGAGAGAACCAACTATACTCCTATAAAAAGTTGGATCATCCAAAGGTTTACCATCAGTTTGAGAAATAGAAGAACTGGTAGCTATCGGTGTCATAAGAGGTTTGGCATCCTGAAAATTGGCTTTCCGAAGAATATCAAGAATATCTTGCTTGTTGACTCGAAAATAAACCGGTAGTAGTCCGGTGAACGAAATACCCAAAAAATGACTTAAGTCTCCAAGATCCTTCAAGGAGAACATAGTGGACGGTGATTACGAATCAGAGTTTGAACAGCCCGAGGATCATTGCCCGTTATTAGAATGTCATCCACATAAACTAAAAGATAGATGATGACTTTGTTATCATATAGAAGGAACAAAGAAGGATCACATATTGAAGCTTTAAATCCAATGCCCAAGAGATGAGTGTAAAGTCTAAAAAACCAAGCTCGAGGTGCTTGTTTCAATCCATACAAGGACTTTTGCAACTTGCAAACAAAATGAGGACTGACAGGATCCACAAATCCTTGAGGTTGTTGCATATAGATGTCTTCTTCAAGAATCCCATGAAGAAAAGCATTATTGACATCAAGTTGCTTTAAGACCCAATTTGATGAAACGGCAATGGATAAAATTAATCGAATGGTAGAAGGTTTCACAACCGGACTGAAGGTTTCTGTGTAATCAATTCCATATTCCTGATGAAAGCCCTTTGCAACCAATCGAGCTTTATATCTAGAAATACTGCCATCAGACTTCTTCTTTATTTTATAGACCCATTTACAACCGATAATGTTGGTATTGGGAGGAGCAGGGACTAAAACCCAAGTACCATTACGTTGTAAAGCTGAAAATTCATCGGACATAGCATGTCTCCAACATTCAAGTTTATTAGCTTCGGTAAAACAGGTTGGTTCTGAACTGACCTGAGTAACAGCCGAAAGAGCAAACTTTGAAACAGGATGCTTGGTCAGAGGCAAATTCATAATCTGGTTAATAGACCGGAATTTTTTTGATGCAACTTCAGAACCATTAGAAGAAGAATTGGCCGAAGATAAGCTGCTGGGAGAAGATGAGCTGTCGGCAGCAGAAACAGATGTACCCGAAGAAGAAGACTGCTGAGCATCCATAGTAGCTTGTGCAGGCAGAGTATTATCTGTGGGAGAAGAATGACTAACAAATTCTGTACCAACCTCTTGCAAGAGGATATTAGTGGGCCGAGGTAAAGTGATAACATGAGAAGAATGTGCAGGTGCAGGTTGTTGTATAAGAAGATGATAAGGAAATTTTGTTTCATCAAATAGCACATTCCTTGCAATGTAAAATCTGTTGGTCCTTGGTAGATAGCACCGGTAACCCTTATGATCTTTGCTATAACCCATAAAGATGCAGCATTCAGATCGATAACTAAACTTATGCACATTATATGGCCGAAGAAATGGGTAACATGCACAGCCGAATATCTTTAAAAACTTGTAATCAGGCTCCTTATCAAAAAGCGTTTGAAAAGGAGATATGTTCCCAAGAATTGGGGTAGGCATCCGGTTAATGAGATGTATTGCACAACAAGCAGCTTCATCCCAAAAAACATGAGGTAAGTTGGCATGGCTTAATAGAGCTAAAGTTGTTTCTATAATATGTCGATGCTTCCTCTCGGGTATGCCATTTTGATTGTGGGTATAGGGGCAAGCAACCCTATGAATGATCCCACATTTGGAAAAGAAAGAGGTAAGTGATCGAAATTCACCTCCCCAATCACTCTGAAAATATTTGATCTTCCTTGAGAAAAGATTCTCAACTTGATTCTTAAAGTGAAGAAAAACACCATACACATCACTTTTAGAAGCAATGGGGTATAACCAGCAATACCAACTATAGAAATCAATAAATGTGACATAATACTTGTTCCCATTGACACTAGTATGAGGTGATGGTCCCCATACATCCGAAGCTACTATCTCCAAAGGAAATTTAGAAACATAGGAGGAAGGTGGAAAATATTGTCTATGGCTCTTTGCAAGAGCACAGTGTGAACAAAAAAAGTGCTTAAAGGAGCTAAAACTGTCGCCTAATGACTGTAAAACTTGACTGACCACCTTAAGGGCAGGATGCCCTAGACGTTTATGCCAAACACCAGGCGCGTGAGCAAACGATGAAATGTGGTAACCCCTCCTCGGTCGGGGATTCTCCAAACGATTATAGGCCATCAATATTCTTTGCCTCGAGCAAGTGGAAGCCGAGTCCGGATGTCCTTGACAATACAATGATCATGAAAGAATTCAAAGAATACACTATTATCTTTGCAAAACTGAGATACCGATAGGAGATTGCTAGAAATTGAAGGAACATGCAACACATTTGTAAGTTGAAACTTGTGAAAACCTGAATTTCCAACGTGAGATATGTTGAGAGCCTCCCCACTGCCCACCTTGACAGAATCAGGACCTGTATAAGGGGTAGGATTCTCAAGAAGACCAAAGTTAGGCGTCATATGGTTATTGGCACCAGAATCTGGATACCATTTATTGTTGAACATATATTCAGAATTTGTATCAACTTGACTATAAATTGGAGCAGCTGAAGCAACATTAGCAGTAAAAGGAGAGTAAGAAGTGCCCTGCTGAGTATGTGAAAAACTACCAGAATTCTCAGAATTCCGAAAACCAAGATCATATCTCTTCCAACATTGAAGAGCAATGTGTCCCCGTTTGTCACACAACTGACAGTATGAAGGAGTATACGGCTGAGAATATCCTGAAAAATTATTTGAATTGGACCCTTGAGAAAATTGTTGAAACGAGCCTGAGTTGAGACCTTGAGTAGCCTGTAGGTTATTGCCACCATAGGAACCAGTATACTGTGACTGACCACGACCTGAATTTTGAAATCCCCTACGATTTCTACCTGAATTTCTGCCACGTCCACGACCTCTGCCTCTAGAGAAAGTGGACTGTTGCTGAGGATTATTATTAAGAGTGGTCCGTGCCATATTAGCACTAAGTTCAGTAATAGCACTAAGATGTTTTTGAAGAAATATCTCATGACTCAGTAGCATGCCTTGAAGATCATCAACGGACAGATTATCAACATGCATCCGAGTAGTAATTGAAGTGACAAAGGATTCAAACTCGGGTCCAAGACCATTAAGAATGTACAGCAATAAATCCGAAGTGGAGACAGGTTCAGAAACCATAGCCAACGCATTGGCAATAGACTTGACCTTTTGTAAATACTCAGCAACTCGCATAGATCCCTTCTTAATTTGCTGTAATTGAGACTTCAACTGAAGAATTCGGGCTCGAGAAGCGAGACGAATAGGTAGTAAGAATGGCATTCCGGATCCCCGGCCCGAAGTAGTGTGTCCAACAATGAGAGGAAGAACAGGACTCACTCACGGAAGAGATGAGAACGATAGTTACGAGACTATCAAATTTCATCCAGATCTTGTAGTCTGGATTTGGAATTTGCTTAGAAGAATCATGAGAATCAAACACAAATTCAGACGGACAGGGAACAGATCCGTCAACAAGACCTATTAAATCATAGGTGTTAAGGAATGGTAAGATCTGAGCTCGCCAGATCAAGAAGTTCTCAGCAGTAAGCTTGACAGAAACACAATGGGAAATGTTTGGAATCGAATTGAAAAGTGAAGAAGTAGCAGCGAACGGCAATCGAGATACCGAAGAAATTGGGGATGAGGTATTTGTAGACTCCTCCATCGGAAAAAAAAATAACGAGCAGAAGAAACTTGAGCTGCTCTGATACCAACTTGAGAAGAAGATTTCCTTCTTCTGATGTAATTGATGTCGATCTCCAATCTCCTCTGCAAAACCTGAAGAGGACGCAGAAGACCCAGGCGGAAACAGAGAGTGTGCGGATTTGCAAAGAGCAGGAAAAACTGACTCAATTGAGTCACCGCGCTCTGATGTGCTTTTTATATATGAATGGAAATGGTGACGTGTACAAGCATTACAGATGTAAAAGTCTAACTGGTCCATGTCATCCTGGATCCAGTTTATGTACCTTAACAGCAGCCATCGGAGCTGAGACCTTCAGGTGTCAATGTTGGTGACGGGGCCTCTGAACCAGTGCCGAGCGCTCAGAGGCCACCAAGAGACGGTGACGACGAGGAGGCCGCCGACCGCAACGGGGGTGTAGTTGAGGGAGTCCTTGGTGATGGGGAATGCAACGGGCAAAGAGAAGAGCACCGTGATAGTCGCCACCCACGAGACGGCGACCCAGCCGACCAGGACGCCGTAGCGACCGAGGTTGAAGGGGCCGGGCACAAAGGATTTGCGTGCCAGCGTCACCCTGAAGAAAAAGGGCAGCGCGTAGGAGATGTATAGCCCGATCGTCGCGATGGAGACCATGGCCTGGAACGCCACCTGGCTGTCCAGAGACTGTGCGGAATCCAGATAGTTAGTCAAAAGAGTCGGGTTTTCCTCGGACGGGGCACGAATAAGGTGTCACGTGACCCGTGACTCCTTGAACAGACAAATCAAATTGACTGAGAAGCCAGCAAAGGGACGGGGCAGCGTTAATTACCGTCAGCGCCATACAGAAGGATATGAACACCGAGAGCCAAACAACGTTAATGGGGACCTCCTGCTTATTCACTCTATGCCAGAGTGACGACAGTGGCATCGCTCCATCTGTTGAAAACGCGTACGCCATCCTGCATTGATCGATTAAAGGAAAAGAAAACCCCCAAATATGTATAATATGATCCCTCCCATATCATGCGGATAGAAGAAGACAGCGCAGAGGGTGCAAAAAATCCTCTACCTGGAGTTGCTGGTCACGGAGCTCATGCCACAGAAGAAGATGGCGACTGCGACGACTGCCAAGCAGATGATCCCCCCAACGCCGCTGCCGTATCAGCTCTTGAACGCGAGGTAGAAGACCTCCGCAATGGCGTAGCCGCCGGCGTCGTTGTCGGCGCTCAGAAGGAATGGAATGTCCGTCACCGCGAAGGTTGATGCCCAGCAGGTAAGCCCATCCCACGACGACAGAAACCCCGATGGCGCTGATGATCCCCCTCGGCCCGTTCTTGTCGGCGTTTTTGGTTTCCTCCGTCTGGTGTGTGTTGTTCGAGCCAAGAAAACCCGAAAAATTAGCACCATTAGCACCCACACAGAACAAAAGATTAGCACACGGAACGGTGGTGCAAAAGAAAGTTCAGTTAGATGAAAGGCTTATTTATCACGTTAAGTGATTAGCTTATATAAGTAAAAAAAGTACTTGTTTGGTTGCACGATAAACTAAGTTTTTTATAATTTTATATTTTTGTAACAAATATTGTTTAATTAATCTTTGTCAACCATTAAAAATTTTAAGATATTTTCTTTTTAAACAAAAAAACTACATTCACTTCTTTTATAGTGATCTCCCACTTCTTTTGGACATACATGACTCTCACTCTCTTTTGTTATCACATTTCTCCAATCATTACCTATTAATATCATTAGTAAATTTACATTTTATTTTAAAATAACTTTTTACCATGAAAATGTATAAAGGTTTGTTGTGCGACCAAACACCTTATCAACTTATTAACCAATGCAACTATGAGCAAACTCCTATTTAACAACTTCCAGGTAGCTTATTTAAATATGCAATTTATTGCTTAATTAAATGTTTACCCGAATGTTAATTAGAATAACTTACCGGTTATATATTACTGATTAAACATGTTAAAAAAGTTAAAATTAAGTTTAATCTGAACTTAAACTTGAACTCTAATTTATCAAACAATTTTAAACTTAAAGTTTTATAAAGAAACTAAGTCATGTTTGAGCTCAAGTTTTTTTAAAAAAACTCACATTAACTTTCATAAGCAAGCACTGAGTTTGAATTGATGTTTGGAACAAATTTCTATTTGGGTTCCAACTTAAACTCAACTGGATAAAAAATGAGTAACTCAACTAGTCAAGTTCCAACATATCAAACTCTTGGAGTTGGGCTCAAACATATGTAAAGTGATCATTCAACATCAAAATTGAACTGGAGCATAAATAAACAGATCAAACTCCTACCTACTGCTTGAGAGAATATGCGTGTTGAAAAGTGTTTGGAGATTAGCTTACCATGTGGGCAGAGGCATCATATCCGGTAAACGTGTACTGGCTAATCAGCAGACCAAGAACAAATATGTAGAGCCTGCTGTGAATGCCGGCATCGTTCTGGGTGTTGAAGTGGGTGAAGATGAACTTGGCACTGGCCCTCTTCGTAGCAACAGTGGGTACCAGTATCATCAACACAAAGACACCTAGGAGGAACAACATATGCAGGGATCGGAGTTAGAAGGGAAGCAAGGTCGTCGTTTATTTATGATCATCTTCCTAATAATTAATACATTATCAAGCCTGTTTTTATTACCTAATATGTTCCATGCAGCTGCGAATTGCCCAAAGAATGACGTCACTACAGGAAACTGGGTCATTGGCGACAGCTTTGTTAAGCCGTCGCCAATAATGATAAACGCGACGGCTAAGTTAACACCTTCGCTAATAATTGGTAAATAGTGACGGCTAAATCTAGCCGTCGCAAATAATGTTTGTGGCGACAGTCGAAGCCGTCGTAATACTCAGAAAATGAAACCCGTGCGGTTTTTTTCTCAGAAAACTGGCGACGGCTTAGGCCGTTGCCACTAATCCAAGCCGACCGTTGAACGATCAACTTTTTTTGGCGACGGCTGACTTATCCTGTTATTGGCGACGGCCTCACAAGCCGTCGCCAATAAGTTTGTCTTAAAAAACCCTCGACCCCCTCCTTTCTTCCCCCCCACCGCTCACTCCCCCCTCTCTCTCTCTCTTGCGCGCACGCTCGCCGTCTGGGTCTCCCTCCTGCCGCCGGCGCCGCAGCCACCGTCGTCGCCGCTTCAGCCGTCGCCGCCGCCGTGGCTGGCGTTGTCGCCGCCGCCTCCGGCTTTTCTGTCCCCTCCCTGCGTAGGGCACCGTGAGGGGAAAGCTACCTCTGCCACCGCCGTGGGTGTTGCCGGCTCCGCCGCCACCGCCTCCTCTGTGCCAGATTTAAACCTTACTTAGGGTTAATCGAACCTCCTTTGAGGTATACATCTTCAACAAACGAATTTATGTTTAATTTTTTTCCTATACGTTACAAAGCATATATGAAATAGATATGTTCCAAACAGCCCTAACAAATTAAGAGGTTAGGACTTACTCAGACCAATTATGTAGCACCTTGATCACTTTAATTATTTAAGAGATAGAACAAAGGCAGATAGGTGCATAGATTTTCAATTAGATTAGCACTAAGTTTAATAGCAAATGTTGCTGAAAAGTTAGATATTAAAAGGAAAACTAAGAGGTTTTTTTATGGGCTTAATGTGAAAATATAAACTTTTAGTTGTCACTTAATTTAACTTAATGCAATTACCTAGAACTTAATTTTTTTCTTATCTCTTATTTTGTGATAAAAGAATCTTAATTTTTCTACCTCTGAAAAAGATACAAATCATTGTAAATTAATTGATTTCTTAAGAGTAAAGTGATATAGGTAGATGTTATCTTAGATGTTTACATTAAATGACCTAAAAATGTAACCTTTGAACATTTCATTGTAGAGACGTTTTATCAACTTGTTTGTAAATCTCAACCTTTGATTGCATCATTATTAGAGATGAGTTCAGTCCAATCAAGCTATGTTTAAGTTTATTTATAATATCTTATCTTGTGTTCAAAGGATATTTATTTTGATTAAGACATTTTCGCTAATCGACCTAATATTTAGTCAAGATTATAACGTGATCATTCCTTCTTATTTATGTCCTCAAAAGGGGATGAGATCTGAAAATAAAAAAAGCTAAAAATGTATATTTTTGTTTTAAGAGGCTTTCTTAAGACATAAGAGAAATTACATATGGTTGCTTCTGTTTTGACTTAATATAACAAATCTGAATTCTTAGTTTTCATGTCTAACTCTTTGTTTGTGATAAAAATAAGTATTTCATTTGATTAAGATATTTATATATTAATCAATTCAGTGTTTACCTAAATTATATAGAGAGGTAATGTCCGAAAATTAAACAGTTGCAACTTGCAAGCTATTTTTAAAACGTATATCAAAATTTTGGTGATATATCTAGAGATTAAGCAAGACATTAAATCAAACAATCTAAATCCTTGACTAATTTAAGATCAATCAAACGACACTCGAATCTTTTATAATTTTGATATGAAGACTATTTTCAAACCGGCACCTAAGCATGCATATCTCCATCTTGCTTGCTTTTAAGAGATAGATTAAAGTGGTGTCTATTTTGGGGGTAATCTGAAAATTCTGAACTCATAAATTTATGTCTAGCCACAGCTTAGATAAAAATAAATATTTAATTTGATAAAAATATTTAATTGGTATGTATAAACATTTATTGTTCAACAACAAGTCTAATTTTGCTCATTTTATCTTCTTTTCAGGAAACTTCAATCGAGATATTCACTTGAGAGTTTCTTCTTTCAGTGGAGGTTCGGTTATATATTGATTTCTTTATTAAATTAACATTTCTTTATTGTACTTAAATCATTTAACAAATTAAGATAAGTAACTTAGACAAATCGTGGATGCATATTCCTAATAGATTAGATTCTAGATATATTCAAGGGATCGAAGATTTTTTAAACTATTCTTTTCATGATTCTAGAATACAATTCAGACATGGACAACATAACGATCTAATACAATGTCCTTGTAAAAAATGTTGTAATACATTTATTTTTAAAAGAAATGTTGTCAAAGAACAACTAATATGTAATGGTATATGGTTAAATTATCAAAAATGGATATGCCATGGTGAAATTGAAGTCAATATGATAAATGAGGACATTTCAAATTTAAATGAACCACAAGATAATTATGTAGATGATCCGGTAATGGAAATGTTACAAGATATTCAAAATAATGAATCTTCTATTTGACATAATGAGGAAGAACACAATGAAGATAATTTTAAATATTCCAAATTATTAAAAGATTCTGAAACACCTCTATATGAAGGTGTAAAAAAATATATCTAAATCAAAATTTATATTAAAGTTGATTCAACTTAAGTCCATTAATGGTCTCACTAGAAAATGTATGGATATGATATTATCTTTATTTAAGGAAGTCTTACCTAATGGGGCATGTGTTCCCGATAATTGGTATGAGCTTAAGAAATTAGTTAAAGAATTAGGACTTACTTATGAGAAAATTCATGCATGTAAAAATGATTGTTATTCTATTTTGGAAAGATAATAAAGATAAAAGTGTTTGTCCATATTGTAACACATCCAGAAATAAAAAAAAATATCACAAAAAGTTTTACATTATTTTCCATTAGGAGGTAGGTTGCAGCGTTTATTCATATCATCCAATACGGCTAAGTAGATAACATGACACAGTCAGCCACGATCATATCAATTGAGAGGTGAAATGCGTCATCCTGCCGATTCTCCCGCTTGGAAAAGGGTGGACGAACTTTATCGAGAATTTGCGTTAGAGAAACCCAACGTTCGGATTGGATTGGCATCAGATGGCTTTAATCCATTTGGTCAAATGTCTTCAAAATATAGTGTGTGGCCTGTTGTTACAATGGTGTACAACTTACCACCGTGGATATGTATGAAAGCCACATACATGATGATATCATTATTAATACCCAGTTTGAGAGCTCCCGGAAATGATATCAATGTATTCTTACAACCATTGGTGGAAGAGCTAAAAGATTTGTGGGAGATTGGATTGAAGACTTATGACGCCGAAAAGAAAGACATTTTCGTAATGAGAGTCATACTTTTTAGTACGATAAATGATTTTCCGGGATATGCAAATTTATCTGGATGGAGTACTAAAGGAAAATTGGCATGTCCTATCTGTAACGAAGAAACACATTCCATTCGACTTGCTCATAGTCGAAAACAATGTTACCTTGGTCATCGTCGGTTCTTACCAGTAGCACATCGGTGAATAAAGAACCAGTATAAGCATCTTTTTGATGGTCGACGATGTGTGAAGGGAGCACCAAAGATACTTATGGGATATGACCTATGGAGACAACAAAAAGAGATGAACACTATTAGGTTCGGAAAACCGTTTAAGAAAGATTTAGAGAACTTAAGGAAAAATTTGTCAAAGAATAAAAATTGGAAGAAGAAGAGTATATTTTTTGAGAAACTACCATATTGGTCATCTCTTATCATTTGGCACCATTTGGATGTCATGCATATTGAGAAGAATGTGTGCGACAATATATTAGAGATGTTTAACTTATCAGAAATTGACAAGGACAATTTGAACTCACGGAAAGATTTAGTAGATTTAAATATTCGCCCCGAGTTACATCCGTACGAGGGCTCATCAAAGTTTCCAGATGCAATTTATAGACTTAGCAACGAACACAAGTCAAGAATACTTGATTTCATTAAGAATGTTCGAGTGCCGGATAGTTATTCTTTGAATTTTAGTAGATGTGTAGATTTAAGTATCCGGACAATTAGTGTACCGATGGATGTATCCAATTGAAAGATATTTAAAGAGGCTCAAAGATTATGTGGGCAACAAGGCGAGAGTTGAATGTTCTATTGACCAGGGCTACTTGGTTGAGGAGTGTACGCAGTTCATTTCAACATATATGCGTGATACGAGTGAATATAGTAGAGATCGGAACTACGACGGTGGTCCATATGAAGTTGATACGGATGAAAGTTCAATATTCAAACCAGTTGGTCGCCCATTGAGATGCAAGCGTGTGCCTAAAATTTTGACGGAAAGAAAACAATAGTTAATCCATGCATACGTGTTAAATCAAGTTGATGACATCGATTTTTTTCGTCAATGTCATAGTGATGCTCTTAATAATAGATCAACTACGGAAGATAACTTCTTCGTGTGGTTCAGAACACACATTCAAGAGTTAAGGAATATAGGTTCTTTTAGATATACCAAGGAGCTGGAGATTTTATCACTCAGTCTATCGAGATTTGCGTCGTCATTAAACGATTATATATATAATGGATTTAGATTTCGAACATTGGAATCTGATTCAACCAAATCAACTCAACTAAGTGGTGTTATTGTAAATGACCATCTTCAATCTGGTTGTGACGGTTATTATGGACGAATATTAGATATAATTGAGATACCGTTCAAAAGGAATAGCCGTTTAACACTTTTTGAATGTGAATGGTGGGATGTATATGATAAAGATCGAGGTTTTAAGGTTAACGAATATGGTTTTATATCATTAAACACACAAAGAAGATTAGGAACAGATGAACCGTTTGCACTAGCAAGTCAAGTGGAACAAGTTTTTTATGTAGATGATAACTCTAATAAGGGATGAGTGTTACCAGTACGATCACTACCTCGTAACTATTACAACATTTCAGGAAATGAGAGTGATGATGAAAACGAACCATATCAAAAACAACTTATTAACGTACCTATAACATTTGGTGTAATTGACGAAGATGTACAATTTCAAGAAACTCAACTTATACAAATAGAAATTTAATCTAAAACTCCAAGTTCAAAATGAAATTCCACAATCCGGCTTTGGATTGGCCAAAATGATGAAGTTCAACAATCCAGAGTCGGATTGCCCAATTGGAACCCGGAACGGGCCTCAGATTGGCCAGAAAGACGAAATTCAACAATCCGAAGCTGGATTGCCCAATCGGAACCCGGAATGGGCCTCGGATTGGGCAATCCGGCCTCGGATTGGCCAAAAAGACGAAATTCCACAATCCGAAGCAGGATTGCCCAATCTGAACCTGGAACGGGCCTCGGATTGGGCAATCTGGCCTCAGATTGGCCAAAAAGATGAAATTTCACAATCCGAAGCCGGATTGCCCAATCGGAACCCGGAACGGGCCTCGGATTGGGCAATCCGGCCTCGGATTGGCCAAAAGGACGAAGTTCAACAATCCGAAGCCGGATTGCCCAATCGGAACCCGAAATGGGCCTCGGATTGGGCAATCCGGCCTTGGATTGGCCAAAAAGATGAAATTCCACAATCTTAAGCCGGATTGCCCAATCGGAACCCGGAACGGGCCTCGGATTGGGCAATACGGTCTCAGATTGGCCAAAAAGACAAAATTCCACAATCTGAAGCCGGATTGCCCAATCCGAACCTAGAACGGGCATCAGATTGGGCAATCCGGCCTCGGATTAGCCAAAAAGATGAAATTCCACAATCCGAAGCCGGATTGCCCAATCGGAACCCGGAACGGGCCTCGGATTGGGCAATCCGGCCTCAGATTGACCAAAAAGTCGAAGTTCAACAATCCGAAGCCGGATTGCCCAATCCAAATCCAGAACAGGCCTCGGATTGGCCAAAAAGATGAAGTTCCACAATTAGAAGCCGGATTGCTGCCTAATTTTTATGTGACAGATGAAGAGATTTTTCAATAAAAGTCGTAGGACATCTCAGACTGCTACACCATCTGAGGGCGGTGGACCTCGGGGTCAATCTCAGGCATCTAGGGATTGACCTTCCACCTCCAGGGGTGTTTCTTCTGAGCCAGTTAGGGAGGCACCCCATGAGCCTAGTCTATCTCGGACTCGTTCTCACCGGGTTCTGACGACGTCTCCTACAGATGGTAGTAGTCCATCTTCCTATGCTTCAGGTATATATTTGAATATATGCAAGTAAAAAGTTTTCTTAAAAATTTCCGTTGTCTAATTGTATTTTTTAATTTATACTTAAGTAGCTACATCAGTTAGACGTGGGAGAGGTCTAGCAAAGGCCATCAGTGTGCGAACACTTGGCCCTGATGAGTCATACAATGTCGTTCTAGTAGGAGGATCCAGCGTTGGATCACACGGACAGGAGTTTACCTCCTACTTAGGAGTTACGAACAGAGTTCATTACGATTTATGGGAGCATAATTACATTGCTCTACCGCAGGAGAAAGAGGATGCCATATTCCGTGATTTAGAGGTAACATTTAAGTAGCTTCATCTTGTTTAAATTTTGGTGAACTTTTTAATCATTTTTATATTAATGCAGCAACATTTTACCTTTGAGTGGAATCCACAATCTGATGCACAAATATTAAGGCATATGGGAGATATGCAAAGAAAACAAAGAAATCATTTGAAAAGAAAGGTAAAATATATTTTATAATGTAATTTCGAGATAACCAATTTTTGTTAACAATATTTGTCTACAGTATTTTACAGGACGATCGAATGAGGAAGCTCGTGCCAACATTCCTCCACAGTGCAACGAGGAACAATGACATCATATGTGCCATTTATGGAGTCAAGATGAAGCTAGAGTAAATAAAAAAAATCTTGTCTCTTATAATTAGATTTTTAATGTCGATAAATGTTATTTCATTTGTATATATATTTTTAATGTTATTTCATTTGTATATATATATATTTGTAGGCATTGAGTGAAAAGAATGCTGGTAATAGGTGGCAATTAACAATGCCATACAGAAGAGGACGAAAAAATATACACCAGTTAGAAAGAGACTTTGTAAGTAGTCAAAACTTAAAATTTCATATTAGTTGATCCTTATTCCCTAATAACCTTTATTCTTTTTTAATTTTTTGGACAGGTACGAAAAGAAGGTCGACCTCCAACTCGTCCGGAGGTATTCCAGATGAGTCAAACGCATGAAGAACTTGATGGAGCAGTCATTTGGGATAATCACCAAAGTCGTCTAATGATGGTAATGATTGATTGTTATAACCTATTTTTCTTTATAATCCACAATTCATCACGGTAGGATTTTAATTTTTATCATATTATTTATAAGAAAATATGCAAGGATTGATGAATCCCCCAGCATCTGAATCCTCGGATGCTGGGGTATTGCAGCCTCCACTCACCGCGGAGGAAGCTTTTATATCCGTATTTGGTAGAGATCGACCAGGACGGATCCGATGTGGTGGGCGAGGTGAAACTCGCCACACTTGGTATGGTGAGTCAAGCGGAGGTGCTTCTAGCTCGACTCAAGAAGTTCGAGAGCTCAGAGATCAGGTGGCGAGGCAAGGAGAAATCAATGAACATTATGAAGAACAAATTACTTAATTGAAACAACAATTAGACAACCAACATAAATCATTCCAAGAAAATTTCGATCGCCTCAATTTGATCATAGAAGGCTTGACTCAAAGGTTCCCAACTTTTGATGTGCCATCCACATCTGGGCATCCTCCGCCTTAACAAACAGAGGATAGAAATGTCGATGACGACGAGGACTAAGAGGATGCTGAGCAGAGTGAAGATGATGATGAAGATGAAGATGAAGAAGATGAATAGATTGAGATGTATTTTCTACTATCTATGAATGTTAATATTCATATGTATCAAAACATTTTGTGTATGAATGTGAATTTGAATGTGGTATGTGAATACGAATTTAAATTTGGTGAATTTCAATTTGGTATGTGAATGTGTATTGTTTCACCCTAATTCGGTGCCCGTTCCGGGTTTGAAACGAGCAATCTGGCACCGAAATTGTTAATATAAATCAATTTTTGGATTGGTAGATCCGATTTTTGGTCTTTCTGAAAGTTTCAAGAATGATTGATTTTCCGGATTTGATCGTATAATTGGTCCAATCCGATCAATCAAATTAAATTTTTTTTTTCAGAAATTTATTATTGACGACGGCTGCTTTGAGCCATCGCCAATAAGCTTATTTGGGACGGCTAGCTGTCCCAAATATTAGAAAAAGCCGTCACAAAACTACAGAAAAAAATCTGGAAACCCACCCCGGGGTTTCTGCCTACCATTTGCGACGGCTTAGGTGGCCGTCGCAAATAAATTTATTGGCAACGGCTTGTAAGCCGTCGTCAATAAGCTTATTTGAGACGGCTTAACCCGTCCCAAATAAGGTTGACGTCGTCTTGTCTCCTTACATTTGCGAGCGGCTTAAGCCGTCGCTAGTAAATTTATTGGCGACGACTTTGTAAGTCGTCCCCAATAAGTGATCGTCTTATTAATGATTTATGCGACGACTTACAAGCCGTCGTCAATAAATTTACTAGCGACGGCTAAACGGTAGCCATTGCTAATAATATTGGTGACGACGTTATTTGCGACGCCTGGAAAGCCGTCGCTAATACATATTAGCGACAGCTTTTTGGTGTTTTGGGATGGCTCTAAGAGGTCCCTAATAACCTATTTTCTTGTAGTGCGTCCAAGTAATGGGAGGGCTGTTAAGTAATGCGTGAGTGAGTAGAATCCCTCCATGGAATAACATAACAACATACTTGGAAGCAAGATAGCCGCCTCCGCTGTTGCCACCGGTGCTGAGCAGGATAATCACTTGGATCAGCTGAACCAGTGAGAAATCCACGCTGGTAGCAACTTCCCACTGCGAGGCGGATAATCAGATCCAGGGAAAGATGCAGAATGACATAACGCGAGAACATATCAGGGATGGGATACCTGGCCGACTATGTTGAAGCTGCATAATATGGTGCTAGCTGAAATCAGAAACTGCCGGAATATTAGGTGCGGGAGAGCACAAAAAATAGACCCGTAAAGAGCTGCATATCCCACGGTTAATGCCGTCACGTAAACAGCGATGACCCATGGCAACGTCTGTCGCCCATGAACGCACTCCGTCGGCCACGAGCCGTCGTCGGTTGAGGTGTTAGCTTTTGTAATAGTCGACGACGATATACCATCGACTATAGCCGGAACTGTTGGCTATGACATCCGGCGTCGTTAACGTCATCCTGTATAGGCAACGTGATTTACCGTCAACTTTTGACAAAGGTTCCGTCGCCGTTTTGACACAGACAACGAACTGACCGTCGACTTTTGGCAGACTCCCCGTCGTCTTTTTATTTAAACAACATGTTTCTTGACAAATTTCACAATATGTGCTGACATAAAAAAATTGTATATACAACTGTTTCTGCAAAGAACACCTGAACTAAAACTAAAATTTCTAGATCGTCCTCTTTACGAACGAGCTACCACATTCTTCAAGTACAAAAATTCAGCATAAAAGAAAAACAGTCATTAGCACTTTACATTGGAAAATATGAATGCTATTAAGAAATAAAATAAAACTATGAATTCAAAGTTTGAACACATTTTCAGAAATAGAAAGAAAAAATAAAGTTAAACATTCAACATAATGTTTTAATGGCACAATAAAGACGATGAACCACACATATGTCAGAAGAGATTTTTATCATGGACTTTATCAACATGAGGACAAAGCAGAACAAACAAAGAAAAAAACACTTATTTGGCTGCTAAAATATATGTTGCATACTTCTGAGTGTTCATGACGCTCATTTTCCCCCTTTTGGCTCATGGTTTTCATAAACTCAGGCAATCTATGATTTTTTCACACACAAGAAATCCATGTAGTCCAGATATTCTTCAAAACTCCAACCAAGAATTTATGTAAGACTCATAGTCTCCTTATTCTAAGAAATATGATATGAAATAACATACAGACAACATTAGTTCTTCACAAACAAAGCAATGTGCAAAAATACAAAGAAATATAAATCTTTTGTTCTCCACACAAAAAAGGATCAAGCATATGTAGGGGTGAATTCTACTCTCATCCTCACCATTAACCACCTTCTCTATTCAATCGTTTACTCTATGTTCTTTTTCTTAAAATACGAAACTAGGTTAAATGTAGGTCATAAAGTGATAATTCTTTATGTAAGAGGATTTTTTTTCAAAAACTGAGAGAAGTCACTTTTCATTCAAATAATGATAAGCAATACAACATAGAATGAAACAGAGAGCACAAGAAAATATATAATGGTTGATGATAGACCCTTAAAACCTCATTATAAGTTGTTTTGCTGAGTTTATAGCTAAAAACATTATAGCAATAAAAAATAGCATCTCAAAGATTTCAACAACATATATATAGGAAAGATGTAATTCCACGTGTAACTAAACTAATTCCAATAGTATAAATTTGAAAAGAAAAAGGTCCAACAAAATTCATTTAGTATCTTGGCCATATATCTAATTGTCACAAAGAAATCATTATGACAAATGAAATACTTTCAAACCGGGGTGTGTCAGATTGTGTGAGAAGATGAAGCTGGATGCTCAGAGGATATGTAAACTACCAGTCTAAAATATCGAGAAAGGTGGAACTCAAAATATCATTATAAATTATTTAAATTGGTGAAAGCATTGCACTTGCATATTGTAGTCGCCAGTTCTAGGCCTGCTTTTCTGTAGGCCTAAATCGCCTTACCGATGTGTGGTTCTAATGGGCCATAATCATGTCCAACCAACCCAGTACATCATCAAGGCCCAGATTAGTTTTGTAGGAAATTCTCCCAACTCCTGCACCATACTTATGTAGCGTTAAGTAGTCAGAAAAAAATTACTAAAAAAATGTTTTGCCATCATTATAAATATATATTATTATAGAGGATTTATTTTTTGACAAAAAAGTGATGAGATGCTTTTCCTTTTTCTTGTGATCTCTCATCTTTTCAAGTCATGCATAGTTCCCACTCTCCTTGTTATCGTATCTCATCAAATATGATAATTTTGTCTTATTAGCAATCATAGATTTTATTTTAATAGAAAATTTTATAATAAAAATGTATAAAAAAATACTATGCAGCCAAACACCGGAAAATTTTAACAGATGAGCTATTCCATTCCTACTTCTCATGGGTTCACTCATGTTTTACTTAGGGTAAAGAAAATAACTTCTTACCAAAAAACAAAATAGAAGTATAAATAAAGCTTACCCTTTTCTTTGGAGACCATATATATGCTTCAAGAAGCTAGGACCTTCATACTGACCTTTCTGCTGATTCCATAAGAACCTTGATACAAAAGACAAACTTATGAATAGAAATTTATAAACAATATGTGTTGCATGAAGAAAAATACAATACTTTACATATGCTATCAAATATGGTTGTGCATGCTCCAAACGAATAATAAAAAGTAAAAAAAAACATATACTGAATCTTTCAACTTTGGTGTTGAGAAGATGATGCGCCAGCATCCCCTCTTGAAGTCCCAACCTACAAAAGAAAACATACCACATAGAATATAAAGTTATTAATTGTATTAATAAAAATTAAATAATAAATAATATATCTCTTTAATATTTCTATCTCAGCTTGCTGCTCTTGCAATTGTTTATCATGTTCATTCTCTCGAGTACACATTGCTTCTAGCACTGTCTTTGTTTTATGTAGCTCTGTTTTTGTATGTTCTAATTTAGTTGAAAGTTCTTTCACATTGTTATTAGCTAAATTATCGTGAATTCCTTTCATAGTAGATTGCCTACTCCATCCTATTCCATATCCTGTTACATAACCTCCATGATGTCCATCATATACTTCATCTAAAATGGGACATAGAATTGATAGATCTGAGCTTCCTGTGACATCCTTTTCTACACATCTTGTTGATATTTTTCCTAAGATACAGTCGAAATCACATAATAAGATAAGAATATGTACTATCATGTAAGTAAAAATAACATACAATAATTCTATGTATAAATGAACTTACACATATATCACGAGTAAATTCATTTAGATACTCTTCTATTTTTGTCTGATGAGCCTTCAAATATGCTCCTAGAGTTGTGTAGTCAGCTCCTAAACTCTCACGCTGCATGCAACCAAGAACAAATAGAATACAATCATGATTAGAAGGTGTAGTAAAATGTAAAAGATAAACAAATTATTGTTGTTAAACTTACTTCAGAATGATTATGACGAGCAATAAACTTTCCTCCAAGTGTATGTGTTGCACGATTCTCTCCCCTGTTACCTTTATTTTTTTGTGTTCATTTATTTTTCCTTCCTTTCTCCAATACTCTAAAAGAGAATCCCACTCACCCTGAGTTATTCTTTCATTAGGGGCTATTGAATGTGTTGCTTCTTGATCACCATCCACATAATATTGTCTTTTAAGTCTACTCCTCCAATCTCTTACTTTTGCTTGTAATGTCTACAATAGTCTAAAACTTTTGACATATTTGTAGAATTGCCTTCTTCATCAACGAACTCGAAGTTTGCTTGAAAATATTAAAATATTACGCTGATTTTTTAAATAAGATGCATATTAAATGAGACAAGTGATTACTTACATGTATTTCTTGCATGACATCACTGAAACTTCGATCGCATTAATCATCCCATTCTTTATGTAAGGAAAAATAATTGCCCGACCTTGCCAAGCCAATCATATATGATATGATTCGACATTTCTAGAAATATCTCATTCAATTAATCAGGAAAATCTTCATTATAAGCTCTTATTATATGCGAATATCATAATGAAGTTCTTGATCAAATACAATGATGATTAAATCATGATGAGATCATGATAATGAGATTGATCATCTAGAGGTATCTGATCCAAATGTTCCTAGTCATAGGATATTTGAGACGGGACATCAAGGATCCGGATAGACTAGTGTATGTGATGTCCTCTCATGTGACGAGGACGACCGATCTCATTGGTCATTAGTGTGGAGACACCAAGATACACATACAGGTGCTCATTAGTTGAATGAGTTGACTGAACTGACCGAATTAGAAACCTTGAATGGTATCTTACCGAACTGTCTATCAGAGTTTTCTATCATCACGGTTGCATGATTGGACTTTTGACCTGAGTCTCCAAAGATGCCTTGTTAGGTGGAACTTGTGCTTTGACCATTGACTTATGGATCACCATTTAGATGGTCCAGTATAGCGATGGATCAGGTACAAGGAAAAACCCGATGGAGGCAATTGAGCAGACAACAAGGGATCATCCACTCTTGGTAAGTGAGAGTGAATGTCCTATGGGATAGTACTCTAAATCCCTGGCCAGGGTAGATAGGATAATTGGAAAAAGAGTTTTCCAATTGATCCAATTCCAAGTACATGATCCTATAGAGTCGGTACACTAAGGAGTTGACAGTCGATGCCGTACTCCTTTCTAACCGGGACATTAGATGGATGAGGGATTATATCCATGTGGTAACTGATGATGGAAAGGCTCAATGGAGATGATATTATCCCCATAGCCATTTGGGATCATGGGATGTGACTTGTACCCTTCATGATCGGTAGGTCGATTAATCTATTATCGGATAACGGATTTAATTAAATTAAATATAATTATTCTATTTTATTTAGACCTCAACCCAATATGCTATTGGGCCTAGTGGGTCACACACAAAAGGACTTATCCACAAGTACAGGGGAAGGGAATAATTTATGGAGATTTTGGGTTTTTAGAAAAATTCTATAATTCTCAATAAATACTAATGGTTTCAGCCAAACCCCGTCAAGCCAAGGGTGAAAACCACGTCCTTAGCCTCCTCCCTACCTCCTCCTCTCTCTAGAAGGTGTCCATGGTCGATGGAGCTCTGTTCGAGAAGAGTTCTTGAGGCCGATGTGAAGGGAGAACCTGCTGTGGATGAAGTTCGTATGGACACTGCTGGAGACCGGACACTTGAATGGTTTTAAGAGCTTGAAAAGCTCATATTCTTCCTCTCCGTGGGATTATATGAATCCTTATCAGGTATATTCGAACCCGATTTGATCGGTTTTTGGTTTTCGTTGTTCGGTTCCGATTGAGACAGATTTCTAAAGGAACCCATAGGAATCGTCGCTTCCGCTGCACCATCGGCATTATTTAATGTTATTTATGGATGATTCCTTACAGCGGTATCAGAGCCTGGTTCAAGTCTCAGTCGAAACCGACGTCGAATTGACATTATTTCATGTTATTTATGTGTTCCTGAATCTGTGCAAACGTCTGTTTTGTCGAGGCCACCATTATCTGTATGTGACTCATATAAAAGATTGGTTGGCTCTGGTAGAATCTCGTGATATAGGGTTTTCCAAAGCCAAAAACCGTTTGGAGTTTGGATCTCTGTAGTGTTCGGGAGAAGCCTCAAAAGTTGGTGTTTCTGTCATGCCCGAACCGACACCCGGATTTGGGGATTTTGTGAAATCTTCGTCCACAGAAGAAATTAAAGCTTGTAAAAGGTTTAGGAGATGGGTAATATAATTACCTAACCTTTCCCTTTGATATACAGCTTTGAATGAAGGCGGAGGGAGAGAATTTTTGAGTTTTCCAACGAACTAGGGTTCTGCGGAATCTGGCAGCGCCGACCTGTTTCTTCCTGATTTCCCGTTGCTAGAGATTTTTTCTCTGAAGGGATATACATATTTAGAAACTTCATTTTATGAGTATTTTAAATTTTATTTTTGGAGAATATTTTACTTACGGGATAAGGAGTTATCCTCGTTGCAAAATAGAGATTTCTGCTACGGAATCTCGGTGACTGCTGCCTCTTCTTCCTCATTTTGTGGTCGATTGGGATTTTTCCTGATATGTGGCTGATGGTTTTGGATTCCTTGTTAGATAAGGATTCCAATGTATATTTTTTAGGATTTTTCGGAGTCAGGGATAGGGAGATAGAGACCTGATTTTATGGAAACTCTCCTCGCGGACGAACAGTGCCCTAGCCGCGGCTTTATCGGGCAGAGAAGAAAGGATCCGAAGCGGACCTAGAACCGGATCCGGATCCGGGTCAACTCCCGATTTGACCAGGGGTTGCGCGCGCGCGGCGGGCAGACACCGTGGTGGCGGCGGTGGCGCACACGGGTGCACGTCGGACGGGCGCAGTGCACCGCCAAGCGTGGCGCAAGCGTCGACTCTTTTTATAATGATTTTAAAGTGTTTAAAATCATAAAAAATTCTAAAAAATTGGCAAAAAATTCCAATTTTTTTTTTAAAATTCTATAATATTATTTAAGATGTTTTAAAGTATTTAATGGCATGTTAGATAATTTTAAGTCCTATTTACATAGATTTACTCATGGTTAAACTTTAAAATTGTTTTAAAGGTTTAACTTAAATATTTAATATTTTAATTAATTCTATAAAATGAGATTTCACAGAATATAAATTGGGACATTAATTTATGACTTTGCACTGCATTGGGAATGCATGAATGATCTAAATAGTTTAGATGTGTATGTTTATTTCATATAAATTGTTTATATGATGTTGTCATGTTATTTTCATGCTATTTATTTCGTGAAAATACGACATGCATGAAATTGAGAATTTCAAAAATAAAGTATATAATTTTATGCTGATATGTATGATATAGCTCATATGATTATCACATATGCGCTCTATGTTCATGTGATGAATGTTAGTGTGTATGGAGGTGATCATGGACTTAATTATGCTTGGCTTGTGATTGCTTTTAATTATGTTGGCTATGTTATTAAATGGGGCCGGCGTGTGCCTCCTCTCTCTCTATACAATATGATTGTACATTCTACCTCCCTCCATTAATGTACTCCCCTTGGTTAAAACTAAGTTTTCTTATAAAGTTTTTTACATTTGTGGGTCTGCGTACCCTTAAGCCGCTTGTAAGCGTTAGAAGCCGGTTCGTGGAAGGTTGGAGAGCGGGACCACTTAGGGAAGCACCCTTCTAAAGTGGGAGCATGCCAACTGAAGCATTTGAAGCAAGGATTTGCACCTATAGGGGTGCCTTAGGTGCATGCTTAGGGTTAAGTCCATGATCACCTATTTTTATGCATATTTGATATGTGGTTGTGTGCTATCTTTTATACCTTAGATATATGATATTCTAAAGGTATTATATATACTTAGCACATAATCTTGATGAGACTAAAATAAAATCCTTCCTTGTTTTTAATTAGGTTGATAAACATGTGACATTAAGAATGACTCACGTAGCCTTCCGTTGTTATGGTCTTGATGAGCCAATCTTAGATTGGATGGGTTTATTGTGTTTCCCACAAGACTCATTCAGCAAGGGATTGGTGATCATGGCCAAGGCATTTGCCGAACTTTGGGGTGGACCATTGCATGGCCTTGTTATGTTTCCCACAAGAGCTATGTTAAGAATTCATCCTCATAACGTAACAAGCGGATTTGACCTAACTAGAGTATATAGCTTGTTGTGTTTCCCACAAGGTTATAACTCTAGAGGCTAAATGACTAAGAATTGCAAGGGTTGCAATTGGTAAAAGTTACCTACCTATTAAGTATGGGATGACTTGTTGTGTTTTGCACAAGGTTGTCACCATAAAGTTAATAGGGTCTTAGTCCCCACTAGGATTTCATCGTGATATCTCGTCTTTGCATAATGAGGGTTATGCAAATTCGTTGAAAATTAGTCGGAGCATAAATTAGCATCAAAGACCATATCTTAATTTTAATGAATGTCTGCAATATTATATTGATAAAATTATATCTCAGTTGTAGAATACGATAATAAACCACCATTAGTATGGTATATTAGATGCCAAATATCTTAATGGCTCACACTTCTTAGACTGGTTTAAAACTAAGAGAATTGTTCTCATAGTTGACCTATTAACTATTCTACTTGAAAAGTAGGTGTCTCCTAAATTATCTAGTGATATAAAAGAAAGATAATATCTTATCTCATAGACAAGATGCATTGTTTGCTTTAAACTAGATGTTAGTCTCTATGAGACATAAATCATAGAGACAACATGGATAGATGGATATGAGATCCATCATGGCTCATAGTGATGAGCTAACTAAAGGGCAACTTAGAACAACAATACATCTTAATTACTTTTTGTTGGTGAGACCAATAGTAAGAAGTAAAATCATTAGATAGAAATAGGAGAGAGTTAATAGTAAAAGAAGGTGGTCAAGATAATAAGGTCAGAATAAGACAGGATTCTTACACTATCATGATGATGATAAATGGAAGAGAAAGTACAAAGTGTTTTGTATATAATGCAAAGGTGGAGCTTGAGAAGCTTCATGTATCCAAGTCATTGACACTTGTTTTAAATATACACTTAATAGTATTAGATACTATATGTGTATAACATAATATTAGATACTATGGATGCATTTAATGGTATGAGATACCAGATATGCATCTTATATCTACAAGGAGTTGTAGATGATGACAAGTAAATGAAGGCTTAATAAAGAAGATGTTGACCTACATATAAAATGGTGCAAAAGTTGCATCATTATTAGTGGGAGGTGCAATTCTTTAATAGCCTTATGGAGATGTCTTAATAATTAATATTGCTATTATATCATTCTACAAGAACATTATATGATTTCCTACTTGAATAAATGTTGATTTATTCTAAGCTATAGAATTGATAGATGTTCTAATAGATTGAATGGCAAAGTGTTTGCCGGTGGGAGCTTAATGAATTGTTTAATCATATTTGATATGTTAGCTCTCATGTTATGTGTAAATATTCCTTTTATGAGGAAATGGGTTGATTTAGATTAATCTACACTTTAGCTTTATATAGACATGGAGAACGGGTTAATGAGTTATTAGAACTCGTACATATAGATGTATGTTAGCCCATATCTAGCAAGGCTAAAGAAGAATATTTCTACTTCATTATTTCAAAGATGATGTCTCTAGGTCTGGATACATAAACTTTATGAAGTACAAATCTAAGAGTTTTGAGAAATTATCTAAGATTAAGAATGAAGTAGAGATACTAATGGAATAAGTATTAGAAATCTTTGATGAGATCAAAGTGAGGAATACTTAAGTACATAATTCACATATAATTGAAGGATAATATAATCTAATGGACATATTTACACATTTTAGCTTAATTGAGTAGCTAAAAGGAAAAGCCATATTATGTAGGACATAATATGAACAATGACAAGCTTTGCAAATTTCCGCTTTGTCTAATTTTGGTTAAGTACTCGTTATAACCCCTTGATATTAATAGGTACCTTCTAAGTCTGTTTGGATTATTCCATATAGGATATGGAAAGAGGGGTTAAAATTTGACCTTAAGCAAGTTAAGGTTTCAGAATGTCCGACCTGGTGAAGAAGTATAACTCTAACAAGTTGGAATATAAGACTATGAAGTGTTGGCTTGTGGGATATCCAAAGGAAACTTTTGAATATTAAATATACGACCTTTATGTCAAGGGTATGTGTTGCTCAGCTCACTATATTTCTAAAGGAAAAGTTCCTTTTTATAAAAGATAGTGGGAGAAAGATATATATGAAAGATGTTCCAGTCCCACAACCCAATAACACTTCTATTAAAGTACTAATTAATAATTACACATTGGCAACTTATAGATCTATTCTTGTGTTCATTCAACCTAAGAGATATGTGAGACATATCTCTGATAGATGAAATGAGGCATAAGATAATAAGGATATTGATCCTAGGATCTATATAAAACCAATATGAGATATTGATTCATTAATGGGAAGAGACAATAAAATCTGATATAAACTTTATCTATTTTAATCAAGTTTAGAACTTGATAGATCCACCTAAGGATATAGTATCCATAAGGAATAAATGGATCACTAAAGAATAGATTGCAGTGGATTAGAAGGTATACCTTCAAAGGTGAGAATAGATGAAAAATATATCATCTAAGTCAAATGGTTGACTATGATGAGATCTTTTACTAATTCCACGGATTAATCCATTTGGATTTTAATTGTTACACTCTATGGTTATGAGATAAGCTAATTGGATGTTAAGATAGTTTTCCTCTAAGGTGTTTTGAAAAATAGGTGTATATGATACAACTATAGAGAATCAAGTCCAAATAACATCCAAGAAAGAGTGTGTTTTAAGTTCATTTATGGACTGAAGTAAAACTTCTCATAAATCATATATAAGGTTTAATGAGATTAAATCTTATGACTTCATTAAGAACGAAGAGGAGCCTTGTGTATTCAACAAGATAAGTGGGAGTGCTGTTACTTTCTTGACATTTTATGTTGATGACATACTACTCATTGAGAATGAAGTAGGTGTGTTATCATAAGTGAATCTAGCTATCAAATTGATCCTCCAAACACAATTTAGGTTTTGAGATCTATGGAGATAGTTCTGAGATCAATGCCCAGTTAATGTACATAGTCACCATAGTCAAAGGGTTTGACATAATAAACTCCAAGATAGGTTTCTTACCTATGAGATGTGGAGTTGATCTCTCTAATGTGCTGTCTTTGTAGACTTCTTGAGAGATAAAGAGATCGCATGAGTAGAGCCCTTATGCTTTTGACATAGGGTCTATCACATTTATGATACTATGTACATGAAATGATTAATGCTCTAAGTGTTATGAGCATTCATCAGGAAGATTCAGGTGAGAGTCACTGGATAGTTTAGAGATATATCATTTGGCACTTGAGAAGCACTGAGAATGTATATCTATACACTAGAGGATAAGACTTGAAGTCTTGTAGTTACAAACACAAGCTTCTAATCAAATAAGTTTGATATTAAATCAGAATAATGGTGGTGCAGTGAGCTGAAAGAGTTCTATGTGATAGAACACTGTAAATTCTACAACATATGTAAACAAGTTTACATAGTGGTTGCACACTACTTGAGAAGTACTGTAGATGAAGATTCGCATTTAAGGTATGGGATTGTCCTAATTTTCTTTGAAAGTGTACCATTGTTTTAGAGAAAACAATGGGGTAGAGCCGATGTCTCATCAGAAGTTTAGAACTTCTGTGGTGATACCATACAATCAGAGATATTGCAGCTTATAGAGATATAATTATAGATAGAGTATCTACTGCTAATAACATTGCAAATCCACTAACTGAAGCAGTTAATCAAAGAGTGTTTGAGCTTCACCTTGAGCTGATACAAATCAGTCAGATGGGTGATTGGCTTTAGTGCAAGTGAGAGATTGATAGAAATGTATGCCCTACAAGTCAATCATATAAGATATGATTTGACATTTCTAGAAATATCTCATTCAATTAATCAGGCAAATCTTCATTATAAGCTCTTATTAGATGCGAATATCATAATGAAGTCCTTGATCAAATACAATGATGATTAAATCATGACGAGATCATGATAATGAGATTGATCATCTAGAGGTATTTAATCCAAATGTTCGGAGTCATAGGATACTTGAGATGGGACATCAAGGTTCTGGATAGACTAGTGTATGTGATATCTTCTCATGTGATGAGGACGACCGATCTCATTGGTCATTAGTGTGGAGACACTGAGATACACATATAGGTGCTCATTAGTTGAATGAGTTCACTGAACTGACCGAATTAGAAATCTTGAATGGTATCTTACCGATCTGTCTATCAAGATTTTCTATCATCACGGTTGCATGGTTGGACCTTTGACCTGAGTCGCCAAAGATGCCTTGTTGGGTGGAACTTGTGCTTTGACCATTGACCTGAGTCGCCAAAGATGCCTTGTTGGGTGGAACTTGTGCTTTGACCATTGACTTATGGATAACCATTTAGATGGTCCAGTATAGCGATGGATCGGGTACAAGGAAAAACCCGATGGAGGTAATTGAGCAGACAACAAGGGATCATCCACTCTCGGTAAGTGAGAGTGAATGTCATATGGGATAGTACTCTAAATCCCTAGCCAGGTAGATAGGATAATTGGAAAAGGAGTTTTTCAATTGATCCAATTCCAAGTACATGATCCTATAGAGTCGATACACTAAGAAGTTGACAGTCGATGCCGTACTCCTTTCCGACTGGGACATTGGATGGATGAGAGTTTATATACATGTGTTAACTGATGATGGAAAGGGTCAATGGAGATGATATTATCTCCATAGTCATTTGGGATCATGGGATGTGGCTTGTACCCTTCATGATCAGTAGGCCGATTAATCTGTTATCGGATATTGAATTTAATTAAATTAAATAGAATTGTTCTATTTTATTTAGGCCTCAACCAAATAGGCTATTGGGCCTAGTGGGTCACACACAAAAGGACTTATCCACAAGTACAGGGGCAAGAGCGTAATTTATGGAGATTTTGGGTTTTTATGAAAAATTCTATAATTCTCTATAAATACTAATGGTTTCATCCAAACCCCATCAAGCCAAGGGTGAAAACCACATCCTTAGCCTCCTCCCTACCTCCTCCTTTCTCTAGAAGGTGTCCATGGTCGATGGAGCTCCGTTCGAGAAGAGTTCTCGAGGTCGGTGCGAAGGGAGAACCTGCTGTGGATGAAGTTCGTGTCGATACTGCTGGAGACCGGACACTTGAATGGTTTGAAGAGCTTGAGAAGCTCATATTCTTCCTCTCCATGGGATTATATGAATCCTTATCAGGTATATTCGAACCCAATTTGATCGGTTTTTGATTTTCGTCATTCGATTCCGATTGAGACAGATTTCTAAAAGAACCCATAGGAATCGTTGCTTCCGCTGCACCATATTTTTATGAACGATTTCTTACACATATAACCCTAACATTTGAGCAACTTTCAAACTTTTTTTCCTACCGTTGACCATTTATAAACATGCATTTCTACTTTTGTCCTTTAGGTGGTTCATTTGTCGTCATCTTGATATTACCTCTAGTTCTTTTTGAAGTAGAACTAGAGTTTGTTAGCAACACCATATCTGGTTGATGCAAATTTGATGTTGTTATTTCCCTTTCATTTTCTCTGATTGAATTAATATGAGGTGAGCTAATCTCTTCTCTTGGAACACTACTTGTAGTTGTAGAAGTGCTATGATGTTGAGTGGTGCGTTTTCTTTGAAATATGGAATCTACAATTTAGAAGAAACCATGCTATGTTATAAATTTATGCATAACATCCAAGCAATATTATATAAGAACGCCTTACCTTGAACTCTAAGTATTTCAAGAAGATCTAAATGAGATTCATCTGCGAGAACATCTACAATTAAATAAAAGGATGACTAAAATTAGTATGAAATTTAATATATAACAACAGAATGATATCATAAAATTTTATGAAAATATACAATAAAAAATTAAGGATGTACTTGTAGTTTGCATCATGACATCATGATCATGCTCCTTATTTTGTGCTCCTATAAAATTTATCAAACACAATGTAATCAAACAAAAAGAGATAATGATTTGTACACATACAATGAAAGTTTATAAAAATGATATAAAAATTTCATTACCTTGATGTTGTTTATTTGAAGTGTCTGTATTCTTTAACACTAATGATAATGGCCTGAATCTCATTTTTGGAGGCATTTTCCTGAAACAAAATGAAAGCATGTAAAACTATAAAATACATTTAGTTATATAACAATGCTCATGACATGAAAGCAGAAGATACCATCATAGTTTATTTGCATCTTTCATTCGAGCTTCTTTTAATAATTTTCTTGGAACGTATGTACCAACTTCAATTTCATTTCTGACCCAAGAAACATTTGTTTGCTCTTGTTTGCTCTTCTTCTAAGGTCTCATTTGAAAGTCTTGGCTCCGCATGTTTAAGAGCTATTTCATCTTCAATTTCGACATCTGCCTGCATGTCATAAGTATCTCTTGGCTTCCACCTACAAACAACACTCCACTCTCCATCTATAGGATCCTTTGAGTAAAAAACTTGTTGAGCTTGTGATGGAAAGATGAATAACTCTTCACTGTAACAAAATTTTGTTGTATTGACAGAAGTTAACTTGAATTTATCTACTTTGATACCAAGCTCATCACTTATGTCATACCAAATACACTTGAAGAGGTATACTGGAGGCAATGTTCCAAAGAAAATCCCTACAATATTTTGCAAAGTGCCATAAAAAATTTCTTCATTCTCACCAACAGTTGCAATGCCACAATTCTGAGTTATACGTGACTTATCCACTGATTGTGTTTCAAATTTATATCCATTCATAAAAACCCATGACATGAAATAATGTTGAGTTTAGGACCTCGGGAAAGACTTGTAATTTCCTCAGAGATATCTATTTGACACCTTTGTTGGTCTATCTACAAACATAAACCAATCATGTGAGTAATAATTAGCTTAAAATGCTAGATAAAAATGATATTATACTTACATGATTTCTGAACCACGTAACAAAAGTATTATGTTGTTCCAGTTGAATTCGTTCATCGTCCCAAGTTGGATGTTGACCTTCTAAGAGATTCTTATGCATTCTACATATGACAAATTAATTAATATAATGAAGTAAAGAATGCAATTTAAAAATGAAAAAATAAACTTACAGTATATATGGCTCAATTGATTTTGTATTGAATAATAAAAACCTATGTGCTTGATATGACTCTGCAGCTGACATATTAATAGGCAACCCAGTTCCAATTGGACCATCGCATACCATGCTGGTTTAGTCAACTTAGTCTCCACATTATCTAGGTAGTGTGCACAAAAGACTGTAGCTTCTTCCATAAGAAATCCTTCAACAATTGAACCCTCTGGACGACTTCTGTTGCGTATATATTTTTAAGTGTAAGTAAAAATCTTTCAATTGGATACATCCATCTATATTCCACTGGCCCTGCAAGCTTAGCTTCTGTAGCAAAATGAATAGTTAAATGCAGCATAACATTGAAAAATGCTGGAGGAAATATCTTCTCTAATTTACATAAGATCACTGGAATTGATTGCGCAAGCTTCATCAAAGTCTCAACATGGACAATTTTAGCAGACAACTCCTTAAAGTACATGCAAAATTCATTCAAAGCAAGTCCAACTGACTCTGGAAGTGTTGTTATAATTGCCAATGGAAGAAGTTGTTGCATAAGAACATGGCAATCATGACTCTTCATTCTTACAAGCATATGTTCTGAAATATGTACCAACTGAGAAATATTCGAAGAAAATTCATCAGGCAACTTTAAATCTTTTAAGACTTTTAAGAATCTTTCTTTCTCTTGTCCGTCATATCATAAGAAGCATGAGGTATTACATACTTCTTTTTAAATCTCTTTAATGGTATTAGATGCAAAGCTTTTCTAATCCCCAAGTTCTGTAAATCAAGATGTGCTTTGATGTTCTGTTGACTTTTTCCATCATTTTACAAAATCATGTTGAGGATGGTCGTGCATACATTTTTTTCGACATGCATGAGATCAATGTTATGCCTTACAAGTAATGTTTTCCAATATGGGAGTTCAAAAAAAAATACTTTTCTTCTTCCATCCTTTTGGTAAAATTTATTCATTACCCTTTCTTGGTTGACCTGAACTGTCAAAAGCTTTTCCAAATGTGATATTCTCATAACCTTTCCAAGCTCTCAGTATGTCTTCTCCTGAAAAAGAAGTTGGTGCTAACTCATATTCAACTTTGCCATCAAATGATTTTTTATCATCTCTCCAAAGGTGACCTATAGGTAAGAAATGTTGATGTCTCATATACACACATTTACGACTGTACGGAAGATAAATTGAACCATGCTGAATATGACAACTTGGACATGCCATGTATCCCTTTGTACTCCAACCTGATAACATAGAATATGCTGGAAAATCATTGATAGTCCACAAGATAGCTGCACACATCATGAAATTTTCCTTTTTATTTGCATCATATTGTAGACACGCAATTTTGGCCTAGTTGGAGAGTTTAAATTCTTATTTTCATGGAGAATATTTAGAGCAAATCGTGTTTTCCAGACGGATCAAGTTTTGGGACATTCCGAAGGGGATCAATAGAACAATGAGCCGGGCCGAACACCCTGTATATAGGGCACCTGGCGCCCTATATATAGGGCACCTGACGCCCTATTTATCGGGCACCAGGCGCCCTATAAACAGGGCTCCTGGCCAAATCAAATCGATTCGACAGGCTGATTTGACCCCCCGCAGTGACTCGTCTTGTCGATCTGACGGACCTCATGATGCTGGCGCCCCATATATAGGGCGCTATGCCGCGTGGCACTGCTTTTCGGAAATGACCAAAGTGCCCTCTTTTGAGCTATAAATAGACCTCCATTTGAAGCTTGGAGGAGGTTCCAAGTTCGTACCATCTTAGAGCCCATCCAAGACTACGTTTCCAGGCCACTCTCACCTCCCATAGCCTTTCAAACTGATCCAAAATCGTCCACCAAAAACCCGAAAAACCTTCTATTTCTGTCACCCAGAAGCATGTTTTTTCTCCAACTTTGAGAGCTTCTATCCGTTTCTCCTCTTGCATCCAGCATCCAAACCACCTTTCATTAGCTTCATTTGCATATTGTCTACAAGGAGGAGCCCCTACTTCGTCCCAGAAGCCGCCCAGCACTCCGGAGCGGCGTCGCGATGAGGGGAAGAAAATCTGTTCGGGCCAGACTTAGTGCCCCGTATACAGGGCGCTTTGACCTTGGTCAACGCGCCCCATAAAGAGGGCACCTGCAGCTAGTGCCCTATATATAGGGCACCAGCAGGGGCAGAAGCTAATTTTGCCAATTTGGGAGTCCGATCGCCCGTTTGATCTAATTTTTGTCTCCCTTTTTCATCTTAGCACTGTTCATCATGTTATTTAGCATGCATTTGATCATTTTGCATCTCATATATGTTTAAAAACCTACCAAAAATAGGGGTTGGGATTCCGTCCCGATCCGGTTAGTTCATTCCATTTTGCATGATTCAGAGTCTTTATCAAGCATGATGCTATACTTACTCCAAAGCTAATGATCTTCATTTGTTTTTTTTTCTTCATGTTTTATATAGGACATTCTTAGATGAATCGACCGGAGTGAAGCTTCAATCCGATCGTAGGTGAAAGAACTCTCTAAAGCTCTCCCCTCTCGGCCGGCCGAGAAAGGAGAAGTTAGAACCAAACAATCTCCCCCCGTTTACATCCCTAAGGTACGACGGTCAAACTCCTTCTTCTTCTAGTTCATTTGCTTAACACCTAATCACACTTTGGAGCCTTCAGCTCCTGACGACCACACACTTCACTTTTCACTACACACACTTCTTCTCTTATTCTCTCTCTCTCACCGACAAATGCGAGCCGAACCAGCTCATCCGGGTGCCTACACCTTTTGGTGACCACGGTGGGACAACTCTTACTTGAGTGAGTTCTTTTCACCTTTTAAAAGAATGTCCAACATGTTCATCCTTGCTTTGGCTCTTGCTTGAGTTCTTACATTCTCCTAGCATTCCTATTCACTTGCTTGCTTGTCTACTTGCTTCGCTTTAGCATCACTTAGTTTCTTCCGGTTTACTTGCTTTCCGTGGGTCCTCTTTTAAAAAAAAACACCATCTAATTTTAGGCTTGCTTTAATCGATTTACTTTGACTTTGCACTTTAAAGATTACCTTGCTAAGCATCTTTGCTTATTTTCTTTTGAAAAGTCTAATTTCTCCTATAAAGCATCTTTAGTTGAATTAGTACTTGCTTTCACCCTTGATTGATCTTACATCATTGCCTTGTTGCATGCTTTTATTTTCTTCTTGTTTTCTCCTCACTCCTTGATATCTCACTTGCATTTAGGTTGCATTGGAGTTTTGGGTTCGCCTATCTCCTTAGGACATTCGAGAAGGGTGGCTCTCTCCTCCCAAAGCCCAACACATCCAAACACCCTTCTTGGTGGTTGCCAACTCCTCCTCTGGGGATTCCCTCTCGGAAGGACTGGGTAGCTTCCATCAAGACCTCCGTAAGTCCCCAAACGTGAAGGATTCCCTCTTCACTGATCGGGCTGGTTGTACCATTCTATCCCAAAACCCGGAGTACCTATTACCTATCGTTGTGAAAAGAGTGACAACCTTAGAGTGCTCGGCGTTGTGGGAACATAGGGTCCTACCCATTTATTTGAGTGGACATTGTTTCTCTTAACAAGCCACTAATTTAAGGTTGAAACACAAAAAAATTTTGCGGTAATCATTCTAAGTCTGTGCTATCACTTGTTTGCAAATCAAAATTGAAAAACCAAAACCAAAAATTTGAAAACACTTAACAAAAAACCCAAAAGAAATCTTTGCTTGAGGTTAAGTTGCTTGATAACCTGCTTGTTCAAACAAAAATCAAAAATCGAAAAAAGGAGGAAAATTTTAAAACTAAAAAAAGGGGAATCTTGTGTTTTTCGTCACCTTTCCTTTCTATTTATGAACTTGAGATCAGGGCAAGTCATTGGGATGATGGACCAAGGATACGAACCGTTGCAGTTGGAGTATGACCAATCCTACCCCCACCCGGATGCCGTATGTGCCGTCAATGAACCCGAAATACTCCCTGAAACTAGTTCACCCCGACCCCACCCAAATTCTCTGTGGGAGGCATTCGCTCACGCCGACCCAACTCAACTAGAAGCCATTGAGGCCATCTTGAAAGGAAAATCTCCTGTCAATCACACCCATGCCGAGGGTGGCTACCACACTTCTACCCCCAAGTTAGCAACTGACCAACCCGGTGCACCAGTACCGGGCCATTCTCACAATGGACCCTTGATTCCAAACTCACCCCATCCGGTGGCCATCTTGAACCACCCGGACCCAAACAACACCACACCACTTAGGCCACCAGTCTACTCTTCCGCACATTTTAATCAAGCACGTCCTCAAGTGCACCACCCGATATACCCTCCTTGCCCGGCCACTTCAGCCTATCCGATGGCCATGCCGGCAAATCAAGCATCTGTCCTCCCCCCTCCTCTTGTCCGAGAATCCTTCGTTGATCAAACTGTGCTTAACAAAATCAATAGGATGGATGAACAATATCGGGAGCTCAAGCGATTGATCGACACACGAGCTCTCCCCGAGATATCCCTTCTCTCTCTCCCCGTATTCCATCTTCCTCCTTCTGAAATTCCCATCTACTGCCGATATAATGGAAATGGGAATCCTTTCATTCACATCAAAGATTTTCTTTATGAGTCTGTCATGTGACAAAACAATCCGAAGGCCCTTGCATACCTATTCAGGAGATCATTAGAGGGCTCCGCGTTGGAATGGTTCTATTCACTTGATCCTTTGGAAGGTAGCAACTTTGATACTGTCGAAGCAATGTTCCTACAAAGATACCAAGATCGAGTCGGTCCTACCTATTCGATCACAAATCTTATGGCCGAAAAGATGAGGAATGATGAGGATTTCATAAGATATGCTCATAGATGGAGGGCGATGGCAGAAAGGCTGACAAATGCACTGTCAGAATCAGAACAAGTCAAGATGATCATCACCAACGCCACTCCGGCCCTGAAGAACGTATTAGCATTACATCACCCTGTCACAATGAGCGAACTCTATGAGAGAGCACGATACATCCAAACCCAACTCCGAGACTCTCCCATCATGAACCTCTTCGACCCTAGGCCCCGAATCACTAAAAAGACAACCACCACCACCACTGGGCCCGTGACCAACAACCATAGGGAACCCGCCCAACAACCACCAACAGCAGTACAGAAACCCCTAGTACAGAAACCCCCGCCAAACCCAACCGGCACCTCGCCCTCAGATTCAACCCCAACCTTTCCGCCACCAAACACCAAACCAGTATCCCCAACAACCAATGCAGACACCAGTCCCCCAGCAACCCCGGCAATTGGCCGTACAAACCTTTGCACCTCAACGACCCCGCCTACCAACCACCTATAACCAAGCACCTCCCCCTGCCACCTACGTGCCACGAAGAGCAGGGCCTAAAAGAAACCATTACCCGCCATTACCGTACTCTCTCACAGACATTTTTAACGCTCTTATGGCGGCATGGCAGATTTTGTTGCCAAGAGAAAAGCTGGAGTGGCCACAAAATGCCAACACAGACAAATATTGTTTGTACCATAGATACCCGGGGCATACAGTGGAGAATTGCTTTCAATTTAAAGATTATATTCATGACCTCCACGAGCAAGGAAGTATTGACTGGGGTCAAATGGGCGAGTACATCAAGGCAGTAAAGAACCAGCCTCAGCAGCAGCAGCATGCACCAGTCCAACAACAACAACAGGAATCCAGTCTGGGGATTATTCAGAACCCGCTACCCGCGCACGCATCTGCGACGGCACTAGAAAACCAGAGGCTTAATCCTATTCTAACCTCCACCGATGAACCCCGCGATAGAGGCCAAAATTGGCAAATCGAGGGACCAGCTTCCTTCATGAACATTAACTCTCCAAACCACGTTAACCGAACCGTTCACTCCATACCACGAGTTATCCCCACCAGAAGAAGCCAACCACCAATTATCCGCACGCTATCACAGCCAACCATAATGCCACCAGCCGTACAACTCCAACCGGGTAGGACCTTGATCCTCCCGGTAGAGCCTCCGCAAATACCATCACCATTAGGACCCATCATTGTACCACCTCATACAACTACGCCACCACAACCTACCCGCATCCCTACAACCCGAACTATCATCACTACACCCCTACCTAGGCCTCCCATCATCCGACCTAACCCTCCATCTACCTCCGTTACACCAACCATAGCCCCTCAGCTCGCCACGGTGCTTAGAAGCGGGCGCATGTTTCAAAGAATTTTCCCCCAGACCGGTCAACCAGGACGGTCACTAGAAGAAGAAGAAGAAGAGCACCTGGAAGAACCAGTGCCAGGGACGTCCTATGATTTGCTGAAACACCTTGACAAAACCCCTGCATGGATTTCCATTCTAGAGCTGATCAAAAGGTCCAAAGCTCATCAAGAAGTTCTTCAACAATATTTACAAAGAGTAATGGTCAATGAAACCCTCCCCCCTGAGAAGATTGCATCAGTCTTGACCCCGAAAAGTGAAAAGTGAACACCCCGCCCTCACTTTAACCAAAGAGGAGTTGGCCGAACCAGAAGCAAGAAAATATGCACTTTGTATCACTATCAGTATTAACGAAACAGATGTCGAGTCTTGTCTAGTTGATACCGGTGCATCCATCAATGTCTTGCCACCAGAAATGCTACAATTGTGTGGAATCCCAGAAGAGGATATTCGGCCATCACAAATCACCGTAACGGCATATGACAATTCCAAGAGGCCCGCCCATGGCATGGTTACACTTGAAGTCAAACTCGGACCCCGGGTTGTCACTGTCGACTTCCACATCTTATATATGGACACAACTTACAAAGCTATCTTGGGAAGACCTTACCTTGAGTCATTAGAGGCCGTGGCTTCAACCAATCACCAATGCATTAAATTTCCCTTCAAAGGACAAGTCGTCAAGGTGGTAAGTATGCCTGTGGATTGCCTGGTTACTCTCTCTCCTGGCTTGCCAAATCAACCGGTCTTCACAATCCTCGATCTACCGAGGGATGGAAGGCAGCCCAAGCAAGTTTGGAGAAAGAAGAAGGATGACACCAAAACCCTTGGGTTGCGTATGATGGAGAATCTGGGAAATCAAGAAGGCCGAGGGCTGGGGAGAGAACTACAGGGTATCATAGAACCCATCCAGTTGGTAAAGACAACATCAAGGAACGGGATAGGGTACGATGGGACATGTGATAATGGCCAAAAGACCGGTCAAAAATACTTCCAGGGGTGTTTGCACAAGTTCTTCGACAAGAGAGAAACAATACAGATGATTGAAGAACAAGAACCGCAAGAACAAGCAAAAAGGAAAAAAGTAGACAGCCTAGAGGATGAGCCGTATCTCGACATATCATGGTTATTGTCTGAAGAAGGGTCAAGTGAAGAATTATTCCACAACGAGCCTTCTGGCAGTCAAAATCAAGGGCATTCACCCTGTGTCATCTCCTCGGATCTAACAAACTCATTTCCGACAAATCCATTGTCAGATTCACCAGGTAGCAAAGATGGATGCTCTCTTTACCCATCTTTGCTCGATTTGTTTCCTTCTCTATCATTATCTCAATCCACGTTGGAAACTGCAACCAACCAAACCTCTTCTATGTTTATGTTTAGTACTTCTCAAAAAGATAAAAAAAATGTCCTATTTGTCGACTCCAGAAACGGGTTCCGGATCGGCACCTCAAGATAAGAAGGTGAAAGATGGAATAGGGGAAAAAAGGGGTGTGAATTGAAAACACTCGGAAAGCGGTAAAATGTCCTCACCTCGGTCCCACACTCACATTGATCCCCGAACTTTCATCTCACGGCGTCGCTCGAGCACCGGAGATGATTCGGGTCATGTGGGAGGAGAGTGAGGAGAAGATGAAATTAAAACATGAAAGAATGTGGTCGCCAGGAGCCGCGGGCTCCGCTTTATGGGTTGTAAATTAAGAGATGAGTTGAATTGACCGTGTACCTTAGTGTGGGAGATCGGGATATGGGTTCAACCTTCTTCTTCTTCGGCCGACCGATGAAGAAGAGTCTCCAACCGATGCTAGCTTGTTCAACCTGTGCAACTAGAACAATAAACCAAGTTAAAAAAATAATTAGAACTATGGGAAGTGTAGTAACTGTAGTAAGAAGATGAGAAAGAAGCAATTGGAATCGAACTCACCGGATTGGGGTGAGTCCTAACCCCTTTTTTTGTATTTTTGATTATGTAAAAATGATGTAAATAAACTAAAATATGTTTTAAAATAATAAATAAACTGAGTTAAGGGAGCTGAGAAAGCTTATGGAATGGATCGGCTTGAGTTGAAGCCGAGTTGATTGAAGAAGGCCGGTTCGGGTAGCCTTTGCACCCTTCTGGCCAGATTTTAGTGTAGAGGATGCTACGGACGACCCCGATGTCATAATAGAGTGCCGTTTGTTGGAGTAGACGGGATTAAGAGCTCCTATGTTGATGACTTCTCCGAAATCCTCCTGTAGAAGTCAGTAAAAATTCTTAAATTGGGCGGATATAGAAAATAGAACCTGGATGCGCGCCCTCAGTGTAGCAATTGCCAGAAACAAACGGCAAGTCGGAATTGAGTGCCGTCAGTTGGAGATAAAAGAGGACGAAGAGATGAACATCTTCCAAGTTGAAGACTTTTGCAGAAGAAGTCTCGGATTTTCTGCAGAAGTCGATGAAGTTGGCTGATGCAGAACACCCAGATCGAGCCTTCTCCTTCACCTCGGGATTGATCTCTTGACTTCGGATCGCCTTTGGACGTCGGGACGGCTTTGGAGAAGAGCTTGGATGACCTCTAGACGAGTTAGGCACCGGGGATTAACCTTGGGTCATTGAGAATGGCCTTCAATTTATAGGGGAAGGAAGCCAGTGCAAAATTTGGAAACTGGACTGACCGCGCCCCCGCGTTTCAAAGAGGACGAGGACGCACAGGGCGCGCCCCCAGTTCGGGGGCGTGGTCTGTGCGCCCCACTGTTTCAAAGGAAGCGGGGGTGCGTTACGCGTCTCACTACTAAAAATCGATGGAAAGTTTCGGAAATTGCTAAAAAATCCACATGACATACGTAACGCGCCCCCGAACTGGGGGCGTGGTACAAATAATCGAAAATCTACGCCGGATACCTTCCAAAAATCAGGTTTAGAAGGTGCTAATCGGGGTAATTTGCGATTTAAGGAAACTGACCGCGCCCCCAGTTTTCAAAGGAACCGGAGGCGCGTAGGACGTGCCCCCGTTTTGAGGGCGCGCAGGGCGCGCTCCCGGGTTGAGGGCGCGCAGGGCGCGCCCTCCTCTTTCAAAGGGAGCGGGGGAGCGGTACACTCTCTCTCCTACGCGCGTGTTCCGCGAGCCGTATCCTGCAAACGGGATGCCCGATTCTGCTCCCATTTGTTGCGTTGGAAAGAGGACCTTAAGACGCACCTTCTCAAGTCAGTAAACCATCCGGCATGACTTCTGAGATGCTTATACGGGGCTTTCTACCGGTTTACCCTCTCACGGAAAGCCGAAATCCGGGGCGAAGATCCGAAAGAGCACGGTTCCGATCGAGAAATATCAGGTCAACTTGGGATGACTTAAAATGATGACCGAACATGTCCGGTACGATCGGAAAACCTGAAGTCATCGAAAAATTTGATATTAACCCGGTAAACGTGAACTGAAACTCGGAAAAGCCGGGAAACCCTAAAATTGACCGAAATGGCCATATGGCCCCGGTTGATGAAAATATTCGGCTAGAATGGACTCGGATGACCTGAAAGGACCCGGTGATGACCGGAAAGGCCTAACATGTGGTTCGGGATAGCTGTGTAACACAGATCGAAAAAGCCATAACGAAAGCCGTCATTGACCGACACCTACCGAAATGACTTCTCGGAAACCCTGAATGTTACGGAACACATGCGGGACTCCCGAGACCTTCAATTATGGACCATTCAAGGTCGATCATCGAGCAGGCTTCGTGTTTTTACAGTTCACGTGCGGCTCTCGCTTGAAGGTTACGGCAATATTCCGAAAATCATTGGTCCATTCTCAACTTACAAGGGGCTCCACCAATGTCCTTAGCTCATCTCCACGAGGTAATCCGGATTAGATAATGGTCAAATAAAAGATATCGCCTATGGAATATGAGTCTAGGGCTCCGAATCAAGCCAATTTTGCGTGTCTACAGCTTGCCTCGCCTTGATGCCAGCTTTGTAAGGGAATGTCATGTAGAGGAGCGGAGTGAAACGTTGAGAAAGCGTAGTGAAACGAGATGGATCGTAGTGGAATGTAGTGGAGTGAAATGGCGATGGACTGAAAAGGTGGCTCAAGGTGTAGATATAGACACGCTTAACGACCAGATTCGGCAAGACGAATCTCCTAAAGTCTCCTGGTTAACTGCCATGTTTCATCAAGTCTTCCTATGTTCGATTGGTAAGAGATGTGCCATTGGCACGAGAGAAGAATAGCCAACCCCCAACGCGGTGGGGAGTCCCCGAAACATGGGTTCGTAGGTTCATCATCAGCCGGTAACCCGATCTTTGCGGTGTTCCTGTACTATGACGGGCTAAAATTTAAAAAGAGATTTGTTTGAAAAAAGTAAAAGAATACCAATCGAGCACATTCAGGCTCTTAGATTCATTTAAGTCTTTCAAGAGACAAGATTCGATTCGGAATGGAATGATTTCAGATTCCGAATGGCAAATGTTTAAGCATAGACCGTGAAGATAGTGACGGTGCAAGTTCTGATCAAATAGAAGGTCCTTGGCGGGACGAAATGGCTGCCACGGTGGGATAAGTAGCAAATAAGTTGCAATGGCGACAGTGGTGAAAAGAAAAGAAAGATTTGAGGACACAAAGTGATTACCGAACACGGTGGGATTAATAGACACGGTGGGATATTAGAGAGGTTGGTGGGACTAGAGATCATGGTGGGATTAGAGAACACGATGGGATTTAGAAAACACGGTGGGATTTAGAATGATCGAGAGAGTGAGAAGGTGAAGTTTTAGGAAAGGATGTATGCAATGACAAAACAAAATGTAATGCAATTAATGCTACATGATGCATATTGGGCTCAAGAAAACAAAACAAAACTTGTATAACAAATAGTTGAAGATATAGATTGTCTATGAGGTCAAGATACCCATTCGGGAACTATCGTCCCTCACAGCACAACTTTGGCTTATCCGTGAGCATTAGAGATGACCCGACCGTCGTAGATTTTGATGAAGGGGATCTCAGGTCAAGTCTTATCCACACTCACAGTCTTCAACAATAATGCCTAGAATAATAATACACGACTAACGACTTATATGTTAGCCAGCAAGAAATGGGGGTTTCCCATGTCCATTCTTCCATTTACGTGAACAATTCCTATTGACGAGATTTCCCCCTCCTTGACTCGTGTTTCTTTCCTAAAATACTTAATAAAGGGGTTAGATCAGCTCTATGGCTTACCCCCTTGCCTATTGTCATCTTGCCTTGCTTATATGTCAAGGGGGGTAGCCTTATTAACAAGGTAAGATGAACAAAATGACTGAAAATAAATAAGATAAGGGTTAAGAAAGCTTACCTGCTATGGTGAGAGTCACTCCCTTCTTGATCTTAGAATCCTAAAACACTTAATCAAGGGGGATTAAATCTTCACCATGACTTATCTCTTTGCCTATTGCTCTCTGCCTTGACTTAGGTCAAAGAGAGGAGCCTTCTTAACAAGGTGTAATAACCTAAATGACCAAAATGAAATAGTTAAGAGAACTTACCGGTCGTTGAGAGAACCTTTTCCTCTTATTTTAAAGTCCATGAAAACACTTGATAAAAGAGGATTAGATCTTCACAACGACTCATCCCTTTGCCTATTACGGCCAATTTTGGCTTAGGTCAAAGGGAGGAGCCCTTTTAATGGGGTGATAATGAAGGTAAATATGCAATGCGGAAATGAAACATGCAATACATAAAGATAAACATGAATGCTAGCAAAGGCAAAAAATCAAGGTTATGCCAAGTTAGATGATGCATTTTTTAGATTTTTGGAATGTATTCAATTTTTTAATTTTTGAAGATATTCAACTTTTTCTGGATTTTTGAAAATATTCATCTTTTTTTTGGATTTTTGTGGAGAATGTGCCAGTATTGAGACCATTCATCGATCTTTGAGTGTTGATCAAGATTCAAGCAATAAGCACCACGTGTAAATAAGGTTCCTTACCCAGAATCTTTCTTGCCCTCTTCTCTTGATCGGTTTGGATTCCCCCTGAGTTTGGACAGTTTACCCTACCCTAGGGGTTTTAAGATGGAAGAATAATAGAGGAAGTCTTTGATAGGATTTGGGGGTGTTGAGGAGGGTTTCTCTACTCATGCCCAAATTGCCCGTTGGGGTTCGGCCTCTTCGGGTCTTTTCTACATGTGGCACTTACTTAGACAAGTCTTCGACCTGTGGGGTCATTGCCCATCTTTTGGTGCCTTTTCTTCATTTTCTATTCTTTCGGGTACTCATTCAGACAGGCCCATATTTGTTTAAACCTGTGGGGTTCATTGCCCATCTTTTGGCACCCTTTTGCACCTTATAAGACGGCCTCCTACTAAGGCGGCGGGCATTTTCGATACTATCCTCCTCTAGTCCCCTTCACCTATTTCGGACCGAACAGAAGAGAATAGGGTAAGGTTTCCTTTCTGCCTTCAGGGTTCTGCCTTGCCTCCCTCGAGTGTTGGGCTATGCAGATTCTGGGATTGGGAGGTGTTGTGTGTGCAAGGTGATGTCTACCCTTGACTTCTAGCTAATACCCTTGGATCGATGACTTAATATCATACTAGAAATTCTCCATATTCTCTTCTAAGGAAAATATTTTTTGAGGTAAATGCCATTCCATGGATGGTTCAAGTTTTCTCCATCGGCGTTGGTTAGCTCATATGCATTGCCTGGATATTTTTCAGTTATAACAAAAGGCCCTTCCCAGTTAGGTTACAACTTGGAGCGGGGACCACCCGGCTTAACGAATATGCGTTTAACTACCATCTCACCGATTTCGAACTTTCTCTCTACCACCCTCTTTTGATAAAACCTTTTCAATCGGTTCTGATAAGTCCGGGCATGCTCGGAAGCGGCCAACCTTTTTTCATCTAGGAGTTCAAGTTGTGCAAGGAGAGATTCTCGTCTCTCATCGACAGGGATGTCCGTACGGGAGTGATGGAAGGAGTGATGGAAGGAGTACTTCATACGGGACCACTGCTTCCATCCCATATGCGAGAGCATACGGGGTTTGACCAGTGGGGGTCCGTACAGAAGTACGATAAGCCCATAGAACATCTACAAGCATATCTGGCCAGTCTGCGAGCTTGCTAGACTTACAGGTTTTCTTGATGATTTTAATCAAAGTTTCGTTGGTGGCTTCTGCTTGACCATTGCCTTGCGGGTAATAAGGAGATGAATGATGCAATGCAATGCGGTACTTGTTGCAAAGATCACGCAGATCTTGAGAGAGAAATTGCGGTCCGTTGTCGGTGATAATGTCGCTGGGTATCCCGAACCTGGCGATGATGTTGCGTTTGATGAAGGAGCACAGTGTTGATGCCTTGATCTCCACGAACGCTTCCGCTTCTGCCCACTTGGTGAAGTACTCTGTTGCCGTGAGGATGAATGATTTGGAACGGATTTCAGAGTTAAGATCACTTAGAGGGCCAATGATATCGAAAGCCCACATGGCGAAGGGCCATGGGGCATGAATCGGATGAAGGGAAGATGCGGGAGAATGGATCTTGTCGGCATGGAGTTGGCAAGAATGACAGTTCCGGACAAAGATGGAGCAATCCTCTTCTAGTGTTGGCCAATAATACCCCTGCCTGATGATTTTCTTGGCAAGAGCTTGAGCATTGACATGGCCCCCACAGCACTCGGAATGTGCTTCCTTAAGCACCAATTCTGCCTCCTCTTCATCAACGCATCTCAATAAAATTCCGCTCAGGCTCCTTTTGTAGAGCACCCCTCCTAGGATGGTATACCTCTGGGATACTCTCCTGATGGCCTTCTTTTCTTTTGCATTTGATCCAGGTGGATATGTCTGATCTTGACAATACCTTGCGATCTCATCAAACCAAGGCCTCTCACCCTCATCTAACTCTTCCAACTCGATTAGCGAAATATCCTCTTTCTGCTCTAGATATTCCTTCCTGCCAAATCTCTCCTTGATCTTTAGAAATCGACCATCCTTAATCGCTGGCATCGACCTTCTTCGGACATGAATAGTCCGCATCTGTCTACCTAGCGGGACTGATAGAGATGAAGCTAAAGAGGCAAGGGCATCAGCAAGGATGTTCTGAGCTCGAGGAACATGGACAAAAGTGAGTTTGGAAAAGAGTTTGATGTAGCAAGAGGTGAGTTCTTGGTAAGGTTTGAGGTTCGGATGAGAAGTTTGGTATTTGGTTAGGACTTGGCGAAGAATTAGTTGGCTATCACCTATCACCCTTAATTCCGTGGCACCATAGAAATGAGCAGCCTCCAGCCCGGCCAGCAAGGCTTCGTATTTAGCTATATTGTTGGTTGCTGGGAAGTCAAGCTAAAATGCCGGTGGAATGGTGACACCCTTGGGTGATAGAAGGACGATTCCTATTCCCTTACCGTGAAAATTCAGAGCCCCGTCAATATATAATGTCCAAAGGTGGAAAGATCGGATCAACATTAGTTCATCATCCTGGAGCTCCGATTGGACCGGGTCAAAGAAGGGTATAGGGTGATGGGCTAGATGTTTGGCAATGGCATAACCCTTAATCGCCTTCTGGGGGACATAGGTGATATCAAACTGGGAGAGGAAGCTCTGCCAACGACCTAACTGATCAGTTAGAACAATTTTCTCCAGAAGGAATTTGATGGGATTGATGCGGGCAATAAGATTGACCTCATAAGCTAAGAAATAGTGTTTAAGCTTCTGAACTACCCAGACTAGTGCAGCACAGGTCTTCTCCACTACAGTATACTTCTGCTCACATGGATCAATGATCTTTGACAAATAGTAAGTTGCCCTCTCTTTCCCTTCTTCATCAACTTGCGCAACGACTGCCCCAAGAGAATTCTCCAAAACCGAGATATACAAAACTAAGGGCCTGCCAGGGACTGGTGGTCTAAGCATAGGGGGACTAGCCAGGTATCTTTTCAAACCATCGAATGCATCCTGGCACTTTGAATCCCATTTGAACTCGGCCCCCGCCTTGGTCAACTCATAGAAAGGTTTACACCTTTGGGAGTGTTGTGAGATGAACCGGTAGACAAACTGTAGCCTCCCGATTAATCCTCGAAGTTCTTTCATATTTCTTGGAGGAGGCATACCAATGATTGCCTTGGCCTTGTTTGGGTCGATCTCTATGCCCCTTTTGCTCACTATGAACCCCAACAGTTTTCCTGAGGATACTCCAAACGTGCATTTCTTTGGGTTCATTTTCAATTTATATTCCCTAGCTCTTTGCAAGATCTTTCTCAACACTTCCGGGTGATCTTCTCGGCTTTTGGACTTAACGACCAGGTCGTCCACGTACACCTCTACAAGGGTATGCATCATGTCATGGAAGATAGCCATCATTGCCCTCTGATAGGTCGCACCAGCATTCTTCAGTCCAAAGGGCATGACGACATAGCAGTAGGTTCCCCAAGGTGTGGTGAACGAGGTCTTCTCCTGTTCCTCTTCGGCCAACCGGATTTGATTATATCTAGAATAGCCATCCATGAATGACAACATCTCGAATCCAGCAGTGTTATCAACCAGTACGTCAATATGAGGTATAGGAAAGTCATCTTTAGGACACACTCGGTTTAAGTCCCTGAAGTCTATACAGATCCGAACTCGGTCATCCTTCTTCATGACAGGGACTATGTTTGCCACCCACTGGGGATAAAGGACGACCTTAATGAATCTTGCTTGATGTAACTTCTTGACCTCTTCTTTCATCTTAAGTGCAACATCAGGGTGGAATCACCTTAATTTTTGTTTGACCGGGGTAACTCCAGGTTTCAAAGTTAGACGATGTTCAACTAACGAGTTGTCTAACCCCGGCATGCCTTCGTATGTCCATCCGAACGTGTCCTTATATTCTTCCAAAATTTTAATTAAACTATGTTCCTCAGTGGGAGTGAGGTTTGCGCTTAGGAGGATTGTCTTGGGATCTTCCGGTGTTCCGAGATTCAATTCTTTTGTCGGTTCATCCACCGTGGCTAATGATTCTTCAAATATTTTAAGTCCAGATGCATACGCATTAGTCAAGTCCTCAATTCCATCCTCGAAATCAGGATCTTTTTCTGATAAGACCTTGTAAACTCCCAGTGTATGATCTACATTGAATTCATCCTCATATTGGATTTCATCAAGCTGGATAGCATTTTCCAAAAACCTTGGCAACCTTGCACATTCCTTGCATTTTTGAGCTATTTGTTGGAGATATCTCTCTGGCACACGTTTACCTCGAATTTTCTTCTTTTCTACCCTAACTACTCCTAAAGAAGACGAAATTGAAAAGGTGGTATTTACAATGGGCGAAGGATCGAGCAGATCGATCAGTGAGTTGGAGAAGAGAGGTCCCTGGTTGGGAGCACCCTCCGAGACAAGTAGAGACATCTCCTCAATGGAAAACTGAGTTTGTGAGAGGACATTTTTTTTTTGGGTATTTTGGGTATTTTCAATAACAAAAAGAGAATGAGCCGATAGGGCTCGATCAGAAATAGAAAGCTTAAGCAAATGGAAGAAAAATGGGCTCGCGGGCCCGATGATGACAAGAAATGGGCAGATAGGCCCAAAGCTGGTGAAAAGATTTAAGGGGCACGTGGGCCCAAATGGTGGGCTCGCGGGCCCAAAGCAAGAAAATAAATCTAAAGGGCACGTGGGCCCGACTGGTGGGCACGCGGGCCCAAGGTTGTTGGATTGGAATGGGCATAGAAGTCCAGTGGAGTAATAAGATTTGAATGGACTCTCAAGCCCAATGATCAGTTCAGGTGGCCATTTTGGCCCAGAAGTGGGAATTGGGCTAGATAGCCCATCAAGTGAATCCAAGAGGGATAGAGTGAGGATTTTGAAATACGTGACCGTAGGATATGGCTCACGTGGGATGTTGTTTGGAGGTGGGTTCGTGTGGACAAGTTGTTTAGAGATGGACTTGCCCTCGACTGGTTCTTCCTCCTCTGTGAACAACCGAGCCAAAGATAAACTCAGGTTGTCCACCTCCTCCTCTTGCTCTGGTGCCTTCTTCCTCTTGACTGGTTCTTCTTCTTCGTCCCCGGCCATCATCTTGGTCTCCCCTTTGATAAAGAATTTTTGGAGTCCCATGGCATTTTTTGGCCGGTAGACCATCCGCGGAGTGAAACTGGGCTCATAGCCAAGCCCGTGTCTATTTGGTCTTTGTACGGCTTTAATGGGGTGCACAACCCCCTGCAGCTCCTTTCCCAACCCCTTTCCTGGCTGATAGCCCATCCTTTTCATCGTCCGCCATGCAACTGTATCTGGAGGCGTCGTTAACATCATGACCTCAGGCAGGTCTGTAGTGGAAACCAACGGTTGGACAAATTTTGATATTGGCAGTGCAGAAGAGGGGTCATCCACGTCATTTAGAATGGGGATGTTGGTTACTTTGATCACCTGGCCCTTGTATGGAAACTTCAGACACTGATGATTAGTGGAGGCAACAGCTCCTATTGCCTCAAGGTACGGGCGTCCCAAGATAGCTTTGAATGTACGGTCCAATTCTGGAACGTGAAACTCGGCGGTGATAGCACACGGCCCGAGCCCTACTTCCAACGTAACCACCCCTCGTGCCGGCTTCCGGGAGTTGTCATATGCGGTCACCGTGATGGCAGAAGGCTTGATTTCTTCATCAGAGATGCCGCAAAGTTGCAATGTTTCTGGCGGCATGACATTTATGGATGCTCCGGTGTCAATCAAGCAGGACTTGATATCCATGCCTCGGATGACTACTACGACACGCAAGGCATACTTTCTGATCTCTAGCCGTGCCAACTCCTCCTGTGTAAATGTGAGTGCCGGATGTTCACTCCTCGGGGTCAGGACAGTAATGATCTTCTCAGGCGGGAGGTCCTCATTGACCATGACCCGCTGTAGATATTGTTGTAGGATGTCCTGATGGTTCTTTGACCTCTTTATCAGCTCCAGAATTGAAATCCGTGCCAACATTTTGTCCAAGTGCTTCAATAGGTCATATGCCTTGCTGGGCAACGGTTCTTGTACCACCTCTTCTTCTGCCTGTTCCCGTGGTTGTATCCCGACCTGGGGGAAGACCCTTTGGAACATCCTCCCGCTACGAAGTATTGGTGCCAGCGTGGTAGGGGGAAGTGGTGATGATGGTGATGGTAGGGTTGGTTGGTAGGTTGAGGAGCCCATGGTAGGTAGGGGTGGTGAAGATCGGATGATGAGGGGTCGTGGATTGGTGGAGGCCGGTATGTTGGGTGATGGTTGGGGTGTTGGTGGTGATAGTCTAATGATGAGGGGTCGTGGAGTGGTGGAGGCCGGTATGTTGGGTGATGGTTGGGGTGTTGGTGGAGATGGTCTAATGATGAGGGGTCGTGGGGTAGCAGGATCGGTAGGTTAGGCGATGTACGGGGTGTTGGTGGCGGTCTAATGATTAGACGCCGTGGAGGATTAATGGTGATTGGTGGGTTAGGTTGGGGTGATGGTTGGGGTGCTGGTTGGGAGGCTGGTAGAGGTCTAATGATTAAGTGCCGTGGAGGGTTAATGGTTGGTGAGGGTAGTGGTGTTTGGGTAGTTTGTGGGCTGGGGGCAGCTCTCGGTATGGAGAGTATGGTGCGGTTTGTAGGTGGGATTGGTATGGCGGTCATGGAGGTGATTTGATCCTCGACCTGCCAACCCTGGGAATGGTGGGTTGACTCCTCAATGGCGGAGTGGACGAGGCCGAGTCGTTAATTTGGTGGTGCTGGTGCCAGTGCTTGTATGGGTGCATGTACCGGGAGCGGATCTTGGACTATGCCCAGGCCGGGCTGCTGTTGTGCTATCGCCGTAGTTGATTCTGACGTGCCTTCATTGCTTGAATAGATTCTCCCATCTGTGCCCAGTCAATGTTCCCTTGATCATTAAGTTCATGGATGTAGTCTTTAAACTGGAAACATACATCCACCGTGTGCCCAGGATACCGATGATAAGCGCAGTACTTGGTTGTGTCAACATTGGCCGGCCATCCTTCTCTCTCCTTTGGAAGTTCCAACTGCTGTTCAGCCATCAATGCATTAAAGATATCGGTGAGGGGGAATGGCAGTTGAGGATAGTATTCTCTCTTGGGTCCCCCCCTCCTAGGTCGGTTGGCCGGTGGTGGCATTTGGTTGTAGGCTTGTTGTTGTGGTTGGGGTCGGTTGTAGACATGTTGTTGTTGAGGTGCTCGGTTATAGGCATTTGGTTGCTGGGGTGCTCGATTGTAGGTGGGTTGCTGTGGTGGTGTTCGGTTGTATGCAAGTTGCTGCTGGGGCTGAGGAGCTGGTTGAGGAGCTGGGCGGTATTGTTGATTGGGTGGTGGGTTACGGTATTGGCATTGGCGATACCCACCCTGGTTACCCATGGCATTTATGCTCTCATTGTTTACTACCCCTTCGGTGGTGGGTCCTACAGGTGTAGGCTTTCTAGTGTTACGGGGCTTGGTGTCGAATGGGTTGATCATGGGTGCGTCCTTAAAGTGGGCTTGGAGGTAGCAGGCGCTATCACACAACTCACTCATGGTTGTTGGGCAGTGCATGATCTGGAGGTTGCGAAGGTTGGGCGTGGTGTTCCCTATGAGCATCCTCACCTGCTCCCCCTCTGAGATGGTATCTACTAGCCTCTCAGGCATTCCCCTCCACCGATCAGCAAATCTGGCAAAGTCCTCATCCGGCCTCATTTTTCGGCAATCAAATCAGTTATCGAGTAGGCTGGCCCCACCCGATCCTTGTACCTCTGTAGAAACTTTGCCTTGACGATGTCGAAATCTACCGCCTCAATGGAATCAAGAGAATAGAACCAGTCCAGGGCGGATCCCTCCAATGACCGACGGAATAGGAAGGCAAGGGTTTTGCGGTCATTTTTCCAGAATGCGGAGTAATAGAGAAAGCTCCTTAGATGGTTGAAAGGATTACCAGTCTCATTGTAACGTTGGAAGACTGGTATCTCTAAAGGAGGAAGGTGTAGAACTGGGAAGGATGGGACAGAGATTTCAGGGATGGCTTTAGAATCGAGGCGGTGCTTCATCTCTTCGAAGCGCTCATCCATCTGGTTAAGTTTGTTCATTAATGCCTGGGTGACGCTAGATTCCTAAGCCACGGGAGCAAAGTGTTTAGGTGACTGAGTTGGAAGAGGTAGGTTGGAAACAGGAACAAGAATAGTGTTATGTGAATGCCCCATAACGGGGTGAGTGGAGACACGACAGAGTTGCCCAGGAGAAGAGATGATTTGGGGCCTGACTGCTGATTGAGGTGGTGAGGGGGCTTGATTTCCCTCGACCGGATCTTGATTGGCGGGCATCTTGCCCTTTGTCAAGGATTGCACAAGCGAAAAAGATTCGGGGTCTAAATGAAGAGATAGACCCTGGAGGAGTTGCTCCACGCTAAGTGATGCAGGTTGATGAGTAGGATTTTGAATTTCTGGCTCCCTGACGGCGTTGACATGGCCCTCTGGTTGGACCACGGGTTGCTGAAGCTCGTAGTGACCCGTCTCGTACTCCTCTTCTTGGCCGTAGTAGTTCGACATCCCGACGTGTCTTCCGGACCTTAGAGTGGGCATCCTGTCTAATTTCCTTACAAAATGGTTGAAAGAAAGCAAATGAAAGGTGTAAATGCAAAGAGAGTTTTTGTTTGGTTATGGTTGTTTGTTTGATTTGATTTGGTTTCAATTTGGTTGTTTGGCAAGCAAGTTGAACACAAAAGTTAAAAGGTATTTTTTTTTTGTTTTTTTAGGTGTTTTGAAAGAAGAAGAATTTTTTGGTTGTTTTTCAATTGTTGTGAGCAAGCAAGTTATGCAAACAAAGTTTTAAAATGACTAGTCGACAATTTTTGGGTTGAAACCTTAGATTAAATAGATTGTTAGCAATTGTTCACTCAAGTAGGTATGGTTCCTATTGCTTCAATCTTCAAGACCTAAGGTTATCACTCGATCACCACGAGTAGGTACTTGGGTTCACCACGAGTAGGTACTTGGGTTCTTCGAGTTTTGGGAAGTGGTACAACTGGCCCAATCGTGCGGAGAGGAATACTCCACGGATGGGGACTTACGGAGGTCTTGATGGAAACCACCAAATCAACTAGGAAGGAATATCCCAGAAGAGAGGTTAGAATCCACCAAGAAGGTGTTTGGAGGGTGAAGGTGTGTTGGGAGAGAGAGCCCCCGCCTTGAATGTCCTACGGATCGGAGAAAGTCCGGTACCCGATGCAAAAGCTAATGCAAAAATGAAAAATGGAGGGTAGGAGAAGAAGAAGCAATCAATATGCAAACATGAATGAAAGCTATTAAATAAATCAAGCAAGTGAATGCAATCAAGACAAGCAATGATAAAGTAAACAAGTAACTAGCAACTAGCAACTAAAAGGTGGTTCGCGCGGGAACCGGCTTGTGTTGGAGTGTCCAAGTGGGGAAAAATCTGAAGTAAAGGTAAAAGGATGGTCCACGCGGGGACCGATTTGAAAATAAAGTGGCTCACGCGGGAGCCGAGTTTTGGAAAGGTAGGTGGTTCACGCGGGAACCGGTTTTTTTTTTGAAGTAAAAGGGGTGGTTCACACGGGAACCGGTTTGTTTGATTGGAGAAAGGAAGGGAGGGCCACGTGGGGCCAATCTAATTGGTGCAAAGGGGTGGTCCACGCGGGGACCAATCTGAAGGTGAGTTGGTTCACGCGGGAACCAGTTTAGAAAAAGGGTTTGGTTACCGCGGGAACCGGTTTTAATGAAGAAAGGGGTGGTTCACGCAAGAACCGATGTAAGAGTTGAAAAAATAGAAGGAGGGCCACGTGGGGCCAATATAAAGGTGCTGTAAAGAGGTGGTCCACGCGGGGACTGATATGAAAATAAGTTGGTTCATGCAGGAACCGAGTTGGAAAAGAGAGGTGGTTCACGCGGGAACCGGTTTATAAGAAGAAAAGTGGTTCACATGGGGGACAATCTTAAAGAAAGAGTAAATAGCAAGTTTAAAGGTAAATAGACATGGAAGATAAAAGACAAGCCGGTTCACGTGGGAACCAAGTTGGAAAACAACTAGTTGCACGGTTGAATCAAGCTAGCACGGTTGAAGACATTGGTTGTCCCACCGTGGTCGCCAAAAAGTTGTCGACTCCAGAAACGGGATCCGGGTCGGCACCTCAAGATAAGAAGGTGAAAGATGGAATAGGGGAAAAAAGGGGTGTGAATTGAAAACACTCGGAAAGCAGTAAAATGTCCTCACCTCGGTCCCACACTCACATTGTTCCCCGAACTTTCATCTCACGGCGTCGCTCGAGCACCGGAGATGGTTCGGGTCATGTGGGAGGACAGTGAGGAGAAGATGAAATTAAAACATGAAAGAATGTGGTCGCCAGGAGCCGCGGGCTCCGCTTTATGGGATGTAAATTAAGAGATGAGTTGAATTGACCGTGTACCTTAGTGTGGGAGATCGGGATATGGGTTCAACCTTCTTCTTCTTCGGCTGGCCGATGAAGAAGAGTCTCTAACCGATGCTAGCTTGTTCAACCTGTGCAACTATAACAATAAACCAAGTGAATAAAACAATTAGAACTATGGGAAGTGTAGTAACTGTAGTAAGAAGATGAGAAAGAAGCAATTGGAATCGAACTCACCGGATTGGGGTGAGTCCTAACCCCCTTTTTTATATTTTTGATTATGTAAAAATGATGTAAATAAACTAAAAGATGCTTTAAAACAATAAATAAACTTAGTTAAGGGAGCTGAGAAAGCTTATGGAATGGATCGGCTTGAGTTGAAGCCGAGTTGATTGAAGAAGGCCGGTTAGGGTAGCCTTTTTACCCTTCTGGCGCGGTTTTAGTGCAGAGGATGCTACGGACGACCCCAATGTCAGAATAGAGTACCGTTTGTTGGAGTAGACAGAGAACTTAGATATTAAGAGTTCCTATGTTGATGACTTCTCCGAAATCCTCCTGTAAAAGTCAGTAAAAAATCTGAAAATAGGCGGATATAGAAAACAAAACCTGGATGCGCGCCCTCAGTGTAGCAATTGCCAAAAACAAACGGCAAGTCGGAATTAAGTGCCGTCAGTTGGAGATGAAAGAGTACGAAGAGATGAACATCTTCTATGTTGAAGACTTTTGCAGAAGGAGTCTCAGATTTTATGCATAAGTCGATGAAGTTGGATGATGCAGAACACCCAGATCGAGCCTTCTCCTTCACCTCGGGATCAATCTCTTGACTTCGGATCGCCTTTGGACGTCGGGACGGCTTTGGAGAAGAGCTTGGACGACCTCTGGACGAGCTAGGCACTGGGGATTAACCTTGGGTCATTGAGAATGGCCCTCAATTTATAGGGGAAGGAAGCCGGTGCAAAATTTGAAAACTGGACCAACCGCGCCCCCGCGTTTCAAAGAGGACGAGGACGCACAGGGCGTGCCCTGAAACCAAGGGCGCACAGGGCGCGCCCCAGTTCGGGGGCGCGGTCTGCGCTCCCCACCTGTTTCAAAGGAAGCGGGGGCGCATTACGCGTCTCACTACTAAAAATCGACGGAAAGTTCTGGAAATTGCTAAAAAATCGACTTGACATACGTAACGCGCCCCCGAACCGGGGGCGTGGTACAAATAATCGAAAATCAACACCGGAAACCTTCCAAAAATCAGGTTTAGAAGGTGCTAATCGGGGTAATTTGCGATTTAAAGAAACTGACCGTGCTCCCGCTTTTCAAAGGAACCGGAGGCGCGTAGGACGTGCCCCCATTTTGAGGGCGCGCAGGGCGGGCCCCCGGATTGAGGGCGCGTAGGGCGCACCTCCTCTTACAAAGGGAGCGGGGGCGCGGTACACTCTCTCTCCTGCGCGCGTGTTCCGCGAGCCGTATCTTGCAAACGGGATGTCCGATTCGGCTCCCGTTTGTTGCGTTGGAAAGAGGACCTTAAGACGCACCTTCTCAAGTCGGTAAACCATCCAGCATGACTCCTGAGATGTTCACACGGGGATTTCTACCGGTTTACCCTCTCGCGGAAAGCCAAAATCTGTGGCGAAGATCCGAAAGAGCACGGTTCCGATTGAGAAATCTCGGGTCAACTTAGGATGACTTAAAATGATGACCGAACAAGTCCGGTATGACCGGAAAGCCCGAAGTCATCGAAAAATTTGATATTAACCCGGTAAACGTGAATCGAAACTCGAAAAAGCCTGGAAACCCTAAAATTGACCGAAATGGCCATATGGCCCCGGTTGGTGAAAATATTCGGCTAGAATCGACCCGGATGACCTGAAAAGACCCGGTGATGATCGGAAAGGCCTAACATGTGGTTCGGGATAGCCGTGTCAGCACAGATCGAAAAAGCCATAACGAAAGACGTCATTGACCGACGCCTACCGAAATGACTTCTCAGAAACCCTGAATGTTACGGAACACATGCGGGACTCCCGAGACCTTCAATTATGGACCATTCAAGGTCGGTCATCGAGCAGGCTTCGTGCTTTTACAGTTCACATGCGGCTCTCGCTTGAAGGTTACGGCAATATTCCAGAAATCATTGGTCCATTCTCAACTTACAAGGGGCTCCACCAATGTCCTTAGCTCATCTCCACGAGGTAATCCGGATAAGATAATGGTCAAATAAAAGATATCGCCTATGGAATAAGAGTCTAGGGCTCTGAATCAAGCCAATTTGGCGTGTCTACACTATTCTCAACCCAAGTTTCGTTCGAAGAAACATCCCAACTCGCTCCGAAGGGTGATCCAAAACAGGAGGCCACCCGGTCTCTAAGCGATCTCCTTTGCCCTTCATCAATAAACTCCACTCCATCCACCTCCTCTCCCTCTCCTTATTTACCTTCTTCTTCTTTAGGTTTAGTTTCCAGTAAAAGCAAAACAAAAATCAGAGGTAGGAGAGTTCCAGAAAGATACCTGTATCGGTTAGCTCAAAAAAGCTTAGAATGTGCCAAGCTACCGGAGTATCTAGAAAATGCAATCCAGATAGATAAAATTTGATATGAGGAGAAAGACAACATTGATCCAACTTTAGGGGTTTATGATGTTGTATCAAAAAAGTATCCTGATACTGAGGATGAAGAGGAGGATTTGGCTGATGCTTATGCATCCGGTTTAAGAAGGTTCGAAGAACCATCAGCCACGGTGGACGAACCGACTAAGGAACTTAATCTTGGAACACCAGAAGATCCTAAGAATATCCTCATCAGTGCCAACCTCGCCCCTTTAGAAGAGCAGAATCTAATGGGGGTGTTACAAGAATACAAAGACACATTCGCTTAGACATACGAAGATATGCCGGGGTTAGATAAGTCATTGGTAGAGCATCGACTGACTTTAAAACCTAAAGCTACCCCGGTCAAGCAAAAGTTAAGGAGATTCCACCCAGACATAGCATTAAAGATGAAGGAAGAGGTCGATAAGTTACACCAAGCAAAATTCATTAGAGTTGTCCTCTATCCGCAATGGGTGGCAAATATAGTCTCAGTCATGAAGAAAGATGGAAAGGTTCGAATCTGCATTGACTTCAGGGACTTAAACTGAGCGTGTCCAAAAGATGATTTCCCCCTTCCTCATATCGATGTTCTTGTTGACAACACAGCTGGAAACGAAACCCTATCATTCATGGATGGATACTCAGGGTATAATCAAATCTGGTTAGCAGAAGCGGATCAAGAGAAGACCTCGTTCACTACACCTTGGGAACTTATTGCTACGTCGTCATGCCCTTCGGATTAAAGAATGCCGGAGCAACTTATCAAAGGGACATGGTGGCAATATTTCATGATATGATGCATAAATTTGTAGAGGTGTACGTGGATGATTTAGTGGTCAAATCTCGAACCCGAGATGGGCATGCTGAGGTGTTGAAAAGGGTTTTGCAACGAGCCAGGGAATATAAGCTCAAGATGAACCCCAAGAAGTGTGTGTTTGGATTATCATCTGGAAAGTTACTTGGGTTCATTGTCAGCAAAAGAGGCATCGAAATCGATCCCAACAAGGCCAAAGCCATTATTGACATGCCTCCACCAAAGAACCTAAAAGAGCTGAGAGGGTTGATTGGTAGGCTATAGTTTGTTCGCCGGTTTATCTCACAACACTCCCAAAGGTGCAAACTTTTCTATGAGTTAACCAAGGCAAGGGCCGAATTTAGATGGGATTCAAGATGTCAAGAGACATTCGATTGTTTAAAGAAATATTTGTTAAGCCCACCTGTGCTCAAGCCTCCGGTTCCTGGCAAACCCTTGATCCTATACATCTCAGTTTTGGAAGGATCTCTGGGAGCAGTATTGGCACAATTAGATGATAAGGGAAAGAGCGAGCAGCATACTATCTGTCCAAAATCTTTGATCCTTGTGAGCAGAAGTATACAACCATGGAGTAAACCTGTGCCGCCCTGGTTTGGGTGGTCCAGAAGCTTAAACACTATTTTTTGGCCCACGAGGTTAATCTCATTGCTCGCATGAATCCCATCAAATTTCTTCTTGAAAAATCTGTCCTGACTGACCGTTTGGCACGCTGGCAGAGCTTTCTCTCCCAATTTGACATCACCTACACCCAACAGAAGGCAATCAAGGGCTATGCAATTGCTGAACACCTTGCTCTTCATCCTATCCCAATCTTTGACACTATCCAATCAGAATTTCCCGATGAAGGATTAATGTCCATTCGATCTTCCAATCTATGGACTTTATATTTTGACGGGGCATTAAACTCTCAGGGTAGAGGGATAGGGATTGTTCTTCTATCACCCGAAGGTGTCACCATTCCACAGGCTTTTCAGCTCCATTTTATAGCAACAAACAATATAGCTGAATATGAAGCCTTATTGGCCGGACTGGAGGCCGCTCACTTCTATGGTGTCACTAAACTAAGGGTGATCGGTGATAGTCAGTTGATTCTCCGCCAAGTACTGGCCAAATACCGCACATCTCATCCCGGGCTCAGACCATACCAAGAACTCACCACCTGTTACATCAAGCTATTCTCCAAACTCGAATTCATTCATGTTCCTCATGCTCAAAATATTCTTGCCGATGCTCTCGCTTCCCTGGCATCTTCACTATCTGTCTCGCTAGGCAGGCAGGTTAGGACGATCTATGTCCGCCGACGAACCATTCCGGCAGTAGAAGATGCATGATTCTTGAAGGTTAAAGAAGAGTTTGAAAGGAAGGAATACATTGAGCAAAAGGAGGAAGTGTCTTTGGTTGAGTTGGAAGAATTAGAAGAGGGTGAAAAACCATGGTATCATGAGATTGCGAATTACTGTCAGGATCAGACATATCCACCAGGATCAACTTCCGAAGAAAAGAAAGCCATAAGAAGGGTCTCTCCGAGATACACCATCTTAGGTGGAGTACTTTATAAAAGGAGCTTAGCCGGTGTTCTATTAAGATGTGTAGATGAAGAAGAGGCTGAATTGGTGCTTAAAGAAGCACACTCCATAGTATGTGGAGGCCATGTAAATGCTCAAGCCCTCGCCAAGAAGATCATCAGGCAAGGGTACTATTGGCCTACTCTAGAAGAAGATTGCTCGATCTTTATCCGGCACTGCCATCAATGTCAACTTCATGCCGACAAGATTCACTCTCCCGCATCTTCCCTTCACCCGATTCACGCCCCATGGCCCTTCGCTATGTGGGCTTTTGATGTTATCGGACCGTTGGTGACCCAAACTCCACAAACAAAACCAAATCCTTCATCCTAACGGCAACGGAGTACTTCACCAAGTGGGCATAGGCGGAAGCATACGTGGAGATCAAGGCATCAATAGTCTGCACCTTCATCAAGCGCAACATCATCGCCAGGTTCGGGATCCCAGGCGACATCATCACCAACAATGGACCGCAATTCATCTCCCAGGAGCTGCGTGACCTTTGCTAAAGGTATTGCATCAGATTGCATCATTCATCCCCATATTATCCTCATGGCAACGGTCAAGCAGAAGCCACCAATAAAACCCTGATAAAAATCATTAATAAAACTTGTAAGTCTAGCAAATTCGCGGATTGGCCAGATAAATTAGTTGATGCTATATGGGCCTACCGCACCTCTATTCGAACGCCAACGGGTCAAACCCCCTATGCCTTGGCATCTGGGATGGAGACGGTAGTTCCATACGAAGTAATCATTCCTTCCCTCCGAGTCCAGATCGATCGAGATATCCCGATGGATGAACGCCGAGATTCTCTTCTCGTGCAACTCGAACACTTGGACGAAAGGAGACTGGCTGCTGCCGAACATGCTAGATCTTATCAGAATAGACCTAAAAGATTTTATCAGAAGAGGGTGGTGGAGAGAAAATTTTAAATCGGTGAGGTTGTGCTTAAAAGAATACTCATTAAGCCGGGCGGTCCCCGCTCCAAACTTCAACCTAATTGGGAGGGTCCGTATGTGATTTCGGCTGTTTATCCCGGTAATTCATACAAGCTGACTAATGCAGAAGGAGAAGAACTAGCCCATCCCTGGAATGGTGTATACCTCAAAAAATATTTCCCTTAAAACAAAAATCACAAAAAAATCTATAAAATCCAAAGGTGTAAAGAATAATGATAACATCTAACGCTTGCTTGCTCGATGCACCAATTTGTCACTTAGGGAAATAAGGATAGGCATCATACTGCATGCACTACACGCCTAACTTTGAGATCCGATGATCGGAAGTCAGAGAGAAAGCTAGGCAACGCTTGGTAAAAGAAGGTCAACTTAATCCCATTCTCTTCTCGTTTCGGTCCAGAATAGACGGAAGAGGTTGGAATGAGGAGTATCGAAAGTGCCCCTTGCCTTAGTTGGAAAATACCTATGAAGATCTGACTTCTTAAAAAAGAAGAAAAGGTGACAAAAGATGGGCAATGACCCCTCAGGACAGCAAAAGAATAGACCTGTCTGAATGTGTACCAACAAAAGCCCAAAAAAAGGCTTCAAAAGATGGGCAATGAACCCCTCAGGTCAAAATCAAGCAAAAAAGAAAAGACCTGTCCGAATGAGGGCTGTCAGAAGAAAGAGGGTTTGAAGGAAGGACCCAAGGATGTCAAATCCTAAACAGGCAACGCGGGCACCAGTAGAGAAACAAGTTCGACACCCCTGAATATTAGTAAGGACTTACCATCAGTCCTCTTCCCTCTTTAACCTTGCAGGTAAGGTTGACCGACTAGATCCAAGAAGAGCCATAGCCTATCAAAGACAGAAGGTCAGAAGATTTTAGACTAGGCACTCTCTTACACGTGATGCCTACTCTTAACCCTTAAGTAATGATGAGGGGCACCTAGGGCAAGCAAAGCAAAGGATGAGATGGTCATGTCCTTCATACCAAACAAAAAAATCAAATACTTCAAAAAAGCACCAAACAAATCTATAAAATCAAAAATCCTAAAAAGTGAATATCCAAAACACCCAAAAAAATCGTAAAAGTTCCAAAATACCAAAAACATTATAAAACCATCAAAGTCCAAAAAAATCAAAAAATCTCAAAACACCTGAAAATTTGCTTCCTAATTGACTAGTTGCCTTTGCATTCATATTTAATTTCAGTCTTGCATGCTTCCTTTTGTGCATATTTATATTTTCCGTTATTCTACCTTGATAAGGCCTATGTCCCTTGACAAAAGATCAAGGCAGTTTCGCCCTTTTCTTGCAAGGGACTAAGCCTAAATAAAGTTCTGATCGCCTTTTAAGTAAACGTAAGGAGACAGAAAGAGAAGCCAACAACTATCACTATGAAAAGAAAGGTACATCAAAGATAGAAGGGGCCGGCACATCACAAATCGCTGCCTCCCGCTGCTGGAGCCTGATCACCCGGAGGTGGCATGGCAAGTCTCTCCTCACCTCTCCTCCTATAACTACTAGTCTGAGAGGAACCCGAGTGAGTAGGTCCCCTCAGCGTGGTCCCACGGGAGTCAGAGCGGTGGGAGTGGCTCCGAAATCGAGACTGCAGCACCTGCATCATCAACTGGCGATGCTCTGCCTCCACTCGATTGAGCTCTCTAGAATGCTCAAGACGAAGATGGAGGATCTGCTCGGACTCGGGTCGTGATAGCTCGACCACGCGAGCCTCCAGTCTCCCGACCTACAAGATGACAAAGAGATGTATCAGCTACAGAAAAAGCAGTTTAAGGAAAAGAATCAAACTTGTACCTCCTGTGTCAGCTCCTCTATCCTCTGAGCGGTTTGTAGAACAAAAAAGAAGCGTCAGTCCATGAATTCCCAGCTTAAAATCTTAATAAAGACGTCACACCTCGGAAGAAGAAGGACCAGGATCCAGAATGCCTACGAGGGGCTCGAGCTCGAGCTCCCTCTGTAGCTCCATCACCTACCGGAAGAATGTCAGGAAAGAAAGAAAACGATGAAGAACAAAGCAGAAGAACATGTACCTTGTCCTGAAGGCCCGTGGGATCACTGATGGCAGGCGGAGCACCCCTCGTAGAGAGATCAGAGATCCTCACCCAAAGATCCTTGTTCTGTAAAAGAAAGAATGTCAGAATCAAGCAAAGTAAATCAGAAGAAAATCACAGAAATTCACCTCAGTAGTAAGGGCCTGCACCCTTTCCTTCAGCTGGGCAATCTGCAGGAAAATAAAAAGTTTAGCAAGGCAAATAAAGGAAGATGATAGCATAAGAAAGGAATAATGATCACCTCAAGGAGAAAGTCCGTCTCTGAAGAACTGCTCCCAGTGTCGGTAGGTATGAAGGGAGGAGGATCGACCGCGCAGATGGTGAGGAGGAAGCTCAGAACCCATGGGCTGGCCGAAGTCAAACGGCTCAAAGGGGGCCTCTGGAGGCTCATCGAAGACCGTCGGCTCAGGGGCAGCTGGGTGGGAACCCAACTCCAGCTCGGCCACGCGCTCGCGGAGCCGTGAGATCTGAAAAGAGGCAAGGGAAACAGTCAACAACATTCATTTAAGATATTAAAGAAAAGGTAAGAAACGTTACCTCATCGTCACGCCCACGTAGTTGTCGGTGCGCACCTCGATAGCGATGTCGCTGAAAGAAAAGAAGGATCAGTTGACCGGCAATGGAAAGGTGCAAAGTAGAGAAAATACCTGTCGCTCCAGCTCAGCCTCTAAAGATGCTATCCCTGCCCTCAAGCGAGACAGCTCCTCCTGAATACTCTGAAAGTAGCATACAGTTAGACATCAAGAAAAGGAAGAGCAGTAACAAAAACAACAAATACATACCTCTCCACCCTCGGTGAAAAGGTGGGCAAACGTCGCCATGTAGCGACACAGATAGTCGCCGCTGTCAGGAGCACTGGAAGTCACTGGGGTGCCACCCCTCTTCCAGATCCGAACAGCGAACTGACCTTCCTTCTTCAAGTCGATCTCTTGGATCGGGCCGCGGGTAGAACGACCCAGGCGCGGGTAAGGGGGGAGGTCCACCCACTCCTGGTGAAGCCCCAATGAGTGCATCGTGAGACGCACTCAGTGGCTCCATCTCGTTCAGGCAAATCAGAAAGGTGTCACGGCCAAAAACCGGACGACCCTCCGATACCCACGACTGCCGATCCAGATAAAGGTCTGAATATGGATGCCATACCACCTGAAAAAGTAAGGAAGGACAGTGAATAAGAAGAATCGAGAGGATGAAAAGGAAAAGTAGCAGAATACCTCATGGTGGGGGAAGCAGAGCAGCTGCCTCCTCAGGTTTTCCACCTGGTAAGGGTGGGAAGAGGCAGACCGAGTAGCAACCCAGCTGCTGATGAGCGGGTACTCGGGGTCAGCCTTCAGCAAGGCACGACCCAAGGGAACGTAGTAGTAACTCCATACCTGTCAATAAAAGCTCAGTTAGTCATCAAAAGACAAGGCAGAATTAATAATGAACAAAGGGACAAGGCATACCTGAAGGAATGGAGTAAAGCCGGCTACCGAAACCGGACCACTCTCCATCGCCAATGAGGAGAACAAATGTGCCAACATTGCGGCACCCCATGCATACTCACCAACCTTCGACAGGTCGGCAAGAAAGGGGAGAAACCGCGAGTGCACCCTATCCATCTTCGAGACCAGCAGAAGACAGGTGAGAAAGAAAAGGAGGAACCGGCGGAGATCCTGGTCGGCCTGGATGGTGCCCTCCTCACCGACCAAGTAGCGCTCAACGCGTTTCGTCAACGCGTCGAGTACATCCGCCACCAAATCATCCTTCCCCACACTGGCATTGCCCAGACCGAGCAAGTTCCCGACATCCGTGCGCTTCATAACGCGCAGTCCGCCAAGGCAATGTGGGATCGGATGACCCAGGAAGTCCCGGACCATAGCCGAGTAATCGCGGTAGGTCTTGCCAGTGACGGCACGACCATGGACGCGAAGACCCGTGATCCGGGAAACGTCCTCCAGGGTGGGAACCATATGCCCCCAGGGGAAGAGGAAGGAATGGGTAGTAGAATCCCATCTCTCCCTCAAAGCCTGGATCAGGGGGAGGTCTTCCCAGAAGGCAGAGCAGCGGAGCAACGGGCCAAAACCCATCGCATCTAGTCGTGCCTTCCGGAAATCCTTCAACCCCTTGCAGGCATGGAAGACCATTTCCCAGGATATCCGGGACTTGATCTTCCCCTGCACAAACAAACAATCATGTTAGGAACAACAATTTAAGAATAATTCAAAAAGGGGAAGTCAAGATTCGGTTACTGAGACGGTCGGAGGAGGATGAAGGGAAGGAAGCTCCGACGGGCTAGGGTCGGCGAAAGAAGAAGCGCTGGCAGAAGAAGAGGATCCGGCAGTGCCGGAGGCACCGCCACACTCAACACGACATCTCTTCGTCATCTGCATCATTTCAAAATGTTAGAACGGGCCCAAAACAGCAAAACAAGGAAGTCGGGGGCCTTGTGACCAGGTGCCCCATTTATGGGGTGCCTGGACCAGGCACCCCCTTGAAAGGGCGCATGGCGCCCCTATGATGGGGGCGCCAGGAAGAGCCTAGCGCCCCATCAAGGGGGTGCTAGGGGGCTTGGCCTCCTTCCCTCTCCCCGTTCCAATCCGGAACAACTCCGGATCGGTTCGGTCCCTTCTGCGAAAATGAAGATAACGAAATAAACTACAAGTTTACAATTGGAAGAAACTTACTATGGAATCTTCACGGCACGCTGCACACTCCGAGAAGGTCCCGCGCAGTAGAAAAACTATAAAAAGTTGATAGTGAAATGAAGAAAAGGTGCAGGGGTGAAAATATAAAGTGTCATGGTCAAAATTTTCAGAATTTTTAGAACGTGTTTGTAAGCTATATTCTTAATGAAAAACACAAATTCATCAGCAAAACATTGATATTTAATTCTTTTTTGCATATTTTTTTGCTGGTTGCTAACACTTACAGGACACGGACACGACTAAAAAAGAACTACACCAAACAAGCCCTAGACATACACTGATCAAGTCCTAGACACAACAAAAGCAAACAACATGCAACTAGACACAATTGAAAGCAGATACAAGTCATCCACCGCGCAGCTTCCTCAGCTTCGCCACGTATCGGCTCTTCCAGACCTCGTCTTCGTCCATGTAGGCACTCGGCGAGAAACTCTTGCAGATTCCCCAAATGGCAAGAATGTTCTGGCATTCTTCATCGTCAGCCGCCGTGCCCATTTGATGATCCTTGACAGACGGCATGTGGGAGAGACGAGGAACCTTGAGCCGTGGTTGGCCCAACTGAAGAAGACACCGATGTGGGTTGTAAATGATCAAGGACGTGCCGGTGATCAACCGAAGATCCACCCAAGGAGTGGTAGAGGCACGAACATTCTGGCGCATGACAGCATCGGTAGGACAGACAAATCCGCCACTGCTCATAGCCGAAAAGTACAAACGCCAGTCAACGTGGGTCTTCACCGAAGGGCACTTGTTCACCACTTTGTATTCCATGTAGAGACGGCTAGTAAGAGGCTAGAGGGGGCTCCAAGCAAAAAGCTGGGAAGCCGTGGCCAGTCCGAAGCACATGTCAAACTTGAAGTGCCAGTCAGCCCAGCACATGAATAGAAAGATACTGCCGAACATGGGCCTACCAACGCTAGCAGAGGTCATGCCATCATAGAGATAGCCCAACACCGAGTGGGCTTTGCACTCATTAGACCAGATGCCCTGGATACAAGGAAGGCAGGTAGGATCAAGCCACCCATCCTCACATGGGTAAAGGAGTACCGAGGCAAGGCAAGCGGCAACACCTTTGGCACCCGGCAACAGTAGGTCCTCATTGTCACCGGCGCGTTGAATCACGCCAATGGACAAATCTGCCAGTGCCTCGGTGTAAATACGCCTACCTACTATGATGGACCGAGCCTCTCCGGTGGTCATAAAGCCACGAAGGAAATCCAAACCGGTGACCGGTCCAACAGGGATAAACATGGCCTGGCCGTACCCAGGCATGGCACGGAGCCCCAAGAAAAGTTCCACCTCTTCTAAGAGGATGGTACACTCAAAGGAGTCAAAAACAAAGGTGTGAGTGTCAGGATGCCACATCTCGAGAAGTGCACCCGCCATAAAAAGTCACAAAAATATTTTGTCGATGGAGGCAGGAGATTTTGATATAGTTAGAAATAAATTTTTACAAAGATATAAGGATCGCATTGAGCCGGCCTATTCACTGACTGATCTAATGGCCGAGAAAATGAGAGAATGAGGACTTTACACAATATGCTAATAGATGGAGGTTGATGGCCGAGAAGCTTGCATATACAATTTTTGAGCCAGAATTAGTCAAGATGATCATTGCTAATACCGTACCGGCTTTGAAGAATATTTTGGCCTTGCATCATCCCACGAATATGCATGATTTGTATGAAAGGGCAAGATACATTCAAACTCAACTTAAGGATACACTAATCATGGAGCTATACAATCCAAAATATCAAGCCCTTAATGAAAGTGGGAGTGCTAATGTTGTAGGGAACCCAATAGAAAACCCTAGGCACCGACCTAGGAGCCCTACACAACATAGGGTTATCTCTCAACAACTCCGTCAGACTCATCAAAATCCTCCTCCTCAATTGATTGCTCAAGCCATGGCTCCTTTGCCTCGACCAGTTCCTCAGCCCCAACCAGTCGAACGATTCATGGATCATCCTCCTCAATTGGTTGCACAACAAACCTTAGCTCCTCATCCTCGATTAATCATTCAACCACCAACTCTTCAACCAATTACATCTCAACCTTAGCCGGTTGCACAACCCATTATTTTTCAAAAATATTCACAACCGGCTAAGCATAATCAAACTCTTTCACAAGTTTGTGCCCCTACCCCAGAATTAGAGCTGGCTCCCCTTATTTGCCAATCGGTCATGACAATCTTGACCGAGTCTCAAGAGCCAACCAAGAATGAACCAGATCAACTGGTGGGGGAATCTGAGCTTGAAATCAATGATTCTCTGATATCCGACTCTCAACCTACCACTTTATTGCCCCTTGAGCCTGATTTATCCTCCATTCTTGAACAAACTCAAGAAGAAGTCAAGCAAGAACATGATATACATGTAGAAGAATCTGAAATCAAAATCTATGATGATCCTCCTGAATCTAATGCTTCATCAATTATCTTCATCCCTCAGGAACCCTTAGAACAAGGCACACTCTCCATCATTGAACAACCTAGGGAGAAGCTGACACTTAACAACCTTGGGTGGAGAATTATGGAGATGCCTGGATATCAAGCTAGCAAGGGCCTAGGCAAAGAATTACAGGGGATAGCACGACCAGTGCAAACCCTATTTTCAGTCACAAGGCCAAGACTAGGATTTTATGAATCAGCTCCTAAGTCTCAAAAGGGCAAGGCAAGGTTAACCATCACAATTGAAAGTTTGAGTGATCATTTTACAAAGGAGGAACAATTTGAGGAAAAGGATTATAGCCCAAGATCGATTACTTGACCCTTGAGAATATCGGTGCCACCCATGAGGCAACCCATAAAGAAGGTTGAAGAGAAGAGAAAATCCAATCACAATCTGGCTAAGGCTAAAGGCAAAGAAATTTCAGGACCCCCTCCAACTGGGCATTCATTTATATGGCAACCTGTTAGGGCCGAGTTAGTCAACAATCATTCGAGTAGCGGGGTCATGGGGGATAGATTATTAGGACCACCTCTAACTAGGCAATCCCCCTCCCCAACTTCTTTCTCAAGGTCATCTCAACCTTCTAAACTGGGCCCTAGAGCCCATTTAGGTCAATCGAGCCACAAAGCCCATTTTCAATGCTCGAGTTCACAAGCCCTAAACCGGATTTTCAAATCCTCAATCATTTTCAGAAATCGGGCACAAGTGCCCAATGCTCATCTATATTAGGCCCGTATGCCCATCATCCTTCCAAATCAGGCCCTTGTGCCCAACCCACTTCTAAATTGGGCCAACGTGCCCATCATCCTTCCAGATCGGGCCCATGTTCCCATCATCTTTCTAAGTCGGGCCCGTGTGTCTATCCTTCAGAATCAGGTCTACGTGTCCACCCTTCCAAATTGGGCCCATGTGCCCATTCTTCCAAATTGGGCCAACATGCTTATCATCTTCCTAAATCGGGCCCATATGCCCATCCTCTAGAATCAAGCCCCTATGCCTTCCCTCATAAATTGGGCCCTTGTGCCCAACCCCTTTCTAAATTAGGCCCAAGTGCCCATCATCCTCCCAAGTCAGGCCCTCTTGTGCATCATCTTTCTCAACCAGACCCACGTGCCTCTCCCTCAACACTCCCATCAATTCTTGGGCCATGGCCCTCACCCCACCTTTCCCAATCGGGCCCACGTTCCCACCAATTGGGCCCATGTGCCCACCCTTATGAATCAGGCCCAAGTGCCCGACACTTCTCTACATTCGGCCCTCGCGCCCAACATTCTCTTACATCGGGCCCACAAGACCACACTCCCCAAATTGGGTCCATGCACCCATCATCAATTTCAGTCGGATTCATATACCTCTCTTTCTTCCTCATCATCCATTCTCGGGCCACGGCCCCCACTTCATCTTTCTCAACCAGGCCCATGTGCCTCTCCCTCAACACTACCATCAATTCTCGGGCCATGGCCCTCACCTCACCTTTCTCAGTCAGGCCAACGTGCCTACCAATTGGACCCATGTTCCCATCATTACAAATCGGGCCCTAGTTCCCGACACTTATCTACATTCGACCCTTGTCTTCTTACATCGAGCCCACATGCCCGTCATCCTTCCAAATCGGGCCCTCGTGACCGTCATCATTTTCAAATAGACCCATGCATCCCTCCTTCAATTCTTGGGCCATGGCCCCCACTCTATCCATTTCAATTAGGCACATGCCCCGATCAACCCCATCAATTGGGCCCACGAGCCCATCGTCTTCCCAAGATAGGCCCACATGCCCACTCTTCCATATCAAGCCCACGAGCCCCTCCTCCTAAATCAGGCCCATGTGCCCATCCTCAATCACCAGGCCCAAGCATCCATGTCTCTAAATTGGGCCCACGAGCCCAACTCTCTCTATTATGTACCCCATTCCTTTAACTAGGCACACAAACCCAATCAGTTCCTCTTTTGTCGATTTCACGTGCCTTATTTCCTCCATCGAGCTCGCATGTCCGTTCTCATTCCTTCAATCGGGCCCATGTGCCCAACTCCACTACTAAATCAGGTCATCATGACCACATCTTCAATTAGGTTGACACCCCCATGTTTTAATTTTTTTTTTTCAATTCGGCCATTGTGTCCATTTTTCAAATTGGGTCATAGCACCCCTATTTTCAATTATGCTTTTTCAATCGGGCCTTCGCATCCTTGGTTTATTCATGCATTTTCAATCGGGCCCTAGCGTCCATGTTTTCAATCAGGCCGTTGTGCATTTATTTTAATTATGCATTTTCAATTGGGCCTTAGTGCTCCTATTTTCAATCAGGCCATTGTGCCTTTATTTTAATTATGCATTTTCAATCGGGCCCTAGCCCCCATGTTTTCAATTAGGTTGTTGTGCCTTTATTTTAATTATGCATTTTCAATCGGGCCCTAGCTCGTATGTTTCAATCAGGCCATTGTGCCTTTATTTTAATTATGTGCTTTCAATCGGGCCCTAGCGCCCATGTTTTCAATCAGGCCGTTGTGCCTTTATTTTAATTATGTGCTTTCAATCGGGCCCTAGCACCCATGTTTTCAATCAGGCCGTTGCGCCTTTATTTTAATTATGCATTTTCAATTGGGCCCTAGCGCCCATGTTTTCAATCAGGCCGTTGCACCTTTATTTTAATTATGCATTTTCAAGTGGGCCTTAGCACCCTTGTTTTCAATCAGGCCGTTGCGCCTTTATTTTAATTATGCATTTTTAATCGGGCCTTCGTGCCCCTGTTTTCAATCTGGCCATTGCGCCTTTATTTTAATTATGCTTTTTCAATCGGGCCGTAGCGCCCATGTTTTTTAATCATGCATTGCCAATTGGGCTGTTGGGCCCTTGTTTTTAATCATGCTTTGTCAATCGTTCCATAGTGCCCATGTTCTTAATTATGCTTTTTCAATCGGGCCATCTCACCCCTCATGTCTCCAGATCGGGCCATCATGCCCCTTATCTTTTATTCAAGTCATCGCGTCCCTCAACATTCTAAATCAACTCATCATCTCCCTTTTCATCTTTCAATTGGGTCATCGTGCCCCTTTTCGTCCAAATTGGGTCATCATGCCCTGCCTCCTTTTGTCGGCCCCACGGGCTCACCCCTTTTATTTGGCTCCCAAGCCTATTTGTTGTCTCATTCCTTTCAATCTAGGCAACAACCCTTTATTCCAATAAAGTGAAAATGTTCCTTGATGGTATCTCAAACCTTGCTCAACATCATCATCAAATGCCAACCCTTGCAAACTTTATACATCTCCCCATCATCGTGTTACCGAATGGGAAAAAGTGGAAGTAGCAAGGCAGGTCAAGGCATGAACAAGCGCCAACTACACCGTCCTGGCAGCGCCTGTCGACTCTGAAAATTCGACGGGGTCCTCTCCATTTCAGGGAAGTCCGTGAATCCAGATCGTCACCTCAAGAGGGGATGAGAAAAGAAAGGAAGAAAACTCGGAAAGCAACTCTCACCTCGGTCCCACACTCACATTGATTCCCGAACTTTCATCCCTTGGCGTCGCTCGATCACCAAAGAGACGGTTCAGGTCATGTGGGAAGAGGGTGAGAAGAAAGAAATGTGGTTTCCAGGAACCGTGGGTTCCGATTTATAGAATTAAAATGACCGTGTGTACCTTAGCGTGAAGAATGTGAGTTAAAGCATCTCCTTCTTCGGCCGGCCGATGAAGAAGAGTCCTCAACGCGGTGGGTGCTTGATATTCTGTGAAACTAGACAAATAAACAAGTGAAAGAGACTATTAAAACTAAACAAAGTGTAGTATATGTAAAGAGAATAACATAAAACACACAATTGACTAGAAACTGATCGGATTCGGGTTATCTCTAACCCTTTTTTTATTTTTTCGGAATAACAGAATAAAAGTAATAAAAAAATGTAAAAAACATGATAGGAGGATGGAGAATCACTAAACAAAGATATAGGAAAAAGAACTGAAATATTTTGAGTTAAATAAAGAAAGATATAGCCAAATCTGTGTTGTCGAAAAAGCCGAGCAGCAGTCCAGGATCTGCCAGGCGTGACTTTGCTTCTAACCCACCCCGACCTTGGAATCAAGTAACGTTGATTGAAAACTGAAGAAAACTTGGAGAGGAAGAACTTTTATGAAGAGAGCTCAGGCAGCAGACGTCCACACACTGCTGTATAGGCCGAGGAAGAGAGACTTGGCAGATCACCTGCAGAACAGCCTTCCTCTCTCTTGAACCGACTTTTCTCTCTCTAAAAACTCGAAATTCTCTCTCTAAAAATCACAAAATCGATGCAGGAGGGAGGTTTGACGTTTTGAGATGCCTGGGGGGTCGTGCTCATCCCTTTGGAACGACCGGAATCAGAGTTAATTTATAGGAGAACGAACGGCGTTATCCGGGCTAAAAAATAGGGGCCTTGCGCCCCACCCCTGTGGGGCGCATGTGCTTCCCAGTGAGGGCGCATGGGCACAAATCCCGAGAAAATAGGTCTTATCCGATCGGCGGTTCAGTGGTAGAGTCCCGGTGAAAAACTAGGTCCCTCGTGCCTCCAGGGTAGGGTGCATGTGCCCTCAAGTGAGGGCACAAGGTGACGTGCCTCACTGGTAGGGCGCATGGCCACGTGCCCTGGGTCCCGGGCGCATGTGACCAGGATCCTGGGCGCATGGGACTGGTTTCGCGCGTCCTTCTTCCGGAAGCCATTGCGAACACTCCCGAACTCGGAATTCGACGCCGTTTGTTGCGTTAGAAAGATAACAGGACGAAGAAGCTTTCTATTGAATAGGATCAGCCATAACACCCTTCAAAACTTCATAATTTAATCCGGAAATTAGGGCAGTGAAAGAAGATCCGATACAGGTAAAAATGACTCCGACGGCAAACCGGAAAGGCACGGTATGAAACAAAACTTATTCGGGGTGTGAATATGACCATAAACTTCAATGCATGATCATTAGGCATTGGTCATTCAGCCAACTTCCGTATTTACATGATTTACGTGTGGCTTTTGCTCGAAAATTATGGCTTTTTGCTGAAAACATTAGAGAACGTCCGATTTCGTTCGGCGAAGCTCCAAATAAACTTTTAAAGACCCGGCATCATTATAAAGTCAATATCACATGTTACCCTATAAAACATGAGTTTTTATGCTCTGAATTAGGCGGATTTGGCGTGTCTACAGCTTGCCTCGCCTGGTGTCGGCTTTGTAAGGGAGTGGCATGTAATGAAGCAGAGTGATTCGAAGTGAACTGTAATGGAATGAAAGTGAACGTAGATGAATGTAGAGGGATGGAATGGTGATGGATTGAAAAGGTGGCATCAAGGTGTAGATATAGACACGCTTATCTACCTGATCCAGCAAAATGAATCTCTCTGGGTATTCTAGATCGCTTTCATGTTCAATCAAAACCTCATATAATTGACTGGTAAAAGACATGCCCTTGGCACGAGAGATGAAAAAGTAAATGATAAAGGATAAAAGGATGTAGCCAACCCTCAGCGTGGTGAGGAGTCCTCAAATTTGTAGGTTCATCATCAGCCAGCAACTCGAACTTTGCGGTGTTCTTGTACTGTGATGGGCTAAAGTTTGTAAAAGAGAAGTTGATCTTAAAATGAAAAGAATACCAATCCATCATATTTGGAATCTCAAGTTCATTCAAGTTTCACCAAAATACTCAGTTTAATTCTGAGTGGAATAATCTCAAATTCTAAAGGGGTTCATTTTAAGCAAAACAAAATTGCTCGGGTATCGTGAAAACCATGAATCATGCTCTAGGAGAAAATCAAGTATTCGGGAAACGACAAGATAGATTTAAGCCATAGTGGGATTGAAATATAATGGTGGGAATAACATAGTATGATGGTAAAGAAGAATAGCAATGGGATGACAATTGCCACGGTGGGTAAAATAAAAGACACGGTGGGATAAAAGAAATGAAAGAATAAAACATGGTGGAATAAAAAGAAAGGAATAAAACATGAAGGGATAAAATTAGTAATAATGAAGAATGAAAAGGAGATGGATGTGAAAACATAGAAAATTATGTAGAAAATAGTTGAAGATATATATATTGTCTATTGGAGGTCAAGACACCCGATTAGGAACCATCGTCCCTCCAATGTTCAATTTTGGCTTATCCGTGAGTGTGAGGAAATGACCAAGCCGTCGTAAATTTTGTTGAAGGGGACCATCACATTTTAGTTCTCATCGTGGTGCTCTCCACTTCCTGGTCCCCATGCAAACCATCCACATTTCCATCTAGGCATATCCCCTATAAACCCCACCATTTTTGGCCCTCATGCGATGCAATCAGGGATTTTTTGAACAATCAGTTTCTTAGCGAGCTTCAATGATGATTTTCTATAAAATATGAGGTTATTCTAATCTGAGCTAAGCCAGTGCTCTTGAGAAAACCCTAATGAACCTGAAGACCCAACCCTGGTCGATTGGAATTTTTGCTTAAGCACACCACACAGTTCGGGTGCCAGCAAATGGCGATTTCCCCTCCATGCGGGATGCCATTTATTCTCCCATCACATGGGGTGTGTCTTTTAGTTTACTATTGTTTGTGCCCATGGCACATCCTTCTTAACCAATCGACCAAGGAGAAGGTTTGGAAGGAACAAGAGGGTGATCTTAGAATACGGCAATACTCAATTTGCTCAACTAGGTCTTTGTGAGTGTGTCTAGATTAACATCTTAGCATCATTCTACTATGCCTCATTTTACTAGACTCCAAGCTTGCCTAGTTGAGAGCTTAAAACTCATGTTTTCATAGATAACATTCTAAACCATCCGGGACTGATTTGAGCTAGTATGCTTAATGTGCCCTTGGAGGATAACCTTCATTGGGTAAATGAAATCCAATTAAAATAACTTCTTCCCCAGCCAAATATCTTTTGTTTACGACAAACGGGAAGTTAATCTGATTTCCCATTTGATCGTATCAAGCATTGGAAGAGAATTGCACTTTACAACACTTGATTGTCTTTCTAAGCTTATAGAGGGTATTCTAATCATATTTTGTCCAATATAACTATTGTATGATCTTCCTTAGCCTGTTAGCTTTCATACGCAACAAACAGAAGTGAAATCCGAGCTCCCGTTTGTCCGTAGAAACCTCCGGAAGGAAGTCGCACAGAAGGAAGGACCCAGGCGTCCCCCCACCCGGGTCACCCAGGTGACCCGATGCCGGGTCGCCCAGGTGACCCGGCAAACGGGTCGCCCAGGTGACCCGTTTGCCAGGTCGCCCAGGTGACCCGGCAGACAGGTCACCTGCCCAGGTGACCCGGCAGACGGGTCGCCTAGGCAGTTTGGGCACCCAACAGACGGTCGGAACACCCTCATACCATATATATCTAATTGAACGTTGAAGACCTCAAGTTCAGGGACAGTTGAGCTTGAGAACCCCCTCAACAAAAACAATGATGGATCAACTATTTCTAGACTCGTGGATAGGCCAAAGTCTTATGTACGGGGACGACGGTTCTCTCCAAGAGTATCCTGACCCATTAAACATAGGACCTATATCTTCAACTAGATGCCTATTTTTGAGTTTGTTTTTTATTTTACCCCTAAATATATATATATATATTAAATCATGCATCATACATCGCATACTCTCCGGACACTTCAAACGAGCTGTATTCCGGTATTCCGAAAAGTTTCTCGTTAGATTCAGTAAATTCTAGAAGAACATGGAGTCATTCCACTCTGGACAAAATCGGTACGCTTGCAAGAACCAAATGAACTCGGAAGACATAACCCCGAAATGATTGGATGTTCACTCTTTGTTTTCGTTAGTTTAGTTAGCCCTTCTCGGTACAAGCACACCATAGAGCTGGGCCGCTAACCGAGATGAACTCACGAGCCACGACTCGGGGGTCCCCCACACTGGGGGGCAGACTTCTCCTTTTACTTTCGTGCCCGCGGCACTGCATCCATCCAATCAATGACTGGAATGATCTGAAGAGGACAAATGGGAACGGTGAAGGACCGGTAATGCTTGCCCATTGCCCAATTAGGCAGTAGCCTGCGTGTCTAAATCTACACCTTGGTGCCACCTTTTCAGTCCGCGCCATTGCACGCCGCTACGCCTCATTACATTTCATTTCATTCATCTATGCTTCATTCCATATCGCTCCCCTACAAAGCCGACACCAAGGCGAGGCAAGCTGTAGACACGCAAATTTTGCCTATTTGAGGAGCTTAAGATTCATGCTTTCTTAGAAGGTATTCGAGTTTTTCGATAAACAAACCGGATCTCCAAGAAAACGGCTCAAAAGTGAACTCTGGGGGCATAGATGACCCGTCTGCCGGGTCGCCAAGGCGACCCCCCTGCCGGGTCGCCCAGGCGACCGGTCTGACGGGTCATCTGCCAAATCGTCCGTTCTGACGGTGGTATGTGAGACGTCAAATCTGGACAGGTACGGGAAGCGACCCGGCCAACAGGCCTGCCAAAATAGTGTACGAAGTGAACGAAATGACCCGTGAATGGCGCACGCTCGTCTGGACGGTCGGAGTCGATTGGGCGTAGGCGACCCGTCTGACGTGTCACCCAGGTGACCTGGCAGACGGGTCGCTTGCGGATTCTGAAAAGCTCTTTTTATGTCTGAAATGCCCCTGTGACCCTTTTTCCTATAAAAAGGGACCCCCTAACCACTTTTTCAAGGGTTGGAAGAGTGTTAGAAGGGAGAGAACGTCCCAAGCTCCCAAGAGAGAGCCTTAGAGAGTTCCAAACCTCTTCCATTCCCCAATTCTCATTGCCCAAGAGATTGAGAGCTTCCCACTTCCATCCACCTCCGTAAATCGACGTTCTTCATCCCGTTTCTTCATCGACATCCATTTCAAAGCTTCTCAAGCTCCTACATCAAAGGGGGAATCATCATCCACGTCCTAGGAGCTTCCGGGAGTCGTCATCAAGCTTCTAAAGCCATCCGAAAGCATCACGGGAGCATCCGGGAGTAAACCGGATTTTGGTGCAGGAAGTGACCCGCCTGCCGGGTCGCCTAGGTGACCCATTTGCCAGGTCGCCCAGGCGACCCCCCTGCCGGGTCGCCCAGGTGACCCCCCTGCCGGGTAGCCTGGGACTCCATATTGCCATTTTTGAAGCCGAAACCCGTTTTTCTTCCACCACTTTCTAGCATTACTTTGCTTCCATGTTTTCCATCATGGATCATCACATTTACATGCATATTTAACTTAGTAACATCATATTTCATCATCCAAAAACACATAAAAAGGGGGGTTGGGAGTTATTCCCAATCCGGTTAGTCCACTTCCTTTTGCGGTTTTAGTTCACTTCTTTTGCAAGATGCTTCACCATCTTAGTTCTAATCCACTTTCATTTGTTTTCGTGGCTTACTTTTTTTTGTAGGAACAACTAAAGTGCTTCAAGCTCTTTCTTCTCGGCCGGCCGAAAAGGAAGAAGATGGAACCCATAATCTCCTAACACAATCTCTCTGCTTAGGTACGTTCGGTCATTTCCTTTAATACTTACATTGCCTCTTTACCTTTACTCTCAGAACCCGCAGTTCCTGGCCACCACAACCCTACACCACCGGAGAAACCGAAAGGATGAGCGGCGCTCATCGTTCCAACCCGGGGGGAAGAAGAAGGACCGGGTCCGGATCGGGAGTTCCACATCTTTTGGCGACCACGGTGGGACCATCTCATACTTGAAGCAAACTTAGTTGTTCTCTCATTTCCAAGTAAGCCCCTTCTCACCATCACTATCTTCATATTGTCTTCCATTTCCTTTATCTAGTCGGTCCCCGTGTGGATCTCCTTCCGGTTTGGAGAAACAAGTTCCCGGAAGTGTCCTGTTTTCGCAAATGACCCCTCTATCGGGTCATCTCCTCCTTTTATGATTTAGAGCTTTCCATTTCCTTAGGTCCCTACGTGGACCCGCTTGCTTTTCCACTTACTATTATTTCTAAGCATCTTGCCTTTAGTTTACTTTCAAGTCCATGCTATTTCGGTTCCCGCGGGACCCCGGTTATTAAGTGCTTTCCTTCGGCTCTGTTTTCTGTTTTCCGCAAGTGACCCCTGCCAGGTCAACTGCCAGACTAGTAGGTGACTCGTCTGCCGGGTCATCTATGCTTCCAGAAACTCTTTTCCTGTTGTAGTCTTTAGTTTTACTTGCTCTTGCTCATTTCTCTTGAATCAAACTTGCAAAAATCAATATTTTATAGCATCTTTGACTTGTTTGGTTATTGTTCTTGATAGTTTAATCATCATCCTAGTTATTATTTGTTGATCGTTGCATTGTTTTCCTTTCTTATTGTATGCCATCTCATCCTTGTTAAATTATTGCATTAGATTGCATTGAGTACCGGGTTTCGCCCGACTCATTAGGTCATTCGAGATGGGAGGCTCACCCACCTCCCAAAAGACATCTCCATCCCACCCGCGTCTCTTGGTGGATTCCGATCTCTCCTCCGGGGATTCCCTCTCGGTTGATTAGATTGGTTTTCACTAAGACCTCCGTAAGTCCCCAAAAGTGAATGATTCCCTCTTCACCGATCGGGCTGGTTGTACCTTTTACCCCAAAAACCCAGTGTCACCTATCACCCAATCGTTGTGAGAAAAGTGTTAATCCTAGATTGCTCGGCTTTGTGAGAGCATAGGGTCCGACCTATTGTCGAGAGAACAATATTCTCTTAAAACCCACTAATTTAAAGATTAAACCAAAAAATTGTGTTTAATCATTTCAAGTCTTTGCTTTAACTTGTTTTCAAAACAAAAGTGAAAAGCAAAAAAAAGAGAGGGGGCAACTCTCTCACAAAAAATCTTTAAAAGTCTCAAAAAAAATTTGTTGCTTGGGGTAATATTTGTTTTCCTCACAAAAATCAAAACCAAAAAAAATATCAAAACAAACATAACGAAAAAAGAAATTTTTGCTTGAGGTAAGTACTTGCTTTTCCAACAAAAATTCAAAACATAAAAAAGTCTCTTAAAGGAACCAAAAAAATCTTATTTTGCATAACGTCATGTCAGTGTCATCAAGGTCAAGCAGAATGATTGACACAGCAAGTTACTACACTGCCAATGGGTCCGAGATGCAACAAGGAGGTGCACAACATCATACATATGATTTTAGCCATATCTTAGGACCTCATGCCTCCCATGTCACTTTAGATCAGCTTCTGACCGCCGTCCACACTGTCATGGGTAGCAAGTCATCTACTGGCTATGTTTCTACCAGTCATGGTCAGCCAATCTCTACTCCCCGATCAGTGGCTCATCAACCCAGTGCACCTAGACTCGATCACTCCTACACCAGGTATGCCACCAACTTTTCTCCTTCCTATTCGGGTACAAACCCAACCAGTCCAGACTCGACCCACTCAAGTCCTTCAAGGCCATTGGCCTACACACCTGCTTTCCCTCACTCTCCTCGTTCTTATTCAGGGACAAACACACCTAGCTCAAACTCAGCTCGTTCTAGCCCCTCTCGGCCTTTGAGCCATATCTCTAGTCCGACCCCTTTTGCCCAGCCTCCACTTTGCTCACAGGTGGATCCCACTCGCTTAGCTGCACCATCTTACCTTAATCCTGTTCGGGCACCTCCTACACATCTCCCGGTGCAACCACCCTCTAATGTTGTCTAGGAACCCTCAGTCAACCAAGCCATGACTAATGAGTTCAACCAACTGAGAGAAGAATACAAAGAACTCAAACGCTTGATAGATCCCCAGGCAACCCCCGAAATTTATATTCCCTCTCTCCCCTACATCCCTCCTTCTCAAGCACCAGTCTATCGTCGCTATGATGGCACCGGTAATCCATTTACTCATGTCCAAGATTTTATCTATTAATCGTCTCAATAGCAAAATGATCGGAAGGCCCCAGCCTTCCTCTTTAGACGGTCATTAGATGGGATGGCCCTAGAATGGTTTTATTCACTTGACCCGATGGAGGCAGAAGATTTTGATATAGTTAGAAAGAAATTTTTACAAAGATATAAGGATCGCATTGAGCCGGCCTATTCACTCACTGATCTAATGGCCTAGAAAATGAGAGAGAATGAGGACTTTACACAATATGCTGATAGATGGAGGTTGATGGCCGAGAAGCTTGCATATACAATTTCTGAGCCGGAATTAGTCAAGATGATCATTTCTAATACCGTACCGGCTTTGAAAAATATTTTGGCCTTGCATTATCCCACGAATATGCATGATTTGTATGAAAGGGCAAGATACATTCAAACTCAACTTAAGGATACACTAATCATGGAGCAATACAATTAAAAATATCAAGCCCTTAATGAAAGTGGGAGTGATAATGTTGTAGGGAACCCAATAGAAAACCCTAGGCACCGACCTAGGATCCCTACACAACGTAGGGTTATCTCTCAACAACTCCGTCAGACTCATCAAAATCCTCCTTCTCAATCGATTGCTCAAGACAAGGCTCCTTTGCCTCGACCAGTTCCTCAGCCCCAACCAGTCGAACGATTCATGGATCATCCTCCTCAATCGGTTGCACAACAAACCTTGGCTCCTCAGCCTCGATTAATCATTCAACCACCAACTCTTCAACCAATTACATCTCATCCTCAGCCGGTTGCACAACCCATTATTTTTCAAAAATATTCACAACCGGCTAAGCATAATCAAACTCTTTCACAAGTTTGTGCCCCTACCCCAGAATTAGAGCTGGCTCCCCTTATTTTCCAATCGGTCATGACAATCTTGACCGAGTCTCAAGAGCCAACCAATAATGAACCAGATCAACTGGTGGGGGAATCTGAGCTTGAAATCAATGATTCTCTGATATCTGATTCTCAACCTACCACTTTATTGCCCCTTGAGCCAGATTTATCCTCCATTCTTGAACAAACTCAAGAAGAAGTCAAGCAAGAACATGATCTACATGTAGAAGAATCTGAAATCAAAATCTATGATGATCCTCCTGAATCTAATGCTTTATCAATTATCTCCATCCCTCAGGAACCCTTAGAACAAGACACACTCTCCATCATTGAACAACCTAGGGAGAAGCTGACACTTAACAACCTTGGGTGGAGAATTATGGAGATGCTTGGATATCAAGCTAGCAAGGGCCTAGGCAAAGAATTACAGGGGATAGCACGACCAGTGCAAACCCTATTTTCAGTCACAAGGCCAAGACTAGGATTTTATGAATCAGCTCCTAAGTCTCAAAAGGAAAAGGCAAGGTTAACCATCACAATTGAAAGTTTGAGTGATCATTTTACAAAGGAGGAACAATTTGAGGAAAAGGATTTTAGCCCACGATCGATTCCTCGACCCTTGAGAATATCGGGGCCACCCGTGAGGCAACCCATAAAGAAGGTTGAAGAGAAGAGAAAATCCAATCACAAGCTGGCTAAGGCTAGAGGCAAAGAAATTTCAGGACCCCCTCCAACTGGGCATTCATTTATATGGCAACCTGTTAGGGCCGAGTTAGTCAACAATCATTCGAGTAGCGGGGTCCTAGGGGATAGATTATTAGGACCACCTCTAACTAGGCAATCCCCCTCCCCAACTTCTTTCTCAAGGTCATCTCAACCTTCTAAACTGGGCCCTAGAGCCCATTTAGGTCAATCGAGCCACAAAGCCCATTTTCAATGCTCGAGTTCACAAGCCCTAAACCGGATTTTCAAATCCTCAATCATTTTCAGAAATCGGGCCCAAGTGCCCAATGCTTATCTATATTGGGCCCATATGCCCATCATCCTTCTAAATCAGGCCCTTGTGCCCAACCCGCTTCTAAATTGGGCCAACGTGCCCATCATCCTTCCAAATCGGGCCCATGTGCCCATCATCTTTCTAAGTCGGGCCCGTGTGTCTATCCTTTAGAATCAAGTCTATGTGTCTACCCTTCTAAATTGGGCCCATGTGCCCATTCTTCCAAATTGGGCCAAAATGCTTATCATCTTCCTAAATCGGGCCCATATGCCCATCCTCTAGAATCAAGCCCCTATGCCTTCCCTCCTAAATTGGGCCCTTGTGCCCAACCCCTTTCTAAATTAGGCCCAAGTGCCCATCATCCTCCCAAGTCAGGCCCTCTTGTGCATCATCTTTCTCAACCAGACCCACGTGCCTCTCCCTCAACACTTCCATCAATTCTTGTGCCATGGCCCTCACCCCACCTTTCCCAATCGGGCCCACGTTCCCACCAATTGGGCCCATGTGCCCACTCTTATGAATCAGGCCCAAGTTCTCGACACTTCTCTACATTCGGCCCTCGCGCCCAACATTCTCTTACATCGGGCCCACAAGCCCACACTCCCAAATTGGGTCCATGCACCCATCATCAATTTCAGTCGGATTCATATACCCCTCTTTCTACCTCATCATCCATTCTCGGGCCACGGCCCCCACTTCATCTTTCTCAACCAGGCCCATGTGCCTCTCCCTCAACACTACCATCAATTCTCGGGCCATGGCCCTCACCTCACCTTTCTCAGTCAGGCCAACGTGCCTACCAATTGGACCCATGTTCCCATCATTACAAATCGGGCCCTAGTTCCCGACACTTATCTACATTCGACCCTTGTCTTCTTACATCGAGCCCACATGCCCGTCATCCTTCCAAATCGGGCCCTCGTGACCGTCATCATTTTCAAACAGGCCCATGCATCCCTCCTTCAATTCTTGGGCCATGGCCCCCACTCTATCTATTTCAATTAGGCACATGCCCCGATCAACCCCACCAGTTGGGCCCACGAGCCCATCGTCTTCCCAAGATAGGCCCACATGCCCACTCTTCCATATCAAGCCCACGAGCCCCTCCTCCTAAATCAGGCCCATGTGCCCATCCTCAATCACCAGGCCCAAGCGTCCATGTCTCTAAATTGGGCCCACGAGCCCAACTCTCTCTATTATGCCCCATTCCTTTAACTAGGCACACAAACCCAATCAGTTCCTCTTTTGTCGATTTCACGTGCCTTATTTCCTCCATCGAGCTCGCATGTCCGTTCTCATTCCTTCAATCGGGCCCATGTGCCCAACTCCACTACTAAATCAGGTCATCATGACCACATCTTCAATTAGGTTGACACCCCCATGTTTTAATTTTTTTTTTCAATTCGGCCATTGTGTCCATTTTTCAAATTGGGTCATAGCACCCCTATTTTCAATTATGCTTTTTCAATCGGGCCTTCGCATCCTTGGTTTATTCATGCATTTTCAATCGGGCCCTAGTGCTCATGTTTTCAATCAGGCCGTTGTGCCTTTATTTTAATTATGCATTTTCAATTGGGCCTTAGTGCTCCTATTTTCAATCAGGCCATTGTGCCTTTATTTTAATTATGCATTTCAATCGGGCCCTAGCGCCCATGTTTTCAATTAGGTTGTTGTGCCTTTATTTTAATTATGCATTTTCAATCGGGCCCTAGCGCCTATGTTTCAATCAGGCCATTGTGCCTTTATTTTAATTATGTGCTTTCAATCGGGCCCTAGCGCCCATGTTTTCAATCAGGCCGTTGCGCCTTTATTTTAATTATGTGCTTTCAATCGGGCCCTAGTGCCCATGTTTTCAATCAGGCCGTTGTGCCTTTATTTTAATTATGCATTTTCAATCGGGCCCTAGCACTCATGTTTTCAATCAGGCCGTTGCACCTTTATTTTAATTATGCGTTTTCAAGTGGGCCTTAGCACCCTTGTTTTCAATCAGGCCGTTGCGCCTTTATTTTAATTATGCATTTTCAATCGGGCCTTAGTGCCCCTATTTTCCATCAGGCCATTGTGCCTTTATTTTAATTATGCTTTTTCAATCGGGCCGTAGCACCCATGTTTTTTAATCATGCATTGCCAATTGGGCTGTTGGGCCCTTGTTTTTAATCATGCTTTGTTAATCGGTCCATAGTGCCCATGTTCTTAATTATGCTTTTTCAATCGGGCCATCTCGCCCCTCATGTCTCCAGATCGGGCCATCATGCCCCTTATCTTTTAATCAAGTCATTGCGTCCCTCAACATTCTAAGTCAACTCATCATCCCCCTTTTCATCTTTCAATTGGGTCATTGTGCCCCTTTTCGTCCAAATTGGGTCATCATGCCCCGCCTCCTTTTGTCGGCCCCACGGGCTCACCCCTTTTATTAGGCTCCCAAGCCTATTTGTTGTCTCATTCCTTTCAATCTAGGCAACAACCCTGTATTCCAATAAAGTGAAAATGTTCCATGATGGTATCTCAAACCTTGCTAAACATCATCATCAAATGCCAACCCTTGCAAACTTTATACATCTCCCCATCATTGTGTTACCGAATGGGAAAAAGTGGAAGTAGCAAGGCAGGTCAAGGCATGAACAAGCGCCAACTACACCATCCTGGCAGCGCCATCACCAACAACGAAGTTCATCCTCTCTCAGGTACTACATGCATGTATTCATCATTATCATGTTATCCTCGAGGCATTCATTTCAAAACCATTTGCGAGTATAATCGTAACATGTCTTAAAAATATTTTGCGTAGAGAGGATAGCTAAGAGAATTTGATGATGTTCAAGTATGTTTTCAACCAAGATGAAAATATTGGAAAGATAATATTGGCGCAAGGCAAGGCATAGTGAATCATCCATGGAATCATTTCTTCTTGAAAATGTTTTTTGATAAAAATTACAAAAATATCATAAATATTCAAAATCGGAGGGTGGCTATCATAATCCAAATTCCACTGACTATTGGGTGCCTTAACTTGTTCTTTAAGAATTAAGAGTAGGCACCATGCTTCACACACCATATGCCAAGATTTCGGAATCCTGATGACTAGACACTGGAAAGAAAGCTAGGCAAAGTCTGGAGAAGGAAGGTTTTCCCTATTCTCTTCTCTTCTTATTTCGGTACAAAGTAGATGTAGGGGACTAGAAGGAGGAGTATTGAAAGTGCCCACCGCCTTAGTAGGAGTCCGTCTCAAAAGGTCCAACTTCTAAAAGAAATGGTGTCAAAAGATGGGCAATGACCCCTCAGGTCAACAAAAGAAAAGACATGTCTGAATGTGTACCACAAAAATAGCCCAAGAAAAGAAAATAAAATGCTCCAAAAGATGGGCAATGAACCCCTCAGGTCAAATCAAAGAAAAAATATACAAGACCTGTCTGAATGTGGGCAACCAAAGAATATGGGCAAATCAATAAAAGAAGGAAGGACCTGAAGAAGCTGAACTCTAATGGGCAATTGGGCATTTGTAGAGAAACAAATTTGACATCCCTGAAGTCTACCGAAGACTTTCCCCCAGTATTCTTCCTTCTCTAACCCCCATGGGTAACGCAAACCAACCCGATCTAGGCATAACCTAGCTATTTAATGGTCGAAGGTCAAAAGGATTTCGAATGAAAGCCCCCCCCCACTCATCACGTGGTGTATGCTCTTGCTTTTCAAAGAACAATTGGGGACACCCATTCCAAGTGAATCAAGGAAAATGACTACCATCATCTCGATAAAAATTAGAAATTTAGAAAAGAAAAAATTTTTGAAAAGTCTCAAAACTCAAAAAAAATCAAAAAATTTCAAAACTAAAACATTTTTCAAATGCTTTTCACATTTAGTCTTGAATGCACCGAAATTTTAGAACTCAAACAAACTTGAAAATTTTTAAAAAAAAATCATTTTAATTGCATGCCCTTTGCATTTAGTTTCAATCTGGCATTCATCAAGTTCTCAAAATTCAAACAAATCAAAACATTTCCAATCATATGCTTTTACATCCGCATTTAATTTTGGTCTTGCACATGTCAAAAAATCTAAAACCCAAACAAATTTAAAAATGTTCAAAACCCAAGAAACATTTTTAGTTATACATGCACATTTAATTCCAGTCTTGCATGTCTGTTTTATGCAATGCATATTTAATTTCTTCTTGTTATCACTTTTGTCTTTCATAAAGGCTTACATCTCTTGAGAAAGGATCAAGGCAACTTCAGCCCTCCTCAAGCAAGGGAACTAAGCCACAATAAAGTTCTAATCATCTCGTTTCAAGTTAATGCAGGAAATGAAGACTCCATACAAGGGAGCTCACGCATCAACTCTCTTCCTCAAGCACTTGAATTAGAGATGACAAAACAATAAAAAAATTAGAAAATATAAAAATCAAGAAAGAGGGTTTCCCTGACCCCTATTAAGACTTGCATTTTAGTATTGCATCTATCAAAATAATAGTATTTGAAATGTTGAAGACCTCAAGTCTAGAGGGGGCTGAGCCTGAGAACCCCCTCAACAAAAATCAGTGACGGCTCGGTCACTCACTCGACTTGCGGATAAGCCAAAGTTGTATGTATGGGGACGATGGTTCCTTTTGAGGTATCTTGACCCGTCACATGCAACCTATATCTTCAACTATTTTCTTATGCTAATTTTCATTTCTTTAAACCCTGCATGCATTATTTCATGCATCATTTTCATGCATCTCATGATATATTGTGATCTAAACCATCCTAAGGTCTGTACCACCTTCTAGGTGTCACTCCATCTTGGGCTTGGCATCCCATCATAAAGTCCTGCCATGTCATCATCCCAATGTTGTCACATTTTTTTATCCCACTACGATCTTGCCCACATCTCACTATGTTTTATCTCACCGTGTTCTAGTCCCCACAAGGACCATCACATTTTAGTTCTCATCGTGGTGCTCTCTACTTCCCGGTCCCCATGCAAACCATCTACATTTCCGGCCCTCATGCGATGCAATCATGGACTTTTCGAACAATCAGTTTCTTAGCGAGCTTCAATGATGATTTTCTATAAAATATGAGGTTATTCTAATCTGAGCTAAGCCAGTGCTCTTGAGAAAACCCTAATGAACCTAAAGACCCAACCCTGGTCGATTGGAATTTTTGCTTAAGCACACCACACAGTTCAGGTGCCAGCCAATGGCGATTTCCCCACCATGCGGGATGCCATTTATTCTCCCATCACATGGGGTGTGTCTTTTAGTTTACTACTATTTGTGCCCATGTCACATCCTTCTTAACCAATCGACCAAGGAGAAGGTTTGGAAGGAACAAGAGGGTGATCTCAGAATACGGCAATACTCAATTTGCTCAACTAGGTCTTTGTGAGTGTGTCTAGATTAACATCTCAGCATCATTCTACTATGCCTCATTTTACTAGACTCCAAGCTTGCCTAGTTGAGAGCTTAAAACTCATGTTTTCATAGATAACATTCTAAACCATCCGGGACTGATTTGAGCTAGTATGCTTAATGTGCCCTTGGAGGATGACCTTCATTGGGTAAATGAAATACAATTAAAAGGACTTCTTCCCCAGCCAAATATCTTCCATTTGCGACAAACGGGAAGTTAATTTGATTTCCCCTTTGATCGTATCAAGCATTGGAAGAGAATTGCACTTTACAACACTTGATTGTCTTTATAAGCTTATAGAGGGTATTCTACTCATCTTTTGTCCAATATAACTATTGTATGATCTTCCTTAGCCTGTTAGCTTTCATACGCAACAAACAGAAGTGAAATCCGAGCTCCCGTTTGTCCGTAGAAACCTCCAGAAGGAAGTCGCGCAGAAGGAAGGACCCAGGCGTCCCCCCACCCGGGTCACCCAGGTGACCCGATGCCGGGTCGCCCAGGTGACCCGGAAAACGGGTCGCCCAGGTGACCCGTTTGCCGGGTCGCCCAGGTGACCCGGCAGACGGGTCGCCTAGGCAGTTTGGGCACCCAACAGACGGTCGGAAAACCCTCATACCATATATATCTAATTGAACGTTGAAGACCTCGAGTTCAGGGACAGTTGAGCTTGAGAACCTCCTCAACAAAAACAATGATGGATCAACTATTTCTAGACTCGCGGATAGGCCAAAGTCTTATGTACGGGGACGACGGTTCTCTCCAAGAGAATCCTGACCCATTAAACATAGGACCTATATCTTCAACTAGTTGCCTATTTTTGAGTTTGTTTTTTATTTTACCCCTAAATATATATATATTAAATCATGCATCATACATCGCATACTCTCCGGACACTTCAAACGAGCTGTATTCCGGTGTTATGAAAAGTTTCTCGCTAGATTCAGTAAATTCTATAAGAACATGGAGTCATTCCACTCCGGACAAAATCGGTACCCTTGCAAGAACCAAATGAACTCGGGAGACATAACCCCAAAATGATTGGATGTTCACTCTTTGTTTTCGTTAGTTTAGTTAGCCCTTCTCGGTACAAGCACACCACAAAGCTGGGCCGCTAACCGAGATGAACTCACGAGACACGACTCGGGGGTCCCCCACGCTGGGGGGCAGGCTTCTCCTTTTACTTTCGTGCCCGCGGCACTGCATCCATCCAATCAATGACGGGAATGATCTGAAGAGGACAAATGGGAACGGCGAAGGACCGGTAATGCCCGCCCATTGCCCAATTAGGCAGTAGCCTGCGTGTCTAAATCTACACCTTGGTGCCACCTTTTCAGTCCGCGCCATTGCACGCCGCTACGCCTCATTACATTTCATTTCATTCATCTATGCTTCATTCCATATCGCTCCCCTACAAAGCCGACACCAAGGCGAGGCAAGCTGTAGACACGCAAATTTTGCCTATTTGAGGAGCTTAAGATTCATGCTTTCTTAGAAGGTATTCGAGTTTTTCGATAAACAAACCGGATCTCCAAGAAAACGGCTCAAAAGTGAACTCTGGGGGCATAGATGACCCGTCTGCCGGGTCGCCCAGGCGACCCCCCTGCCGGGTCGCCCAGGCGACCCGTCTGACGGGTCATCTGCCAAATCGTCCGTTCTGACGGTGGTATGTGAGACGTCAAATCTGGACAGGTACGGGAAGCGACCCGGCCAACGGGTCGCCTGCCAAAATAGTGTACGAAGTGAACGAAATGACCAGTGAACGGCGCACGCTCATCCGGACGGCCGGAGTCAATTGGGCGTAGGCGACCCGTCTGACGGGTCGCCTACCACTGTAGCAGACCCCGGACGGTGGCTGACCAACTTTCAGCGCACGCGTATTTAATGCATTTATGGTTTCGCAGGTGACCCGTCAGACGGGTCGCCCAGGCGACCCAGTAGACGGGTCGCTTGCAGATTCCGAAAAGTTCTTTTTATGTCTGAAATGCCCCTGTGACCCTTTTGCCTATAAAAAGGGACCCCCTAACCACTTTTTCAAGGGTTGGAAGAGTGTTAGAAGGAAGAGAACGTCCCAAGCTCCCAAGTGAGAGCCTTAAAGAGTTCTAAACCTCTTTCATTCCCCAATTCTCAATGCCCAAAATATTAAGAGCTTCCCACTTCCATCCACCTCCGTAAATCGACGTTCTTCATCCCGTTTCTTCATCGGCATCCATTTCGAAGCTTCTCAAGCTCCTACATCAAAGGGGGAATCATCATCCACGTCCTAGGAGCTTCCGGGAGTCGTCATCAAGCTTCTAAAGCCATCCGACAGCATCGCGGGAGCATCCAGGAGTAAACCGAATTTTGGTGCAGGAAGTGACCCGCCTGCCGGGTCGCCCAGGTGCCCTGCCGGGTTGCCTGGGACTCCAAATTGCCGTTTTTGAAGCCGAAACCCATTTTTCTTCCGCCACTTTCTAGCATTACTTTGCTTCCATGTTTTCCATCATAGATCATCACATTTACATGCATATTTAACTTAGTAACATCATATATCATCATCCAAAAACACATAAAAAGGGGGGTTAGGAGTTATTCCCAATCCGGTTAGTCCACTTTTTTTTGCGGTTTTAGTTCACTTCTTTTGCAAGATGCTTCACTATCTTAGTTCTAATCCACTTTCATTTGTTTTCGTGGCTTACTTGTTTTTATAGGAACAACTAAAGTGCTTCAAGCTCTTTCTTCTCAGCCGGCCGAAAATGAAGAAGATGGAACCCATAATCTCCCAACACAATCTCTCCGCTTAGGTACGTTCAGTCATTTTATTTAATACTTACATTGCCTCTTTACCTTTACTCTCGAAACCCGCGGTTCCTGGCGACCACAACCCTACACCACCGGCGAAACCGAAAGGAGGAGCGTCGCTCATCGTTCCAACCCGAGGGAAGAAGAAGGACCGGGTCCGGATCGGGAGTTCCACAATCTTCATTACTAGTACAATTACTTCTTATCAAGCTCTGTATAGCACACAAAATTCATAGCCCAAATCTAAAAAAAACACAAAAATCGACCAAGTTAAAAAGATAACCAGCAGCTCAAAATATACAATTGCAAGTTATTTTCAATTTCCCTCCACTAGAAAGTATGTATGTATTTTTATATATATATGTATATATGTATATATATACATTCAAACCAACAATCTAGCAACTCGTGCATCTTGTGTATAGTCTACACAAAATTCATAGTTTGGATTGTTACTTCTTCTCAAGCCTTGTATAGCCAAAGTTATTAGATAGGTGCCAACGTTTTAGTGTTACAGAATTTATATTTGTTCATCCTAAGTTGGGAGAATTGTTCTAAAACAGAATTATTAAAAACCAATATCATAGATGGCATGCATAGTTGCTAACGCATGATAGAATTTATATTTGTTCATCCAAAGATAGGAGACCTAAAACAAAGTTCTTAAAAATCAACACCATTGATGGCATGCATAGTTGCTAAAGCATGATAGAATCTATATTTGTTCATCCTAAGTTAGAAGAACTATCCTAAAACAGAGTTCTTGAAATTTAACCAATACTATTGACGGCATATAGTTGCTAATGCATGATAAATATAAATAGGAAGATATGTGAATTTAAAATGAGAACAAGGGTCTAGTTGCTAATGCATGATAAATATAAATAGGAAGATATGTGAATTTAAAATGAGAACAAGGGTCTAATGCATAGATCAGCCAAGGATGCTTACTTGAATAGAGCAATGAGAAGCAAAGGGGGGACACGCGCATGTTATTCCAAATGTTCTGATTTGTGGCGGCGCTGCAGCAAATGGCCGATGGCGACATGGGCCCTGCCGCAGTTCGGCCGCTGCGCCCGGGGGAGAAGCGCACGTTGTGACCGCCTCAGTGCCTACTGCCGACGGACACCAGCAGCTGGTGGGGTTTGGAGCGCCTGGGGGAGAAGCGCAATGCAGCCGGGGTTTGGAGCGCCCGGGGGAGAAGTGCAACGCCGACGCACATCGAGAAGCACAATGCCGACGGACACCAGTGGCTGGAAGGATTTGGAGCGCCCAGGGGGAGAAGCGCGCGTTGCAATGTCGATGGACACCAATGGCTGGTGGGGTTTGGAGCACCTGGGGGAGAAGCGTGCGTTGCGATTGCTTTGGTGCCTGCTGCCGACGGACACCAGCGGCTGGCGTGGTTTGGAACTGGCGTCGCCGTCGGTGGACAACCCAGTCTCATCGCCGACGATGACTACTTTAAGGGAGGCATCTGGAGGGGTTCTACTGAAAGCCTCGAGGCTTGCCGTCGAAGACATTGGCGTGTACGAGACAGATCCGTGGACGATGCGGGAAGCTTTGCCGTCGAAGAAGGCGTACTGGATGGGGGAAATTGGGGTCGGCGCTGCGAGTTCACTGCGTCAGGGGAGACCTTGCGAGACGGAGCCGTGGATGACAGGGGAGACCTTGCCATCAAAGAAGGCGTACTGGACAGGGAAGTTCGGATCAGCTGACTTCACCGCGCAGAGGCTTTTTACGACGAGCATAGACAACTTGGAGGAGTAATCGCACATAGTTCTGATTCGGATGGGAGAGTTGCGGTTACACCCATCGCCTATTTGATCTGGAACGTTATAACTTGCCCGATGGTATATACCGTCGTTTATGCTCCAGCATACCTGACGGTTAGTATGAAACTGTGGTGTATTCTGCGCTTTGCGCTAGTGAAATAAACTCCCCTAGGGGCGATTTATTTTCTAGTCCCAGGCGCCACATTTTTATTTTTTTAAACTAACTTTTAAAATCTCTATAAAACTACCACCCCTATTTTCATTTGTCAACGAAGCCCACACTTCGGTGACAAATGAAATGCAGCCAAATGCTACCGTGCCATGCTCCTGCTTCAAGTGGGGGCAAACAAGAACGAAAATGGAAATGAAAAATGGCAGTCACACCTTCGTAGGGTGGGGGTGCATGGCGGCCGCGGTGTGGAGGAGGGAGTTCCCTCCTCCCCCGGATTGTGGTGATCCAGACTCCTCCCCGTCTAAGTTCAGGAGATAGGAATCACCATTAATAGAGAAAATTTTGATGCTTCTCAAGAAGTTTGTAGAAGTGCTAGGGCTAGGTCTACCCACTGCCCTTATCACCGGCATTAACATCCCCTTCATCAATTTCAAGTAGATCCGGCCCGGCACCTACATTGCCTACAACATCATGGTAATCGTCGATGTTAGGAAGAGAACATACTCATTTGATCGAAGATGATGTGTACATCGTGGCTTTACATGTGTACATCTGACTTGGCACATTGCCTTGTATGTAGATGAGTAGTAACCATCTATATATATACTCAATTAAATGAATCTTGGGGTGTGAACAGGATTTTAGTCAAAGATTGTTGGTGGAGAGCCAAGATTGGGGCCATCACGAGCGTCCTCTATCGCCAATGGACAAGAGGGTTGACACCACCAAGAGTATCCTCTGTTGACCCAAGAGGAAGTGCTAGATGATACTGATGCATGGGGAGAGCGGATCTGCTCAGGTGGAGGTGGAGAAGTATCTTTCACTCTCTCATAATTAAGGTGGATCTCACACATATTAATGATGATTTAATATGACATGATATAAAAAATTATGTAAGACCCACCCTGTTTGTGAGGGTGGAGGGTACTTTCTCCACCCCTCACTTGAGAGAATCCGCTCTCATGCATAGGTGATACTGGAGGAGAGTCACCACCGAGATAATCTCCGACCTCCATAAACCCTATATGGATGGAATGGCCTTGTGCCTATGACTTTCCCGTCTAAGGGCAATCTCAGTGTGGAAATGAACGTCTTCAAAGGAACATGTTGAAGTGGACTGGACATTATAAAAATTGGGAAATCAGACCTAATGTTATAAGAATTTGCTCAACGGATTAGGAATTATGTTAACATTCTTAAATGGATCACAAGAAAACTATTAAATAAATTACTTCATCTGCCGGACTGGAAAATCAACTATGACTAGAAATAGGACCTAAAATCAAAACCCCCTAAAAAATAATAACTTGGGTTTTGTTAGATTATCAAGTTACCACTGTTCGGATTTCTCATAAAGATTTAATATTGATGTGTACTGGGGGTTCTCTTAACCAAACCAGTGGGCACATGAAATTCATGTAGAACCACGAAACGGCCCAAGATTTCTAACAACCAATTCATTTTGGGTAAAAAGTAAAAAGAGAAGTTTATCCAAGATTGGTGATGTTTTTCAACAGAAAATCTAGAATGCGAACAGAGCAACATTGAGATCAAAGTCAGGAATAAAAGTAGGGAGGAGTGAAAAAGGTGCGGGAGTGGAAGCTGTTATACCATCCGGTTTGCCACGACGCGAAAGGCGCCCACTCCTGGTCGGAGAGCCTGGCGCTCCAGTAGTAAAGACTGCCGAAAGTGGTGTAGGATGAACATATCTCAGCCATGGAGAGGCCGACAGCCAAGGCGAAGAAGCTGGCCACGAACCAGCCGTAGACCATCATGGAGGGGCCACCGAACCTGAGCCCCATGTTGTACATCGTCGTCACTCTGGTGACCACCGATATGATGGAAAAGGATAAGGCAAAGTTGGACATCACCCTTAGTGCCCATGGCCGCCGGATAAGTCTCAGATAGAGAATGAAAAAATCAGGCACAAAAGAAAAGAGGGAACTTCGGCTAAGAAGAAACGATCAATGGGTAGGGCTTACAAGAGGTTGCGCATGAGCTCTTGCTTGTAGCCCAGCTGGTGAAGACGGGCAGTAAAATTGAAGCTTGATCGAAGGAGAGAATCAGAAGATTATCAGATGAGAGATGCAGAGAGTGAACACGGAGGATGAGGAGGAAAATCACGGGATCTCAGAATGAGATATACCTACTCTTCTGTAATGGAGTTTTATATACTGATGCACAGAACATTACAAAATCACGTTACACGTGGCAATGTGCCTCCACATGTACAATAAAATGCCACCGTGTATAGTCAATATCATCCTGGATTAAATTTAAACTCTTCACCTCTATTACGCCCCCTCAAGCTCAGCGGCAGGGTGACGTTGAGCTTCTTTCTGAACATTTCAAATTGTGGTAATGCTAGATGCTTGGTGAACCCATCTACTAATTGATCTGAAGTTTCAATATGTCTCACAATAATAGATTTATTAAGCACTAATTGACGTATAAAATGAAAATAAACTTCGACATGTTTGGTACGAGCCTTGAAGACTGGATTAACGGTGAGATAAATGGTAGATATGTTGTCACACCAAACAGTTGGAGTGCTTGATATTGGAACCTTTAAATCCTTAAGAAGTTTTATTATCCACAGAAGGTCGGTGACAGCAAGGACCATTGACCTCATTTCACTTTCAGTGCTTGAACGAGCTATAGTTATCTGTTTTCTTGCGGACAAATTGATGAAATTCTTTTCTAGAAAAATGCCATCACCAGTGGTGGACCGTCGATCATCTAGGCATCTAGCCCAATCAGCGTCTGTAAAAACAATTAGCTCAAAAGAACTGGGCACAATATCTAACCCATAATCATAGGTTGACTTAAGATATTGAAGAATCCTTTTAACTAATGCCATATGCTGATCAGTAGGTGCACTGAGAAATTGGCAAGCCTTGTTAACGACATAGGCAACATCCGGTCTAGTAAGCGTAACATACTGCAAAGATCCAACAAGACTTCTATACAAGATGGAATCAACCAAGAGTTCTCCATCATGCTGAGACAGCACAGTTCTGGTGGTAATCGGAGTGGATAAAGGTTTTGAATCAGACAATTGGGATTTCTTTAAAATATCAAGAACATATTGTTGCGGACTAAGATGTAAACCATGAGTTGTTTTCTTAACTTCAATACCTAGGAAGAAATGAAGGTCTCCAAGGTCTTTCAAAGAAAAGGTAAGAGACAGATTCTTGATCAATTCTTGAAGTGCACCAGAGTTGTTTCCCGTGACAATGATGTCATCTACATATATAAAAAAATAGATGACAGTATGATTCCGATGAAACAGAAATAAAGATGGGTCACAAGTTGAAGCAGTAAAGCCACATGATAAAAGATGAGAGTATAACTGATAAAACCATGCTCTAGGTGCTTGTTTCAACCCATACAGGGCCTTATGCAACTTACACACATCATTTGGATATGACTTATCAACAAAACCAGTTGGTTGTGCCATAAAAATTTCCTCATTAAGAGTGCCATGCAAAAAGGCATTATTCACATCCAATTGCTTAATATCCCAATGTCTATTTACTGCAATTGAGAGAACCAATCGAATTGTAGTGGGCTTCACCACAGGGCTAAAAGTTTCATGATAGTTTATGCCATATTCTTGGGTGAAACCCTTAGCAACAAGTCTTTCCTTATACCTAGCTAATGTACCATCAGAATTCCTCTTTAATTTATATACCCACTTACATCCTACAATATTGGCATTAGCAGGTGGAAGAACCAGAGACCATGTCCCATTAGTTTGCAAAGCAGAGAACTCCTCAGACATTGCTTTGTGCCATAAAGGATCCTTGTATGCCATAGTAAAACAGGTCGATTCTGTGTATAAATGGAGTTCTGCAGTAAGAGCATACCTGCTGCTGTGTTTAGGCCGAACAGGATCAGGGTGCTGTAAGATATCAGCAAGAGACCGATATTTCTGATGTGAAGAAGGAGTAATAGAATTATCAGAAGGTGACGCAGGTACACATTGTGAAGCATCAGAAATAGGGGAAACTAAACTAGAAATAGGTGCAGTGGGAGGCAATAAAGAATTGGTAACAGACTGAATAGAAGTTGAGACAACTTCATTATTTGCAGACTGAGTGGTATCACCAGAACTGATAGTGCACTGAGGTAATTGCCTTATCTCATTGGAAACAGGTGCTAAACCAATGTGACCACCAGAAGTATGCACAATAGGAATAGGTAAGTGTAAAGTGACAGATCCAGAATGTTATGCAGAGGCAGAACTTGCAGAATTTTGTAAAGTAGCATATGGAAAAGTCCTTTCATCAAAGACAACATTTCTTGCAATATACATCCGTTGAGTTCTTGGTAAAAAACATTTATACCATTTGTGATCAGCACTATAGCCAAGAAAGACACAGCATTCGGACCGAAATTGGAACTTGTGTTGATTATATGGCCTAAGATGTGGGTAACATGCACACCCAAAAATTCTCAAGAAGTTATAATCTGGTAAATGTCCAAAAAGTTTCTTATACGGGGAAAAATTGTTGAGAATAGCAGTAGGTAAACGGTTTATTAAGTAGGCTGCACAAGTGACTGCATCATCCCAAAAACTGTAGGGAAGTCCAACATTACTTAAAAGTGCTAAACAAGTTTCTACAAGATGTCTATGTTTTCTTTCCGGAATGCCATTTTGATGATGAGTATGAGGGCATGAAATTCGATGAACAATTCCATTTATGAAGAAGAACTCAGACAATTTTCTAAATTCACCACCCCAATCACTTTAAAAATATTTGATCTTCCTTGAGAATATGTTCTCTACTTGATTTTTAAAATGAACAAATAACTAAAAAACATCACTCTTTGCACGTAAAGGATAAAGTCAACAATAGCAGCTAAAATGATCTATAAAAGTGACATAATACCGAAACCCATTGGTACTACGATGGGGTGATGGTCCCCATACATCTGAAGTTATAAGCTCAAGTGGATAACTAAAAACATGACTGGAAAGAGAAAATTGTTGTTTGTGACTTTTGGCCACATCACAATGTGAGCAAAACAAATTTTTATCTGCAGCAAAAGAAGAACCAAGACTGCCAAGTACTTGATTTACTACTTTAAAGGCTGAATGACCCAATCTCTAGTGACACGTAGAATACTTTTCAGCAAGATGAGCTGCAGGAGGTTCATTGTCCAAGCAATAGAGTCCATGCACATTATGTCCTTGAGCTAGGAGTCTCCTCGTCTTGATATCCTTAACAAAACACATATCAGGAAAGAATTCAAAGTAGGCACTGTTATCTTTGGCAAGTTGGGAAACAGACAATAAATTTTTAGAAATAGATGGATCATGTAGGACATTATTAAGTGTGCAAAATTTGAGACCTGCTTGACCAACATTATTAATCCGAAGACCTTCTCCATTCCCTATTTGAACTTTATCATAACCATGTAAGGAACAGTGTTCTACATGAGACTAAGATCCGGTGTCATGTGAGAGCTAGCACCTGAATTTGGGTACCAAGTAGCATCACTTGGAAGCCTGTTGACATTGACATTACTAGCTATATTTGCAGAATAAGACTGCTGATTGTATTGATTGTTCCCAGAGTTATCATTGTACCAAAAACTTACATCAAACCTCTTCCAACAATTCACAACTGCATGCCCCTTCCTGTCACACAATTGGCACACCACAACATTCTGTTGATTATTACTATTTGAACTTCTTTCGAATTTATTGTTTCTGCCATAAAACTGACCATTATTGTTGTTAAAACCACCATGATCATTTTGATTTCTGCCACCATTCCTACCTCTGTATCCTCTGCCTCTTCCACGATAGTTAGTATTTTGCTGCTGCTGCGGACCTGAATTAAGTTGAGTTTGAGCAAGATTTGCACTCAATTCTGTCATAGCCTGGTTCCTTTGTTGTAAGAATAACTCATGATTTAATAACATGCCCTAAACATCATCAACAGAAAAGAATGCAGCATCTGACCTAGTTGTAATCGCAGTAACAAACTGATCGTATTCCGGTCCTAAACCCCCAAGTATATAGAGTAACATTTCATTAGAAGAAATAGGATCTGCAGCCATAGCAAGAGCACTTGCTTGATATTTAGCTTTCTGCAGATATTCACTAATCTTCATTATTCCCTTCTTCAATTGTTGCAACTGTAAACGTAACTGTAAGACTCTTGCCTTAGACATATTAGCATATGTCATTTCAATTGATCTCCAAATATCAGCTGACGTAGTCTGCCCAACAACTAATGGAAGAATCGACTCGGCAACAAATGAAATCAAAACTGTCATTACTAGGTTATCAAACTGTTTCCAGATCTTAGCATCTGGATTCAATACTTCCTTCATCGAATCAGATGGATCAGCAATCATAAGAGGTGGACACGATATAGAACCATCCACAAGCCCCATTAATTCATAGGTGCTTAGAAACGGAATAAGTTGTGCTCTCCACAGCATATTATTGTCACCAGTCAATTTCACTGACATGCAGTGTGAAATATTGGGAAGAGAAGCGAACAAACCAGAAGCAGCAAAGGGAAATTTCACCGTAGGTGAAGGTGCCGTCGAATCTGTCATAGCTTTGGTTTCAGACGAAATTGAACCTAACGCTGCTGTTGATGACTCGTCCATCAACCTTGGCTCTGATACCAAGTAAAATTGAAGCTAGATCGAAGGAGAGAATCAGAAGATTATCAGATGAGAGATGCAGAGAGTGAACACGGAGGATGAGGAGGAAAAGCGCGGGATCTCAGAATGAGAGATACTGGCTCCTCTATAATGAAGTTTTATATACTGAGAACATTACAGAATCACGTTACACGTGGCAATGTGCCTCCACATGTACAATAAAATGCCACCGTGTATAGTCAATATCATCCTGGATTAAATTCAAACTCTTCACCTCTATTACGGGCATGGCCAGAGTCGATGGTGTAGGTGTCTCCATGCGGCAGGCTCGGCAGGTCTCTCTGTCAAACCATCTCTCTCTCTCTCTCTCTCTCTCTCTCTCTCTCTCTCTCTCTCTTCGTGGCAGCGGCGGATCCTGCAGCCGGCTTCGCTCGGCGGATCTGCGGAGGGCGACTACAACAGCTGAAGGGAATCGGGACGGTGAGGAAGGAACGACGTCTATTTCTTCATTATAGGTTTTAAATGCACTCCATCTCTGAACAAATAAAGCCACCATATTTTCGCCTTCTGGTCAACCCATCCAAAGTACAACTCCATCTAGCCGGATTCACCAGTCAATCATCTATGTATCTTACTCGTCTAATCACACCGCAAATAGTAAGCGTTCACGGCGCCTCTGCCTCGTGCTTCTCCGCTGCTGTAGTATAATTAAAATGTTTTCTTCTCCGCTTCACGCACACATGTGCAGGCAACACGCGAATGAAAAATAATTAGTTTGCAGTCTCTCCGAGCGGCATCTCGGTGATCTAGACTGCGCACGGCCTGACGCAAACGGGAAGCTGGAAAGAGTTAGAAATACGTCTTCTGAGAGATGCTTCTCAAAGTCAGTTCTATGGGACTGCTCCCTTCTTATTTCGTCGTGGTCGGCAGTGTGGTGGACAACTTGAGATGCACGAGAGAGTGATCGGCGGCTGAGGGATAACCACGCTGCATGGCGACGTAGCAGCAGAATCGCAGTCGCGCATCCTGTCTGCAGGTCAGTACACAGTTTGAAAAAATTTTTAAGTAACATATTTTTTATTTTTAAAACTCGATTTTACATAGAAAAAAAACGAAAGTCAAGTTTCTCCACCTCTTGTTAAGAATAAATTCTAATGACCTGTGGGGTGTAAAATTAGTTACACTTAATAAAAGTCGAGTTTTAGAAATTGAACTTTGGTATAGAACATTTTTTTACTCTGATCAACTTAAAAGTTGGACGGAACACTTTTTCCGCTTTGATCAACCTGAAAATTGAATTTTAAAAACTTAACTTCTAGACGGAGCGTTGTTTTACACTTTGATCTAGCTAAAAGTCCGGTTTGCATTTTTTTTGCTCGAATAAACTTAAATTTCAACTTCCAGACAAAGTTGTAAGAAAAATTGTTGTTTAACAGCATGCCGAAATTTAGTTTACACATGTCTCACCATTTACAAAATAACAAATCTTTCTTTCAAATGACATCTACCTCTCATGAACATAAAAAAAATTTACTTCAAAAAATACATGAATACAACTCCATTCTAAATAGATTTTTCCCAGTGAAATATGTTTAAAAATTTTGCCGATAGTGTCAAAGACATTAACGGTGGGCTGCTAAAGAAAATTATCGTTCTATTTCATTTTTAATGCTAACATGTCTATCAGATATGATATATAGTTCATGTCATCTTTCTGTTATAGATGGAATATGATATATCAATTGTTGAAAGGACTATGATCATAATTGATCGTTCTCACTATTTATAACTGCAAATACAATAAAAAATAAGTCTTAATCAGCATTCACACTACAAGCAATTAGAAGTGTATCATGATATTTTTTATGAAGGAAAATATCGTCAACACTTATAATTGGGCAACAAGAGCACCATCCTTCAATATATGACATGAAACTCCAAAAAAAATCACAATGTTTAACTATCACTCTCACATAAATAAGTATATATTATCCCTGGCGTAGTCATCTTAATTGCTTCCATATATCTGAACAGATGAGTGGAAGAACTCTCCTAAACACCAAACAACTTAAAGGCTTTTCTTCAAGTATTCCGAGCCTTGTAATAGGAAGGTCTTATAGAATATTTTACGTAGACCATGTCCATAATGTTCCTTGATCGAATATCTAAGCGAGAATGAACAATAGACATGATTAGATGACAAATTGTCATGCATGTCAGTTACCTATGAGCTATGTTACAAACAGGAATGTTACAAGTGTGATTATTTGCAAAACTCATAAGTTTCTATAACTCTCTAACCCAAGTGCTGACAGAAGCATATAGTTCCCACTTACACCATTCACATCTAGATGAGCAAATCAATGTGAGCTTAACTTTGTCAATCTATCTGTTCAGTGATGCACATTACGCTTCAATGCCCAAGTAGCGATAGCTTGTATAACATCTTCTTTATATCTGAATACATCTCCTACTGAAAGGTGGTTAACATTTTCTCCTTCCCTCTTACTATAATTGTGTGTTACCCTCCAACGTCCTCTTCGTTACTCTTTATGAAAACATTACTTGAGATAGCATTATTAATCTACGTTATGTCTTTGCCATCATGGAATGCATCGACCGCCAAGATACAATTAACCATCTCATTCGGTAGTTCTTCATGGTCACTTGACAAATCCTTGGCTTTATCATATTCATCATATTCATCATGTCCATCATGTGCTTCATTTTGCTCATTCATATTAATTTCAGTGATCTGATCACCTTCCACATTCAAAGGGCTGATGTTACTCTAAACGTGAGATAACAACTGTATCATGGTTGGTTAATTATAAGTGTGTGAAATCCACGTACTATAACCAGTCTTAGATGTGTCATGTCCAAACATCCCATTACAATGTATAGTATGATATCATAAACCTCAACACATCTTGTTAATAATGTTTTAGTGGAATTGGGATCATGTTTTTAACCTACCAATTCCATAATGGTTTTGTTCTAGTGGATTGGTTGGGACCAAATTGATCCAATCTAACCCTATTTAATTCATGCTCACTGATTAAAATATAATTTGTAAAAAAATTCCTATCAATTTTTAGTTAATTGGGATCAGATTAGAATTGGGATCGGGTTTTTAACCTGCCAATTCTATATCAGTTTTGTTCCAGTGGATTGGTCAAGATCAAATTAATCCGATCTAACCCTATCCAATTTGTGTTCACTGATCAAAATATAATTTGTAAAAAAATCCTCAATCAATTTTTAGTTAATCAGGGATCAGATTGGAGTTGGGACCAGATTTTTAACCTATCAATTCTATATTGATTTTTTTCTAGTGGATTGGTCAAGATCAAATTGATCCGATTTGACCCGATCTGATTCGTACTCACCGATCAAAATGTAATTTGTAAAAATATCTCCAATCAATTTTTAGTTAAGCAGGGATCGAATAGGAATTGGGATCAGGTTTTTAACCTACCAATTCTATATCAGTTTTATTCTATTGGATTGATCGGGATCAAATTGATACAATCAGATGCTAATCCAATTTGTGCCCAACGATCAAAATATACTTTGCAAGAAAATTCAATATCATACCTTAATAAACCATGGTAACAATAAACTAAGATTTTATGTTATCTTACAACAAAATTTCTATATAAATTGTGCTTCTATAATCATAATTTATGTATTTAAGTACAAAACTATACCTACTAGCCAAAACTATACCTACTAGCCACTGGCGCCAAAGTAGGCCAAGAAAGTCATCGTCGTCGCCTCCAACAGAGTCGCAATCTTCCCTACTTCTCCAACTCCAATAGAGCCACCGACAAACAAAGTGCCCTGATAGAAACGTATGCCTTATAAGTCAATTATATATGATATAATTCGACATTTCTAGAAATATCTTATTCAATTAACTAGGTAAATATTTAATACTAGCTCTTATTAGCTATGAATATCATAATTAAGCCATTGATCACAAGCAATGATGATTAAATTATGATGAGATCATAATAATGAGATTGATCATCTAGAGGTATGTGATCTAAATGTTCCTAGTCATAGGATTCTTGAGACGAGACATCAAAGATCCAAATAGACTAGTGTATGTGATGTCTTCTCATGTGATGAGGATGACCAATCTCATTAGTTATTAGTATGGGGACACTAAGATACATATATAGATACTCATTAGTTAAATAAGTTCACTGAACTAACTAAAATAGAAACCTTGAATGGTATCGAACTTAACTATCGATTAGGGTTTTCTATCATCATAATTGCATGGTTGGACTTTTGACCTAAGTTGCCAAATATGCTTTGTTGGGTGGAACCTATACTTTGACCATTAACTTATGGATCACCATATAGATGGTCCAATATAGAGATGGATCGGGTACAAGAAAAATTTGATGGAGGCAAGTGAGCGAACAATAAGAGATCATTCACTCTTGATAAGTGAGAGTGAATATCCTATGAGATAGTACACTAATCTTTGGCTAGGGTAGATAGTATGATTAGAAAATAAGTTTTCCAATTGATCCAATTTCAAGTACATGATCTTATAGAGTCGGTATACTATGGAGTTGACAGTCGATGCCGTACTCCTTTTCAACTCAGACATTGGATAGACAAGGGTTTATATCCATACGGTAACTGCTGATAGAAAGGCTCAATGGAGATAACGTCATCCCATAGCCATTTGGGATTATGAGATGTGACTTGTACCCTTTATGATTGGTAGGCCGATTAGTCTATTATCGGATAATAGATTTTATTAAATTAAATAGAATTATTCTATTTTAATTAGGTCTCAACCAAATAGACTATTAGGCCTAGTGAGTCACACACATAAGGACTTATCCATAAATACAGGGGTAAGGGCATAATTTAAAGAGATTTTGAGATTTTAAGAAAAATTTCAAAATTCGTTATAAATGTCAATGGTTTCAACCAAATCTTGTCAAACCAAGAGTGAAAATCACATCCTCAACATTCTCCCTACCTCCTTCTCTCTCTAGAAGGCATCCATGGGTGATGAAGCTCCATTTGGGAACAGTTCTCGAGGTCGACACGAAGGGAGAATCTACTATGGATGAAGTTCAAGTTGATATCGCTGGAGCCTGGACACTTGAATAGTTTTCAGAGCTTGAGAAGCTCATTTCCTTCCACTCCATGAGATTATATGAATTCCTATCAGGTATATCCGAACCCTTTTTGATTGATTTTTCATTTTCGTCATTTAGTTCTGATTAAGATAGGTTCTAAACTAACCCATAAGAATAATCATTTTCGCTGCTATTTGTGTTACCAAATTGCCAGAGCTAGGTTCAAATCTCAGTCAGAACTAATGTCGAATCGATGTTATTTCATGTAATTTGTGTTCCCAAATATGTGCAAATGTTTGTTTTATCAAGGCTTCCATAATCTTTATGTGATGCAAATGAAAGATTGGTTGATACTAATAGAATATTGGGATATAGGGCTTTATAAATCCATAAAATATTTAAATTTTGGAGCTTTGTAGCATCCGGGAGAAGCCTCAAATTTTGGTGTTTCTATCATGCCCAAACTCAGACCCATATTTAAAAATTTTGTGAAATCTCCATCCTTGCAAAAAATTAAAATTGGTAAAAAGATTTAAAATTTGGATAATGATATTACCAAACCTTTTATAATGATCTCCTAGTTTGAATAGCGGTGGAGGAAGAGATTTTAAGATTTTTTTCGACGAACTAGGGTTTGACTGCGTCTGACAGTGCAGCCCTATTTCACCTTGATTTCCAATCAATAGAGATTTTTTTTAAAGTGATGTATACATATTTGAAAATGTAATTTTATGAGGATTTCATATTGTATTTTTTGGAAATTTTTTATCTTCGGGATAAGGAGTTATCTTAATTGCAAAATAGTGATTTCTGCTACATAGTCTTTTCAACCGCTATCTCTTATTTCTCTTTTTTTGGGGTATTTATATTTTTACTAGAGATAATGCTGACCTTTTAGTAATCTTCATTTTATGAGGATTTTAACACATATTTTTTTAGATTTTTCTAAGCTCGGGATAAGAAGATAAGGCTGATTTAGGAGAGAGTTAATCCTCCCTGATGCACTATTTATCAGGGAGGTGCATAGCAACGATGCAACATGCCAACTCAATGGTTCACGGGCGACGCAGCAAGCGAGCCCTCTAGGCGGCACAATGCGTCCAAAGTATTTTTTATTTTAAATTATTTAAAGTCATAGAAAAATCTTATAAATTGTAAGATAATTCTAAAAAAGTTTTGAAAAATTTTAGAATATTATTTAAAAGGTTTTAAAGTGTTTAATGAATTATTATATGATATTGAATCTTATTTACATAGATTCACTCATAGTTAAATTTTAAAATTAGTTTAAAAGTTTAACTTAATTAATTAGTATCTTAATTAATACTTTAAAATAAAATTTTACAGAATATAAATTATGACATTAATTAATGACTTTGCACAATATTGGAAATGCATAAATATTTTAAACAATTTAGATATGCATGTTTATTTCATATAAATTGTTTCTATGTTGTTTATTCCATGAAAATTCGACATGCATTAAATTGAGAATTTCAAAATTACAGTATGTAATTTTGTGCTGATATATATGATATATATTATATAATTATTACGTATGCACTCTATGTTCATGTGATGAATGTTAGTGTGTGTATGAAGGTGATCATGGGCTTAATTGTGCTGAACTTGTGATTGCTTTTAATTGTGTTGGTTATTAAATGGGGCTTGTGTGTGCCTCCTCTTTTTATACAAGCTGATTGTACATTGTATATTCCTCCATTAATGTACTCCTCTTGGTTAAAATCAAGGTTCTTATTAAGTTATGTATATTTGTAGGTCTGCGTACCCTTAAGCCGTTTAGAATTATTAGAAGCTAGTTTATGGAAGGTTGGAGAGAGAAACCACTTGGAGAAGCACCCTTTTGAAGTGGGAGCATGCCAAATCAAGCTTTTGAAGTAAGGATTTGCACCTATAGGTGTGCCTTAGGTGCATGCTTAGGGTTAAGTCCATGATCGACTATTTTTTATGCATATTTGATATGTGGATGTGTACTATAGGTTATACCTTAGATATATGATATTTCAAAGGTATTATATATACTTAGCATATATTGTTGATGTGACTAAAATAAAATCCTTGTTTTATTTAGGTCGATAAACATGTGACATTAATAATGACTCACATAGTCTTCTATTGTGGTGGATCATTTGCATGGCTTTGTTGTGCTATTACAAGGGTTGTGTGAAAAATCCACTCTTATAACATAACAAGTGGGTTTGACTTAACTAAAGTATGTGACTTGTTGTGCTACCACAATGTCATAACTCTAGAGGTTGAATGACTTAGAGTTGCAAAAGTTACAACTAATAATAGATCCTCACCTATTAAGTATGAGTTGATTTATTGTGTTACCACAAGATCATCACCATAAAGTAATTAGGGTCTTAGTCTCCCACTAGGATTTCATCATGATACCCTATCTTTACATAATTAGGGTTATACAAATTTGTCAAAAATTAGTGGGAGCATAAATTAGAATGAAAGACCATATCTTAATTTTAATAAAAGTTTGTAATGTTATATTAATAAAATTATTTCTTAATTGTAGAATATGATGTTAAACCACTATTAGTATGGCATACTGAATGTCAAATAGTTTTAATGGCTCACACTTCTTAGACCAGTTTAGAACTATGAGAATTGTTCTCATAGTTGACCAATTAACTATCCTACTTGAAAAGTAGATATCCCTTAAACTATCTAATGATGTGAGAGAAGATAAAGTCTTATCTCATAATATAGTATAGAAAAAAATGTGTTGTTTGCCTTATACTAGATGTTAGTCTCTAAGAGATAAAAAATTGTAAAGGCAACATTGAAAGATGCATATAAGATCCATCATGACTCATAGTGATGAGTTAATTATGGGCAGGTTAAAACAATAATACATCTTAAATACTTCTTGTTGATGAGACCAATAGATAGAAGTAAGATCATTAGATAGAAATAGAAAGAGATAGTTAAAAGTCAAATAAGATGGTCAAGATAATAAAAGTCCAAATAAGATAGAATTCTTACACTATCATGATGATGGTAGGTTGAAGAGAAAGTGCAAAGTGTATTGTACATAATGCAAATGTGGAGCTTGAGAAACTTCATGCATCCAAGTCATTGATATTTACTTCTCTTAAATATACACTTCATAGTATTAGATGCTATATGTGTATATCATAGTATTTAGATACTAGGAATGCATCTAATGGTATGAGATACCAGATATGCATCTCTTATCTATAAGGAGCTGTAGATGATGACAAGTAAATAAAGGCTTAATAAAGAAGATGTTGACCTACATATGAAATGGTGCAAAAGTTGCATCATTACTAGTGGGAGATACAATTCTTTAATAGCTTTATAGAGATGTCATAATATTTAAGATTGTTATTATATCCTTCAACAAGAATATTATCTGATTTTTTACTTGAATAAATGTTGATTTATTTTGAGTTATGAAAATTATAGATGTTCTAAAACATTAAATTACAAAGTGATTTCTAGTGAGAGCTTAATAAATTGTTTAATCATATTTGATATGTTAGATCTCATGTTATGTGTGAATACTTTTCTTAAGAGGAAATGAGTTGATTTAAATCAATCTACTCTTTAGCTTAATGTAGACATGCAAAATAGGTTAATGAGTTGTTAGAACTTATACATTTAGGTGTATGTTAGTTCATATCTATTAAGGCTAAATGAAAATATTTCTACTTCATTATTTCAAAGATGATATCTCTAAGTTTGGATACATGTACTTAATGAACTACAAATCCGAGACCTTTAAGAAATTATTTGAGATTAAGAATGTAGTAGTGATACCAATGGAAAGAGTATTAGAACTCTTTGATAAGATCAAAGAAGAGAATAATCTAGTACATAATTCACGCATAATTGAAAGATAATAAAATCTTTTAAAAAATAATATAATTTATTTTTTCTTACATAATATGAACAATGACAACCTTTGCAAAATTTATCTTTGTCTATTTAAGGCTATGTACTATAACCACTTTATCTTAATTGGTACCTTCTAAGTCTATTCTGATTATTTTATATAAGATATAGAAAGGGTTAAAGCTTGACCTTAAGCATGTTAAGATTTTGGAATGTCTACCTAGGTGAAGATGTATAATCCTAAATAGTTGGAATATAAAACTATGAAGTGTTGACTTGTGTGATATCCTAATAAAACTTCTGGATATTAAATATACCACCCTTACTAATAATAACAGTATATGTTGCTTAGTTCACTATATTTGTAGAGGAAGAGTTTCTCCTTAAGAAAGATAGTGGGATCAAGGTATATATAGAAGATGTTCTAGTCTCACAACCCAAGGTCACTTCTATTAAGGTACTAGTTAATAAATACACATTAACAATTTATAAGTCTTTTCTTATGTCCATTCAACTTAAGATATATGTAGAACATATCTTTGATGGAAGAAATGAGGCATAATATAAAAAGGATATTAATCATAGATCTGTATAAAAGCAATATAAGGTATTTATTCTAAAATGGAAGATAATAAAATCCGATATAAACCTTATCTATTCTAATCAAGTTTAGAACTTGATAGATCCATCTGAGGATATAGTATCCATAAGGTATAAATAAATCAATAAAAAATAGATTGGAGTGAATTAGAATGTAGAGACCTTCGAGGTGAGAATAGTTAAAAAGAATATCATCTAAGTTAAATAGTTGACTATGATGAGATCTTTTGTCTATCACATGGATTAATCCATTAGGATTTTGATTATTACACATTATGACTATAAGATATGTTAATTAGATGTTAAGATAGTGTTCCTCTAAGATATTTTAAAAATAGGGGTATATGATACAACCATAGGGATTCAAGTCCCCATAACATCCAAATAAAGGGTGTATTTGGTCAATTTATGGACTGAAATAAAACTTCTCATAGATCGTATATAAGGTTTAATGAGATTATATCTTATGACTTCATTGAGAACGAAGAGGAGCCTTGTGAATTTAAGTGGATATGTGGGAGTACTATTACTATGTGAATGACATATTACTCATTAAGAATGAAATAGATATGTAATCATAAGTGAGTCTAGCTATCGAACTAATCCTCCAAACATAATCTACATTTTATGATCTATAGAGATAGATTTAAAAGATTGTTTGACTTTACCCAGTTAATGTATATAGTCACCATAGTCAAAGAGTTTGACATAGTAAACTCCAAGATAAGCTTCTTACCTATGTAGTGTGGATTGATCTCTTTAAGGAGATATATTTATAGACTTCTTAAAAGATAAGGAGAACACATGAGTAGAGCCTTTATGCTTTTGTCATAGGGTCTATCATGTATGTGATGCTAGAAATATGACATGATTAATGCTCTAAGTGTTATAAGCATTCATCAGAAAGATCCAAGTGAGAATCTTTTGAATAATAGATGTATATTTCAGTACTTGAGAAATACTAAGGATGTATCTTTGAATAATAGAAAATAAGACATTCTATAACTAATGTAAGGAAAGATTACATAATAGCTTCACACTACTTGAGAAGTAGTTTAGATGAAGATGTTCATCTAAGGTAGGGGATTGTCACAATTTTCTTCGAAAGTGTACCATTGTTTTGAGAAAATAATGGGGTAGAGCTGATGTATCATCAGAATTTTAAAACTTCTGGGGTGACACCATAGAATCAGAGAGATTGCATCTTATAGAGATATAATTAAAGATAGAGTATCTATCACTAATAACTTTGCAAATCTACTAACTAAAGCAGTTACTCAAAAAGTGTTTGAGCTTTACCTTGAGTTAATAGAGATCGGCCAGACAGGTGATTAGCTTTATTGCAAGTGGGATATTGATAGAAATGTATGCCCTACAAGCTAGGACATTTCTAGAAATATCTTATTCAATTAACTAGGTATATCTTTATTTCTAGCTTTTATTAGATGCAAATATTGTAATGAAGTCCATAATCACATGTAATGATGATTAAATTCTACTGAGATCATGATAATGAGATTAATCATCTAGAAGTATGTGATCTAAATGTTCATAGTAGGATCCTTAAGATGGGACATTAAGAATCCAGATAGACTAGTGTATATGATGTCTTCTCATGAGATGAGGATGACCGATCTCATTGGTCATTAGTGTGGAGACACTAAGATACACATACAGGTGTTCATTAGTTGAATGAGTTCATTGAACTGACTAAATTAGAAACCCTGAATGGTATCTTACCTAACTGTTGTTCAAGATTTTCTATCATCATGATTACATGGTTGGACCTTTGACCTGATTCGCCAAAAATGCCTTGTTAGATAGAACTTGTACTTTGTCCATTGACTTATGGATCACCGTATAGATGGTCCAATATAGAGATAGATTAGGTACAAGAAAAATCATATGGAGCCAATTGATCGGACAACAAGGAATTGTCCAATCTTGGTAAGTGAGAGTAAATGTCATATGGAATAATACTCTAAATCCTTAGCCATGGTAGATAGAATGATTGGAAAATGAGTTTTTTAATTGATCCAATTTCGAGTATATGATCATATTGAATCGGTATACTAAGGAGTTGACAGTCGATGTTGTACTCCTTTTCGACTCAGACATTAGATGGACAAGGGTTTATATCCATACAATAACTGATGATAGAAAGGCTTAATGTAGATAACGTCATCCCCATAGCCATGTAGGATCATGAGATGTGACTTGCACTCTTCATGATTGGTAGGTCGATTAATCTATTACCAGATAACAAATTTTATTAAATTAAATAGAATTATTCTATTTTAATTAGGCCTCAACCAAATAGCTTATTCAGCCTGGTGGGTCACACGCATAAGGACTTATCCATAAGTATAGGGGCAAAGGCATAATTTATAAAAATTTTGGGATTTTAAGAAAAAATTCAAAATACTCTATAAATACTAATAGTTTTAACCAAACCTCATCAAACCAAGGGTGAAAACCACATTCTCAGCCTTCTCCCACATCCTTCTTTCTCTAGAAGGCATCCATGGGCGATGGAGCTCCATTCGAGAGCAGTTCTCGAGGCCGGCACGAAGGGAGAACTTACTTTGGATGAAGTTCATGTGGTTATCGTTGGGGACCAGACACTTGAACGATTTTTAGAGCTTGAGAAGCTTATATCCTTCCTCTCTATGGGATTATATGAATTCCTACCAGGTATATTCGAACTTGTTTTTATCGATTTTTGATTTTTGTTGCTTGGTTTCGATTGAGATAGGTTATAAACCAACACATAGGAATCATCGCTTCTACTGCACTATATTTTGTATGATGATTCCTTACAAGCCCTAGGTTGTCACCACCATCCTCTACTGCAACCACCCAAGCCGCCAAAGGAGATGCCTCCTGTTGCCAAAAATGCCCTAGGTAGCTACTGCCAGAAGTGCTTGCATCGCTGTAGTAAACAACCAAATCGCTGTTGCAGTAAAAGTGGGAGGGGTGGTAAAGGGGAAAAGGGATTTGGGTGGGGTTAAAATTTTAAATAAAGTCATGTTTTAGAAACTCGACTTTGAATATCGGCTAATCGTAACTCGATTTTCACTAAACATGATTTTGGATAAAGTCGAGCCGGAGAAACTCGACTTTCATACTTTCAACGCAAAATCGAGTTTCCAAGACTCGACTTTGATGAAAGTGTGCTACTTTTACAATAAAAAGTTTTACCATGCTAGTTTTAAAAATAAAATAGTGTGTTATTTAAGAATAAACTCCACAATCAGGTTGAGAGTTTTTTTAAAATAACATATTTTTTATTTTTAAATCTAACACTATAAAAATTTTAATTACAAAACTAACACACTTTAGTCAAACAACTCAACTTTGCATAGAGATGATAAAGTCCAAGTTTCAATAAATTAGCATGTTTTTATTAACCGTTAATAACATATTAAGATTTTAAACATATTAAAGTTGATTAATTAGAACTCAACTTTAAATTTCTTTTAAAAGTCATCTAAAAGTCGACAGAACATTGTTTTATCTAGTTATGACTAAAAATCGAGTTTTAACAGCTCAACTTTACAAAAAAACATTGTTTTACCTAGTTTTGTCTAAATGCCCAGTTGTTAAAACTCGACTACAGAACTTTAAACGACATTTTTGTTTAAACTCAACTTTCAGATAGAAGCATTTTTAAGTGCAATTGGTCAAAGTCAAGTTATGCCAAATCGACTAATGTACATATTCTGTGAAAGTTGAGTTCTAATAACTCAACTTTGATTAAGATTGCAAAAAATATATATAGTTCGGCCAATTTTACGAAAACACAATCATACAACCTACCATTCAAAGACATACTCCATTCTAAACACATACAACTTAAAATTTTCACATCTCAAACACATCCAATGAAATCATATCCACTTGAACATATGTACTCCATTCCTTTATCAATCTCAATCACATTCCAAGAAGACCAAGCAACCAACATGTTGAACAAATCCATACCATACACATACGCAAATACATGCACATTTCCACATCTCAAACACATCAACTCATCCACATCTCAAACATATATAAGCATGTCTATACAATACAACTTGCTGATCTATAAATATATACATACCATACAACATGTTGAACAAATACATACCAAACAAAAATACATATAAATATCCACATCTCAAACACATCAAACTATCCACATATCAAATATATAAACATATCCATACCATTAAACCTGATCAACAACCTTAAAAGAAAACAAGACATTTCATATATAAAACATGTTCATCACAACAACAGAGTATAGATTACAAATAAGATGAGTTAAGTTAAGAAAACACTTTCATCGCTACAAGTGCACACTCAAAGAAATAAAGATAACTTCACCCTCTCCTTCCTCTCCTTGAACGAGACTTTCTTCTAACAAGTCTTCCTTCCTTCTCATCAGAATGAGATAATTCTAATCTATTTGGAGGAACATCGGCCATTATGTTTTCTTCATGTCGACTCAGGCGGACAAGTGTCGATGAAGTGATGTCATCAATGACATCCGATTGTTGCGCTTCATATTGTGCATTCGTCAGAGTGATCATTCATATGTTGATGGTCCCACACTCAAACGTCTCACTTTGTATGTAGAAAGTCTCGCACTTGAAGGTCCAACATCGTCCCATCCACTTCAACCAAGAGGAGGTTGGAGCCACTATTCGGATGAAGAATGCATTAGATTTATAGCATGTTCAAACATTGGCATTGTCATATGGAGCTTTTCATGCATTCTCGTTGCAATTCCAAAATGTCTACTTTTGTCTGTTCAAGTTGATAGACATGACTAGATACAAAACATGCATTGAATTTCATCGTGCATATGGAGCTGACATACAAAAAATTACATAACAAAAGCATATGTTTATTATTGAATATAAAAAATAAATGATAATAAAATAAAGTAACCTTACCATTTCTCGTTCTAGAGGACCCCTTGGATAATATTGCTTGGGTGATTCAGGAGTATCCTGAACAAGATATGGAACAATGTATTCCTTATACCATTGTTCATATCATTGAGTTTGCTCCCCAATATCAATCTCCAAGTTAGGAGGTTCATATACATGTTGTTCCCAATCATTCCACTACTGTATATAATATACATACACTTTTATCCAATCGGTCCCCCAACGACCACATCCATCTTTACGCTCATATTAGTTCGTATCAAGTGGTCTTCTTTAGATGTAGCTGAACTGTCTAAACACTCATTTGGGAATATGGAACTCTATGACCAAAAAGCATATGAGTGGTACCGAGGCAAGTCAAAGTGCGGTATTCTCTACACACTTTTGGTACTGATTCTAAATCTCCTGTATAAGGCTACCATGTAATCTATACCATGCAAAATATTAACTATTGTAAAACAATTTGTTTAAAGTAATTTGTAATAAGCAATTGAATATAGATATCTAAATTTATCTGGCTAGCCTCATCAGTATCAATCTCATTCCTAAAAAATAGAAGAGTAAGTCTATGTTGTGGTTGATCGGGCTATGACTTCCACTTGTAAAAATTATATAGTATGAACATACATCAATAGGAAATGACTAACATAATTCGACCACAACATTAATAAATTTACCGATATCCAAGTAGTCGTCTTTCTCCACCAATGTCAATAGATAGTGACAAATGAGGTCGACTGACATGGATGTGTTTTCACAACCATATCTAGGTAAAGAACAAGTTAGAATTACATATTATGGAAAAAAAATGGACATAAATTTTTTTATGTATGAATATGTACTTGTAATAAATGGAGACATTCACCTATCTGGTTGCATTTCATAGCCATAGCCTCACATAATTGATGGTACAAATATACAAGTATCATACTTCCCCACAATAACCTACCACACTTCTCAAGATTCTCCATAAAAATAAATATTACATGTGGACTTCAGTTCCAGAGGTATCCAGTAGTAGAAGAGTGCCAATGTACATAAGCATAAGAGCCCTTATATGATATAGACATAACGGGACTCCTCATCATCCTCCATTAATAACTCTTCCACCTATAGACACGCAATTTTGATCTAGTTGGAGAGCTTAAATTCTTGTTTTCATGAAGTATATTTGAGTATTCTTTCAAGGAAACCATGTTTTTTGGAAAATTGAAACTTCTCTGTGCGTTTCGGCCAAACTAGGCCTAGTGCCCCCTTAATGGGGCACTTTGACCAAGTCAAAGTGCCCTATAAACAGGGCACTGGGCACCCTATTTATAGAACACCAGGCACCCTATAAACAGGGCGCCAGGCGCCCCACTGGTGGGGCACCTGCACTTGGTCTGATTGATTGGACAGATTGATGGGACAGTTCTGCAGATAAAGTTACCCTCTTCTTGCCTATAAAAGGACCCCCATTTGGAGGGTTTAGGACACACCAAAGGCACACCCCAAACCCTCTCATCCACCACAACACTTCCAAGGCTTTACAACCCCTTTCCAAGCTCTCAAACTGTTCCAAAACCCTCTCACAAACCCAAAAAACCATAGTTGCTTCTTGAAAGAATAGTCTAGCAGAATGAAGTTACCATCTTATGAGCTGTAGAAAGACCCCCATCTGTAGGTTTAGGGGATTCCAGCTCCGTCCAACCACCCAACTCATCCAATACCACGAATCCAAGCTCTTAGCACACTCCCTAAACCCTCAAATCACCTCAAAACTCTCTTCCAAAAATCCCAAAAACCTGCAATTTCAGCCACCCAGAAATATAGTTTTCTTTTGACTTTAAAAGTCTCTGTTCACCATTTCTCTTACATCCAACGACCAAACACCCTACCATTTGCATCATTTACATATTGGCTATAAGGAGGAGCTTCCGTTTCGTCTTGGAGGTCTTCCTACACTCCGGGACGACGCCGCGAAGAAGGGAATAAAATCTACTGAAACCAGTCCCTGGTGCCCCGTAAATAGGGCACTTTGACTTTGGTCAACGCATCCCGTAAAGGGAACACCTGCAGCTAGCGCCCCATATATGGGGCACTAGCAGGGGCAGATCCAGTTTTGCATTTTTTCGAGTTTATTTACCTTTCCGGTCGATCTTTTACTCTCCCCCTTTCATTTTAACTTTCATTAACATGTTATTTAGCATGCATTAAGCCACACCTTTGCATCTTCATACCTCTTTAAAAACCTATCAAAAATAGGGGTTGGGATTTAGTCCCAATCCGGTTAGTTCCTTCCCTTTTGCATGTTTAAGTTCGAATTTGAGCATGATTCTACACTTTCACTAGAACTAACGATCTTTTCACTTGTTTCTATGTTTTCATATGGACATTTGTAGGTAAATCTGGCCAAGGTAGAGCTTCAACCGGATCAAAGACAAAGGACTCACTAAGCTCTCTTCTTTTAGCCGGCCGAGAGAGGAGAAGTCGGAACCCAACAATCTCCCCGCTTCCAAAGGTACGACGGTCATTTTTATTCTTCATTTTTATTTCTTTCTACTATATTTTGGAGCCTTTGGCTCCTGGCGACCACAACCACTAACATCTCATCCACCAAGTCTCCAAAGCAAGCATAGGGGCCGGAAAAGGGAGAACTACGAATATCCCGTTTCGGGTGCTTACACCTTTTGGCGACCACGGTGGGACCAACTTTGCTATAGTGAGATCCTATTTTCTTTCCTAAGAATGTCCATTTGAAAGCATGTTTATTTTCATTTCCATGTGAGTTATTTCCATTTCCGTGCATTGTTACTTGTTTATGCTGCTTACTAGTTTCTTTGAAGTACCACCTACTTCCCTTCAAGTTTACTTGCTCTCCGTTTATCTTTTAAAAGCATAGCGATCTGATTTCCAACTTTGTTAATCAACTTATTTTACCTTAGCATCTTAGATATCATCTTATTTCATCCTATGTTAAGTATACTTGCCCATTTCTTTCTAAGTCTAGTTATCCTTTAGTAAATCTTTCAAAGCATACTTAGTTAAATTAGTGCTTTCTTCCATCCTAGTTTAATTTCATATCATTGTCTTGTTCGCTTGCTTCCTACAACATCTCATTAATCATTGTATGCTTTTATTTTTCTTCTTGGTTGCTTCTTATTCCTTGACATTTCACTTGCATTTAGTTTGCATTGGAGTTTCAGGTTCGTTCGTCTCCATAGGACATCCGAGAAGGGAGGCTCTCTCCTCCCAAAGCCCCACACATCCAAATACCCCTCTTGGTGGTTGCCAACTCCTCCTCCGAGGATTCCCTCTCGGAAGAACTGGGTAGCTTCCATCAAGGCCTCCGTAAGTCCCCAGACGTGAAGGATTCCCTCTTCACTGATCGGGCAGGTTGTACCTTTTCACCCCAAAACCCGGAGTACCTATTACCTATCATTGTGAAAAGAGTGACAACCTTAGATTGCTCGGCATTGTGAGAGTATAGGGTCCTACCCATTTATTTGAGTGGACAATATTTCTCTTAACAAGCCATTAATTTGAGGTTGAAACAACAAAAAATTTGTGTTAATCATTTCAAGTCTTTGCTATTACTTGTTTGCAAACAAAAACTGAAAATTAAACAAAAATCCCAAAATCACCTAAAAAAACCAAACAAAAATGTTTTTTCTTGAGGTTAATTTGCTTGATAACTTGCTTGTCCGACAAAAGAAAATCAAAACAAAAAACAGGGTCAAAAATCAAAACCAAAAAAATTCTTGAGCTTTTATTTGTCAACCTTCTTTTTCTGTTGTGTTTATGAATTTAAGTTCAGGATGAGTTATCGGAATAGCGGATCAAAGAAACAAGCAACTACAATTGGAGTATGACCAGTCTTATTCCTACCCTGATGCCATATGTGCCGTCAATGAACCCGAAATTCTCCCCGAACCTAGTCAAGTTTATCCTCAACCCAATCCAAATTCACTTTGGGAGGCATTCTCTCATGCCGACCCCACTCAACTTCAGGCTATTGAAGCCATTCTCAAGGGCAAGTCACCCGCCGAACACATCCATCCTGAAGGTGGTCTTCACATCTCTACCCGTCGATCAGTAGCACATCAACCCAATGTTCCCACTCATGGCCATTCTTATACCGGACTTGTAGCCTCAATTTTTCTTCATCTGGTGGCTAATCTAGATCATCCCGATCCGAATGTTGTTGTTCCTTCTAGGCCACTATTTTATTTTTCTAATCATCTCAACCCCACTCACCCGTTGGTGAATCCCCCAATGTACCCTTCTTATCCGGCCACTTCGGCCCATCCAATCCTAATTCCGATGCACTAAGCACCCACTCCTCCTCCTCCTTCTCTTGGGGAACCTTCTGTCGATCAGTCTATGGTTAACAAAATCAATCGCATGGATGATCAGTATAGAGAGCTTAGACGATTGATTGACACCAAGGTAGCCCCTGAAATTTCTCTTTCTTCCCTCCCTACTTTTCATCTACCTCCCTCTAAGATGTCGGTATACCATCGCTACAACGGAACCGGTAATCCATTCATTCATATCAAAGAATTTCTTTATGAGTCGGTAATGTGGCAAAATGATCCAAGGGCCTTGCTTTTCTTTTCAGAATATCATTAGAGGGTTCAGCTTTAGAGTGGTTCTACTCGCATGACTCTTTGGACGCAAGTAACTTTGAAACTGTTAAAGCTAAATTTTTGCAAAGATATCAAGACAGGGTCGGACCAACATATTCCATCACCGACCTCATGGCTGAAAAAATAAGAAATGATGAAGATTTTACTAGATATGCTGATAGGTGGAGGTCCATGGCAGAAAAGCTTACTAATTCCATTTTAGAACCAGAGCAAGTGAAGATGATCATCACCAATGCCACTCCGACCTTAAAGAATATGCTGGCTTTGCATCACCCCACCACCATGGGTGAACTCTATGAGAGGGCACGGTACATTCAGACATAGCTTAGGGACTCACCTATCATGAACTTGTTTGATCCTAGACCTCGAGCTGTCAAGAAAACCACTTTTACCACAACCGGCCCAGTGACTGAGGGTGTAGTGACAAATGAGAACCTCAATGTTGTACGGAACCCACCTAGCAATTATCAACACCAGTTTAGGAACCCTCAACAAAATCAACCATTTAGAAACCCTCGTCAACCTCAACATCAACCTCAGTTCCAGCCTCGTCAACAACAAGCTTCGATCCCTCAGCAACCGCAAGCCCCAGTTCCCCAACCACCACAGCAACAACTGGCCAACTACAACCAAGCACCCCCTCCCATGGCCTACGAACCTCGAAAAATAGGACCTAAGAGAAACCATTATCCACCTTTGCCATACTCTCTCATGGACATCTTTAATGCACTCATGGCGGCATGGCAAATTGCATTGCCAAGGGAGAAGCTGGAGTGGCCTCAAAATGCCAACACAGAGTAATACTACTTGTTTCACAGATATCCTAGGCACACCGTGGAAAATTATTTTCAGTTCAAAGACTACATCCATGACCTTAATGAGCAAGGTAGTATTGACTGGTACTAGATGGAGAATACATCAAAATAGTGAAAGATCAACCTCAACGGTAGCACGCACCAGCTCAGCAGCAACAACAACAGAATCCCGGCCTAGGGATTATCCAAAACCCTGTACCTCCACATGCACCCGCACCTGGGAATCAACACGTTAATCCCATCTTGATCTCTTCCGAGGAGTGTAGACACGCAATTTTGGCCTAGTTGGAGAGCTTAAATTCTTGTTTTCGTGAATTATATTTGAGTAACCTTTCTAGGGAACCAAGTTTTCCAGAAAAATCAAGTTTTTCGGCACATTTCGAAGTAGATTGATGGGGCGTTGACCAGGTCAACGCGCCCTGCTTATAGGGCACCTGGCGCCCTATAAACAGGGCACCAAGCGCCCTATAAACAGGGCGCCGGGCGCCCTACTGATGGGGCACCTGCATCTGGTCTGACTGACTGGACAGGTTGATGGGACAGTTCTGCAGATAAAGTTGCCCTCTTCTTGCCTATAAAAGGACCCTCATTTGGAGGCTTTAGGAGACACCATGGGATTCCCTCACCTCCTCTCATCCACCACTACACATACCAAGCCTTGCAACCCCCCTCCAAGCTCTCAAATCATCCCAAAACCATCTCCAAAAACCCAAAAAAATCATAGTTGCTTCTTGAAGGGATATTCCAGCAGAATGAAGTTACCCTCTTTTGTGCTGTAGAAAGACCCTCATATGAAGGTTTTTGGACACCCCAAGTCCGTCTCCCACCACTACGAATATAAGCCTTCATAGAACTCTCTCAAGCCCTTAGAGTATCCCAAAATCCTTCCCCAAAAACCCAAAAACCTGCAGTTTCCTTCTTCAGAAATATCATTTTTCTCCAACTTTCAGGGCCTCTACACTCTATTTCTCTTACATCTAGTTCCAACACACTCCTCCATTAGCTTCCCTTGAGTATTGTCTGCTTGAAAAAGCCCTTTTTCCGTCTTGGAGGTCTTCCTACACTCCGGGCGACGCCGCGAAGAAGGGAAGAAAATCTGCGAAGCCGGTCCCCTGGTGCCCCGTATATAGGGCGCTTTGACTTTGGTCAACGCGCCCCATCAAGGGGACACCTGGAGCAGGCGCCCCATATATGGGGCACTAGCAGGGGCAGACCCCGTTTTGCATTTTTTTGAGTTTATTTACCTTTCCGGTTGATCTTTTACTCCCTCCTTTCATTTTAACCTTCATTAACATGTTATTTAGCATGCATTAAGCCACTCATTTGTATTTTCATGCATATTTAAACCTTCCAAATAGGGGTTGGGATTTAGTCTCAATTCGGTCAGTTCCTTCCCTCTTTCATGTTTACATTTGAATTTGAGCATGATTCTACACTGTCACGAGAACTAATGATCTTTTCACTTGTTTCTATGTTTTCTTATGGACATTCTTAGGTAAATCTGATTGAGGCGGAGCTTCAACCGGATCGAAGACAAAGGACTCACTAAGCTCTCTTCTTTCGGCCGGCCGAGAGAGGAGAAGTCGGAAATCAACAATCTCCCCGCTTCCAAAGGTACGACGGTCATTTTAATTTCTCTATTTCATTTCATTTCATTCTACCATATTTTGGAGCCTTTGGCTCCTGGCGACCACACCCACTAACATCCCATCCACCAAGTCACCAAGGCGGGCGTAAGGGGCCAGGAGGGGGAGATCCGCGGATGTCCCGTTTTGGGTGCTTACACCTTTTGGCGACCACGGTGGGACCGACTTTGCTTTAGTGAGTTCTTCTCTTCTTTCTTAAGAATGTCCACTTGAAAACATGCTTATTTTCACTTTAGTTCTCATTTAAGCCATTTCCATTTCCTTGCATTGCTATTTACTTGCTTACATGCTTGTTTGTTTCCTTGAAGCATCATCTTGTTTCTTCCAAGTTTACTTGCTCTCTCGTTTATCTTTTTAAAAGCATATCGATCTGATTTCCAACTTTGTTAATCAACTTATTTCACCTTAGTATTTTAGATATCATCTTATTTCATCCCTTGTTAAGCATACTTGCCTATTTCTTTCTAAGTCTAGTTCTCCTTTAGCAAATCTTTCAAAGCATGCTTAGTTAAATTAGTGCTTTCTTCTATCCTAGTTTAATTTCATATCATTGTCTTGTTCACTTGCTTCCTACAACATCTCATTAATCATTGTATGCTTTTATTTTCTTCTTGCTTGCTTCTTATTCCTTGACATTTCACTTGCATTTAGTTCGCATTGGAGTTTCGGGTTCGCCCGTCTCCTTAGGACATCCGAGAAGGGAGGCTCTCTCCTCCCAAAGCCCCACACATCCAAACACCCCTCTTGGTGGTTGCCAACTCCTCCTCCGGGGATTCCCTCTCGGAAGGACTGGGTAGCTTCCATCAAGGCCTCCATAAGTCCCCAGACGTGAAGGATTCCCTCTTCACTGATCGGGCTGGTTGTACCATTTTATCCCAAAACCCGGAGTACCTACTACCTATCGCTGTGAAAAGAGTGACAACCTTAGAGTGCTCGGCGTTGTGAGAGCATAGGATCCTACCCATTTATTTGAGTGGACATTATCTCTCCTAACAAGCCACTAATTTAAGGTTGAAACAAAAAAAAACTTTTCGGTAATCATTCTAAGTCTGTGCCATCACTTGTTCGCAAATCAAAATTGAAAACCAAAAACCAAAAATTTGAAAACACTTAACAAAAACCCAAAAGAAATCTTTGTTTGAGGTTAATTTGCTTGATAACCTGTTTGTTCAAACGAAAACCAAAAACCAAAAAAAAAAGGAAGAAGCTTTTAAAACTAAAAAAAAAGTTTCCCGTTTTTTTATCACCTTGCCTTTCCATTTATGAACTTAAGGTCAGGTCGAGTTATCGGAATGGCGGATCAAGGATACGAGCAACTACAGTTGGAGTATGATCAATCTTATTTCTATCCTGATGCCGTGTGTGCCGTCAATGAACCCGAAGTCCTCCCCGAACCTAGTCAAAATTCTCCTCAACCCAATCCAAATTCACTTTGGGAGGCATTCTCTCATGCCGACCCTACCCAACTTCAGGCTATCAAAGCCATCCTCAAGGGCAAGTCGCCCGCCAACCACATTCATCCTGAAGGTGGTCTTCACATCTCTACCCCTCGGTCAGGGGCACATCAACCCAATGTGCCCACTCATGACCATTCTCATACCGGGCTCATGGCCCCAATTTCTCCTCATCCGGTGGCTAATCTAGATCATCCCAATACAAATGTTGTTGTTCCTTCTAGACCACCAGTTTATTCCTCTAATCATCTAAACCCTACTCACCCTTTGGTGCATCCCCCAATGTACCTTTCTTATCTGGCCACTTCGGCCCATCAAGTCCCAATTCCGGTGCACCAAGCACCCACTTCTCCTCCTCCTCTTAGGGAACCTTCTGTCGATCAGGCCGTGATTAACAAGATCAATCGCATGGATGAGCAGTATAGAGAGCTTAAACGTTTAATCGACACCAAGGCAGTCCCCAAAGTTTCTCTTCCTTCTCTCCCTACTTTTCATCTACCTCCCTATGAGATGCCAGTATACCGTCGCTACAACGGAACCGGTAATCCTTTCATTCACATCAAGGACTTTCTTTATGAGTCGGTAATGTGGCAAAATGATCCAAGGGCGCTTGCTTTTCTTTTTAGAAGATCATTAGAGGGATCAACTTTAGAGTGGTTCTACTCGCTTGACTCTTTAGAGGCAAGTAACTTTGAAACTGTCAAAGCTAAATTTTTGCAGAGATATCAAGACAGGGTCGGACCAACATATTCCATCACTGTCCTCATGGCCGAAAGAATGAGAAATGATGAAGATTTTACCAGATATGCTGATAGGTGGAGGTCAATGGCGTAAAAGCTTACCGATTCCATTTCGGAGCCGGGAGCAAGTGAAGATGATCATCACTAATGCCACTCCGGCCTTAAAGAATATGCTGGCTTTGCATCACCCCACCTCCATGAGTGAACTCTATGAGAGGGCACGGTACATTCAGACACAGCTTAGGGACTCACCTATCATGAACTTGTTTGATCCTAGACCCCGAGCTGTCAAGAAAACCACTTTTACCACAATCGGCCCAGTGACTGAGGGCGTAGTGACAAACGAAAACCTTAACGTTGTAGGGAACCCACCTATAAATTATCAACACCAGTTCAGGAACCCTCAACAAAATCAACCATTTAGAAACCCTCGTCAACCTCAACCTCAACCTCAGTTCCAGCCCCGTCAGCAACAAGCCCCGATCCCTCAGCGACCGCAAGCCCCAGTTCCCCAACCAGCGCGGCAACAACTGGCCAACTACAACCAAGCACCCTCTCCCATGGCCTACGAACCCCGAAAAGTTGGACCGAAGTGGAACCATTACCCGCCTTTGCCGTACTCTCTCGTGGACATCTTTAATGCACTCATGGCGGCAGGGCAAATTGCATTGCCAAGGGAGAAATTGGAGTGGCCTCAGAATGCCAACACAGAGCGATACTGTTTGTTCCATAGATATCCTGGGCACACCGTGGAAAATTGTTTTCAGTTCAAAGACTATATCCACGATCTTAATGAGCAAGGCAGTATTGACTGGGACAAGATGGGGGAATACATCAGAACAATGAAAAATCAACCTCAACGGCAGCATGCACCAGCTCAGCAACAACAACAACAGAACCCCGGCCTGGGGATTATCCAAAACCCTTTACCTCTACATGCACCCGCGCCTGGGAATCAACACGTTAATCCCATCATGATTTCTTCCGAGGAGTATCATGATCGGGGCCAGAATTGGCAAGTCGAGGGAGCCGCCTCCTCCATGCACATCAACTTACTTTACCCTCCTAACCGAACCGTCCACTCGATACCCCGAACAACTATGTCACATAGTCCCATCACATTAAACAGAATGCCCATCATCCGAACGCCATCACGATCCATCATAACACCACCAACCACACAACTCCAATCGGGATGGACCCTAATCCGACCGGTTAATCAACCACAAACATCACCACCCCTAGGACCCATCATCATCCCGCCCCGAGCAACTGTACCTTCACGACCTACCTACCCTACTATGCCTCAAACCACCATCATTACACCCGTCCCAAGAGCTCCCATCATTCGACCTAACCCGCCACCCGCCACTACCACCCCAGCTATAACTCCTCAACTTGCCACAGTACTCAGGAGTGGGCGCATGTTCCAAAGGGTCTTTCCCCAGGCTGGTCAGTCAGGGTTGGTACCAGAAACAGAAGAAGAACACATCAAAGAACCGTTGCCTGGGACATCCTATGACTTATTGAAGCATCTTGATAAAACCCTGGCACGGATCTCTATCTTAGAGTTGATCAAAAGATCCAGAGTCCATCAAGAGGTTCTCCAATAGTACTTACAGCGAGTAATGGTAAACGAGAGCCTCCCCCCAGAAAAAATCTCATCAGTTTTGGTCCCGAGAAGTGAGTACCCAGCCCTTACATTCACGAAGGAAGAGTTGGCCGACCCGGAAATAAGGAAATGTGCCTTGTGCATCAAAGTCCACATCAATGGCGTAGGCATTAAGTCATGTTTAGTCGATACTGGAGCATCCATTAATGTTCTGCCACCAGAAACATTACATCTTTGTGGATTCTCCGAGGAAGACATCCGGCCATCTCAAATAACAGTGACTGCATATGACAATTCGAAAAAGCCTGCCGATGGCATGATTACATTAAATGTGAAACTTGGACCTCGAACAGTCACTGTTGACTTCCACATACTTGAGATGGATCCAACCTACAAAGCTATTCTGAGACGGCCCTATTTGGAAGCACTAGAGGCAGTCGTCTCCACCAATCACCAGTGTCTTAAATTCCCTCACAAGGGACAAGTGATTAAGGTGACGAGCATGCCCTTAGATCATCCATCTTCTCCACCACCACCCCTTGGGTTGCCAAACGAGCCAATTTTGACAATCTTGGATCTTCCAGAAATGAGTAGGCAACCCAAGCAAGTGTGGAGAAGGAAAAGAGAAGAAAATGAAACTATTGGGTGGCATATAATGAAGATTTTGGGATACCAGGAGGGCCGAGGACTAGGCAAAGAACTGCAAGGCATAGCTGAGCCAATCAATCCAATGAGGTTACAACCAAAGAGCGGGGTTGGATATGATGGAACGACAGCCAATGGTCAAAATCTCAAAAGCAAATACTTTTCAGGATGCTTACAAAGGTTTTTCATCAAGAAAGAAACCATTCAACTGGCTGAGAACAAGGAAGAACAAGAGATTGAGCAAGACAAGAGAAGAAGAACTGACGACCCTGAAGATAACTTGTATCATGAAATATCTCTTTTGTTTTCCACTGATGAAGAAGGGTCAAGCAATGAACCACTCCAGGCTGAACCACCTGTTGACCTACCTGAGGGTCATATTGCCAAACCGACTCGAGAAAAAGTCCAACCAACTCCACAAGGGCCTTCCCTCATTATGTCATCTTTTGGGGTCGATGCCCCAATTCACCGTGATGCTCTCCCCGGGCTTCTTGGCCCGATCCCTATTTTTAGGCCCTCAGGCCCAACTTATGGGTCCACGAACCCACTTGTTGCTTTTGGGCCACCGAGCCCCTCTACTAAATCTGGGCCTTTGTGCCCATTTTCTCAAACTCTTGGGCCACCGAGCCCCTCTACTAAATATGGGCCTTTGTGCCCATTTCTTCCAACTCTTGGGCCATCGAGCCCCTCTATTGAATCCGGGTCTTTGTGCCCATTTTCTCCAACTCTTGGGCCCTCAAGCCTATCTCTTAAACCCGAGGCCCTCGAGCCCACATCCTCCTCTTATTGGGTCCATGAACCCACCTTCTTCCATGATCATCCGGCCTACTGGCCCATCATCTCTTTCTGTGAACATTGGGCCCGAAAGCCCCCTCTATCAAACATTACTCGAAGTCTTCCCCTATTTATCAATATCTTCGCCTACTCTGACCCCCGTAGTTGATCTCAACCCAAATCGAGCACCTGAAGCCCATCATTCTGTCTTTATGTTTAGCACTCCCCAAAAAACAATGCCCTCCTCGAAACTGAAATTTCGATCGAGGAAAGATCTCAACTTGCCTCGAAAGGGCATTCGACCCAAGGAGCCACTAGATCCTTGATTGACCTCCTTTGCCCTCCATCCTCTCCAATAAATTCTTCTCCATCCACCTCCTCTTCTTCCTCTTATTCTTCCTTAGGTTTAGTTTCTAATAAAAATAGAACAAAAATCAGAGGTAGAAGAGTTCCAGGAAGATACTTGCATCAGTTAGCCCAGAAGAGCTTAGAATGTGCCAAGCTACCGAAGTATCTAGAAAATGTGATTCAGCTGGATGAAATCCGATATGAGGAGAAGGATAACATTGATCAAACTTTGGGGTTTCTTCCTCTCTCAGTTCAACATCACCTACATCCAACATAAGGCAATCAAGGGCTAGGCAATCGCTGAACACCTTGTCCATCATCCTATCCCAATCTTTGACCCTATCCAGTCAAAATTTCCCGATAAAGAATTGATGTCCATTCGATCTTCCAATCTATAGACTTTATATTTTGACGGGGGCATTAAACTCCCAGGGTAGAGGGATAGGGATTGTTCTTCTGTCACCCGAAGGTGTCACCATTCCACAGGCTTTTCAGCTCCATTTTCCAGCAACAAACAACATAGCTGAGTATGAAGCCTTGTTGGCCGGATTGGAGGCCGCTCACTTCTATGGTGTCACTAAACTAAGGGTAATTGGTGATAGTCAGTTAATACTCCGCCAAGTACTGGCCAAATACCGCACATCTCATCCCGGGCTCAGACCATACCAAGAACTCACCACTTGTTACATCAAGCTATTCTCCAAACTCGAATTCATTCACGTTCCTCGTGCTCAAAATATTCTTGCCGATGCTCTCGCTTCCCTGGCATCTTCACTATCTGTCCCGCTAGGCAGACAGGTTAGGACGATCTATGTCCGCCGACGTACCATTCCGGCAGTAGAAGATGCACAATTCTTGAAAGTTAAAGTAGAATATGAAAGGAAAGAGTACATTGAGCAAAAGGAGGAAGTATCTTTGGTCGAGTTGGAGGGACTAGAAGAGGGTGAGAAACCATGGTATCATGAGATTGTGAATTACTGTCACGATCAGACATATCCACCGGGATCAACTGCCGAAGAGAAAAAAAACCATAAGAAGGGTCTCCCAGAGATACACTATCTTAGGTGGAGTGCTTTATAAAAGGAGCTTGGTCGGTATTCTATTAAGATGCGTAGATGAAGAAGAGGCTGAATTGGTGCTTAAAGAAGCACACTCCGGAGTATGTGGAGGCCATGTAAATGCTCAAGCCCTCGCCAAGAAAATCATCAGGCAAGGGTATTACTGGCCTACTCTGGAAGAAGATTGCTCGATCTTTGTCCGGCACTGTCATCAATGTCAACTTCACGCCAACAAGATTCACTCTTTCGCATCTTCCCTTCACCCGATTCACGCACCATGGCCCTTCGCTATGTGGGCTTTTGATGTTATCGGACCCCTCGGTGACCCAAACTCCACAAACAAAACCAAATCCTTCATCCTAACTGCAACGAAGTACTTCACCAAATGGGCGGAAGCGGAAGCATATGTGGAGATCAAGGCATCAACAGTCTGCACCTTCATCAAGCGCAACATCATTGCCAGGTTCGGGATCCCAGGCGACATCATCACCGACAATGGACCGCAATTCATCTCTCAGGAGCTGCGTGACCTTTGCAATAGGTATTGCATCAGATTGCATCACTCATCTCCATATTATCCTTAAGGCAACGGTCAGGCAGAAGCCACCAATAAAACCCTGATAAAAATCATTAAGAAGACTTGTAAGTCTAGCAAGTTCGCAGACTGGCCAGATAAGTTAATTGATGCTCTATGGGCCTACCGCACTTCTATTCGAACCGCAACGGGTCAGACCCCCTATGCCTTGGCATTTGGGATGGAGGCGGTAGTTCCATACGAAGTAATCATTCCTTCCCTCCGAGTCCAGATCGATCGAGATATCCCAATGGATGAACGTCGAGATTCTCTTCTCGCGCAACTCGAACTCTTGGATGAAAGGAGGCTGGCCGCTGCCGAACATGCTAGATCTTACCAAAATAGGCTTAAAAGATTTTATCAGAAGAGGGTGGTGGAGAGAAAATTTGAAATCGGTGAGGTTGTGCTTAAAACAATATTTGTTAAGTCAGGCGGTCCCCGCTCCAAACTTCAACCTAATTGGGAGGGTCCGTATGTAATTTCGGCTGTTTATCCCGGTAATTCAGATAAGCTGACTAATGCAGAAGGAGAAAAACTAGCTCATCCCTGGAATGGTGTATACCTCAAAAAAATATTTCCCTTAAAAAAATATTTCTATAAAATCCAAAGGTGTGAAGGATAATGATAACATCTAACGCTTGCTTGTTCGGTGCACCAACTTGTCACTTAGGGAAATAAGGATAGGCATCATACTGCACACACTACACGTCTAGTCTTGAGATCCGATGATCGGAAGTCAGAGAGAAAGCTAGGCAACGCTTGGCAAAGGAAGGTCCACCTAATCCCATTCTCTTCTTGTTTCGGTCCAGAATAAATAAATGGGGTTAGAATGAGGAGTATCGAAAATGCCCATTGCCTTAGTTGGAAAATGCCTCTGAAGGTCCGACTTCTCATTAAAATAAAAAGGTGCCAAAAGATGGGCAATTACCCCTCAGGTCAGCAAAAGAATAGACCTGTCTGAATGTGTACCAACAAAAGCCCAAGAAAAAGGCTTCAAAAGATGGGCAATGAACCCCTCAGGTCAAAATCACGCAAAAGAAAAGAAAGACCTGTCCGAATGTGGGCCATCAAAGAAAAGGGACTAGAAAGAAGGGCCCGAGGATGTCAAATCCTAAGCAGGCAACGCGGGCACCAGTAGAAAAACTAATTCGACACCCCTGAATCTTAGTAAGGACTTACCACCGAACCACTTCCCTCTTTATCCTTGCGAATACGGTTGACCAGCTAGATCCAAGAAGAACCATAGCCTATCAAAGGCAAAAGATCAGGAGATCTCAGGCTAGGCACTTTCTTACACGTGATGCCTACTCTTAGCCCTTAGGTAACAATGAGAGGCACCTATGGCAAGCAAGGCAAATGATGAGATGGTCGTTTCTTTCACACCAAACCAAAAATTAAAAACTTCAAAAACATAAAAAAATCTATAAAAATTAAATATTCAAAACACCAAAAAAATCATAAAAATACCAAAATACCAAAAACATTATAAAACCATCAAAACCCAAACAAATCAAAAATTTCAAAACACCTAAAGTTTGTTATCTAGATTGACTAGCTGCCTTTGCATTCATGTTTAATTTCAGTCTTGCATATTTCCTTTTATGCATACTTTTGTTTTTTCTGTTATCTTTACCTTGATAAGGCCTATGTCCCTTGACAAAAAATCAAGGCAACTTTGCCCTCTCCCTGCAAGGCACTAAGCCAAAATAAAGTTCTAATATCTTCTCTCAATTGGATGCAGGAATAGGAGAAGGCATACCAACTTCATATCCCCAGGCACTTCGAGGAGGCAAAAAACAACAACAAAAAAATCAAAAATTGAAAAACAAAAGTGGACTACCCCGACCCCTATTAGGAATTGCACTTAGTAGTGCATCTATCAAAATAAATAATATTTGAGATGTTGAAGACCTCAAGTCTAGAGGGGGGCTGAGCCTGAGAACCCCTTCAACAAAATCAGTGAGGGCTCAGTCATTCCCTAGGCTTGCGGATAGACCAAAGTTGAATATGCGGGGACGACGGTTTCTTCATGGATGTCCTAACCCATTATGTTCAACCTATATCTTCAACTATTTTCTTATACTTATTTTTATTTCTTTAAACCCAGCATGCATCATGCATCATCACATGCGTTATCCCACCATAACCATTCCCCGCTTCCTAATCCTACCATAACCTCCTTCCAATCACATCGTGAACCCTTTTAAAGATGGTCTTGATTTTTCGCAGAATCGGTTTCCACCATGTTTTAACAATGATTTCATCGAAACAAGAAGTTTTTCCATGTCGAACTGAACCAGTATTGTTGAGTAAAAGCTTAAGAATTTGAAGAACCCAACCATGGTTGATTGGCTGTCTCCTCTTTACCTTTTGCAATTTACTTTTCAATGCATTTCTACTGAGTCCAGCACACCATGCATTTCGAGTCCTGGTCGGTAACAATTCTCCGCCACGTGGGATTTTAGTTATTTACTTTCAGTACTATTCTTCTCTTTAACCAATCAACCAGAGGGAAGGTTTCGATAAGACAAAGGGTATTCTCGGAATCCGGTAAAGTTTTATTCCACTCAACTAGGCCAATGAGGGCGTGTCTAAATCTACACCTTGGCGTCACCTTTTCAGTCCATTACCACTTCATTCCGCTACGCCTCATTACGCTTCGCTACATTCGCCTACGTTTCATTCATGTCACTCCCCTACAAAGCCGACGCCAAGGCGAGGCAAGCTGTAGACACGCAATTTTGGCCTAGTTGGAGAGCTTAAATTCTTGTTTTCGTGAATTATATTTGAGTAACCTTTCTAGGGAACCAAGTTTTCCAGAAAAATCATGTTTTTCGGCACATTTCGAAGTAGATTGATGGGGCGTTGACCAGGTCAACGCGCCCTGCTTATAGGGCACCTGGCGCCCTATAAACAGGGCACCAGGCGCCCTATAAACAGGGCGCCAGGCGCCCTACTGATGGGGCACCTGCATCTGGTCTGACTGACTGGACAGGTTGATGGGACAGTTCTGCAGATAAAGTTGCCCTCTTCTTGCCTATAAAAGGACCCTCATTTGGAGGCTTTAGGAGACACCATGGGCGTCCCTCACCTCCTCTCATCCACCACTACACATACCAAGCCTTGCAACCCCCCTCCAAGCTCTCAAACCATCCCAAAACCATCTCCAAAAACCCAAAAAAATCATAGTTGCTTCTTGAAGGGATATTCCAGCAGAATGAAGTTACCCTCTTTTGTGCTGTAGAAAGACCCTCATATGAAGGTTTTTGGACACCCCAAGTCCGTCTCCCACCTCATCTCATCCACCACTACGAATCTAAGCCTTCATAGAACTCTCTCAAGCCCTTAGAGTATCCCAAAATCCTTCCCCAAAAACCCAAAAACCTGCAGTTTCCTTCTTCAGAAATATCATTTTTCTCCAACTTTGAGGGCCTCTACACTCTATTTCTCTTACATCTAGTTCCAACACACTCTTCCATTAGCTTCACTTGAGTATTGTCTGCTTGAAAAAGTCCTTTTTCCGTCTTGGAGGTCTTCCTACACTCCGGGGCGACGCCGCGAAGAAGGGAAGAAAATCTGCTGAAGCCAGTCCCTGGTGCCCCGTATATAGGGCGCTTTGACTTTGGTCAACGCGCCCCATCAAGGGGACACCTGGAGCAGGCGCCCCATATATGGGGCACTAGCAGGGGCAGACCCCGTTTTGCATTTTTTTGAGTTTATTTACCTTTCCGGTTGATCTTTTACTCCCTCCTTTCATTTTAACCTTCATTAACATGTTATTTAGCATGCATTAAGCCACTCATTTGTATTTTCATGCATATTTAAACCTTGCAAATAGGGGTTGGGATTTAGTCTCAATTCGGTCAGTTCCTTCCCTCTTTCATGTTTACATTTGAATTTGAGCATGATTCTACACTGTCACGAGAACTAATGATCTTTTCACTTGTTTCTATGTTTTCTTATGGACATTCTTAGGTAAATCTGATTGAGGCGGAGCTTCAACCGGATCGAAGACGAAGGACTCACTAAGCTCTCTTCTTTCGGCCGGCCGAGAGAGGAGAAGTCGGAACTCAACAATCTCCCCGCTTCCAAAGGTACGACGGTCATTTTCATTTCTCTATTTCATTTCATTTCATTCTACCATATTTTGGAGCCTTTGGCTCCTGGCGACCACACCCACTAACATCCCATCCACCAAGTCACCAAGGCGGGCGTAAGGGGCCGGGAGGGGGAGATCCGCGGATGTCCCGTTTTGGGTGCTTACAAGGAGTATCATCATCGGGGCCAGAATTGGCAAGTTGAGGGAGCCACCTCCGCCATGCATGTCAACCGAACCGTCCATTCTATACCCTGAGCTACATCAGCCAACCTCATTACTCTCAACCAGCCACCCATCATCCGAGCACCATCACGACCCATTGTAAGACCACCAGCCATACAACTCCAACCAAGATGGACCCTAATCCGCCAAGTTGATCCACCACAAACATCACCACCACTAGTACCCATCATCATCCCACCCCGAGCAACTGTACCTTCACAACTTACCATGCCTCAAACCACCATCATTACACCTGTCCCAAGAGCTCCCATCATTCTACCTAACCCACCACCCACCACTACCATCCAAGCTATAGCTCCTCAACATGCCACAGTACTTAGGAGTGGGCGCATGTTTCAAAGGGTCTTTCCCCAGGCCGGTCAGTCAAAGTTGGTACCAGAAGCAGAAGAAGAACACATCAAAGAACCGTTGCCTAGGACATCTTATGACTTGTCAAAACATCTTGATAAAACCCTGGCACAGATCTCTATCTTAGAGTTGATCAAAAGATCCAAAGTTCATCAAGAGGTTCTCCAACAATACTTACAGCAGGTGATGGTGAATGAGAGCCTCCCCCCAGAAAAGATCTCATCAATTCTGGTCCCAAGAAATGAGTACCCTGCCCTTACATTTACAAAGGAAGAGTTGGCCAACCTAGAAATAAGAAAATGTGCCTTATGCATCACAGTTCACATCAATGCAGTAGGCATTAAGTCATGTTTGGTCGATACCGGAGCCTCCATTAATGTTTTGCCACTAAAAACATTACGTCTTTGTAAAATTTCTGAAGAGGATGTCTGGCCATCTCAAATAATAGTGACTGCATATAACAATTCGAAAAGGCCTGTCGATGGCATGATTACCTTAAATGTAAAGCTTGGACCCCGAACAGTCACTATTGACTTCCACATACTAGAGATGGACCCAACTTACAAAGCTATCTTGGGAAGGCCTTACCTTGAGGCACTAGAGGCAGTCGCCTCCACCAATCACCAGTGTATTAAATTCCCTTACAAAGGACAAGTGATTAAGGTGACTAGCATGCCCTAGATCATCCACCTTCTCCTCCATTCCTCCATCACCCGTTGGGTTGCCAAATGAGTCGATTTTGACAATCTTGGATCTTCCAGAAATAAGTAAGTAACCTAGGCAAGTGTGGAGAAGGAAAAAAGAGAAAACGAAACTATTGGGTGGCATATAATGAAGAGTATGGGATACCAAGAAGGCCAAGGACTAGGCAAAGAACTGCAAGACATAGCTGAGCCAATCAATCCAGTGAGGTTACAACCAAAAAGCGGGGTTGGGTATGACAGAACGACTATGAATGGTCAGAATCTCAAAAGCAGATACTTTTCTGGATGCTTACAAAAGTTTCTCATCAAGAAAGAAACTATTCAACTGATTGAGAACAAGGAAGAGCAAGAGCTGGAACAAGACAAAAGAAGAAGAACTGACGACCCTAAAGATGACGTGTATCCTAAAATATCTCTTTTGTTTTCCACCGATGAAGAAAGGTCAAGCAATGAACCACTCCAGGCTGAACCACCTGTTGACCCACCCAAGGGTCATTTTGCCAAACCGACTCGAGAAAAAGTCCAACCAACTCCACGAGGCCTTCCCTCACTATGTCATCTTTTGGGGCCGATGCCCCAACTCACTATGATGCTCTCCCCGGGCTTCTTGGCCCGATCCCTATTTCTGGACCCCCATTCCCAACTTATGGGACCGCGTACCCACTTGTTGCTCTTGGGCCATCGAGCCCCTCTACTAAATCCGGGCCTTTGTGCCCATTTTCTCCAACTCTTGGGCCCTCAAGCCCATATCCTAAACCCGGGCCCTCGAGCCCGCATCCTTTTCTTATTGGGTCCATGAACCCACCTTCTTCCATGATCATCCGGCCTACTGGCCCATAACCTCTTTCTGTCAACATTGGGCCTAAAAGCCCCCTCTATCAAACATTGCTCGAAGTCTTCCTCTCTTTATCAATATCTCTGCCTACTTTGGCTCCCGTAGTTGATCTCAACCCAAATCGAGCAACTGAAGCCCATTCTGTCTTTATGTTTAGCACTTCCCAAAAAAAACATCCTCCTCGAAACGCAAATTTCGATCAAGGAAACATCTCAATTTGCCCTGGAAGGGCATTCGACCCAAGGAGCCACCAGATCCTTGATTGACTTTCTTTGCTCTCCATCCTCTCCAATAAATTCCACTCCCTCCACCTCCTCTTCCTTCCCTTATTTACCTTCTTCTTCTTTAAGTTTAGTTTTTAATAAAAATAGAACAAAAATCAGAGGTAGGAGAGTTCCAGAAAGATACCTTCATCAGTTAGCTCAAAAAAGCTTAGAATGTGCCAAGCTACCAGAGTATCTAGAAAATGCAATCTAGTTGAATAAAATCCAGTATAAGGAAAAAAACAACATTGATCCAACTTTAGGGGTCTATGAGTTTGTGTTGGAAAAGGATCCTGACACTGAGGATGAAGAGGAGGATTTGGCTGATGCTTATGCATTCGGTTTAAGAAGATTCGAAGAACCATCAGCCACGGTGGATGAACCAACTAAGGAACTCAATCTTGGAACACCAGAAGATCCTAAGAATATCCTAATCAGTGCCAACCTCACCCCTTTAGAAGAGAAAGGTCTAATGGGGGTACTACAAGAATACAAGGACATGTTAGCTTGGTCATATGAAGATATGCCAGGATTAGACAAGTCATTGGTAGAGCATTGATTAACTTTAAAACCCGAAGCTACCCCAGTCAAGCAAAAGTTAAGGAGATTCCACCCAGACATAGCATTAAAGATGAAAGAAGAGGTCGATAAGCTACACCAAGCAAAATTCATTAGAGTCGTCCTTTATCCGCAATGGGTGGCAAATATAGTCCTGGTCATGAAGAAGGATGGAAAGATTCGAATTTGAATTGACTTCAGGGATTTAAACTGAGCGTGTCCGAAAGATGATTTCCCCCTTCTTCATATCGATGTTCTTGTTGATAACACAGCTATATATGAAACCCTATCATTCATGGATGGATATTTAGGGTATAATCAAATCCGATTAGCAGAAGAGAATCAAGAAAAGACCTTATTCACTACACCTTGGGGAACTTATTGCTACATCGTCATGCCCTTTGGATTAAAGAATGCTGGAGCAACTTATTAAAGGGCCATGTTGGCAATATTTCATGATATGATGCATAAATTTGTAGAGGTGTATGTGGATGATGTAGTGGTGAAATCCTGGACCCGAAATGAGCATGCTGAGGTGTTAAAAAGGGTTTTGCAACGAGCCAGGGAATATAAGCTTAAAATGAACCCCAAGAAGTGTGTGTTTGGAGTGTCATCCGGAAGGCAACTTGGGTTCATCGTCAGTAAAAGAGGCATCGAAATCGATCCCAACAAGGCCAAGACCATCATTGATATACCTCCACCAAAGAACTTAAAAGAGTTGAGAGGGTTGATTGGTAGGCTACAATTTGTTTTCCGGTTTATCTCACAACACTCCCAAAGATGTAAACATTTCTATGAGTTAACCAAGGCAAAGGCCGAATTCAGATGGTATTAAAGATGTCAGGAGGCATTCGATGGTTTAAAGAAATATTTGTCAAGCCCACCTGTGCTCAAACCTCTGGTTCCCGGCAAACTCTTAATCTTATACATCTCAGTTTTGGAAGGATCTCTTGGAGCAGTATTAGCATAGTTAAATGACGAGGGGAGAGAGCGAGCAGCGTACTATCTATCCAAAATCTTTGATCCTTGTGAGCAGAAGTATACAACCATGGAAAAAACCTGTGCCGCCCTGGTTTGGGTGGTCCATAAGTTTAAACATTACTTTATGGCTCATGAGGTTAATCTCATTGCTCGTATGAATCCCATCAAGTTTCTCCTAGAAAAATCTGTCCTGACTGACCAGTTGGCATGTTGGCAGAGCTTTCTCTCTCAATTTGACATCACCTACATCCAACAGAAGGCGATCAAGGGATATGCGATTGTTGAACACCTTGCCCATCATCCTATCGCAATCTTTGACCCTATCCAATCAGAATTCCCTGATGAAGAATTGATATCCATTCGATCTTCCAATCTATGGACTTTATATTTTGACGGGGCATTGAACTCCCAGGGTAGAGGGATAGGGAATGTTCTTCTGTCACCCAAAGGTGTCACCATTCCACAGGCTTTTCAGCTCCATTTTCCAGCAACAAACAATATAGCTGAGTATGAAGCCTTGCTGGCCGGACTGGAGGCCGCCCACTTCTATGGTGTCACTGAACTAAGGGTGATCGGTGATAGTCAGTTGATTCTTCGCCAAGTGCTTGCCAAATACTGTACATCTCATCTCGGGCTCAGACCATACCAAGAACTCACCGCCTGTCACATCAAGCTATTCTCCAAACTCGAATTCATTCATGTTCCTCGGGCTCTAATATTCTTGCCGATGCCCTCACTTCCCTGGCATCTTCACTATCTGTCCCGCTAGGCAGACAAGTTAGGACGATCTATGTCCGCCGACGTACCATTCCGACAGTAGAAGATGCACAATTCTTGAAGGTTAAAGAAGAGTTTGAAAGGAAGGAATACATTGAGCAAAAGGAGGAAGTGTCTTTGGTTGAGTTGGAAGAATTAGAAGAAGGTGAGAAACCATGGTATCATGAGATTGCGAATTACTGTCAGGATCAGACATATCCACCAGGTTCAACTGCTGAAGAGAAGAAAGCCATTAGAAGAATCTCCCAGAGATACACCATCTTTGGAGGAGTACTTTATAAAAGGAGCTTGGCCGGCATTCTATTAAGATGCATAGATGAAGAAGAGGCTGAATTGGTGCTTAAAGAATCACATTTCGGAGTATGTGGAGGCCATGTAAATGCTCAAGCCCTTGCCAAAAAGATCATCAGGCAAGGATATTATTGGCCTACTCTGGAAGAAGACTGCTCAATCTTTGTCCGGCACTGTCATCAATGCCAACTTCACGCTGACAAGATTCACTCTCCCGCATCTTCCCTTCACCCGATTCATGCCCCATGGCCCTTCGCTATGTGGGCTTTTGATGTTATCAGACCCCTTGGTGACCTAAACTCCACAAATAAAACCAAATTCTTCATCATAACAGCAATGGAGTACTTCACCAAGTGAGCAGAAGCAGAAGCATACATGGAAATCAAGGTATCAACAGTCTGCACCTTCATCAAACGCAACATTATTGCCAGGTTCGGGATCCCAGGTGACATCATCACCGACAATGGACCACAATTCATCTCTCAGGAGCTGCGTGACCTTTGCGATAGATATTGCATCAAATTGCATCATTCATCTCCATATCATCCTCAAGGCAATGGTCAAGCATAAGCCACAAATAAAACTCTGATAAAAATCATTAAGAAAACTTGTAAGTCTAGCAAGTTTGCAGACTAGCCGGATAAGCTAGTTGATGCTCTATAGGCCTACCACACTTCTATACGAACCCCAATGGGTCAAACTCTCTATGCCATGGCATTTGGGATGGAGGTGGTAGTACCATACGAAGTACTCATCCCTTCCCTCTGAGTCCAGATCGATCGAGACATCCCGATGGATGAACACTGAGATTCTCTTCTCGCACAACTCGAACTCTTGGATGAAAGGAGGCTGGCTGCTGCCGAACATGCTAGATCTTATCAGAATAGACTTAAAAGATTTTATCAGAGGAGGGTGGTTGAGAGAAAATTTGAAATCGGTGAGGTTGTGCTTAAAAGAATATTCATTAAGCTGGGTAGTCCCCGCTCCAAACTTCAACTTAATTGGGAGGGTCTGTATATAATCCCAGCGGTTTATCCTGGTAATTCATATAAGCTAACTAATGCAAAAGGAGAGGAACTAGCTCATCCCTGGAATGGTGTATACCTCAAAAAATATTTCCCTTAAAACAAAAAATCACAAAAAATAGAAAAATCTATAAAATCCGAAGGTGTAAAGAATGATGATAACATCTAACGCTTGCTTATTCGGTGCACCAACTTGTCACTTAGGGAAATAAGAATAGGCATCATACTGCACACACTACACACCTAGGTTTTGGAATCCGATGATTGAAAGTTAGAGAGAAAGCTAGGAAACACTTGGCAAAAGAAGGTCAACTTTGTCCTATTCTCTTCTTATTTCGGTCCAGAAGGGATGAAAGGGGTTAGAATAAGGAGTATCGAAAGTGCCCATTGCCTTAGTAGAAGGATTGCCTCTGAAGGTCTGACTTCTTAAAAGAAAAGGTGCCAAAAGATGGGCAATGATCCCTCAGGTCGGCAAAAGAATAAACATGTCTGAATGTGTACCAACAAAAGCCAAAAAAGGGAAAAGGCTCCAAAAGATGGGCAATGAACCCCTCAGGTCAAAATCAAGCAAAAGAAAAAAGACATGTCTGAATGTGGGCTATCAAAGAAAAAGGGCTAGAAGGAAGGACCCAAGGATGTCAAATCCCAAATGGGCAACGCAGGCACTAGTAGAGAAACGAATTTGACACCCCTGAATCCTATTAAGGACTTACCATCAATCCTCTTTCCTCTTTAACCTTTCGAGCAGGGTTGACCGACTGGATCCAAGAAAAGCCATAGCCTATCGAAGGTGAAAGGTCAGAAGATCTCGGACTAGGCACTTTCTTACACGTGATGCCTACTCTTAACCCTTAGGTAACGATGAGGGGCACCTATGGCAAGCAAGGCAAAGGATGAGATTGTCGTTTCTTTCACACCAAACAAAAAAATTGAATACTTCAAAAATACCAAACATTTATAAAATAAAAATTCTTAAAAAAGAGTAAAAATACAAAACACCAAAAAGATCCAAAACATCAAAAACATTATAAAACCATCAAAACCCAAACAAAACAAAAAAAATCCCGAAAGCACCTAAAAATCTGCTCTCTAAATTGACTAGTTGCCTTTGCATTCATGTTTAATTTCAGTCTTGCATATTTCTTTTTATGCATACTTATGTTCTCCTTGTTATCTTTACCTTGATAAGGCTTATGTCCCTTGACAAAAGATCAAGGCAACTTTGCCCTCTCCTTGCAAGAGACTAAGCCAAAATAAAGTTCTAATATCTTCTCTCGAGTGGATGCAGGAACAGGAGAAGGCATACCAACTTCATATCCCCAGACACTTGGAGGAAGCAAAAACAACAAAAAATTCAAAAATTGTAAAACTAAAAGTGGACTACCTTGACCCCTATTAGGACTTGCATTTAGTATTGCATCTATCAAAATAAATAATATTTGAGATGTTGAAGACCTCAAGTCTAGAGGGTGCTGAGCCTGAGAACCCCTTCAACAAAATCAGTGAGGGCTCAGTCATTCCCTAGACTTGCGGATAGGCCAAAGTTGAATATGCGGGGACGACGGTTTCTTCATGGATGTCCTGACCCGTTATGTTCAACCTATATCTTCAACTATTTTCTTATACTTATTTATATTTCTTTAAACCCAGCATGCATCATTTCATACACCATCATGCATCATCCCACCACAACCATTTCCTGCTTCCTAATCCTGCCATAACCTCCTTCCAGTCACATCGTGAACCCTTTTAAAGATGGTCTTTTATAGCCCCTAGAGGAGGTCTTGATTTTTCAAGAGAATCAGTTTTCAACATGTTTTAACAATGATTTCATCGAAACAAGAAGTTTTTCCATGTCGAACTGAACTGGTATTGTAGAGTAAAATCATATGAATTTGAAGAACCCAACCTTGGTTGATTGGCTGTCTCCTCTTTACTTTTCGTAATTTACTTTTCGATGCATTTCTACCGGGTCCAGCACACCATACAGTTCAGGTCCTGGCCGGTAACAATTCTCCCCCACGTGGGATTTTAGTTATTTACTTTAAGTACTGTTCTTCTCTTTAGCCAATCAACCAAAGGGAAGGTTTCGATAAGACAAAGGATTATCTCGAAGTCTGATAAGGTTTTATTCCACTCAACTAGGACGATGAAGGCGTGTCTACATCTACACCTTGGCGTCACCTTTTCAGTCCATTACCATTTCATTTCGCTACGCCTCACTTCGCTTCACTACATTCGTCTGTACTGCATTCATGTCATTCCCCTACAAAGCCGACGCCAAGGCGAGGCAAGCTGTAGACACGCAAGTTTGGTCCAGTTGGAGAGCTTAAATTCTTTTTTTCATGAAGTATATTTGAGTATTCTTTCAAGGAAACCAAGTTTTTTGGAAAATTGGAACTTCCCTGCGCGTTTCGGCCAAACTGGGCCTAGTGCCCCCTTAATGGGGTGCTTTGACAAGTCAAAGCACCCTGTAAATAAGGCACTGGGCACCCTATTTATAGGGCACCAGGCGCCCTATAAACAGGGCACCAGGCGCCCCACTGGTGGGGCACCTACACTTCGTCTGACTGACTGGACAGATTGATGGGACAGTTCTGCAGATAAAGTTACCCTCTTCTCGCCTATAAAAGGACCCACATTTGGAGGGTTTAGGACACACCAAGGGCACACCCCAAACCCTCTCATCCACGACAACACTCCCAAGGCCTTACAACCCCTTTCCAAGCTCTCAAACCGTTCCAAAACCCTCTCCCAAAACCTAAAAAACCATAGTTGCTTCTTGAAAGAATAGTCTTGCAGAATGAAGTTACAATATTTTGAGCCGTAGAAAGACCCCCATCTGGAGGTTTAGGGAATTCCAGCTCCGTCCAACCACCCAACTCATCCAATACCACGAATCCAAGCCCTTAGCATACTCCCTAAACTCTCGAATCACCTCAAAACTCTCTTCCAAAAATCCCAAAAACCTGCAGTTTCAGCCACCCAGAAATATAATTTTCTTCCGACTTTAAAAGCTTCTACTCACCATTTCTCTTACATCCAACGACCAAACACCCTACCATTTGCATCATTTACATATTGGCTATAAGGAGGAGCTCCCGTTTTATCTTTAAGGTCTTCCTACACTTCGAGGCAACGCCGCGAAGAAGAGAAGAAAATCTGCTGAAACTAGTCCCTGGTGCCCCATAAATAAGGCGCTTTGACTTTGGTCAATGAGCCCCATAAAGGGGACACCTGCAGCTAGCGCTCCATATATGGGGCACTAGCAGGGGCAGACCCCGTTTTGCATTTTTTTGAGTTTATTTACCTTTTCGGTCGATCTTTTACTCCCCCCCCTTTCATTTTAACTTTCATTAACATGTTATTTAGCATGCATTAAGCCACACCTTTGCACCTTCATACCTCTGTTAAAACCTATCAAAAATAGGGGTTGGGATTTAGTCCCAATCCGGTTAGTTCCTTCCTTTCTGCATGTTTAAGTTCGAATTTGAGCATGATTCTACACTTTCACTAGAACTAATGATCTTTTCACTTGTTTCTATGTTTTCATATTGACATTTGTAGGTAAATCCGGCTGAGGCGGAGCTTCAACCGGATCAAAGACGAAGGACTCACTGAGCTCTCTTCTTTCGGCTGGCCGAGAGAGGAGAAGTCGGAATCCAACAATCTCCCCGCTTCCAAAGGTATGATAGTCATTTTTATTCTTCATTTTTATTTCTTTCTACTATATTTTGGAGCCTTTGGCTCTTGGTGACCACAACCACTAACATCTCATCCACCAAGTCTCCAAAGCAAGCATAGGGGCCGAAAAAGGGAGATCTACGAATATCCCGTTTCAGGTGCTTACACCACCCTCTGGCTAAATGTGTTATACAACTAGGCCAACCTTAATGTGGAAGGACTTTTACCATATGGTTCGACCTCACCCCCCTTCCATCAGCCGAACATCCAAATATGAGCACAAACATCTTCCTAACTTTCAAAGTCCCTAGAAGGGACCCAGGGGGAAATGATGGAAGGATATCTATCTGAATGCCCATAATGATTGACTCATCTTGTAAAATAATTGTCACCTCTCCCCAAGAAAAATAAAAATTAGATGTCTCGAGATGCCATTATTCTGCAAGAGCCGTGATAAATTATCTATTTAAAGTAAACCACTTTAGATGGCGCAAATGTAAAAATCTAGCTATCTCTACAAATCCCAAAATAAAAGTGATTCCATGTGCTTACCCAGAAGACATCAACCTCATTTATAGAAAAAATGGTAGATGTGTTAGGTTATCCAAAAGACGACATCTACTTCATTATGATAAAGAGAGTATCAATTTTCTTTAAATAAAAAATAAAAAATGCTGCCAATTGTGTTCTCAACCTTCATAAGGTTTTATTAGCACAATTTTGTCCCAAAACATTCAGCACAATTTAGCCCAAAAAAAGAAAAAGCAAAAGTACTTATAAAATCTAATAAATGGTTGAGAATTATACATGTAATACGATAGGAAGTTTGACGATAGAGAGAAAAAGATTACTTTACTGGGTATACCTAGACAAAAAAAGTAAATTAAGCGGGAGACAAAAATAGATTAATATTTGTATGGGATCATACATTATGAAGGATTCACATGCACAAAATGATGAACATTTCACCTAGTGTTGCATCAAGAAGTTAGCAATTAAGTGGAGGATGCATGTAGTTCAACAACAACTAAAGTGTTCCAAAAAAAAAACTCTACATCCAAACTACTGCAAGAAAACCAACCTATTTGAAATTGAAATAAATTATGCAAAGTCAAAAAAAGAAAAATAAATGATGTTCCTAGCCATCGTTAAGTTGATAATAATTCATACAAGTTTTATTGATCAACATAAACTTAGCATGAGCTCAAGATAGAACAAAACAAAGAGAAAAACTAAAATGGAATCCAAGTAGAAGAGCCAATATGTATAATCTCTATTTTTAGATGTCTGAGTCACTTGTAGATAAAGACAACAATTTTCATCATCTACACTCAATGACTGACCATTGTTTGCATCAATTTCAGTATCAAGTGGAGAAAGATTCATAGGAAATATTCACAAGAATGGGTCATAAACAACAAAGTACACAAAAATAACAGAGAGGAGAAAAGGAAGAAACATTTGGACCCAAATGAGAAACGTTAACCAAAGAAAGAACTAAATCTACAAAGAGAAGTTAAAGAGTGAAGAGATTTTTGTTCTCCACAAGCTACCATCATTTATCATCCACATTATTTGCTTTCATTGTAAATAGTTCCTGTTAGGTCAAAGTAAATTAGTACTAATCGTAAACAATAAAGAATAATGGTAATAGAAGGTGGAAAAGTCTGAAATGTACGAGGATAGTAACATATAGAATGGAAAAAGAAATTACTTTGAGAAAGGAACATGTTTACTGCACATTAAAAGATAGATTACAACATGACAATAGAAATGAAGACTACAACACAAAATAGAAATCTTAAGAAGATTTGACAACAATCTAGGATAAAGCTCAAGGCCTAGACCAAACCACTAAAGAATAGCCACTAGATTAGGGTGACTAGAATGACAAGGTGCATAGATGGTTGAGAAGTAAAGTCTTTAAACTCTCAAGAAGTTTGATGTCTGCCTGGAGATTGGATGATCACACCATACCAGTGTGGATATCGCCCAAACAATGATCTCCTAAATAAAATAGTAGCTAAAGAGATAAGTATGGAAGACAACTTGACATACTAAGATGACACGACCCAGACATGATAATGGATAAAACCTAAAATAAGATAGAACATAAAAAGTCTACCAACAACCACTCCAACAAACATATGAAAATGCAATATCTATATATACATTAAGGCCAAATTCCGGAGTGGAGATGAAGATTTTTGAGAGGGAGGAAATGACATGACCCAAACATGACAATAGATAAAAACTAAAATAAGAAAGAACATAACAAGTCTAATGACAATCACTCTGGCAAACATATGAAAATGCAATATCTATATAGACATTAAGGCTAAATGTCGAAATGAAGATGAAGATTTTTGGGAGGGAGGAAGATCTCTCCAAAATCAAAACACACCCTAAAAAAACTCAATGAAAATGCCTCAACTCTTAAAGACAAAAATTATCAAAGCCGAAACTACTGGAACCCGCCTCCTACAAGTGCCTCAAACCACTAAAGCCACCAAAAATCACCACCTGCTAAGGTGGTGAGGGCCCTCTGCATGCGGCTACAAGAGTTCTACCCCTTGTGAAGTGGTCCACATCCACCAAAACTTTCTCAAGCCAAAGATCCGCTTCCATCAAATCTAAGAAGCTGACGCTAGTGAAGCCCTCGGGACGGCAGGGTCAAGAAGCCTCCCATGGCAATGATTCCACCTCATGCAACAAGGATGGGCTGGAGGGGGGAGGCTTTGCTAGAAGGGAGGGGTGATTGCCCCAAAGGGTGGGAAAGTAGGGAGGGCGAGGGGGTGCTACTTGGATGGCAAGGGTGATTGCCTAGAGGGCAAGGGGTTTTGTCAAGAAAGTGAGGTTTCTTGCCAATAATGCTAGGGGAAACTCCACCGATAGGGTGAGGTGTCTGTAGGGATGGCAAGGATGGCCGTAGGGAGGCGAGCACCACTAGGATGGCTAGGGGTGCCAAGAGGGCAAAGTGTTTGTGAGGATGGCCACTGGGATGGCAAGATGGCCACCAAGAGGTGAGCATCACTGGGATGGATAGGGGGCGCCCAGAGGGCGAGGTATCGGGGGGACGACGAGGATGGTCGCCAGGATGGCCACCGGAAGGTGAGGGTTCCATCTACTTGGATGGCAAGATGGCCGCCAGGAGGCAAGGGTTCCACGGGGAGGATCCGTGAGTAATAGAAATTGCTTTGAAAGATGCATTGTAAATGACCTCACAATTATCGAGAATGATTATAAGAAAGAGAGATAGCTACTGACGTCAATGCCAGTGCCAAGATTGCCGAAAAATGGTGGATCTCCCCTTCGTTGGTGGCTAGGGGTGTTTATGGGTCGGTTCAAAGTAAAAAAAAATTATCCAAACCAAACTGATTAGACCCATCAACCTAAATCGCGTCAAACCACTGTATTTCGTATTGGTTCAGGTTGAACCAAAATATATAGCTTGCAATTAGTTAAGTTGTTGATGAATAATCATTTAAAGTTATATTCAATGTTTAAATGATTTTAATCAGTTAAACATGAAATTTAACCTTGCGCATCACCGCCCAACTTGAAAGGTTACGGCCTGTTTGTTTAGAGTATCAAAATTGATACAATATCAATTTTGATATTGATATTACAAGAAGATGTAATATCAATATCAAAAGTGATAGTATCAAGTTTCTTTAATGTTTGGTAATGTTATATCAAAAGAGGAAGCAGCTGTAACTGACGCGAATTCAAGAGCTCCCCTGTTTGAAACCCCTCTCTACGGGTCATTGCCGGTGACCGGAGGCGAGAAAGGAAGGAGAGGAAGAGGGGGAGGGGAGAGGGAGAAAGGATTCACGTTCATCGGCATGAGGAACTCCCTCTTCGTGCTGGCTGCCTGCAACCGACTGGGGCTGTTCTCCACCTTTCTGGTGCCGGAGTCGAAGGGGAAATCGCTGGAGGAGATGTCCGGCGAGAACGAGGAGTAAGAGGAGCCGGCGGCGGCAGACGCTTCCGCGATGACCGGCACCAACAGGACTGTTCCGGTCTGAGACTGAAGGCCGCCGGTTCACCCCCCTCCCCCGCCGGACGCAGCCCCTTCACCCCGCGCGCCCTCGCCCCCCGGAGCTCCCCCTCCCCAGAGCTCCCCCCCGTGCGGACGTCCCCCCGCGGCACCCCGCCCGCGGCACCCCCCCCCCCACCGGAGCTCGCCCGCCCCCCGGAGCCCCCCCCCCGCGCGGACGTCCCCCCGCGGCACTCCCCCCCCCCCCCGCGGCACCCGCCCGCGGCGCGTCAGGGGGGCGCTTGAGGGTTTCGATGGGAGTCGGCGTCGGGCGGAGAGACGATCGGGAGTGCGCCGGCGTCGGGCGGGGAGACGATCGGGAGTGCGCTTGAGGGTTTCGATGGGAGTCGATGGGAGTCGGCGTCGGGCGGAGAGACGATCGGGAGTGGGTCGGGGGCATATAATATCGATTTTAATACAGGTAGGTGACTGTTTTAAAATTGATACAAGTTATCACTACTAATTTTAAAACTGATACTTTTATACAAACACAAGTTAGTGTCTTGTATCAATATCACTTTTAAAATCAATATTGATACAGGTAACTAATACAGTTATCAAACAGGCCATTAGCCATGGAGTCTGTTTTAAAAGCTTTCATCCAACATTGGATCTTCATCTATCCGATATGGGACTAAAAGGAGGCCAATGATATGCTGCTGGTATGGTGTCGCTTTTGTTTCATTGACGGAAGCCATTGACGACATGCCAACTTAGATAGATGATCGACATCGGTTGCCGGCAGTCCCGAGCACCACATGATCAAAAGGCACGAGGTATAGCAGGGTCTGAACCCTAGAGGATGGATCTGGTCAACCCATCTGGTCAAAGGTTTACCACCTGGTCAAAGGTGGCGAGCAGAATCGATCACGTGAAGTATGCACAAGGTTAGTCCAATATTGACTATTCAAGAGATGATAAGTTTCTTTATATGTTTCTTCTTCACTACTCAACCAAAACCGTACAAGTGAGAACAAATAACCCGATGCACTTTGTCAACTTAGCTGGGCCAGTTCGGTTTATCGAGTTGAGCCGGTAAGTGAACACCCCTATTGGTGGTTCCGATGGCCATGATCTAGAGAGGTGCATGCAAACCAAATTGATTAATCAAGATCCAAGAAATTGAAAGCTGCCCTTGCTCAGTAAGCAGCAAAGGAAGCCGATGATAGGGGGAGGCGATGCTATCCGGCTCCATGGCCTAGACTTCGCTGGAGAGAGCGTTGCACAACCACGTGCTTCATCTCCCCACTCAACAATCTTCTGGCCGTGAAGGGTGCTGTGTATTGCTGCAGTATGTACTGAGCAGTGGTCTCCTGAAAAAGGAAAAAGAAAAGAGGAAATATCACGAAGGAAAAAGGAATTGCCGAAGCTTGACGTAGAGAGGTGAGGCTTGCAATGGGGAAAGAGAGAGAGAGGAATCCCATATGTGCATCCTTAGTGAGTATAATGGAGGGATACGATGGGACAACCGCATGCGGTCATTGAAGAATAATGAGGCCCTTGAAGAAGAAGACATAAGAAGAGGAAGCTGATGGGGAAAAGAAATGAAACAAGCGACTAGATGAAGGTTGCTAGCGGAGAAATTCTATTGTCCAAATATATATTAAGTGGTTAATAACTGTACATAAATATGATATAATGGTAAGTGAAGCTTCATGGAGAAGCACAGTGGCTCTATCAGAGGGTGGCAAAAACAGATGATGATGATCAGATGCGGGTGAAGCTTCATGGAGAAATGCAGTGGCGCTTTTTCAAATGGCGGCAAACATAGATGATGATGAGACGCTTGCAAAGGGGGAGGATAAAAAAAAGTACTCATCGTCTATATATTAGGTTCAGATTTTCTTTATTGTTTATAAACTTTCTCTCTACTGTTTCAATATTTTATCTCTCTATACTATCTTTAAAGTTTCTCTCTATCTACACTTTCTCTTTCTATTTTATCAATATTTTCTTATATGTATTTTCTCACTTCTCTTTACACTTTTTCTATTTATTCTCTCTACATTTTCTCTCTACTTTCAATAAACTTTCTTTCTAATCTCTCTATTGATTTTTTTTCTTACTTTCTATAAAATTTTCTCTGGTCACTTCTCTGGTCACTTCTCTGTACTTGTACATCTTCTCTCTCTAGTTTATCTATACTCTCTTTCTTTATTACTTATCTACACTTGCACTATTTATGTATCATATCTCATACTTACATATTTTCTTTCTCTACTATCCCAATATTTTCACTCTGCACTTTCTCTCTTCTCATTACATTTTTCTATACTCTATCAGCATTACCTTTCTATACTTTCACCTTAAATTTTTTCTTATACACATTCTTTCTCTACTCTTTTTATATTTTCTCTCTCTACTTTCTATATATTTCTCTTTAATTTGTATTTATATTTGCTTTTTCTACGATCTCATTTTTTCACTTTACACTTTATTCCTAAACATTAAATCTATCTAGTCTGTCTACATTTTTATTTCTCTATATTTTTATTTTATATATTATCTCACTTTCGTATATATTTTTATCTTTAATTTATGTCTACATTTTCTCTCTTTTCATTTTTTTACACTTTTCCTTTTTACACTCTCTCCTATCTTATATTTTTTTAAATAATAAATTCATTTAAATATATATGCTAGGAGTTGGATTTGAGTTGACCTAAGACCAAGCCCAACCACTGGGTCTGAATATAAAGACCATGTGTCCAACCTGCCATGTTCTACCCAAAAGATGTTTGGGCCAATTGGGCGCATTGACACCCATGTTCACCTTTGCTGCGAACGGTTGTACATGATGTTCTCTTCGAAAAAAAGTTTTAATTGATTGTTCCCTGATTTTACATAATGCCTTTTCACGCTGGCTTGCATAATCATGTGGCATCCACTGTACGTTTGCCCTATAAATAAAGAGTTCGAATCACCTCAGTTTACGGGTGGATATGTAACTTCAGTTCCTAATAAAAAACGGTCACAACTTCAGATCACTTAAGTTCCAGTTCAAATAACAAGTTCAGTTAACCGTTACTGAAAAAGGTTGAACCGTTATCAACATCTTACTAATTTGTTAAGACGTTGGTGATAGTTCAACAATAATTCATTAACTCATCAACTCGTTATCGACAAAATTAAAACGTTATTGACGTCTTACTAAGTACCCATCAGTTAAGTGCCTGAGATAGTGACCTTTTTATTAGGGACTAATGGTCCGTTTGGCAACTCATGGGAGGACTTCTCTTAGAAGTGCTTTCTTTTCAAAAGCACTTCAAGTTGGAAGGTCTTCTCATTTACGAAGGTAAAAGTGGTTTGGTTACATTTTTTCGTCAAAATATAGAAGTACTCCCAAGGGAGGCGGACGGCGCCGGGAGGGGGGAGGGGGGGTCTTCGCGGGGAGTCGCGACGCCGGCGAAGGAGGCGGACTCGGCGGGGCCGAAGACGGGGTCCGCCTGGCGGTAGCACTGCCCGCAGGGCCACACGACGTCACTCCCGGAGTCGACCACCATGTACTGCCCACCCCTATCCGCACCAAGTACTCCCCGCTCCCTTCCTCCAGCCCCGATACCACCTCCACCCCGTAGTGTTGTTGTTGGTCGTCGTCGCTGCCGGCCGCATCCGCCCTCGTCAGGCGCCGGGACAGAGCGGCCACCCTCTTCACGTCTCGCTTCACAAGCTCCTCGACGCGGTGGCGGTGGCCGGCGTAGCCGCGGCGGTCGACCACGTCGCGGTGGACGAGCTTCAGCCTCCACCGGCCACCGGCCCCCCGCCGTCCTCCGCGTCGTCGTTCGTCGACGACTCGGCGCCCCGGTGGCGAGCTGCGGCGGCAGAGGCGTTGTTGGAGGATTTCGCCGCAACTGATCCGGCGGCGGCGGCGGCGGCGGCCCAGAGGGATTCGTGCACGTTGAGGGGGGGGCTTCGCGGACGGCGGATGGCGGTAGGGGGGCCCGCCTTCGCGGACGGCGGACGACGGCGGCGGCGCCGGGGGTCGCGAGCCGGCGGACGGCACCGGGAGGGGGGTGGCTTCGCGGACGGCGGACGGTGCCACGGGAGGGTGGGGCTTCGCGGACGGCGGAATGGGGGCCGCCTTCGCGGACGGTGGACGACGACGGCGCCGGGGGGTCGTAGACGGCGGACGGCGCCGGGAGGGGGTGGCCGCGGACGGCGGACGGCGGACGGCGGACGGCGCCGCGGGGGGGGGGGGGCGGGGCTTCGCGGACGGCGGACGGCGGCAGGGGGGCTGTTTCTTCGCGGACGGCGGACGGCGGACGGCGGCAGGGGGCCTTCGCGAAGAGAGGCGGACGACGGCAGCGAGGTGGTTGCGGACGGCAGCGGAGGGAGGCATCGCCAGCGAGAAGGGAGGTTCGCGTACGGGAGTAGATTTTCTGAAGTTAAAAGGAGAAAAAATTTCCTTCTTACTTCTACCTTCCGTGAGAAGGAGAAGTGCATAAAAATAGGTATCCAAACGCTATACTTAAAATAAAAAGGACTTTAGACTGGAGGAGAAGTGAAAAAAAAGGATTTCTAAACCGTTCCCAAACGCACCCTAAGATTACTTGTTTTTTATTATGGACTAAGGTCTTGTTTGATTAGGCTTAATGAACATCTAAAGTCTGATTCGGTAAGACATCAGACATTTTAGGTTGTTTGGTAAAATCACTTATGTACTCTCTAATTTGACGTCTAAACTCTGCAAACCGTCTGAGCGATTCAGTGGTTCTCTTTAGCTTTTTTCGATTCAGACGATACCACCTAGGGCGGAGCTCGACGGGTCGACAGCGCTCAGGGTGACTTTCGCGCCTGAAGCATCCGGCGGCGACTGGAGCATCTCACGGCGGAGGCCTCTAGGCGGAGGCGACTGGAGCTCGCGGTGGAGGCTTCCGCTGCGGAGGCGACTGGAACATCTCGCAGCGGACGCTTTTGGGCCGCTACGGAGGCGACTGGAGCATCTCGCATAGGTATTCTTCGCCTTGGTCTTGTTCTCAAAGAGGGTGGTGCAGCGGCAAAGCGGCCGGTAGACTGGCGACTCTGCGCGGGAGGGCGGACCGCGTTGGCGGCGACCGCGATGGGGGCAACGGGAGAAGAGAGAGAGAGAGACGGAAGGGGGCGACACGCGAGGACGTGCTTGCGCGTGAGGGGGAGGAATGAGGTGCGGTTCACACGGATGTGAATTTTTTTTTTTTTGCGTGCCGTTTGTTCTTCTCGCTCTCGCCGACGACACTCCGGAGCTTCCGGAGCGAGTCCGGCGCCTGGGACTGCAGCAGCTCCCGCCGAGCCTCCTCTATGAGCTCGGCGATTTACGCCTCGCCGGAGGGATTTTTCCGCGGGGTGTGGAAGCGCTCGAATCCCCGGGAGGTATGCGCGACGCACCAGGCCTGGATGAGGCGGCGGAGAGTGTGGTTGGGCGTGAGATCGCCGTCGACGCCGGCGAGGGCCTGCTTGGTGACAGGGCAGCATGGCTGCCCCTTCCGGCGGGTTCATCATGTTCGCTTCTCTGGCTGCCCCTTCCGACCTGTCTTCACCATGCTGCTTGGTGACAGGGCAGCATGGCTGCCCCTTGGATTCGTGGGCATGTATTTTTCACTGTCTCAGATCTGCTGTTTGAATTTTCTGCTGAAAAAGAGGCTCCCTGTTCTGCTTGGCAGTTGCTATCTCTTATTACATAAGATGAGATTGATTTTTGTTCTAGTTTGAATGTCCACGACCAAGAGCATACCATGGACATTTGCTTGTGTGGTCCCCTTGTGTGTAATTTTTTCTTTCAGTTTAGTCCATAAGTTTCGTTAAAGGTTTTATATTTGAGTGGGGATGGAGCTAAAATCTGAAAGTGGTGCTAGCCACGTATCAAATCTCTTAAGGAAACAAGGATATAGTTCTTTCTACAAGCCCATGGAAAGTTTAGAGAGCAAGTGAAGACAGGGTTGTATCTTTGGTTATGTGACAGCCTCTTAAGGATACTTTCCCGGATAGGCTAATTTTCTTTGCTTCTATGCCATGTTTCTCTTCTTGACTAGGGAGCAGACATCATAAATATTAAACATTTCTTGATTCTCTTTATACTTCTGTGCCTGCTCTGTTAACCACATTTTGTTGCTCAATACATCATGTGAAAAAACTTTTCTTTCTCTATAGTTTTCTAAAGAATTTATGTGACTTATCCTTAATTCTCATTTCTTCTTGGCGTTTGTAGTTATTCTTGTTAAGGATCTATTCCCTTTTTGATATTTATAGCATCTTTTAGGATCTATTCCCTTTCTTCTGGGCGTGTTGCTAGTCTGTTTCTTTTGCTTAGTACTTTGTGCAAGCTGATATATCAACTTGGATTTGAGTAACGTTTGTGCTATGTTCTCTTGGCTTTGCATATGCTTGATTCATTCATTTTTGGACACTAGGAATTCAGATGATCTGCTGATGATACTGTTTTGACTACCTTAAAAACAAGTTATTTTCCCCTTTTTGAAAATTTCATGAGATATGGGTTTTCTTGCAACCCAGGATAGACGTGAAATGCTTCAGGGAGATCATGCGGAGGGGCACAAGTTCACTGGGAGCTGATGTGCCAAGTGAGAGAGATCAACCGATTGATTACCGACAATGGAGCGAGAGGAATTTATCCGTCGTAACATGGAGAGCAACTCTATGGTGAGTGAATATAGCGATGATGCATCCGTTCGAACACCCGAGTTACTTGAATCCGTATCTCGTATCAACAACGAAGCTGAGGGTGAAGAGTCCACCACTACTGGACCAGAGACATGTTAATGTTAGTTGACGGGGAAAAATGGGCATATTCTCAATCAACATCACCATCTATGTTGGATTTTTGATTTATATGATCTAGCATTGGCTAAGGATGATGAGTGATCATTGTGGATGGAAGTCTCTTAACTAATTTCTTATTCTAAAGATTAGTGCAAGAGTTGTAATGAGATTTTCGCATATGTATATTGTCTTCTACTTGGATTTTGAACATATTCTTGGTGTATTAATAATATTTATCTTTGTGCAATCAATTCAACGCAGGATTTCTCATACTAAAATTGTGGATGTGTATGCGATCGATTGGATACAAAGTTCATGTTTAGTTGTTTTACAATTTTAAGAAGATTAAGTGGATGATTCAGATTTTTTATCAAACGACGTAAATCACTTATGTCTTAATCAAATTAAGAACTTTTTTACCACACATTAAGATGTTAGATGTAAAATTAAGACTTAAGATTTTCAGATTAAGCCTAGTCAAACACCACCTAAGATTACTCTTTTCATCTGAAGACTGAAGTCATCCGAGCTCATAAATAAATGCTCGGGGTTGCTACCCCCACATTGCCGGGCCAATTCTGTCTTTCTTCCCCACTTCCGTCGCGCTCTCTGGTGCGTGCATGTGCGTGTCGCGGTTCCAAAATTTTACTTAATCGTCGGACTTATTATCCGGGGGGCGGGCTCATCTCTTAAAACGCCCTTGCAGCGCGTGACAAGAAATTCATCCCTGCCCATGTCTCCAAAGCTGTCTTGTCGATATCCCGAATGCGCTCGCCGGACTAATTTGTGTTGCTCGCCGCACGAAGAGAAAGGAGGCTTTAAGCCCTTCTTGGTGTTTGAAATATGAAGAAAAACCGACGGGGAAGCTAGAAGTGTCCAAATGAATTGAGAGTTAAATTAGTTAGAGAAAATAAAACTATGATCAGATAATTGCAGTCAATACAGTCATAATTAAGTTGACTTTGTTAAATAGATCGAAAGTTAATCTTTTCAGAAAAAGATTGATGCCCATCGGCCATCCCCTTGCATCCAATTAATTAGATGACTCTGTTAAATTTTCGGAGTCGTCCATCTATAATGACAAATTCTTGGGTATTATTTAACATGAGATTACTCCAACAATACAATGTAATTTTTAAACCTTCAATGCCTCGTCATCTTTAAGGACACCTGTCTTGTGGCAAATCTTGATACGGGAAACTGGGGAAGCATCCTCCTCCTCTTTATCCCTGCCAAACACTGGTCAACCGATCTTTGCCGACGGGAAGATTACCGCAGTCCTCTATCAACAGAAACCACAACCCTCGGAATTCGTCCTAAGCTTTCCATAAATCCTCGTGACAGCAATTCCGAACAACCATGTTGCCATCCGAGCCGAGATCTTCAGGTGTCTATGTTGGTGACGGGGCCTCTGAACCAGTGCCGAGCGCTGAGAAGCCACCAGGAGACAATGACGACGAGGAGGCCGCCGACTGCAACAGGGGTGTAGTTGAGGGTGTCCTTGGTGACGGGGAAGGCGACGGGCAGCGAGAAGAGCACCGTGATGGTAGCCACCCACGCGACGGCGACCCACCCGACCAGGACGCCATAGCGACCGAGGTTGAAGGGGCCGGGCACAAAGGATTTGCGCGCCAGCGTCACCCTGAAGAAAATCGGTAGCGCGTAGGCGATGTATAGTCCGATCGTCGCGATGGAGACCATCGCCTGGAACGCCACCAGGCTGCCGAGAGACTGCGCGGAGTCCAGATCACAAGTCAAACGTCCCGCAAGTCAAAGTGACTGAGAAGCCAGCAGAGGGACAGAGCAGAGCCTTATTTACCGTCAGCGCCATACAGAACGATATGAACACCGAGAGCCAAACAGCGTTAATGGGGACCTCCTGCTTGTTCACTCTATGCCAGAGCGACGACAGCGGCATCGCTCCATCTCTTGAAAACGCGTACGCCATCCTGCATTAATCGATCAGAGGAAAAGAAAAACCCCAAATATATGATCCTCCCCATGCCATGCGGATAGAAGACGACCGCGCAGAGGGCGAAAAAAAAAACATCTACCTGGAGTTGCTGGTCACGGAGCTCATGCCACAGAAGAAGATGGCGACTGCGACGACAACCAAGCATATGATCCCCCCGACGCCGCTGCCGTATCTGCTCTTGAACGCGAGGTAGAAGACCTCCGCAATCGCGTAGCCGCCGGCGTCGTTGTCAGCGCTCAGAAGGAATGGAATGTCCGTCACCGCGAAGGTGATGCCCAGCAGGTAAGCCCATCCCACGACGATGGAAATCCCGATGGCGCTGATGATTCCCCTCGGCCCGTTCTTGTCGGCGTTCTTGGTTTCCTCCGTCTGGTGTGTGAAGTTCAAGCCAGAAAAACCCAAGAATCAGCAGTCAGCAACGCACACAACAAAAATATGGAACGCGCCGGGGCAAACCAGGCGATGCACTTAGAAATTACTCGAGGCTGGTAAATCAGTCAAGTTTGGGCGTATTTTTATTCAACTTGATAAAATTAGCAAGTAGCTAGTTTTAAGCAGTTAATATAATATTTATTTAAAAATAAGTTAAAATACCTATTCAGCATATTCAGCATACCTATTCGCTGGAGCCATATTAAATGAGATAAAATTTAATTTAATTTAAATTTACATCGATCTCAAGTTTAAGTTTCATTAATGAGTTTATATTGGAGTTTTGTAAATGAGATCAGACAAGTTTAACTTCTAGATTCTGGGAACTTTCTCTTTCTGCTCGCAGAGGAGGAATCGTGTGCGGAGATGGGCCTTGTCTCCTCGGAAGCTCCACTTTTTCTTCCCGGTGCTATTTGCTTGGGAAGTCAAGTGCGATCTGTCTCTTTTTCGTCCTGATATTTATCCTTTATCCTTCCTCTCTGGGCTTGCTATCTGGGTTTTTTCATTTCTCTCCTGCTTCTTTTTTTCTGTCTCCGTCTTCCTGTAGTTGTCTTTTCCTCTTTTCTTATCTTCTTCTTTCCTTTCCGTCAGCACGGCTTTTCGTCGTCTTCCCTTTGTTGATCTATTTTTCCACCTTTAATCGGGACGATCCCTTACTCCTTTTCATCTTTCCAACTTAGTTACCGTTCTTATTCGATTTCTTTTCCTGATTCCAGGACTTTCTTCTCATCCTTTTCAGCTTAGTTACCATGTTTTTGCTTTCACTTTTCCTCCTAATCCCGCTTGATCTATCTGTTTTGTTTTCCTTTCTTTTAGCTTTCCATTGTTCTAATCCACCATTTTAACCGCTTCTCCATTGCACTCTATTGTTCGATCGGTTACATAGCTACAGTGCTAGGTATCTCCAGATCTCAGCTAGTCGATTTTATTTTGGTTTTTAGTGTGTTGACTGTCTCCCTCTTCTTTTACCCCAAGTTAACCTAGGGTTACTTTCTTTCTTTTCAGTTGTACTAACTGGGTTAACTTTTTCTCCGACATCCCACTTCCCATTTCTTCTAGGCTCTTCCCTGGTCTTCTTCTTCTTATCTACCCGTCTGGAATTTTGACGCTATTTCGGTTCTAGGGTTCTTTATCTTTCTTTCATGTGCGACATTGGAGACTTCTATTCTTCTTCTCTGGTTTTCTCTTTGGCTATCACACATTTGGAGTTTCTGTCTGATTTTCTGTTGAACTTCTTCCTTCAAGATTTCGACGATTTGGGTATTCCGAGTTTTGGTACTATTGATGATAGCTCCGTTTCTACCGCTTGTTTGTTTGTGTGATGGATACTCGATTCTAGTACTTTTCTTACTAAAGCGGTATGGATACACCTATTTTTTTGGAAGAAGAGCGGATTGTTTTCCAATTTCAGAAGTTCATGAGTGGTCCGATAAATTCACCCCTGTATCTATTGATTCTAACAGTCTTCCAGTTGTTCATCTCTGGAGGAAAACGTTGATACTCAAGGTCTGCTCTTCTACGAAACCCAGGCCGGCGGGCCTTAAAGAGTGGATCCGTAAAATGTGGAACCCAACGGCTCCTTGGTACTTCTTTGATTTTCCAGATGATGCTTTCATTCTGCATTTTCAAAATGAAGAAGTGGTGAATAAGGCCTGCAGATGAGCTCTTCGATTCTATAACAGTGATCTGGTTCTTTTGGAAAAGGCTAGGCCATTTACGGCTCCCTCTGAATATCATCTCACTCAAGGAGATCTATGGGTACGTATATTTGATTTACCTCAGGAATTATTGAATAAAGGCATTGTTATGCAGATTGCATCCCAAATTAGTATTCTTTGGGATCCACCTCAAGAGATGGTGGCAGCTTGGAGTCAATTCGCCTGGATTAACATCAAATTGAATGTAACTCAGCCACTCCCTATTGATGTTTCTATACTTTTACCAAGGGGCATTCTCAAAACCTTTGAACTTGCTTATGAGAGGTTGGCACGATTTTGTTATTTTTGTGGCCGTTTGGGTCACGAGCATGCTGACTGTTCAAAATTAGCAAATTTAAAATCTCTTACTACCTCGACTTTATCTCTTTCTTTGCAAACTGAGTTGAGAAATCAGTTAAGTTTCAGGTTTGGAGCTTAGTTGTCTACGACGGGTAAAGAAGTTAGTGTTGCAGACGCCCTTCTGACTTGCATGTTTGAGCTGGTGATAGCCCTCCTTTTTCTAGCCCATATCCAGATATGTTGCATGCTGAACTAGCTGGTATATGATCTAAAGCAGGAGCAGGCATCCCCCTCTTCAAAATTGAAATCTGTGGATTACTCAGTCTCTACTTATAAGGGTGCGGCAGCTGGCCCTACACAACTGCCGGGGAATCAATAAGACTTGTGGCTTGGAATTGTCGGGGTGCGAATGGGTCCCCGACAATTCGTCATGTTGATCGTCTAACCCATTCCATAAAACCTCAAGTGTTTTTTATGGCGGAAACAAAATGTTCTTTACAAGTTAGTGAGCTTTTCTTTTCAAAGAGGGCTATCACCAATTATTACAACATTCCCTCGGATAATCGTAGGGGGCCTTTGGCTCTAGTGGGATGATAGTATCCACTTGAAGGTTATTTTCTCTAATCACTCCTGGATTGGGGGTATTGTCTGTGAAACAAATGTAGCTCAACATTGGCTTTTAATAGTCACCGACTCACCTATGCTCCTGTTTCTTATAGGGATAGAATACGCACGTGGTCTAATATGTCTCAGTTGATTCAGGAGTTATATCTCCCGGTCTACCTTATTGGTGATTGGAATTGTATTCTCTATCCGATTGAGAAACATGGTGGTTTGAAACCTATTCGACCCCATCTGGATCACTTTGAGTCTTTCATTCAAGAGAATCATTTATTGGATGTTAAGAATGAAGGGCCTGTTTTCACCTGGTCCAATCGAATATCTTTTGCTTTCCATGTCAAAGAAAAGTTGGATCGGTGTTTGACTTCCACATCTTGGCTTCTGCTCTATCCTTCAATACAATTGCATGTACTTTCATGCTATATGAGTGATCACAACCCACTTTATCTAAACACTTTTCCACCAATGAGGCGGAAATCGTGTTGGTTTAGATTGCAAGCTACTTGGTTAAAGTTTCCTTCTTTCCAAGAACTGGTCCATTTTGCTTGGCAAAACTCTCCTCATTTAGTTACTCATGATCGAGCTAAGATGCAGCATTTGTCTAAACTTATGTCCCTTTGGAGAAAGAATGTGTTTGGCAGTCCAAAAAATCAAATTCATCAAACTCAAATTCAGCTACTTGATATTCAATCCCAACCATCCTCGGTGGAACAATTAGCGGAAGAAAAATCTCTTATTTCCAAGATGAATTGGCTAGAAGACTTGAAGAATATCTATCGGAGGCAACGTGCAAAAGTGTATTGGCACAAGGAAGGGGACAGATGTACCAAATTCTTCTATACAAAGGTTTTAACTAGGTGTAGATGGAACAGAATTATTGGTGTGTTCCTGGGCTACTAATATTTTAAATATTAAACATGTTTTTTTTGAGTTCTTTACTTCCCTTTATAATGACCCGGTGCAGTCCATAAATGCTGATGATTTCCAATTCCTCTCCACTTTGTAGTTGCCCCAATTGTCTATACACTAGCAACAAGTTCTTTAGGCGGCTCCCTCTTTAGAGGAGGTGCGGAAAACACTCTTTTCTATGAAATTAGAAAAATCTCCAGGCATAGACGAATTTCCCCCTCTTTTTTTCCAACATTATTGGACCATATTGAAGGAGGATTTGCATGCCTTTATTTCTCACATGTTTATAAATTGTCATATTCCTCTGAAGTTAAACCATACTATACTGACACTCATCCCAAAAAAAGAAAATGCTACTTTGCCGGAACATTTTAAACCTATTAGTTTATGTAATGTTTTGTTGAATGTTCTTACAAAGATAATAGCTATTAGATTGAAGTCTATGCTACATGATCTTATTTCAAAGTTACAAGCTACTTTTATTCCTACTAGACAAGGCTCTGACAATATAATTATCATTCAGGAGGTCTAAAACTTCTTTAAATGGTTTAGAGGTAAGTATGGGTTTTTCATGGCCAAGTTGGACATCCACAAGGCATATGATAGACTGCGTTGGCCGTTTCTTCAGTCGGTATTAAGTTTAATGAAATTTCCTACTTATGTAATTCAAGGATTGTTGTCTCGGATCTCGGCTTCGTCTCGGAAGTGTGAAAGAGAAGAGATCTTGTGAGATTCTCGGAAAAATCTCGGAAGATCAGATCTCGGATTTCATTTATGCACAGTATACTTTACCCAATGATTGCCATCTCACATCTATATTTTATCTCACGGAGATTGAAGATAAAAGATCTCGAAAAAATCTCAAGAGATTAGATCTTGAAAATACTAATCAATGTACATGTTTAAATGTAGAATGTCATATAATCTCTTTAAAAAGGACAAAGGAACTCATATTAAATATTAAAATAAGCTGTGAGAGAATTAAAAGTGTAATACAGAGATGATGAACTATTGTTAGCATGAACCAAAGTTTCATCTTGAACAATATGGATAGGAGATTGATAACATTTTGGGTCAATTGTACATATATAGTCATTAAAATATTAAGCTATGAGATTTTATCAAACAATAATGTTTAGATGAATATTTGGATGGATTTCATAATAAAAATGGTCATATAAGAAGGAAACTTAACAAGATCATCTAACAAATTGGGGATAATAATAGACGGAAGAGATCAAGGTATCACAGGTACTACATAGATATTCTCGTTTCGGCAATCTCATTTCTCGGACGTATGGAAGAAAAGAGATTCTCGGGAGATCTCGAGATATTCTCGGGAGATCGCATTCCATGATGTAATTAATCTCATTATGGTGTGTACTCAGTCGGTGTCATATTATCTTAATATCAATGGTCATCTTTCGGAGAAAATTTTTCCTAAGTCATTTGCCAAGGTTGCCCTCTTTCCCCTCGTGTATTTTATGCTCTAAAGTGCTGACCTCTTTATTGTCTAGATTTGTAAGTCAAAAACTTTTATTAGGAGTTAAAGTTTCGAGGTAGGGCCCTCTGATATCTCATATCATGTTTGCAGATGATTTAGTAATTTGTGGGAAAGCTTCAGTTGAGGAGATTAAGCGCTTGACCTACATTCTTAAACATTATAAGCATCTATCAGGTCAATGCGATTAATTTTCCTAAGTCTAAAATTTGTTTTGGTAAAGATGTCCCTAGTCAGTTAAGGATTGATATTTGTCAATTAATCGGTTTTCAAAGAGCTTTTAATGAAGACCTTTATTTGGGGGTTCCTTGGAATCCTTTGGCAGGCAGAGGTTATAGCTTTTATTTGCTTGATAAGTGTCAAAAGAAATTGGTGGGGTGGAAGACTAACCTGTTGACAACTAGGGGTAGAACTACTTTAATTAAGTCAACTATTAGTCATCTTCCTTTACATGCTATGTCAGTTTTCAAATTACCTTCTACTCTTATAAAGAAGTTGGAGCTATTGCAATGTAGATTCTGGTAGGCTCACAAATCACAGCAGGATAGACAGATACACTTTAGTAGTTGGTCGGTTATCACTCAACCTAAGTTGTTAGGAGGCATGGGTATAAGAGATTTACATCTTCTCAATATAGCCTCTAGCATGCATCTTTTATAGAGCTTTCTACATAATCAGCATACCTTGTGGGCCCGAGTTTTCAATGCAAAATACCTCTCTAGAGTCAATATTTGGCAGGTCCAAACTAAATATAAGGATTCCCAAGTTTGGAGATTCATGTTATCTTCTTGGTTGTATTTGGCTAATAGGGTAGTATGGTGGATCAAGGATGGCTCAGAAATGCTTCTCTGGTATCACACTTGGATCCTAGATAATAAGGGACCTTTGATTCCAAGAGACCCAAGTTTCATTTTTTAGGGTCGGGTCTAAGATCTTATTTGTGATGGGACTTGGAACAAACAATTCATTTCTGAATGGTTTGATGAGCCTTCGGTCCAACATATACTTTAAACCCCTATTCATTCTACTCTTTTACAAGACCAACTTATATGACCTTTCACCGCTAATGGTAAATTCACTTTGAAATCTACCTACAGGTTTTTAGCGGAGCAGAAGCTTCCCCCAGGTCCCTCAAATCAAGGGGTATGGAGGAAATTGTGGCACCCCACCGTGGCAAAGTTATTACCTTCCAAGATGATATTCTGTATTTGGAAGATTTTATCAAGTAACCTCCCTATTCATCTGGAAATTCAGAGAAGGTGCTGTTCCCTTTGCTCAATTTGTGGTCTGGATGAGGAATCTTATGATCATTTATTTCTCATGTGTCTAAGAAGTAGGGCAGTTTGATTGCTCACTCCGTTAAGGAATAATATTAATTGGGGGAATCTGACTATTTATATTATTTTGGATATTTGGCTATCTTGGTTGCTATCTAACGATACTTATCTTCCAAAATTGGGAGTCATTGCTTTATCTACCATTTGGCGTCTTTGGAAAGCACGGTGCACTTTGTGTTTTCAACACAAACTATTTCAGCCTCATGCTATTTATTATAATGCCCTGGCTACAGCGGATTTTTGCCTTAGTAATAGTTCAGTTTCCTCTAATGATGCATTAAATGTATGGTCACCCCCTCTACTCTTAAGATCAATGTGGATTGTGCAACTTCAGCCCATGCAGGTACTATAGCCCTCCTAGTGAGGGATGCAGCTGGAGGCTTAGTCTTTTGGAGCACACAACACCTTTCAGCCCAAAGGCCAGAGGTGCTAGAAGCTGAGGCTATACTTGGAGCTTGCATCTGGGAATCTTCTTTAGATCAAAAAGTACTCATTGAAAGTGATGCCAAGGGGTAGGGATGTCAATGGTAGCGGATTATCCGATTATCCGACCCGTTCGTTAACCTAATGGACGGTTAAAGGATCATCAAAAATTTCCGAATAGGGTATCCTTAGCCGTTTACCGATTATCCGTCTTTTTAACGGATACGGTCACGGATATAGTATAAACCGAACCCGATAAACCGTTTCCGAACCCATTAAGTAAAACTTGATCCAACGGTTGAAAATATATCGATTTAACGTTCAAGAAATATGTCAATCTCAAAAACCCTAAAATTAATTTGTGAGAATCTCCGAGTCCGACCTTTCAACTTCGCTCGTTCTTTCTTCCTTGCCCGACGCCCTACCCGTTGCATCATTGCACCTTCACCTTGACGTGGCGGTCAACGGCTACGTCATGGACCCGTTGGTTTTGGGTGGCCGGTGTGACCTCGGCCGCACCGTTGTGCCTAGCGACGTCCGCGTCCGCGTGGCTCCCGCGAGGCTCCCAACTCTCTCTCTCCTCTCGGTTCACCCGCGATCGTCACCCTTCTCTCGCTCTCGTCTTGAAACATTCTCATGAACTTGACAGACGTGGGCCACTGTATGCAATCGTCTATGTTACTTAGTTACTTTAGATCATAGGTCAAGTTCATTCCCTACTTTTGTTGCAAAGGTATATTATTTGGCAAATATTTACTTCATGGTGCTAGTATACATGATATCTTTGTATTATCTTACTACGATATTTAAGTATACATGTTAGGAGAAAGCTAACATTTTTTGTGTATATTAAATACCTTCTGGTAATGCTTATATATTCGTTAATTGACCGTTAACCGACCGTAAACCGTTTTTAAGCGGATATTACAATGCGGTTCGCGGATACACCCATTACCGATAGTTAACGAACAGTAAGTGGATACTTCTTTTTTTATAGGATACGAATAAGGATAATACTATTATTCGACCCGTATCCGACCCGTTGACATACCTACCAAGGGGGTTGTTAATGCGACAATGGTTCTGGTCCAATCCTTTAGAGGGCGGAGCATACCATCCGAAAATGTACTTCTATTCTATCCTCCTCACCTTGTATGTCATTAGTATTTGTCCATAGATCTTGTAATCACGCAGCACACTTGCTTGCAAGGTGGTCTTTACAGAGTGGATCTGATCTTATTTTTCTCTTTCCCCTCCCTCAGCATATTTTATCTCAGTTGTGTAAAGACATGTCTGGTTAATATATAAGTTGTTGTTTGTCTTCCCTTCAAAAAAAAAAAGTTTAACTTCTAGATTTCTAAACAAGTGCATATTGAATCTGAAGTTAAGTTTCGACTCAATTCCTATTCAAGTTGGAATGTGAACACAGAACTTAGATCAAGCAAAGAAACGAGAAGATAAATCAAATTTAATATATATATATATATATATATATATATACACACACACAACTTTTCAAGTCGAATCCAAACAAATTTGAGTCTATTATCATCGAACTAAGTTCGAAATTGAAGTTCATTATAAACAAAGAAATAAGTGGAACTGAAGCAACATATATACTCTCTATAAGCTGGACTCAATTCAATTGCATCAAGGGTAAAAGATGCGAGGAGATTCACTTACCATGTGCGCAGAGGCATCATAGCCAGTCAACGTGTACTGGCTCATCAACAGACCAAGAACAAATATGTAAAACCTGCTGTGAATCCCGGCATCGTTCTGGGTGTTGAAGTGGGTGAAGATGAACTCGGCACTGCCCCTCTTCGTAGCAACAGTGGGTACCAGGATCATCAGCACAAAGACACCTTGGAGGAACAACATATGCAGGGATCGGAGTTTGAAAGGGAATCAAGGTCGTCGTTTATTTATGATCATCTTCCTAATAATTAATACATTATCAAGCCGGTTTTAATTACCTAATATGTTCCATGCTGCAGCGAATTGCCCAAAGAAGGACAGCCAAGTGATGGGAAGGCTGTTCAGTATTGCATGCGTGAGCAGGAACGCTCCATGAAATAACATAACCACATACTTGGAAGCAAGATAGCCGCCTCCGCTGTTGCCGCCAGTGCAGAGCAGGATAATCACTTGGATCAGCTGAGCCAGTGAGAAATCCACACTGGTAGTAACTGCCCACTGCGAGGCGGACAAGTCTTCAGATCCAGGGGAAGATGCAGAATGACAGAACCAGAGGACATATTAGGAAGGGAATACCTGGCCGACGATGTTGAACCTGAAAAATATGGTGCTAGCTAAAATCAGGAACTGCGGGAAAAAAACAGTAAGAACTTGGGTTCGTTAGATTTCTTCGGCTTGAATCAAGTTTCCATTTTTATTAAAAAACTTCAAAATGCTTGTGTCTTTTCACAAGTGGGCGGTGAGATTTAAGTCTCACATGGAAAAAAAGCACGTCTCATATTTTATCAATAAAACATAAATTATACTAACGTGACGAAGAATCTCACTTTGAGGGGTAAACCTCATCTTCTCAAGATGGAATTTTTGTAAACAATTAACACACCAGGAATGTAAAAGCAGGAAAGGGCCCAAGATTCTAAGGGCACATTTGATATAGATTCCTAAAGAGATTTCAATCATTGAAAATCTCTATCAGACAGAAAGTGCAACCAAATGCCCCCACATCGTATTAACTGTCATATACAGATTTTGTACGTGATTCCTGGATTGCCAACTCATTTAACTTATTGCCCTTTTTGCACATCAACACAATTCTCTCGAATTAGTTTTGCCACCATTGACAAAGAACATAAAGACTAAAAAGCCACTGCAAAATAAAACGCTGTTACTTAAGAATCGATTCATTTTCGGTAAGAGAGAGATATTATCCAAGATTGCGTATGTTTATCAACAAAGAACACATAGAATGCGAACAGAGCAACATTGAGATATAGAAGGAGGCGTGAATATTGCAGAAGGTGTGGGGACTGGAAGTTGTTATACCATCCGGTGAGCCACGACGCGAAAGGCGCCCACTCCTTGCCCGAGAGCCTTGCGCTCCAGTAGTAAAGACCGCCGGAAGTAGGGTAGGACGAGCATATCTCGGCCATGGAGAGGCCAACGGCCATGGTGAAGAAGCTGGCCACGAACCACCCGTAGACCATCGCGAGGGGACCCCCGAACCTGAGCCCCGTGTTGTACGTCGTCGTCACTCCAGTGACCACCGATATGACGGAGAAGGAGAAGGCAAAGTTGGACAGCACCCTGCGCGCCCATGGCCGCGGGAGAGGCCCCCGTATAGAGAAACAGAAGATCGAATCAGGCACGGAAGAAACGAAGAAACGGTGGAGGAACAGGCCTCAGGCTGTATAGATTACGAGAGGTCGCGCTTGAGCTCTTGCTTGTAGCCAAGCTGGTGGAGACGGGCATGGCCGGAGTCGGTGGGCAGACCCGGCTGGTCTCTCCGCCGTGCCATCTCCATCGATCCCTGTTCCTGCCTGCTTCCCCCGACCGATGCCCCGCAGATCGATCGCGCGCGCGCGCGCGCTCGCTGGCAGATCTGCGCCGATCGATCTGCGGGGCGCAGACTACAACAGCGGAAGGGAATCGGGGGCGATGAGGAAGACGTCCGTCTCTCTTATAAATGCATTTCATTGCCTTGTACCGTAGAAACTAGGAAGCCGCCATTCGCCGGATCTGCCCGTAGTCCGGCCCGTATCTCGCTCGCCCAATCACACCACCAATCACACCACTAAACAGCCAACTTACGGTGGCTCCGCCTCGTGCTTCTTTCCGCGGTACTGAAAAATGTTTCCTTTTCCTTCCTCGCCGCACGTGCGCAACACATGGAAGAAAATCTGTATGGTCCCTGCAGGGAGGCAGCTCGGTGGTCTGCGCGCAGCCTTCACCCGGCCGACGCAAACGGGAAGCTGAACAGAAATTAGAAATGCGACGGTCGATGGGCCAGGTCTGCTGCCTTCTTATCTTATTACGGGGTCCGCCGCCGAGGCCTAAATGGGCGGCGTGGTGGACAGCTGGTGATGCACGCGACGGCGATGGGCTGCGGATGGATAACCGCACGGCACGGAGATCGGATCGCCTCGTGTGCAGACGTGTAAACGGATTCACAAAATCCGTAACGTGACCCGAGTCCATGTATATTATTGGATTTGGAGTGTGTTTAGGTGAACCCGACAAAATAGTGGTGGGTTTGGGTTTAGACATATCCCGAAAAAAATATTTCAGGTCAAATAAAATATTATCGGATGCCCTATATTTACTCCCACTGCTGTACTAGAGAAGGCGTTTTGGTGGAGAAGCATGGTGACCCTGCTGGCGGTGCTACTGTCGCTGTCGGCTCTCTACCAAACGCACCCTCACTTTCTCGTCCTTAATTCATCGCAGAGATCCGAGACAAAAGCCCCAAAAATCCCTTCCAAGATCATCGTAACCTGGCGCCTTGATTACAGGAATTTCTTGTGTTCACGAAAAGGATCGAATCAAACAAAATGTCATCAAGTATTTGCACCCTTATGCAGGCTAAGAATAACTGCGACCAACGTGATCTGGGGATACGAGATCGTTTCCGCTCAGGAAGCACACATCTCTTTATTGCATCGAAGCTGTATAACTGGAGGAGGAAGAAAAAGAGACAAATCATACGATCCCAACGGACCCCCAAATTCTTCGGATGAGGCGATCCTCTCGAAAAGCATTTATGCAGTTATGTACAGAAACACACCGTGGCCCTAAGCAACCACGAGCGAGCGCAGACACGCCGAAGATGCAATCCCGACCAAGGAGCCGCAGATCAAGCGACCTCGACTTGCTCGCACGGCCCCGGCCTTTGCTGCCGCCGTCGCCTCCACTTCCTCGGGGTCTTCGAAGTTGGGGTCCCTGGAGTCCAGCGCCCCCTTCACCATCATCTCGACGTCCTCCGCCGCGTGCCGACCGTCACCGGACCAGGTGAACTTGCCGCCGTGGCCGCCCTTCTTCGGCGCGCCGCTCATGCCCGTCGCCGACCTCCTATCCTTCCGCGTCTCCTGCCCGGCCTTCGCCCCTTTCTTTGATCCGGGCAGAGCATGCCCTAAATCTTTGATCCGGGCATTCGGGGCTAATCCGAATCCGATGAGGATTTAATATCGGGCTGTACATTCAAATTTGGGAAAAATGGCATCGGGTCAGATCTGATCCTTCTCCTATCGAATTCGGATTTGGATCAGGAAAGATCCGATCCATTTACACCTCTACTCGTGTGGGCAGCGGAGGGTATTTTAGCACTCTCGTAGCGGGCGGCCACGTCACCTACGGTCCACCTGAAAGCATGTACGGTGGTTTGTGAGGGTTAACACCGTGTAACCTGTTTTAAGTAACATGATTTTTTTTATTTTGAAAGTAGCACCGTAAAAATTTTTGTTGCAAAAATTGAAGTCAAAGTCGATTTTGTCTCAACCGACTTAAATTAATGACGGCCGAATGGGATTTAATGGTGCGGTTTAAAAGTCGAGTTTGTATTACTCGACTTTCAACTTAAAAATTTGAGTTTGTATTACTCGACTTTCGGTTTTAACACTGCCCGTAAATGCTTTTCCCCTGCCACCATGGTAAAAACCCTCGGCGACGGCGGCGACTCAACGGCGGCAGCATCACTCCACGGCGGATAGTGGACGGCGGCAGCGGCGTGAGTTCACGGAGTTGATGGGGTGAGTTCACGGCGGCGGCTAGGGTGGCGGACGGCGGTGGCTCGTGGAGGCGACGAGGGCTCTGACTGAAGGGTCTTTTGGCAGAGACGGCTCCAGCTGAAGGGGTGGACGACTAGGCTTCCGATAGAGAAGGCTCTGACGGCAAGATTTCTGGCAAAATACGGCTAGGGCGGCTCCTCCGACGTTAGGCTCGATAGCTCACAATTAAAGGAAAGGTAACAATTGAGGTATTTTTAAATAAATATGAATTTTAAAAATTAGTTTGGATTGTTTAAATTATGTAAGTCAATATTGGTTTAGATGAACTTGAATTTTATTTGTTTAATTATAAATGGATGTGATTTTTAAGTTGTTAGTTAATTAAAATTGGTGTTTCTAATTAAAACACTCTAATGTGGTTTTATAATTGTTGGTTAAATAGATAATGGTTAATTAGAGTTTGATTTTAGAAATGTTTAATTAGGATTTGAAATTTTGGATTAAAGTTGAAGTAGATGCTAATTCTTTTGTTTATATGATTTTGTTTATTTAGAAATGGTGTTTTTTAAGTCAATTGTGGTTAGGTTTATTTAATTGATTTTTATTTTTGATTGAAGTTGAAATAGATGTAAATTCATACATTTTCGGTTTAAACCGAACCAAACCGAATGCACTTCAATTTGAGAGGTTGATTCAGTTTGGTTTTGTTTGGAAAAAAAATGGTCCAAACTGGACCAAACCGAACCATGCCCACCTCTAATACTATTTGGAGGGTTCGAAATCAACTCTTGATGTCCCCTTAGGCCATTGATTCAATTCTTTGCACTAGTCGGACTGAATGATTTGATTGTCCGATGTTTTTTAAGCCAGTTGTGGTTAGGTTTATTTAGATTGCTTAATTTTATTAGATATTACTTAATTATATTTGGAGGGTTCTATTTGGGGGTGGGCACAAAATGGTTCAAACAGAGAAACCAAACCCAACCAGTTTATTCGGTTTGGAAATCCTCCAAACCGATTTAAACCAAACCAAACTATTTAAACCAATTCAATTCTTTGCACACAACCAGTCAGATTGAATGGTTTGATTGTTCAGATACTTAAAAAAATTTGAATATAGGAAAATAGGTTAAAATGTGATCAATAATCAATGGCTTGACACAGTAAATTAGAAAATTAACAGCTTGATATTTCAAAGTCGTAACAAATTAAGATATGACATCAAGGATAGTCAATGTCCGTATAATATTTGTTGATATGCTTTCAGTAAGCAATGATTATGTTAGTTATTATTGTAATATTAAGATATTACTAGGATATAGTCACGAAGACTTAAAGAGTTATATATTCGATGTAATTGGTTGTAACCTAAGATCAATAAATTTGAAGTTACTTTATAATTATTTTGATGGCATCAATGAGATTGTCGATGAATCAACCACTCAAACTCTATTGATGAGATGTGTTGAGGTTGATGATATTGTACTGTATATTGTAAAAGAATACCTCAACATCACAACCTAAGCTGTATATAGTACTTGGAATCCATAGACTTATAAACAAGCATCAATGAGTCAGTTGTTATCTCAAGTTGAAAGTAATAGTCCATTAATGTAGTAAAGGGTCAGAACTCTAAAATTAATTTGAATGAGCAATACGAAGTACATAATGAACACGATGAAGTCGAAGAGTCCTCAAGTGATAACGAGTAAGTACCGTACGAGATGGTCAATAATGTCTTGGCTGTCGATGAATTTCATGAGGCCAAAGAAATAACATGGATAAATAATGCAATTACAAGAAATGTGTATATAGATAGTGATGAAGACGATGTTGAAGGGGAAGATACAATTGTAGTAAAAGGGAAAAAAGAGAATTTTGATAATGTCTTCAGATGCAAAGAAGATCTTATACAGGCCGTTGCTACATGGGCATTGAAATGTAACGTGCAACACCGTACCAATAGATCAATGAAGACTAATCTTACAATGATTTGTCCATCAAGAACTAAAGGGTGTAACTAGAGATTATATTCACATGTTAGCACTAGGGTCGGAGGATTGTGGAAAGTCAAGAGTTTCGATAATAATCACACTTGCTTCACTCCCATTCATAACATGGCACATAGACAGTTGACATGCACAACAATTTGTCATAATCATGCTCATTGTTCGATCCCATCTAGATATCCGACCAAGGGACATTATAGATATGGTGCAAGTAAAATATTCTTTAAAACCTTCTTATTACAAGGTTTGGAATGCTCGTAGGAAAGCCTTTGAAAAATTGTTTGGTGACTAGGAAAGTTCTTACACACATTTGTTGAGATACATGGAAGAAGTAAAAATGATCATGTCTGGGACAGTGTATACCTACTTGTGTGAAAGTGATAGTCAAAGATTATTATTTTTCTTCTAGAGTTTCATGCCTTCTTTTGAAAGATGACGATCTTGTTGCCCAGTTATAAGTGTGGATGGTACATTCTTTCATGGCAAATTCCATAGTACACTTTTGGTTGCTTGCGGTGTTGATGCCGACCAAGGCTTATTTCCTATTGCATTTGATGTTGTAAACAATGACAATGATCGATCATGGTCATGGTTCTTACAACAACTGTTGTACCATATTCCATCTGTAACAGAAAGACGGCATGAACTATGTATAATATTTGATAGACATGTCAATATTAAAAATATAGTTGAACGATGGTTTCCTCTAATAGCCCATCGTTATTGTCTTCAACACTATCGTCAAAATTTTTAATCTCCTTTCAGTGATAAAGAACTGTATAGAAGGATGTACAATGTTGGCTACTAATGCTTTGGATTTTAACAAATGGATGTATGACTTAAAATTGCGTTATCCAGAGGCATATGATTAGTTGTTACCAGTAAATGCAGAGTATTGAGCTCTAGCTTTTGATACCGATGGTAAAAGATATGGGATAATGACAACTAATTATTCCAAATGCTTCAATAGTGTTTTGAAAATAGTACGGAGTTTGCCCATTCATGCTTTGGTTCACATGACGTACCACCGACTTAGACTTATGTTTTATCAATGTCGTATGTGTGGGATGAACATGGAATCACAACTTACCACTAAATTTGAGAAGAAAATGCTAGAGTTGAAAGAAAAAAGTCGAGAGAAAATCATTCAAGCTCGAGTAAATGTTGGTGAGTGGGATTTGAATGATGCTTATGGCTGTATATTCCGAGTTGACATTGACCGTGATTCAATTGCATTCACATGTTGTGAGCCTATGCTTAGACATTTCCCATGTAAACATGTTTTAACTGCTAATGGGTCAGTGAACTAGGATCCATATGCATACACATCCAAGTGGTACAGTGCTCATTATTATCGATCAAACTATGAGCATGAATTTCACACTATTCTAGATGCTAGTTATTGGCCGTCATTTGATCCAGATAGGAACATAATACCATTGTTACCACTTGCTAAGGTCTGAAGGAGTGGTAGACCAATAAATAAATGGTTACCAATGGTGATAGACCCTGACTCAAGAAAACAACAGAATAAATATAGCATTTGTAAACAATGAGGACACAATCGTTCCACTTGCCGTATGAATCCACGGTGCGTATAGATTGTAATTTGAAATTAATATTTAGCAACTATTAACATTTGTTTGTTCAAATTTTTTTATCACATATTTAGTTGTAATATCTTAAATGTAGTTTGGATATTCAATTACTTACATGTTTAAACTTTAACTGTAGACATGGAGCGAGGTCCTCGTGATACTTCTCTATTACATGATCAGTCTCGCCAACATTCGACGAATCTTGAAGTAAACTTTACTTTATACACCTAATCATGCATTACTGTTTATTTTTGTTGTTCCCGCATATATTCAAGTTTACAAAGATTTAATTTTGTAAGTGGCATTAGGAAGTACTTTATTATTTTGTTTCATCATGTTTGTCATAATAAAATTTTATTTATTAAATTTTGCTACAGGATGGTACCACTCTCTTCTTTAGTCTCTCACGTCTGTCAGATGTCATTATGGCCGATCGAAAATCCTATAATTTTGAAGTTATTAGAAATTGGTGATTTTGTCCATTTATGTCATTTACAATGGTTTACTTTATATAGACAGTTGATTATAGCTCTCGTGGAACGATGGCATCCCGAGACGTCTATCTTTCATTTACCACAGAGAGAGATGATTGTCACACTACAGGATGTATCCATCATCATAGATCTTAGGATAGATGGTCCCCCCATCATTTGGCCACCTCGGGTACCATCTAGAGAGTTCATAAGCTGGGAGGACGTTTTCCACTGATATTTGAGTGTATGACCGGTAGAAGGGGATGCGATCTCACCATACGGTCAAAATCCGTCTACATTACGGTTGTAGTGGTTGTATACCACATTTGGGCAGAGGGTGGGTGAGTTACCCACCGATGATAGTGAGGAGTCCCGTGCCGTATGTGTATATCATACTATGCCTCTTATGCTCATGTACATCGGCACACTCCTTCTACCGGATACCTTAGGTACCAAAGATCATATGCAGTATTTATTTTTATGGAGGATCTTGAGGACTATGGGAGGTTGGCATGGGGTTCCGTGATATTAGCCTACTTGTACCACCAATTATGTGCTGCCACGGCTATGAGGCGCAACCAAATAGGTGTATATCTACATTTGTTACAAGTACGTATGATTTCATGAAAAAGTAAATGTTATTATTGTTTTGTTTACACAACCCATTATGTTAACTTCTTCCTTACATAGATATGGTTGTGGGAACATATCCATGTCGGTCGGCCTCATATGCCACTACCCGTCCATGTTGGCAAAGAAAGGCGACTGCTTGGATACCGGTAAGGAACGAACATATCCATGATGCAACTATTTTTTTTGTGATTCGTATTGATGATTTTTCATAACATCTAATTTATATAGGTGGAATCCATATCCGAATCGACCTCAACACATATTAACATTTTTATTTTATAGAAATGAACTTGACAACGAGGAGGCTAGCCAGGTAGATTTAAATTATGTTTTGAAACACTCCTTCCAAATCATCCAAAAATTGCATGAGTTGATAACTTTTTTCTAAAATATTTTGTGTGATATAGATTATGTGGGAGCCTTATACATCACAAATTTTGGAATCTATACCCAATGTGTCGGTAGAGAACACCCGAATTTGGCTAGTCTTAGTACCCTTCATATGGTGTTTAGTCATGGAGATCCATACACCTAAACGTGCGCTTAGGTAGTTCGACCACATCCAAAGAACGCCGCATAATAGAAAGCAATATGAACGTAAAGAAGGATGTGGTCGTTGGGGTATCGATTGGACACAAGTATATGCATATTATATTAATTGGTGGAATCGTCGGGAGAAATTTGTTTATGAACCTCCAGAGAAGGATAATGATATAGTTTCACAAACTTAGCAATACGAACAGTGGTATACGGAAAGAATTGTCCCATATCTTGTTTAGGAAACCCCCGAACCATCCAAGTAATATTATCCGAGGGGTCCCATAGAGCGAGAAATGGTAAGACTATGTCATTTTGTTATAGTTAAAAACTTATTTTTTGTTTTGAAAAATATATTGTTTTGGTTGTTCGTATAATCTTTTTTTCAGCTATATACTCATTGTAAACACCCGAAATGGGATCCGTAGATCTCCTTTTCCGGCTCCTACGCTTTCTTTGGATACTTGGTGGATGAGATGTTAGTGTTTGTGGTCGCCATGAGCCAAAGACTCCAAAATAGAGAAGAATGAAAAGAAATAAAAATGACCGTCGTACCTTTGAAAATTGGAGATTGTTGGGTTTCAACTTCTACTCTCTTGGCTGGCCGAAAGAAGAGAGCTTAGTGAGCCTTCGTTTTCGATCCGGTTGAAGCTCTGCCTTAGTTGGATTTACCTAAAAATGTCTATAAGAAAAACATAGAAACAAGTGAAAGGTTCATTAGTTCTAAGAAAGCGAAGTATTGTGCTCGAATTTGAATTCAAACATACAAAAGGAAGAAGACTAACCAGATTGGGACTAAATCCCAACCCCTATTTAAAAGGTTTAAAGATGCATGAAAATGCAAATGAGTGGCTTAATATATGCTAAATGACATATTAACAAAAGTTAAAATGGAAGGGGGAGCAAAAGATCAAGCGGGAGGGTAAAAGAAACTCAAAAATTAAAAAACGGGATCTACCTCTACTAGTTCCCCGTATATAGGGAACTAGTGTAGGATGACCTTCAAGATGCAAAGAAAGCTTCTCCAAATAGCCAATATACAAAATAAATTGATGGAAGGGTCATTTGGCACTAGATGTAAAGGAAATACCTTGTAGAGGCTCTCAAAGTTGGAGAAAAATTATACTTTTGAAGAAGAAAACTGTGGGTTTTTAGGTTTTGGTGGGAGGGTATCAGGATGGTTTAGGGGCTTGGGGAGAGGTTGTGAGACTTTGGGAATGTAGTGGTGGATAAGAGGGAGTGAGGGACGGACTTGGAACCTCCTAAACCTCCAAATGAGGGTCTTTCTACAGTCCAAAAGAAGGTAACTTCATTCTGCTAGACTATCCCTTCATGAAGCAACTATGATTTTTTTGGGTTTTGGGATGGTTTGAGAGCTTGGAGAGGGGTTATAAGGTCTTGGGAGTGTTGTGGTGTATGAGAGGGTTTAGGGGACGCCCATGGTGTGTCCTAAACTCTTCAAATGGGGGTCCTTTTATAGCCAAGAAGAGGGTAACTTTATCTGTAGAACTGTCCCATCATTCTATTCAGTCAGTTAGACCAGGTGTAGGTGCCTCACTAGTAGGGTGCCTGGTGCCCTATTAGCAGGGCGCCTAGTGCCCTATTTATAGGGCACTTTGAATTGGTCAAAGTGCTCCATTAAGGGGGCACTAGGCCTAGTTTGCCCGAAATGCGCAGGGAAGTTTCGATTTTTCGAAAAACTTGGTTTCCTTGAAAAATACTCAAATATATTTCATGAAAACAAGAATTTAGGCTCTCCAAATAGACCAAAATTGCGCGTCTACAGCTTGCCTCGCCTTAGCATCGGCTTTGCAAGGGAGTGATGTGAATGAAGGGTAGGCGAATGTAGTGAAGCATAGTGAGGTGTAGTGGAATGAAGTGGTAATGGACTGAAAATATGACGCCAAGGTGTAGATTTAGACATGCCCTCATTATCCTAGTTGAGTGGAATAAAAAGACTTTGAGATAACCCTTTGTCTTATCAAAACCTTTCCTCTGGTTGATTGGCTAAAGAGAAGAATATTACTAAAAGTAAATAACTAAAATCTCACGTTGGGGAGAATTGTTACCAGCTAGGACCCGAACTATATGGTGTGCTGGACTCTGTAGAGATGCATTGAAAAGGAAATTGCGAAAATTAAAGAGGAGACAACCAATCAACCAAGGTTGGGTTCTGTCTTGGGTCCGTGACTTGACCACCAGATCATCTACATACACCTCCACAAATTTGTGCATCATATCATGAAATATTGCCTCCATGGCCCTTTGATAAGTTGCTTTGGCATTTTTTAATCCGAAAGGCATGATGACGTAGCAATAGATTCCCTAAGGTGTAGTGAATGAAGTTTTTTCTTGATCTTCTTCTGTTAATCGGATTTGATTGTAACCTGAATATCCATCCATGAATGATAGAGTGTTATATCTAGTTGTATTATCAACAAGAACATCGATATGAGGAAGGGGAAATCATCTTTTGGACACGCTTGGTTTAAGTCCCTGAAGTCAATGCAAATTCGAACATTTCCATCTTTCTTCATGACTGGGACTATATTTGCCACCCATTGTGGATAGAAGAAAAGTCTAATGAATTTTGCTTGGTGTAATTTATCGACCTCTTCCTTCATTTTCAGCGCTATGTCCGGGTGGAATCTTTTTAACTTTTGCTTGACCGGGGTAACTTCGGGTTTTAAAGTCAATCGATGATCCACCAGTGCTTTGTCTAACCCCGGCATATATTCATATGTCCAAGTGAATGTGTCCTTGTATTCCTGCAATACCCCCATTAGATTTTGTTCTTCCAAAGGGGCGAGGTTGGCACTTACGAGGATATTCATGGGATCTATCGGTGTTCCAAGATTTAGTTCCTTAGTTGGTTCATCCACCGTGGCTGATGGTTCTTCGAATCTCTTTAAATTGGATGCATAAGCATCAACCAAATCCTCTTCTTCACTTTCAATGTTAGGATCCTTTTCTTACGCAACCTTATAAACCCCCAAAGTTTGATCAATGTTATCATTTTCCTCATATTTAATTTCATCTAACTAGATTACATTTTTAAATATTCCGATTGTCTAGCACATTCTAAGCTTTTCTAAGCCAACTGATGTAGGTATCTTTATAGAATTCTCCTGCCTCTGATTTTTGCCCTTTTTTATTGGGAGCTAAACCTAAAGAAGAAGAAGGTAAATAAGGGGAGGAAGAGGAGGTGGAGGGAGTGGAATTTATTAGAGAGACTGGAGGCCAAAGGAGGTCAATCAAAGATCTGGTGGCTCCTTGTGGCAAATGCCTTTTCGGGACAAGTTGAGATATTTTCTTGATCTAAATTTGAGTTTCGAGGAGGACATTTTTTTTGGGGAGTGCTAAACATAAAGACATAATGGGCTTTAGGTGTCCAATTTAGGGTGAGATCGGCTGCAAAAGCCAAAGTGGGTGGAGATATTGATAAAGAGGGGAAGACTTTGAGCAATGTTTGATAGAGGGGGCTTTCAGGTCCAATGTTGACAGAAAGAGGTGATGGGCCAGTAGGTCGGATGATCATGGAAGAAGGTAGGTTCGTGGACCCAATAAGAGGAGGATGTAAGCTCAAGGGCCTGGGTTAAGTAGGAGGAGATGGACTCGTAGACCAGAGAAGTGGGCTTGAGGACCCAAGAGTTGAAGAAAATGGGCATAGAGGCCCAGATTCAATAGAGGGGCCTGATGATCCAAGAGCAACAAGTGGGCATGCAGACCCATAAGTAAAGGTTGGGCTTGGAGGCCTAGAAATAGGGTTTGGGCCAAGAAGCCTGGGGAGAATATCAAAGTGAATTGGGGCATCGACCCCGAAAGATGAGACAATGGGCCCTCATGGAGTTGGCTAGACTTCTTCTCGAGTTGGTTTGGCATTATGACCCTTGGGTGGGTTAACAGGTGGTTCAACTTGGAGTGGTTCTTTGCTTGACCCTTCTTTGTCGGTGGAAAACAAAAGAGATATTTTAAGATATAAATCATCTTCAGGGTCGCCAGTTCTTCTTCTCTTCTCTTGCTCCATCTCTTGTTCTTCCTTGTTCTTAGCCAGTTGAATAGTCTCTTTCTTGATGAAAAACTTTTGTAAGCACCAAGAAAATTATTTGCTTTTGAGATTTTGACCATTGGCTGTTGTTCCATCATACCCAACCCCGCTCTTTGGTTGTAACCTTACTGAATTGATTGGCTCAGCCATGCCTTGCAGTTCTTTGCCTAGTCCTTGGTTCTCCTGGTATCCCAAACTCTTCATTATATGCCACCCAATAGTTTCATTTTCCTCTCTTTTTATTCTCCACACTTGCCTGAGTTGCCTACTTATTTATGGAAGATCTAGTATTGTCAAAATCAACTCATTTGGCAACCCGATGGTGGTGGTGGAGATGATGGATGGTCTAAGGGCATGCTCGTCACTTTAATCACTTGTCCCTTGTAAGGGAATTCAAGACACTGGGGATTGGTGGAGGCGACTGCCTCTAGTGCTTCCAAGTAGGGTCTTCCTAGAATAGCTTTGTAAGTTGGATTCATCTTTAGTATGTTAAAGCCGACAGTGATTGTTCGAGGCCTGAGCTTGAAATCCAACGTAACCATGCCATCAGCGGGCCTCTTTGAATTATCATATGCGGTCACTATTATTTGAGATGGCCGGACGTCCTCTTCAGAAATTTCACAAAGACGTAATGTTTCTGGTGGCAGAACATTAATGGAGGCTCCAATATCGACCAAATATGACTTAATGTCAACTCCATTGATGTGGACTATGATGCATAAGGCACATTTCCTTATTTTCGGGTCGGCCAACTCTTCCTTTGTGAATGTAAGGGTTGGGTACTTACTTCTCAGGACCAGAACTGATGAGATATTTTCTAGGGGGAGGCTCTTGTTCACCATCACCCGCTGTAAGTATTGTTAGAGAACCTCTTGATGAACTCTGGATCTTTTGATCAACTCTTAGATAGAGATCCAGTCATAGGATGTCCCATGCAACAGCTCTTCAATGTGTTCTTCTTCTGCTTTTGGTGCCAACCATAATTGACCCGTTTGGGGAAAGACCATTTGGAACATGCGCCCACTCCTCAGTACTATGGCAAGCTAAGGAGCTATAGTTCGGGTGGTAGTGGCGGGTGGCGGGTTAGGTCGAATGATAGAAACTCTTGGAATGGGTGTAATGATAGTGGTTTGAGGCATGGTGGGGTAGGTAGGTTGTGAACGTATAGTTGCACGGGGCAAGATGATGATGGGTCCTAGTGGTGGTGATGTTTGTGATAGATCAACCGAGTAGATTAGGGTCCATCTTGATTGGAGTTGTATGGCTGGTGGTCTTACAATGAGTCGTGATGGTGCTTGGATGATGGGTGGCCGGTTGAGAGTAATGGGGTTAGTTGATATAGCTCTGGATATAGAGTGGACGGTTCGGTTGATGTGCATGGCGGAGGTGGCTCCCTCAACTTGCCAATTCTGGCCCCGATCATGATAGTCCTCAGAAGAGATCAAGATGGGATTAACGTGTTGATTCCCAGGTGTGGGGGCATGTGGAGGTAAAGGATTTGGAATGATCCCCAGGCTGGGGTTCCATTGTTGTTGCTGCTGAGCTGGTGCATGTTGCCATTGGTTTTTCATTGTTCTTATGTATTCCTCCATCTGGTCCTAGTAAATAATGCCTTGCTCATTAAGGTCGTGGATGTAGTCTTTGAACTAAAAACAATTTTCCAAGGTGTGTCTAGGATATCTGTGAAACAGATAGTATCGCTTTGTGTTGGTATTTTGTGGCCACTCCAACTTCTCCCTTGGCAATGCAATTTACCCTGCCACCATGAGTGCATTAAAGATATATATGAAAGAGTATGGAAAAGGCGAATAATGGCTTCTCTTAGGTCATACCTTTTGGAGTTCGTAGGCCATGGGAGGAGGTGCTTGGTTGTAGTTGGCTGGTTGTTGCCGCAGTGGTTAGGGAACTGGGGCTTGTATGGCTAGTTGTCACGGTCTGTGAGGGATTAGAGCTTGTTGCTGACGGGGCTGGAACTGCGGTTGAGGGTAAGGCTGAGGTTGACGAGGGTTTATAAATGGTTGATTTTGTTGAGGGTTCTTGAACTGGTGTTGATAATTGCTAGGTGGGTTCCCTACAACATTGAGGTTTTCGTTTGTCACTACGCCCTCAGTCACTGAGCTGGTTGTGGTAAAAGTGATTTTCTTGACAGCTCGGGGACTTAGATCAAACAAGTTCATAATAGGTGAGTCCCTAAGCTGTGTTTGAATGTATCGTGCCCTCTCATAGAGCCCACTCATGGTGGTGGGGTGATGCAAAGCCAGCATATTCTTTAAGGCCGGAATGGCATTGGTGATGATCATCTTCACTTGCTCTAGTTTTGAAATAGAATTAGTGAGTCTTTCTGCCATTGACCTCCACCTATCAACATATTTGATAAAATCCTCATCATTTCTCATTCTTTCTGCCATGAGGTCGGTGATGGAATATGTTGGTCCAACCCTGTCATGATATCTCTGCAAGAATTTAGCTTTAACAGTTTCAAAGTTACTCGCCTACAAAGAGTCAAGCGAGTAGAACCACTCTAAAGCTGAACCCTCTAATGATATTCTAAAGAGAAAGGCAACGGCCCTTGGGTCTTATTGCCACATTACCGACTCATAAAGAAAGTCCTTGATATGAATGAATGGATTACTTATCCCATTGTAATGACGGTATACTGCATCTCCGAGGGAGGAAGATGAAAAGTAGGGAGGGAAGGAAGAGAAATTTCAATAACTACTTTGGTGTCAATCAAATGTCTAAACTCTATATATTGTTCATCCATCCGATTGATTTTGTTAATCATAGCCTGATTGATAGAAGGTTCCTGAAGAGGAGGAGTGGGTGTTTGGTGCACTGAAGCCAAAATTGGATGGGCTGAAGCAGCCGGATAAGAAGGGTACATTGGGGGATGCACCAAAGGGTGAGTAGGGTTGAGATGATTAGAAGAATAAACTAGTGGCCTAGAAGAAACAACAACATTCGGATCAGGATGATCTAGATTAGCCACCGGATAAGGAGAAAATAGGACCATGAGCCCGGTTTGAGAATGGCCATGAGTGGGCACATTAGGTTGACGTGCCACTGACCGAGGGGTGAAGATGTGAAGACCACCTTCGGGAGAAATGTGATTGGTGGGCGACTTGCCCTTGAGGATGGCTTCAATAGCTTGAAGTTGGGTAGGGTCAGCATGAGAGAATGCCACCCAAAGTGAATTTGGATTGGGTTGAGGAGAAATTTGACTAGGTTCGAGGAAAATTTCGGGTTCATTGACTGCACATACGACATCAGGATAAAGATAAGATTGGTCATACTCCAACTGCAGCTGCTCGTATCTTTGATCCGCCATTCCGATAACTCGTCCTGACCTTAAATTCATAAACACAACAGGAAAAGAAGGTTGACAAGTAAAAGCTCAAGAATTTTTTTTCTTGTTTTGATTTTTTGACCCCTTTTTGTTTTGATTTTTTTAAAATTCTTTTGGTTGGACAAGCAAGTTATCAAGTAAATTAACTTTAAGAAAATTTTTGTTTTGGTTTTTTTAAGTGATTTTGGATTTTTAAAATTTTAATTTTTGTTTGCAAACAAGTAATAGTAAAGACTTGAAATGATTACCACAGATTTTTTTTTGTTTCAACCTTAAATTAGTGGCTTGTTAGGAGAAATAATGTCCACTTAAACATATGGGTAGGACCCTATGCTCTTACAACACTAAGCAATCTAAGGCTGTCACTTTTCTCACTACGATAGGTAATGGGTTCTCCAGGTTTTGGAGTAAAAATGTACAACCAACCCGATCAGTGAAGAGGGAATCCTTCACGTATGGGGACTTACGGAGGCCTTGATAGAAGCTACTCAGTCCTTCCAAAAGGGAATCCTCAGAGGAGGATTTGGCAACTACCGAGAGGGGTGTTTGGATGTGTGGGGCTTTAGGAAGATAGAGTCTCCCTTCTTGAATGACCTAAGGAGCCGAAACCCCAATGCAAACTAAATGCGAGAGAAATGTCAAGGAATTAAGGAGCAAGAAAGAAGAAAATAAAAGCATACAATGATTAATGAGATGTTGTAGGAAGCAAGTGAACAAGACAATAATATAGAATCAAACTAAGATGGAAGAAAGCACTAATTTAACTAAACATGCTTTGAAAATTGCTAAAGGAAAACTAGGCTTAGAAAGAAGTAGGCAAGTATACTTAACAAGGGATGAAAGAAGATGATCTCTAAGATGCTATGGTGAAATAAGTTGATAAACAAAGCTAGAAATAAGATTGTTATGCTTTTAAAAGGACCAAAGAAAAGCAAGTAAATCAGAAGAAACTAGATGATGCTCCAAAGAAATAAACAATCATGTAAGCGAGCAAATAGAAATGCAAGTAAATGGACATGGCTCAAATGAGAATTATAGTGAAAATAAACATGTTTTCAAGTGGACATTCTTATGAAAGAAAGGAAGAACTCCCTAAGGCAAAGTCGATTCCACCGTGGTCGCCAAAAGGTGTAAACACCCAAAACAGGATCTGTAGATCTCCTTTTTTGGCCCCTATGCTTTCTTTGGAGACTTGGTGGATGAGATGTTAGTGTTTGTGGTCTCCAGGAGCCAAAGACTCCAAAATAGAGAAGAATGAAAAGAAATAAAAATGAATGTCGTACCTTTAAAAATAGGAGATTGTTGGGTTTCGACTTCTCCTCTCTCGGCCAGCCAAAAGAAGAGAGATTAGTGAGTCCTTCGTCTTTGATCCAGTTGAAGCTTCGCCTTAGCCAGATTTACCTAAAAATGTGTATAAGAAAACATAGAAACAAGTGAAAGGTTCATTAGTGTTCTAATGAAAACATAGTATCGTGCTCGAATTTGAATTCAAACATGCAAAAGGAAGGAGACTAAATAGATTGGGACTAAATCCCAACTCCTATTTAGAAGGTTTAAAGATGTATGAAAATGCAAATGAGTGGCTTAATGTATGCTAAATGACATATTAACAAAAGTTACAATGAAAGGGGGGAGCAAAGAATCAAGCGGAAGAGTAAAAGAAACTCAAAAATTGAAAAATAGGGTCTGGCTTTGCTAGTGCCCCGTATACGGGGTGCCGGCTACAGGTGCCCTGTTAGTGGGGCGGATTGACCAAAATAAAAGCACCCCCTTGATGGGGCACTAGGGACTAGTTCTGGCAGATTTTCTTCTCTTCTTTGTGACGTCACCCCGGAGTGTAAGATGACCTTCAAGATGCAAAGAAAGCTTTTCCAAATGAAGGGTCATTTGGCACTAGATGTAAGGTAAATAGCTTATAGAGGCTCTCAAAGTTGGAGAAAAATCATACTTTTGTGGAAGAAAACTGTGGGTTTTTGGGTTTTTGGGGGAGGGTATTGGAATGGTCTAAGGGTTTGAGGAGAGGTTGTGAGGCTTTGAAAATGTAGTGGTGGATAAGAGGGAGTGAGGGACGGACTTGGAACCTCCTAAACCTCCAAATGAGGGTCTTTCTACAGCCCAAAAGATTGTAACTTCAATATGCTAGACTATTCCTTCAAGAAGCAACTATGGTTTTTTTGGGTTTTAGAGAGAGGGTTTTGGGATGGTTTGAGAGCTTGGAAAGAGGTTGTAAGGCCTTGGGAGTGTTGTGGTGGATGAGAGGGTTTGGGGGATGCCTTTGGTGTGTCCTAAACTCTCCAAATGGGAGTCCTTTTATAGCCAAGAAGAGGGCAACTTTATCTATAGAACTGTCCCATCAATATGTCCAGTCAATCAGACCAGGTGCAGGTGCCCCACCAGTGGGGTGTTTGGCACCCTATTAACAGGGTGGCCAGTGCCCTGTTTATAGGGCTCTTTGACTTGGTCAAAGCACCTCATTAAGGGAGCACTAGGCCCAATTTAGCCGAAATGCGTAGGGAAGTTCCGATTTTTCGGAAAGCTTGGTTTCTTTGAAAGAATACTCAAATATACTTTATGAAAACAAGAATTTAGGATCTCCAACTAGACCAAAATTGCGTGTCTACACTCATCATGAAATCCAATGGATGCTTCAATCAAGCAGACCATATCAGCTTGAACAAACAAGAGATGACATCTTGGAGTTGTAATGGCATATGCATGAGAAGCTCTGTATCACGATGCTAGCATATGAGAACAATTTTGATCCATTGCATTCTTCATTTGGACACTGGCTACAACCTCCTTTCAGTTGGAGTGGACGGGAAGGTGCTGGACCTTCAAGTGCGGGACCATTTACGGGAGCAGGACCATCTACATATGTGTAGAGAAGACCATGTGATCCCTCAATGATCACTCCGACAGACACCGGCTATGGGTATCAAGAACGGGACTCTATTAACAATCCCACTCTTTCGGCACCAATGCGGCCTAGTCGACATGGCGAAAATGTTGTAGCCGATGTCCCCCCAAATAGATTAGAATTATCATCTTTCGAAGAAGAGGAAGGGTAGCTTGTTCAAAGAAGGCTTCGTCCATGGAGAGGAAGGAGAGGGTGATGTATGTTTTAATGGATATGATTGTGTAAACTTTTTAGTTATGGAGTAGGTTGACTACAAATGTTATAACCTATATTTTCATATAAAAAATGCATGAGTTAATTTAAAAATCTTGTATGAATGTATGTGTGCGAATTGTATGTCCATATGTGTGAATGAATGAATATGTTTTGAATGGGTTTGATTCCATTTGATTGGTTGTGTTCTTGAAATTGTCCTTGAATGGATGTGTTTGAAAGTGTTGATTTGTTGTGTTAAGTGGAGTTAACTTGAATGCCTTTTATTTGAATCTATTTGAGGCTTACAAGCCTTGTATGTGTGCGAATTGTATGTCCATGTGTGTGAATGGATGAAAATGTTTTGAATAAGTTTGATTCCCTTTGATTGGTTGTGTGCTTGAAAGTGTCCTCAAATGGAAGTGTTTGAAAGTGTTGATTGGTTGTGTTGAGTGGAGTTATTTTGAATACCTTTGCTTTGAATCTATTTGAGGCTTACAAGCCTCCTTCAAGTTGTATATATGGGGTGTGTGTGTGTTGTATTGTTGAATTGTCCCGGGACCAATTGTTGTATTTGTGCAAGATGTGAAGATTGCAGTCTGAAAACTACAGTTTTTTTTATGTTTTGTGTGAAAGTTGACTTTGTGAAACTCGACTTTCACACACATACCAGATGAAAGTCAGCCTGGTAAAACTCGACTTTCATCCGGCTGAGTGAAAAATGCTTCTGTTGGAATTCCCACAGAATGTAAAAAACCTATAGTTTGATTGAAAGGATGAAAGACAACTCAACTTTCCCACAAAAACCAGTTTTATCAGACCGATTTTTGGAGGTTGTTAAAGTCGAGTTCTCATAACTCGACTTTTGAAAATTGAGTAATCAAAACCTGACTTTAATCTAATCCAATTTTCGGCAACATTAATTGGCCTCGTTTTAAATCGGGTGGGGCAAAATCGACTTTCTTCACAAATCGGGTTTTCAAAACTCGACTTTGACCAAACCGTGCTACTTTTGCAATAAAAAATATACTACTTAATAAAAAACTCGTGTAGGCTCAACATCGTCCGGTAACAGTTCTGTACGCACCATTAGTTGTATGATGACCGATGTTTCTTCCGAGATTGATAATATGAGTGATATTTAATTTTTTTTCAGTATGATCAACTAATTTTAAAACTGTTGTCAAATTTTTTATGGAGTCTCTATATCTACTATTTGATCTTATAAGTATTTATACGTGCTAGTCTTTTAGAATTGTGAGGATACTCTTATATTTACTATTTCAAATTTGATATTGTGCTTTAACTTTAATTTGATAAAATTATCCTGAGTAGTTTGTAAGATGGTCGATTTGTGATTATGATTGAATTTTTTTGGGAAAATTTTTTTTTGATAAAATTTTAATTTTATCTGATTTGGCGGCATGTCTTTTCTTTTTTATATTTATTATTATATTATCATATTTGAACTCATTCTATGAGCAGAGATGTTGTTTGTCAAAAAAAAAAAAAGATCACTTTCATCTCGTCGCCTAGACTTTAACTTGGGATCGAACTCGAGAAATCCACGAGAAATCCACAATTGAGGAGTCAGATAAATCCACTTCGTCACTCGGACAAGGGACGTACATAATTTCACCTGCCACATTTCGATGCATTGGAGAAGGTCATTGCCGTGATGGCTACGGAGATAGAAAATTTGGAGTAGTGCATAAAAGAGAGGTAAATATTATTTTGTTATTTGTAATGTTTTAACAAATATAATTCTAGACATATAATTCTACTATTGTATATGTAATGCTAACTCGTGACTTACACTATTAATTTTTTACATATAATACTGACTATGTATATAATACTAATATTCGACATATAATAGTAACATTTATATATGATGCTACCATTCCACCAATAATACTAACAGCCAACATAGTCCTCCGTCTCCTGGTGGAGTGAGACACCATCGCTCACTTGGGCAGCAACTCTCAAGTTCAAACCCGACACATCCGATTTAGAGTGTTTCCCTTAGTATCTAACAATACCACTTGATCACGAAAAAAAAACTATCGACATATGATACCAATTATGTATATAATACTAATCCTTTAAATATCATAATAACTCTCACTTATAACACCAACTATTTACATATAATGCAAACCTATACAAAATATCAATACTAAATCGATAAATATAATATGAATTCTTTACATCTAATACTGAACATTTATATATAATATCACGTTTTTAGGTGGTGTTAGAACCTTAATGACATGGCTACTCACAATTAATGGCTATGGAAAACATCCGTCTTTAGTCACCTAGGACGATCCACATAGGGTTGTAAATGGAGTGGATACGTAGTGAATAGTGTAGTCTAGCATCCGCTTCTAGCTAAATGGATACAATGTATCTGGTCCAAGTTAGATACGGATACAAATTAGATGTTACAAGTCGGATACTCTTTGGATTCTGAGTGAATACAGAGTTCAAAATTTTAATTAAAATTTCTTTGATTAGTATATCTAATAATATTTAAATATGCAGAAATAAATGTTAACTATAAAACTTATCATATATTTATAAACACCAATCAAGAATATTAGTGTGTATTAAAAATATGTAAACATATTTTGAAATAAAATAAATTTTAATATATATTTTTAGTAATTATATATAATACATCATAAAAAACTTATTGGAAGTGAGAAATAGATATTTCTATGTCTTCTCCTATTATAGAATTCAAATATTTGCTCTAATGAATATTTCATAATCGAGTAATTTATATGTATAGACATACAAATACAGAATAGCAACCCTACTACTCCACACTCTAGTAGAATTGTATCCGCGCATCTCCAACACGTGTGCTTCCCTGGTCGTCACAGCTCGACGAAAGTCTATGAGTCTATGACCGCCAAAATGGCTTTCACATCGGGCCATCTCTAACTGTCCGATTGAGAGGCCAATGGCAGTTAGAGAAGGCATCGTATGAAAGATTATTGTGATACTCATGAGTCATTAGAAATCTCTCAAATTCTACGGTGATTACTGTAACTTCTCCGGTCTCCCCTCCAGCCCGGGCTCCCGTCGCCCTCCCGGCTACGGAAGAGCCCCCTTAGATTGATATCCTCGCGAGTCCCCCCTCTCGTTGAGTTCTCTCTCTCTCTCTCTCTCTCTCTCTCTCTCTCTCTCTCTCTCTCTCTCTCTCTCTCTCCCTCCCTCTTCGTCCGCCGCCGTTCGCGCTGGTCACCGTCATCGAGCTCGCCATCACTGGGAGCTGTCCAGGTGCGCCTCCCTGCCGCGAGTGTCACTGTTTGTGCGCGCGATCGCACCCCCTGTTGCCGCAACCTCCAGTCCCTCCTTCCTCCTCCCCTTCACCGTCCTTTTCCAGCCCTCCCTTCTGCGGCTGCCGCCGTTTGTCACTGTTGTGAGCCTTTCCGTCACCGTCGATTGCCTCGCCAGACTTCCCCTGTTCCGACTGGAAACTCCGCGAGAAGCCTCTCTCGCTGCCGCCGCCGTCGCCGGCCTTCCTCCATCTTTGTCGTTGCCATTTGGACAGCATCTTTCTCTTTGACTGCCGCCGTCTACCGCTGCATCACCCCCAGTCGTCACCGCCCCCGTCATCGACGAACTCTGCCGTGCCGTCCCCTGTCGCGGGTGCTACCACGCGAGAAATGTACGCTCGATGGACCCCGCCGGTCGAGCCCGGCTCACCACCCCGGTCCACCCCTTCGACCGCCGGCCTAGTGCTGTCGAGTCACCCTGGTCCAGAGAGTTGAGCTGCCCGGTTCAGCGCCGATTCAGCAATTTTGGACTACTTGATTTATTAATTTTGAAAATCAGAGTTACGGTAAAAAAATAGCAGAAAATCTAGAAAAATTCAGAAAATTTATAGAAACTTCCAAGTAAGTTTTTCAAACTTGTCTATTTATTTGATATTATTTGGGTAATAAAATATGCATGATTTAACTTATAGATCATAAATTGACTAGTTTTAAACTTTTTAGGGTGTTTGGTAGCGCTTTTAATTTTAAGAAAATCTCATTTTTGAAATAAAGATTATTTGACTTCTCAGTTTTATTTTTAAATTCAAAACAGTCTAATTACTTTGTGTTTGGTAAAATTATCATAATTTTTAAAAATTAGACAGTAGTGTTTGGTTATGACCTGCGGCTCAGCAAAACTCCCTCCGGCTCCCTCCACGGAGAGAACCTGCTAGGGGTGTAAACGGAATCCGATAATCCGAAATTTCAATTCGATTACGATAAAAATTAACGGGTTTGGAAACTGTTTTTGTATCATATAAGCTATCGGAATCGGAATCGGATATTCCGATAGCTTATCGGAATCGGAATCAGGTGATTCCGTTTCCGTTTATCGGATTTGGATAATAACTAATAGGGTGTTTGGTAACATTTTTAATTTTAAGACAACTTCATTTTTGAAAATAAAATTATTTGACTTCTTAATTTTAAATTTAAAATCAATGAAGTTCAATCATTTTGTGTTTGGCAAAACTGTCACAATTTTTAAAATTCATAAAGTACTGTTTGGTTTTATCTTCTCAACTGTCGTTCAGTCATCTCCTCTCTGCTGAAACTGGTTTCATCACCCTCCTTCCTGACGGAACCCCCCCGGTGGCAGTGGAGCCAAACTCCCCCCCGCCTCACCCGACTGGCTCCTCTCCTTTCTGCCCCCGCCCCCCTCCCCTGGACGGTGCCACATCGCCCTGCGGACGGCAAGACACTGTCGCATCTCCCCACCCCGCCGCGGACGGCCAGACGGTGATGCATCCCCCCGCCCCGCCGCCGACGTTGCCGCATCGCCCCTCCCCGCCACGGATGGCCGGCCGGACGCTGCCGTATCCCCCCCCGGACAGCCCCGCCGATGCGCCGCCGCATCGCCCTCCCCCGACGAGGCCGGTCGCTGCTGTATCGCCCCCGGACAGCCGGACGTTGCCGCATCGCCCCGCCCCCGTCGCCGCTGCCGCCGCATCGCCCTCCCCGTCGCGGATGGACGGCTGGACGCAGCCATATCCCCCCTCCCCCCCCCCCCCCACGCGGACAGCCCCGCCGACGCTGCCGCCGCATCGCCCTCCCCGCCGCGGACGGACGCTGCCGTATCCCCCCCCCCCCCCCCGCGGACAGCGGACAGCCCCGCCGACGCTGCCGCATCGCCCTCCCCCAGACGCTGCCGTATCGCCCCCCCCCCCGAATGGGCGCTCGAGCGTTCTCTTTCGAAAATAAAACAACGTTTCGGTTGTTTTATTTTCAAAATAGAAGTTACAAAGGAATGAGGGCAATTTAAAAGAGAAGGAACATTAAAAAAATCTAACCAAACAGGGTATCTTCCTTATTTTTAAAAATAAGATAAAAGAAAGATAAAAAATTGTAACCAAACACCCTATAAATAAATATAAGTAAAAATAATCAAAATAAAGTCAAATAAATCATAAAATATAATATATAAATTGATAAGATGATAAAAATAAAATTTTAAAGTATTATATCAAAATTTATTAAATATATGTGAATTATTAATGAATTTTTGAATAAAAAATAATATCTAATATTAGAATCGAAAATTATCGGATTCGATTCCCATTTCGATAACAGATTCGGAATCAGATCAAAATCAGAACATGATGATTCTGAAATTATCAGAATTGGAACACCTTATCCCTTATCGGAATCGGAATCGAATTCTGTGATTCCGTTACCGAATCCAACCCGTTTACACGTGGACCTGCGGCTCCGAGAATAGGATGAACGCCGGCAATAGGATGAACGCCGGCACGGCGCGGGGCAATGCCCAGGCTTTCAACCTGACCTCCCACTGCAAGCTCTCTGACGTACGGAGCACTGACGGGAAGACAACGCTGCTCTATTTCTTGGTGGAGTCGGTGGTGCACAGCAAGGGGAAGCATTGTGTCGACAACCGCAACCACAGCTTCGGCCGTTCCGCCAGCCGCTCCGCCGCCGCCGGTGGCTCCTCATCTTCCAACGAGGGGCGAGAAGGAAATGGAGTACCTGACGCTGGGCCTGACGATGTGAAGAAAGCGGCCGGGATCGACCACGACACGCTGACAAGCAGCTGCCCGGCGCGAGCCCGCCGGGTGCTGGCCGCCTGCGGCGGCAACGGTGGTGGCGGGTTTCGCAGGGGAGATCGGCGGGTTCCTCGAGAGGGCGGAGGAGGAGCTGAAGGCGCTGCGGGAGGAGTAAGCGAGGGTCTTGGAGCTGGTGAAGAAGACAACGGAGTACTACATGCTGGGAGCGGCACAGGGTAAATTGGCGTCGCCGCTGCAACTCTTCGTCATCGTGAAGGACTTCCTGGTGATGGTCGACCAGGCCTACGTCGACATCGCCCGCAGCGTGCAGCAGCAGAAGAGAAAGGTGGCGCTGTCCGGGGCGGCGTCGCCGAAGACGTCGGAGAAGAGGGCGCTGACGAGGTTTCCCAACCTGCCAGAGTGCTTCATGTCGGAGATTGTCGGGGGACATCGGACAGTGACTCGGAGGAAGAGGCGTCATCGGCCATTGTCCGCCGTTGTCTGCCGCGCCCAAGATTATGTACATGGAGTATCCCAGTTTTAAAAATGAGACAATAGTTAAAAATTGTAACCAAACATCTTATCTATTTTATTTTTAAAATTTAGGTCAAAAAAAGAGAAAAAAACATAACCAAACACCCTATTAGACTTGTAATTAATGATTTTATAAAAATATTTGAAATCATAAATTTGAAATTGGTATTTTGTATATCATGGAACATGTTTAGTATGATTATGCTTGGGTATAAATTTTTGCTATCAAATTTTATCTTATGAAAATAATGTAAGTGATTATACGCTAGTTTGGAACGAGAATTGAAAGTTAATTATGTGTAGACTTGAAAAAATTATGGGTCATCAAATTATACCTTTTAGAACCTATTTAGGACAGATTATGATTGATTACATCAGAATCTAATTTGTTTAGTTTTATCCCAAGCTTGATTTAAGTTGATTGTCTTGTATATGTAATATGTAATTAAGTATGTCTGGTTTGGCTTGTCATTGTATGTGTGTAGACTATGTAAAATATGTTTAGTTTGAGTTCAGATCATGGATTATACTATGCATGGTTAGTTGTGTCAATTTGGTCATGATTAGTATGAGTTTTTATTTAGAACAGGTTTAATTAAGTCGGGTTACCATATGTCTTGTCTAGTTTGTTATGAATGTTTTGTCTTGCTTGTAAGGCTATGAAATTTGATGGTTATGTTGTGTATGCATGGTATGGTCAAGTATGTTATGATTTGAATTTATGTTATGAACTCTTGATATGACGTGCTATGAAGGCTTCACCGGTCTATCTTAGTCAATCGCCCGTGGGTAGCGGGTAACTTAGATAAATATGGCTCTTCCACAGATCCCAGATTACTGCGATTTTCTCTTAGTGTCACCATTGCCTAGGTGCACTTTGGGCTAGCTTATTATATGTTACTGCTATATATATATTAGAGCTGGTGAAAATATTTTGTACATGAGAAGGAAGATGACCAATTCCTTGATATTTGGCTATATGTTTGGAAAGAATATGAAATTATGTTTACTTGTGTGTCATGTATAGATGTTAAATCATGTCATGTTAGAAAAAAAATCAGATTTATCCTATCTTAGTTTGGCAATGTTAAGTCTTCAGGTCATTTATTTGATATTTGTCTAGTTAGTATGGTCTTGTGTGTATTGGTCTAGAAGTATATAGCATCGGCATAATCTTTTTCTTAATGTTAATTCATGGTTTGGCTATGGATTGTAAGATTAATATAAAATATATTCTATACATTTGTATTACATCTCAATTAAGATATGTTATCTATTGTTACTTGATTATATGTTAGTTATCCGATTGACAAGAAATAGGTGTAAATCCTACGAAGTCCCCGGACTTAGCCCATTGTGGGTTAAATTTTTCAGCAGGTTTCGAAGATTTAGGAGCTTGAAGATGAGGTTAAGGTGGAATCAAAGGAATCATAGTCAGTTGCACTTGGAAATGATTGATATTCTCTACTTAGGTGGTTGGTCTTGGTTGTTTTTGAACAAGAATGTTGTTAGACTTAATAGTATGGTTCTATTCTCTTATTTTGATGGATCTTATAAAAATGATTGTTTAAGTTTGGGTTATGGAATCCAAGTGTTGAGATTCATCCCACTGTCATGACATTGTGTATTTCCGCTACATATTTGTGGTTATGCTATTTAAAATTCTGGGTCGTGACAATTACTCTATCTTTGTAGTGTTATCAATAATCTTTTAAAAGATTAAATGTCATTTTTAAAGTTAATCTAGTGGTTAATATAAAATAAATGCTTGCATTATCTTTCAATCTTCTTGTGTAATGAAATAATTATTGAATGATCCTAATAGAAGAAAGATACCTATGGTGTAATGTTGAGAGTAGTCCTATTCAAGTGCAATCTTATTAACATTTTATTGATTTTAAATTTGGATATAACTCAACTAAATTTAACTCGAGTCATAGTTCCAAGTTATTTGATATTGGCCATATAAATTCACTTTTTCTACTCATGCTGATTTTGAGTTAGTTCCACGTATATATTTAAATCATTCAATTCATATCAAATTACTCTTCTCCAAGTTAATTTAGATCTACCACATCTTCTTTTATTTTTGTCATTTTAATATTTTTTACTTATCTAAGTAGAGCCTTCTTAAGTCTACATTTAATATATCCAAAATATCTCAACCTCTCCTCTTTTAATTTATCTAGAATTGTCCCTACTCCTACATTTTCTCTAATATATTTATTTTTTATTCTTTAAAATCTAGTATGACAACTCATCCATCTTAGCATCCTCATTTTATTAATACTTATTTTAAAAGTATGTTTTTTATTATTCAATATTCATTATCATACAACATTGTGTGTCTTATAGTTGTACGATAATTTTTTTCTTTCAACTTTATTGGAAACTTGTGACCACAAAGAACACGTGTAGTCAATCTTCATTTAATCCAACCTACTTAAATCCTATGGTTAACATCTTCGGTATATTCTTCACTTTTTTAAAGAATTTACCTAAGATACTTGAGCTGAGTTCATTGAGATAAAATTACCTCATCCAAACTAACTCACTCACCTTGTTCCCTTTAGTTTTCATTATATTTATAATGCATTTATTCTGTTTTAGTTTTACTTATTTTAAACCTTTAGTCTCTAAAATAATTTTTCATAGTTCTAAATTCTTATTTACTTTTTTTTTCTTCTCATCTATCAATACAATATCATCTACAAATATTATACACCAATGCATATTATCTTATATAGTTTTCATTAATTCATCGGTAACTCACACAAAAAGGGACATACTTCTTGCAAAGCCTCAATGTAAACTAACTAAAATTGAAAACTCTCTTTTGCTTCAACAACCACCACAAAACTTCTCTTGGAACTATACAATAAGCATTTTTTAGGTCAATAAACACCATATATAAATCTTTATTTGTATCTCAATATTTCTCTATTAAGAAAATAGTTTTAATTACAAATCTACAAGACATAAATCCAAATTGGTTAGCTGAAACATTTGGACAATTCTATAATCATTGCTTAATAACTCTTTCTTTTAAGTTCATAGTATGACTCATGAGCTTGATCCCTCTACAATTTGCAAAATTTTGTATACCTCTTTTTTTAAAAAAAATGGATACCATGATGCCCTTTCTCCAATCATTCGACATTTTCTTAGAGATTAACATTTTGTTAAAAAGTAGAGTTATCCAATTTACTCCTACATCTTCAAACATTTCCACTTATGTTATCTATATCACATGCATTACTTGTCTTCATCATCTTTAATGCTTCTTTTAACTTATAATAATTCTTTTAATATAATTTAAATTAAAATTTGTTACATTCTTTGTCTTCTACGTTTTTACCAAAGTTGTTATTAAAAAAGAGTATCAAATAAAATTTTCACCTTTCTTTAATATCACCTTCTTTGATCAATATTTTTTTTCTTTTATCATTGATACATTTGGCTTGTTTAAGATCCTGAGACTCCTGTACATTTGACATGGTTAAGACCTTTTTGTCTTCTTTAGTTACAAGTTTCTCATACATCTCTTTTAAAGCCTCATCTCTTACTTGTCTAGTAATCTTTTTTGCTTTCCTTTTTTCTATCTTATATTGTTTATATGAATTGTTGTTATCACATCTAAACAATCTTTTATAATAATCTCTTTTATTTTTAATCAACTTTTGTATTTCTTCATTCCAACACCAAATCTCTTTTATAGGTGGATTTGTCCTTTAGGCTGTCCAAGAATTATTTTAATGATCTCTCTAATTTTTGTAGCCCTGTCCATCCACATAGCAACAACAACTACATTTGGCATTGCATCATTTATCTTAAAATGTTCATTCTTAAATGTTTATGTTTTCATCCTTTTTAATTCCCACCATTGTATTTAGAAGAAATCTTTATTTTAAATGCATTTTTTCCTATTTTTATTTTAATATCTATAATCACTAACCTATGTTGGTTTGTTAAAGTTTCACTATGAATAACTTTACAATCTTTACAAAGAGCACACTTAGACTTTCTTGTAAGAATGAAGTTGATTTGACTTTTATTTTGTCCACTTTTAAATGTTTTTAAATAATATTTATTTCAATAAAATGAGTGTTTATTAATATAATATTATAGGCTATAGAAAAATCTAGAATATGTTTTCTTCTTCATTTATGCATATCTAAAATCTCCATTAAATTTCACTTATCTATGGCATTTGTTTCTAACATATTCATTGATGTCTCTTCATATATTCTCTTAAAATTTTTCTTTAGTCTCATTGCTTAATCTAATTTGTGGAGCATATGCACAAATTATATTAATTATCTTTGTTTATAATCACTTTTACCATAATAATCTTATCTTTTACTCTTTCTCTAACACTAATACATCTTTTTAATGTTATATCAACAATGATACCTATCACATTTTTAGTTCTCTCTTTTTCTATATACCATAATTTATAACCTATATTTTCAACTTCTTTATGTTTCTCTTCTATCTATTTGGCTTCTTGGAGACAAGCAATATCAATCTTTCTCATCTACATACTATCAACAAGCTCCATAGGTTTTTCGGTAAGGGAACCAATATTCCAAATATTCATTCTTTTTCTTTTTTAATGCTTTATTTTTTAGATCTCTTTCTTTAATAATGTCTATTTATTTTAAATTTGTTTTGAAACTTATTTTTTGTATTCCATTATGGACTAACTTCTTTGTTCCCACCTGTTCATAATGTGAGAACCCCTTTTTATTTAACACCACACTAGAGCAGTTATGTGGTATGTCGCATGTAGAGAATCCCCACACCTTTGTTGTATTTTTTGCTACACCCATTTTCCAATGCAACAGGTCATAAGGTGAGAACAACCCAATGTTTTTATCAATTGAATACATATCATATGATGTGATGATAATTTTATGATAATTGTCACCTATCATAGCTCTCCTCCTTTCTCATCCAAGCTTGAGATTGACCACGGTGGAGTTATTTTAAATTAGGATAAAAGAGTAAAATTTTGATATGAGATAATTAACATAGAAATATTATGGCACCTTATGATGTAGATATTAACGATATGAAGATTGATACATGCTCAACCTCAAATCCAACATATGGCAAAAAGCAACAAGGGTAAAGTACATTCCCCACATATCAGACATGACATTTGCGTCAATTTTTTATAAATAAATTAATCTATAAAATAGATAGATGTGAATTAATTAAAAATTTAAAAATAAGATTATAAAATCATAAAACATAAAAAAATTGAAAGAATAATGAAAATAAATACTTATAATGTTAGATTCTTTATGGGAAATTTATGTAAGTTGTTGACAATATGAAGAGAAAAAAATTAATTTAATTATAAAAATCAAATCATTTGTGAGAAATTTAAACATGTAGGAATACATAAGAAAAGAGAAAATATAAGAATGGAATAGTATCATTGTTGATAAAATATTACAGTGTCAATGAAAAGAGTAAAAGATAGATTGTCCTCATAAAAATAATTATAGATTAAATATAAATGATGTAATTAAATTAGTACTACTCAACAAATTTTATTAGGAAATGATAATAAAGAAATATTTGGAAAGGTATAAATGGAATTATTTAAAGTATACCGATAGAAGTCTACATAAGTAAGTGATTTTAAATATTAAGATCAAGAGACGAATAAATGCATTTAAAAGAAAGATTTCAACTAGAACAAAATAGTATAAATTAAAAAGGCGAAATAAAAAATTTAAGAATGTAAATGTTTGAAAGTCAAACTTGGATGTCAATGCTACGGTGATGAATATTATTGTCATGATGAGAAAGATAACTAGAAAAGCACTTGAAAAGTGGACATGATCCACCAAAAAAATGGTGGTGAATGAAGAAGTGAAAATGTGGTAGAAAATAACATAGATTGGTACATAAGACTACCCTAAGTATGTTAGCATTGAAGTTCATGAACAATATAATGAAAAACAAAGCAAAAAAAGTTGGAAAATCTAGAGATGTGATTTTGAAATAAATGTATGAGAAACTTGTAAGGAATCAATCAATGAATAGCGCAAACAATGATTCATTAGACTTCATTATCTTTGTCTTGATCGGAACCGAACGTTGTAACTAAAAATCGGATTCAAACTAAATCATAAATATTTTTACGGGATTCAACCAATCTCTTAAGATTGTAGCAAAATGACCAAATTCATACTCTCCGATTCATATAAATGTATAGCCTCTTACGATATCCATATGAACTCTCTCCATAGACAGATTTTCCATCATGTTGGACTTTTCCACTCATCCTAGATAGAGCTCCACTACGTCAGAGTGGCCTCCAAGGTGAGAGAACATCCTACAGAGGGTTGACCACAAAACTGTCTCTCATGGCCTGTCAGGGTTGGACTCAAGTTGTTATTATTTATATAAATCTAATTTTTTTCACAAAAACAAACAATTTTTATAAATTATGCTTATGTTCTAGTAATAAAGCTACAAATGGGTCGGAGTTGAAAGTGGAATCACCAACACCCGATTCCAATTCCGATTTCAAAAAGAGTTAAAGTATTCCTATTTTGATTCTGATAATTTTGAAATCATTGTGTTTCGATTTCAATCTAATTTCAATTTCATTATTGAAATCGAAATTAAATTTGATAATTTTTTAAATATTTTTTAAATATTAATTTTTATTTATAAATGAGTTTATAATTTATATATAATTACTAAATTTTGATATAATCACTTAAAAACTTTATTTTTATTATTTTATAAATTTATATATTATATTATATGATTTATTTAACTTTACTTTAATTAATTTTACTTATATGTATTTATTTTTAATAAAAATTTGATTAGTGGAAATGAAATCAACCAATTTTGATTCTGATTTTGATAAGCTATCGGAATATCCGATTTTTGTTCCAATAACTTATAAGATAAAAAATAGGATCTAAACCATGAATTTTTATCGAAATTGACTCGAAATTTCAAAATATCAGATTTCATTTACACCTCTACCTAGTACTAATGGATCAATTTTATTGTGTGATCCACTAAGGTAAACAATCTATTTGGTTGATGGCTTATTAAAAGAACAACATCTTTTAAATTAAATCTATTATCTTATAACATATTTAATGACCTTTTGACTATATAAGGTACAAACCATGCACCATAATCTCAAATGATTTAGTGGTTGATCTTATCTCCATTGAGTTTTCCATCACCATACATAAATATAAACATTCATCCATTCAATTCCCTAATCATATAGGTGTACGACACTCATTATCAACCCCTTAGTATATTGACACTTTGGAATTCTGTGCTCGGAATCAGATCAATTTAAAAACTCTTTTTCAAGTTATCCTTTTTACTTTGACCAGGAATTTAGAGTACTATCTCAAAGTACATTCTCTCTCACTTATCAAGAGTGAAAGATCCTTTGTTGTTTGTTAACTTGTATTCACTAGGTTTCTCTTAAACTTGATATATTAACTATACTAGACCATCATACATATTAGTGTTCTATAAGTCAATAACCAAAGCACATGCTATGCCTGATAAGACATCTTTGGGGACTTAGGTAAAAAATCTAACATTGCAACTATGCTAATAGAAACCACTTATTAATAGTTAAGTAAGATATTAGTTTCTAAGAGGAGTCAGTTCAGTGAACTTAATTTACTAATGAGCACCTGCATGTGTATTTCAGTGTCACCACACTAATGACTAATAAGATTGGTCACTTTCATCTTAAGAAAAAAAATCTCACATACATTAGTGTATCCAGATCCTTAATATACCGTCTTAAAAGTCTTACGACTAAAAATATTTATATCATGTACCTTTAGATGATTAATCATATTATCATGATCTTATCATGATTCAATCACCATTATTTGGTAAAAATTCAATATAATATATGCATCTAGATAGTGCAAATAATAAATAATATTTAATTAATTGAATAAAATATTACAAGAAATGTCACGCCCCAGATTTGACATACACGTAGCAAAAAATCCAATGATGTGACTAGGGAAATAACCCTTCAAATACATTGGTTTGGAAAAAATAAAGACTATATTAGGTCCTAGCTCAAATTCAAATGATTCTTCCGAAAAATCATACATTGATACAATCTAAACAATTCATATATACCAGTTTGAAAATACATATTGATCATTTTCTTAATTCCTTGAAGTTCAAACCACCATGCTTCTACTGCACCAATCTTGATTACCTAAAATTGTTAAAAGATTAGACTGAGTCATAATGACTTAGTAGACATCTCATCATTCGTCAAATCAGATAGCCAATAAAGATATTTCATGATACTTTATAAATAAGTACCCAAACCTACACTTGCTTTACAATAATATAAAGCTTAAAAATAATTTAATCTTCCAACATTCAACAATTTATTAATCACACAACCACAATCTATAAAAAGACCAAGTTAATGGAGACAACACGCAATGATATAACTTCTAAATGAACCTTGTAATGAAACACATATATTTGAGACTTGCCATGGATACTATGTAACACCATCTATTTGAGGTTAACCAATATACATACTAATTACAATGCTACTAATGCAATCATCATCTAAATGAAACATACATGTCACTAATGCATCTATTTCTAAATAGACCACACATCTTTTCATTTTCTCAAGGAATGTGTCATCTTGCGATCTTTTGTACCTGATGGCTTCTAAATAAATATCCCATCTTTAAAGAGTTAATTTGCCTTGGGGCTTCGAGGGAACCTTGTGCCTACATGCTTAGTAACTCTAAGGAAAATTTCATGCCCATACGGATTCCATGCCGATGTGGCTATAAGTCATGATTTATTTTAAAAAACAAAGTTATGCACCAACTGGGCTCACATGTCTGAGGTCTTCCAAGAAAGTTTATACAGTTTACATGCCTGACAACCCCATGAAGAAATGTCATGCCTATATGGCAGTTATGCCCTCATGGCTCCAATGTTTCATATTATTTTTAAGAAAAAATATTGCTTGCAAGAGGTTCATGTTTGCACAGTCCAGTGATGACCTCAAGAAGAAAAAATGGGCACATCTACGTGGCTCATATGCCTACACAATCTGAGAAGCTTTTATGCCTATGTGACTCACATGCCTAAACGATCATGAAAAAAAGAAAAGAAACAAAGAAAGGTCATGTTTATATGACATTCACGTTTACATGGACCTGATGTCTCATGATGACTTCAAAATTCATGCCCATATGGCCCACATCCCTCATAAAAAAAGAGAGAAGAAGAAATTTACTTCTATATGATGCTTTTGCCCCAATGGCTCTTGAGTCTCGTGTCAATTTCAAAGGAATTCATACCTACAACAACCAAGAAAGTTCATGTCTATATGACATCCATGCCCCATGGACACAAAGAAAAAAGTCATGTCTGTGTGATTTTTATGTCCACACGGCTCTAAAGTTGCATGATGGCTCGAACGTTCATGCCTACAAAGCTTAAGGAGAAAATCCATCCATAAAGTTGAAGACAACGAAAAGAAAATTTCTGCGTGTGGCTTTCATGCCCCTATGATGATAGAGCTTTCTTGATGCTTTCAAAATACTCTATGCTTACACAGTTATGACTCTTATACCTTATGGCTTCAAAATTCTCATGTTTGCATGGCTTAATATCCATATAGCCGTCTTGTTAGATGGCATTGAAATAAAGAAAAGAAGAAGTCACATGCCTACAAGGTTCACATGCTTGCCGGCTTCTAAATGGGGGACTTCATGCATATATGGCTTCTATGCTCGTTAGCTAGAAACAAAAAAGGGAAAGAAAAAAAATTAGGTGTGTGGGTTCCACGTCTAGATGGTTTTGACATTTCAAGATGATTTTCATAATGCTCTATGCCAACACGACTATGGCTCTTGCATCAAGGGTGACTTCAAAGTTCTCACATCAACTCGTCTATAATGCTTGACGGTTTCAAAATTCACGCTGACATGACTCTCGAGACCAATGGTTTCAAAATTCTTACGTCAATATGGCTTTTATGCTTGATGTCTCTAAAATTCTCATGGTTTGGCTTGTATGCCCACATGGCTCAAGAAGTACACTATTCCTACATGGCTTACACGCCTGATGTCTTTCAAAGAAGTCGTGACAGTGCAGCTGTCAGATAACTTCAGAAAAAAAGAGAAAAAGAAGCATGCTCAAATGGCTTAAGAAAGATATATTCGATGTGGCCAGCATGCTAGATCACTCAGAAAGAAAAAGAGGTCAGAGTCTGCATGGCTTACATGCTTGGTGACTGCCAAAGAAAAAAATTTGTACGTTCAAAGTTCTATGCCTATACAACTTACATGTTGGAGGGCCTTAGAGGGAACATTTTTGTACGCCTACATAGCCAACATGCCTGCACCATTCTTCTGCCCACAACTACAAAAAGCTCATGCTTTCAAGGCATTTATGACTACAAGATGCCAATGCTACCCACCCACAAGGCTTGCATTTCGGATGGCTCAAGAAGGAAGACAAATCGTGCCTAATGGCACTTAGACTTTATGCCCTTCTGGTTCTAAGGTCTACACTTATATAGTCCCACAAAGGAAAAGTCAACACCTAGGCTCACATATTTCCCATGCCTTGACAATCTGAAAGATGTCATATTTCATACATTCATGTCTCCTACACCGATAAGTGGTATGTGGCGAATGGAAGAAACTGAATCCTATGGCCTAGAGGAAAGTCTTAACCCTCCATATTCAAAACCCAAGACCTCATGGCCCAGGGGAAGCCTCAATTCCTCACCGACTTTAAATATATCATGGCCTAGAGGCAAGCCTTAACCCTTCACAAATATCAAATCCAAAAACCCAAAACCTCAGGGCCCGGAGGAAGCATCAATTCCTCACTGACTTTAAAAATCACATGGCTCGGAGGCAAGCCTTAACCCTCCAAAAATATCAAATCCAAAAATCAAAATTTCATGACCTAGAGGCAAGCCTTAACCCTTCACAAAAATCAAACCCCATAAATCAAAACTCATGGCCCGGAGGCAAGCCTTAACCCTCCATAAATATCAAATCCAAAAAGAAATCAAACTCATGGCCCGAGGGCAAGCCTTAAACCTCCACAAACTCCCGAAACTAAATTATCATGGCTTGGAGGCAAGTCTTAAACCTCTACAAAATCTCAAATACAAAAAATCATGGCCTGACAGAAAGCCTTGAGCCTCCACAAATCATCAAAAATGAAGTCAAATCCTATGGCTAAGAGGAAATATTAATTTCTCGCAATGCAAATGTTTTGCGGCTTGAGAGAGCCTAAATTCTCTTACAAATAAAGAAAAAAAAGAAAAAAAAGAGAAAAAAAGAAGAAAAAAGAAAAAAGGGAGATGACTGACGGACTTGGCCCATTATCTTTGATGATTGGGTTAGGGGTAAAATTGTCAAAAATCCTAGCTAAGGCAAAGAACCCGGAAAGGACACCTTAGGCAAAAATGGGCGACCATGCTACATAAAACCCCAAAAGGGCATGCGGGCAAAAGGAGAATGGGGCTAGCCTAGGCATAAGGAATGAATAATGAAAACATGGTCAGGGTACTTTAAAAAAATAAATAAAAAACAAGAATATAAAAATGTGCAAACAACAAGAAGGAAGCAACTTGGGGACATAGGAGATCACCTATTGACTCCGTGTATAGGAGATCTCCCATGGAGGGCACTCGTTAACCCCAATTATTTTTTTTTTATTTATTTTTGATGCCATTGAATTTCAAAAGAGTTGATTGAGAAAGATGAATGAAAGTTGATAGGAATATGAGAAGAGGTATGGCTGATGGTAAAGTTGATTTAAAAAAAAGGGAAGGAAAAAATGGAGGGTTGAAAAAAATAAAGAGAGAGAGAGAGAGAGAATAAGGGAGAAGCAAAAAAAATAGAGTGAAAAGAAGAAAGAAGAGAAAAAATATAGAGAGAAAATATGTGGAAAGAATAGAAGAGAAAAAAAAAGATGTGCAAAAATTAGAAAAATCGATTAAAGAAGGGAGAGGAAGTGGTATATATTATATGTATATTAAATCAACAAGATACAGCGTGGTTTGTCAAAATGTAAAAAGTATATGATAAATAAATAGAGAAATATGCCCAACATGACCTCTCCCTTGTAAGAAAAAAATAAGACATGTAACCGCTGCCCGGTAAAAAATACAAATGAAAGAAAAGAAAGAAAATGGCCTTGGTGTTATCTGCTAGAAAAGGAAGAGAGAGAGAGAGAGAGAGAGAGAGAGAGAGAGAGAGAGAGAGATTACTTATGATGTGTCCTCACCACGTTAAAAAAAAGGATAAAATTGAGAGAGGATGACATGGCCGTTTGTACATTTTTTGTGTAAGGAGAACAATAACAATTAAAAAAAAGAAAAGAAGAAGTTAACATGACTTTTCCTCATTGCCTACGGTAAAGAAAAAATTTTAAATAAAAGAAGCATATCCGCCGCATAGTTTGTGCCTCCAACTGACGCTAGCATCTCACCTAACTAGAGGGGAGTTAGAATAGTGCCATATTAGCTAGGTAGAGGAGGTACCCATGCTTATAAGCCTGGGCCACTCTAACTCAACACCGCGGTTTTGGGTTGGTTAACTTGGTATTAGAGATTGGCGATGGAGGAATCTTCTTATATTTCGCCAGCAACTGCTCCAGCGAGAAATTTCACAGGAAATATCGATCCATCAGGTTCTACTTCTTCGGGTTACAATTTTGCTTCTGGAATTCCATTTACCTCAGCTCTAAACCTTTCACACTATGTTTCACTAAAGTTAAATAGTGATAACTTCATGTTATGGAAAGCACAGTTGCTCCCGGTTCTGGAAATGTACAATCTAGTTGGTTTTATTGATGGATCGATTATGCCGCCTCCTATTTCCATTCCAGATCTAGCTGTATCTGGAACCTCTGTCCCTAATCCAACTCTAGGAACTTGGAAATAGTATAATAGCATGGTAAAAGCACTCTTAATATCTTCAGTTTCGGATATTGCTTTACCACTTGTAGTTGGTCATGATACTGCGTTTGGTATATGGAATGCGATTCAGTCCACATATGCTAGTGTGTCTATGGCTCGAGTCCTACATTTACGGTCTCAATTACAGCAGTTAAAAAGGGAAGCATGAAAATGATTGAATATATACAGAAGGGAAAAAATATAGCAAATTCTCTTGCATTGGCAATGGAGCCAATTTAACTTGCAGATTTGGTCCTACATATACTCGGGGGTCTAGAATAGGAATATGATCCGTTTGTTACATCTGTTACCACCCAGATGGATGCTGCTCAATTGTCTGTGGAGGAGCTTCAAGGACTCCTTATTAACCAAGAAATTCTTGTGCTCAAACGGCATCAACAAATTGAAGACCTCACAGCCAATTTTGCCAAAACCTCTGTCCAGTCTACACAACAATAACAGCAGCCCAATTTCAGAAACAATATGGGTTGTGGTCGAGGATACCGAGGAAGAAATGGTGGTAGGTTCCAAGGTGACCGCAATTATGTACATCAGAGGAACAACACTGGCAATTTTGAAAAGACTCGGGGCAATTAAAGGATTGTGGCTACGTGCCAACTATGTGACAAAAGAGGACATTCAGCCCTACAATGTTGGAACAGATTTGATGTTAGCTACCGGAATTACTATCCTGATCAGTCTATGAATTCCAATAATAGTGCCCCTTCTTATACTGCCAACCTAACCTTAAATGGTTCATATCAAGGTCATGCAGATCCTACATGGTACCTGGATTCCGGCGCAAATAATCATATGACTTCAAAAGTTGGAATTCTAAGGAATCCTGCCCCCTACAATGGGTATGATAAGGTTCAAGTAGGAAATGGAAAAGGATTAAACATCACACATGTGGGAAATACAGGTTTTAAGTCTTTCAAACTTAGACATGTTTTATGTGTTCCTCATTTGTCCAAAAACTTACTGTCGGTATCTCAATTTGCCAAAGACAATAATGTGTCTTTTGAATTTTTTTCCTGACCACTATCTTATCAAGGATCTCAAGACTCAGAAGGTGCTACACCGAGGAGGCAGTTCTAATGGGCTGTACACACTGGACATTCAAGATGGCATTTCAAGTTCAACTTCTGCAGTGGCTCTTTCAGCTTCTACTTTTTCCACATGGCATAAAAGGCTAGGCCATTCAGCATTTCAGACTGTTTGTCAAGTTTCGAACAATATTGGTAGTTCCTATACATCTGATAACACATTTTTTTGTTCACATTGTCCAAAGGCTAAGAGTCATCGGTTTCATTTTCCATTGTCTACACAAGTTTCCAAGCAACCTCTTGAACTAGTTTCTTCAGATGTTTGGGGTCCATCCCCACACATTAGTAACAATGGACATTGTTATTATGTCACATTTATTGATCATTATAGTAGGTATTGCTGGGTTTTTCCTCTTTTGTCTAAAGGAGATGTGCTCAAAGTATTTGTTCATTTCAAAAATCAAGTGGAAAATGTCTTCTCCAAGAAAATAAAATACTTTCAAAGTGATTGGGGAGGTGAGTTAAGAACTTTGCAATATTTCTTCAAGATGCATGGTATTGTTCATAGAATTGCCTGCCCCTATACCCATAACCAAAATGGCATCTCCGAAAGGAAACACCGACATATTATTGAGACAACACTCCCTTTTGAATAATGCTCAATTGCCTTAAAGTTTTTGGGATGAAGCAGTCCTAACAGCTGTGTATACTATCAATAGACTACCTACTGTGGTACTTAAGGGTATTTCTCCATTTGAAAAATTATTTGGTGAGCAACCGGATTATTCTTTTCTCAAGCCATTTGGTTGTACTTGTTATCCACATCTCAGACCTTATAACACACATAAATTAACGTTTATGTCAGAGTGCTATATATTCCTTGGTTACAGTGCCCATCATAAAGGATATAAGTGTTTTTTGCCCCAGCTCAACAGGATCTACATTGTTCGGAGTGTTGTATTTGATGAAAATAGTTTCCCTTACATGGTTTTAGCTAATCAAATATCTGGGGAATCTTCAAACACCATCCAACCGATACCTTTGTCTATTCCCTCCACTGAAACTCTACTCAATTTTCAACCATGTTCTGGTCCTCAGCCAGAGCACAGACAATCGGTGTCTGTTAATCCTCAGCCATGTCTTGGTTCTCAGCCAGCGCACAGCCAACCTGTGCCTGTTAGTCCGGATTTTTCAACTGCTTTCCCTGCACTCCCGGCTGAACACAATACCTCTACATCTCCCCCAGCTTCATCTCCTGAGTCACCTACAGTTTCTACAGTTCACAACTTACCCAATCAGTCCACAGTTCAAGACTCCTTCTCTCCGGCCTCCACTTCATCTGAACCACCAAAGAAATATAGGTCATTAAAGGACATTCTAGCTACCACTACAACTAAAACTCAACAAAGACACAGCAAATATGCATTGGCTATCAGCGTAGATCATGATATTGCACCTACTTGCTTTAGTCAGGCTTAGAAGCATCAGTCCTGGAGAATGGCTATGTCTGAAGAATTATTAGCATTACATAAGAATGGTACATGGACATTGGTTCCTCCACCATCGGGTGCAAATGGATTTTTAAATTGAAGAAGCATTCAAATGGTACTATTGCAAGTCACAAGGCCCGCCTAGTTACCAAGGGTTACACTCAACAGTTTGGAGTTGATTTTCATGATACCTTCAGTCCAGTGGTCAAACAACCTACAATCTGCCTAATTTTATCTATGGCAATTACTTATCAATGGGAGATAAAAAAAATTGGACATCAACAATGCATTTATTCATGGCACCATAGAAGAAGAAATTTACATGTCCCAACCACCTGGTTTCATTGATAAGAATAATCCAGATTTTGTGTGCAAACTTCATAAAGCATTGTATGGTCTTAAACAAGCCCCTCGGGCTTAGTTTTTCAGGTTGTACTCTCACCTTATCAACATTGGATTTATGGCTTCAAAGTGTGATCCCTCTTTATTTAGCTATGATAACAATGGAGTTATCATCTATCTTCTCATTTATGTGGACGATATCATCATTCTTGGAAACAAAGCTCAGTCGGAGCAAGACTTAATCTCCAAGCTGGCAGCAACTTTTGCTTTGAAGAACCTTGGAGATCTAAATCATTTTCTGGGAATTGAAGTGATTAGATCATCCGAAGGCATACACCTCAGTCAAAAGCAATATGTTTTAGAACTTTTACAAAAAGATCAACTCACTGACTCTAAGCCAATTTCCACTCCTATGGCTCCTCGGTCAGTGGTGTCTCAGCATGATGGTGATCTCCTTTCTGATCCCTCTACCTACAGGTCATTGGTTGGCTCTCTACAGTATGTAACAATCACCCGCTCAAACATAGCATATTCTGTAAATAAGGCCTGCCAATTTCTGTCCTGTCCCACCACTAGTCACATGATCCTTGTTAAAAGGATTCTCCGGTATTTGAAAGCCACATATATGTTTGGCATGTGGTTAAAACCTACTAAATTTAGCATTGATGTATTCACGGATGCAGATTGGGTAGGTTGCCCGGATGACCGCAAATCTACCTTAAGATTTGGCATTTGTTTTGGATGCAACTTAATTTCTTGGTCCACAAAGAAACAACACATTGTGGCTCGATCAAGCACTGAGTTTGAAATGAGGGCCATTTCTCTTGCTGTAACCGAACTTCTATGGACAATTCAACTCATTCATGAGATTGGGATCTGTCTGCAATAGTCCCCAGCTGTATGGTGTGACAATATTTCAGCCTTATACCTCACCTCCAATCCAATTTTTAAAGCCAAAACCTGACATGTGAAAGTGGAATTCTATTTTGTAAGACAATTAGTACTAGACAAGAAAATACAGATGAGACATGTTTCTTCTCAGGATGAACCTGCTGACATCTTCACCAAAGCTTTGGGCACAATGCAATTTGAAATGTTTCGGACCAAGCTCAACATCTCACGCCCTTTGAACTTGAAGGGGGGTATTAGAGAACACAACTTCAAAATACACCCAGGGTGAATTAGTTAAATTTAGCATACTGTATATTTACTTGTAATTGGGCAAATGTCCCCAATTGTTGTACAACACATATTTATATGAAATTGGTTACACTGCGGAGCTCCATTGAGCATTTTCCCGCACTTTCTCAGATCTCACTCTCTCTCTGTTCTCTGCTCTGCCTCTTCTCTGCATCACCTCCAGAAGTTCTTCTGATTGAAGCACTGTCAGATTCTTCAATCCAACTTGGTATCAGAGCCAAGGGCTGTGGACCCCTCTCCGTCAACCGTCACCCGTAAATAGTGTACACGTGTCAAAGCCAAAAGAACTTGCACATGAGGGGGCGAGTTAGAATAGTGCCATATTGGCTAGGTAGAGGAGGTACCCATGCTTATAAGCTTGGGCCACTTTAACTCAACACCACGGTTTTGGGTTGGTTAACAAGGGGCAACACCTTGAAGGAGAAAGGGCAGAACTCCACGCGCGGTCGACACATCCACATGCACCCAGACACCCAAAGACAAAGAAAAAAGAGAACCAAAAAAGGGAGAAAGGCAGTGTCACTACCTCCCTTGGTGACCACTTCTCCATCGTGGCTCCTCTGTCTGCAACTTCTCCTTCCTCTTATCACCCGACAGACGTCGCAAACGCAGCTTCATGAGATGCTGCAGGCAATGACATACCATGACTCCGCACCTCCCTCTCCTCCTCCTACGATGATCCCTTTACGGCATCTGTTCGATAGGCGCGGCATCATCCCCTCCACAGAGGGAGAGCCTAGACGGCTGACCTATCAAGCCCTCCCTAGGTGTCCTCCATGGCTCCTCACACCGTGAAGGAGAGACAAAGAAGAAGGTCCTGGTAATGCCTCTGCCTTGCCAACGTCCCCGCGCCGTCTTCTGGTGCTCCACCTCGCTAGTCTCTAGCTTGTCTCCGCAACCCCCTTTGGTGTTGTACCTCATAGGCACCCCATCGCCGCCCTTCACTTTGTTGCCCACCTCCGAACGGCTCCTTCTTCGGCATCATCCTAGACACAATGCACTCTTGGAGCAAAGGCCTCTCCGCCCCAACATTGTCATCCCTCCTCGGCAGACTCCAATGAATTGACACCCGTTGCGCCCACCGCTCCAATCAATTTTGCGAGCTCCTTGTCCCTAGGGCTTTTTCGCCAAGCAAGGGTCATTCTCCTTCAAGCGAGGTGACATTGTCTTGCAGACTCTCCTTCGGTGGGCCACCCTTTCATGGTGATGGCAGATCTGGGTCACTCCGCCGCTTTGATCGTCTTCGGCAAGCTTGCCATCCATGGAGCTTCCCTCCTTCAAGATGAGTGCTCCTTTAGCAAGCGTGGTCCACATTATCCCCTCCCTATAATGGCTAGGGTGACGGGCTCCTTTGGCATTGCTGATTCTCGTGGCACTGTAGTCAACGTTGACCCCTATGAGAGCGGATCACCTCAGTTCTTGGGTGGAGGAAGTATCCTCAGTCTTCAATAAAAATAGGTCACGATCTCAGGTCACTTAAGTGGTGAACTGCTACCGAAAAGGACTAAACTGTCACCAACATCTTACTAACTCACTACCCATCAGTAGTAAGTTGTATTAGCTCGGTAGCGAGTTTGTAAGGCATCGGTGGCAATTCAGTAACAGTTCACTGATTTGTTAACCCGCTACTGATGCGGGTTGAACTGCTATCGACGCCTTACAACTCACTACCCATCACTTAAGTGGCCGGTATCGTGGCCTTTTTTCATTGGGGACTGAGGGTGCTCCCTCCACCCAGGAACTGAGGTGATCCACTGTCTAACCCCTATTTTCTTCCTTTTCATCTGCCTCATTCTTAGATGCTCCAACGGCACATCAGACGCCGACTTCCTCAAAGAAGGGTCGAAGAGGGGGTACCCTCTTTTTTGAAAGTTGGGGGCTCTTTTCCTTTGTCTCCAAGACAACGAACGAAGTGATCAGGCACAACATCTCCAACTCCATGTTCGTGGTACCTTGATGGGTTTTACAACTAGGTCTCCAATGTCGGCAGTGATCGACATAGGAGTATGTTTGCAAGGCTGTGCAGAGGGACCTGCTCACCTAGGCTGTGTCAATGGCTGCCAGCTGTCGACTACGAACGAGGCTCTCTTTTTCATGATAGTCCATGAATCTGGATCACCACCTCAAAAAGTGATGAGAAATAAAGGGAAGAAAACACAGAAAACAACTCACCTTGGTCCCACACTCACATTGATCTCCAAACTTTCATCCCTCGGTGTCACTCGATCACCGAAGAGACGGTTCTGGTCATGTGGGAGGAGGATGAGAAGAAGGAAATTAAGACATATGTGGTTGCCAGGAATAGTGGGTTCTGCTTTATGTAATAAAAATGACCGTGTGTACCTTAGCGGGAAGAGCGTGGGTCAAAACTTCTCCTTCTTCGGCTGGCCGATGAAGAAGAGTCCTCAATATGTGGATGCTTAGTTTCCTAGGCAACTAGACAAACAAACAGATGAAAATATGATTAGAACTAAACAAAGTGTAGTAAATGTAAAGAAAATAACATGAAACACACAACTGAATAGAAACTGACTGGATTTGAGTTATCTGTAACGTTTTTTGATTTTTCGGATTAACAGTATAAAAATAATGTAAAAAATTTAAATAATGATAGGGGGATGGAGAATCACGAAACAAAGAGATAGGAAGAAGAACAGAAAATTTTTGATAAGAATAGAAAGAGATATGGCCAAGTCTGGTTTGTCGAAAAAGCCGAGCAACAGTCCAAGATCTGCCAGGCGCGACATTGCTTCAGCGTTTACTACAACCAGCCTTGACCTTGGAATCATGTGTTGTCGATTGCAAACAAAAGAAGACTTGGAGAAGAAGAACTTTAATGTAGAGAGCTCAAGTAGAAAACATCCACATGCTGATGTAGAAGCCAAAGAAGAGAGACCTGACAGATCATCTGTAGACCACCCTTCCTCTCTGCGACAGCTGTTCTCCTATAAATTGAGACTAATTCTGGTCATTCAAGAGGTTGGTTCATGACACCCCGAGCATCTCAAGACGTCCAAGCTCCCTCTTGCATCGATTTTGTAATTTTTAGAGAGACCTGACAGATCATCTATAGACCACCCTTCCTCTCTCCTGAACCGACTTCTCTTTCTAAAAACTATAAATTCTCTCTCTAAAAATTACAAAATCGATGCAAGAGGGAGCTTGGACGTCTTGAGATGCTCGGGGTGTCATGAACCAACCTCTTGAATGACCAGAATTAGTCTCAATTTATAGGAGAACAGCTGTCGCAATCCAAGCTAAAAAATAGGCTCTCATGCCCAGGTCCCTAGGTGCATGTGCCCTGGGCTAGGGCGCATGTGCCCCTACTTGGGGGCACGTGGCATCCACCTAAAAAATTTAGTGTGATTTGATCAAAAATTTTGATCTGATCCGGTTAGAGGTAGAGTCCCGATCAAAAACTGGTTCCGGGGGCACATGGCCATGTGTCTCAGGATGGAGGCGCATGGCCACATGCCCTGGGGGCAGGGTACATGTTCCTAGGGACCAGGGCGCATGAGACTGATTCTGCGCGTCTTTCTTCTGGAAGCCATTACAGACACTCTCGAACTCGGAATTTGATGCCATTTGTTGCGTTGGAAAGATAACAGGGCAAAGATGCTTTCTAAATCAAAGGAACAGCCATCACACTCCCCAAAATATTATAAATTTTATTCGGAAGTTAGAACAGTGAAAGAAAGATTCAATACTGATCGGAATGATTCTGACGGCCAACTCGAAAGACATGGCATGAAACAAAACTTGTCCGGAGTGTGAATATGACCATAACCTTCAATACATGATCATTAGGCATTGGGAACTCAGCCAATTTCTGTGTTTACAAGATTTACATGTGACCTTCGCTCGAAAATTACGACTTTGTGCAGAAAACTCTAGAAAACGTCCAATTTCATTCGGAACCCGACATCATTTTAAGATCAATCACACATGTTACCCTATAAAACATGAGTTTTATGCTCTGAATTAGGCAAATTTGGAGTGTCTACAGTTTGCCTCACCTTGATATCGGCTGTAAGAGAATGTCATGTAATGAAGTGAAGTGATTCGGAGTGAACTGTAATGGAGTGAAAGTGAGCATGGATGAATGTAGTGGAATTAAATGGCGATGGATTGAAATGGTGGCATCAAGGTGTAGATATAGACACGCTTATCAACCCAATTCAACAAAATGAATCTCGCTGAATATTCTAGATCGCTTTCATGTTCCATCAAAACCTCGTATAATCGATTGGTAAAAGACATGCCATTGGCACGAGAGTTGAAAAATAAAAGGATAAAGGAGTAGCAAACTCTTAGCGTGGTGAGGAGTCCTCAAATTCGTAAGTTCATCATCAGCCAGCAACCCGAACTTTGCGATGTTCTTGTACTGTGATGGGCTAAAGTTTAAATGAGTAAAATGGAAAGAATACCAATCCATCAAATTTGGAATCTCAAGTTCATTCAAGTTTCACCAAAATACTCAGCTTAATTCTGAGTGGAATAACCTCAAATTCTAAAAGGGTTCATTTAAGCATAACAAAATTGCTTGGGTATCGTGAAAACCGTGAATCACACTCTAGCAGAAAATTGAGTTTTCAGAAAATGACAAAACAGACTTAAGCCATAGTGGGATTGAAAGATAATGGTGGGACTAACATAGAATGGTGGGAAAGAAGAAACAATAGCATGACAAACATGACATGGTGGGATAAAATAGAAGACACTGTAGAATAAAATAAAAGACACGGTGGGATAAAAGAGTAAAACATGGTGGGATAAAATAAAAGACATAGCAGAATAAACATGGTGGGATAAAATAAAAGACACAATGAGATAAAATAAAAGACACAGTGGGGTGAAATAAAATACATGGTGGGATAAAATAAAAGACACGGTGGGATAACAGAGTAAAACATGGTGGGATAAAATAAAAGATACGGTGGGATAACAGAGTAAAACATGGTGGGATAACTTAGTAATGATGAAGAATGAAAAGAGATGGATACGAAAACATAGAAAATTATGTATAAAATAGTTGAAGATATAAATTGTTTATTGGAGGTCATGACACCTGATTAGGAACCATCGTCCCTTCAATGTTCAATTTTGGCTTATTCGTGAGTGTGAAGAAATGACCAAGCCATCGTAGATTTTGTTGAAGGGGATCTCGAGCCCAGTCATCTTTACCCTCAAGGTCTTCAACATCAATGAATATAATATATATTAAATGGACCTAACATAACTAAGTGACAGATGGTAGGAGTGATGTGCTGGTGCTGATGTGTAATTGATGTGAAACTGATGATGAAATTTTGCAAGTGTATATGAAATGTGATCTAACACACTTTAGGCTTCATCCTTGTTGTATGACTAAGATCTTCAAGTGTGGACTATCAACTTGCATCGACTGCCTGATTCATTACCACCATGATAATACTCGACTAGGTGGTGCTCCCTTTCTTTTCGTTGTAGGGATGGCATGACATTCCTTCCAGAACACCAATCTCACCAATTCACCTGTTGTACTTAAAAGGTTGCCTGCACATTTCTGATTAGTACCTAGTAGACGAAATTGTTATATGAAGCATATTGTCCCTAAAATGATCAAATGAAGTTTTCACTATTAGAACCATCATTTGGAGGTCAAAACAATATTTTTGATGATGGTTCCTTTAGCAAAAAAGTCATTCTCAACATTGTAAACAATTTTTGATTTCTTGAGATTTTTCTGAATTTTTTGAATGTTTTGGTCCAAGTGCCCCCGATCAGGGGCATGTGCCCATGCGCCCTGGGAATGGGGCACCTAGCCATGTGCCCCCAGATGAGGGCACATGCACCCTAAGGCAAATTTTTTTTTAAAAAAATTGTACCTAATGGCCCTTCTCTTTTTGCCTCTTCAACTCCTGGAAACACCTAACAAAGATGAATAAATTTTCATCATAACTCATCCCTTTGCCTGTATATTCTTGGCCTTGATTTTGAGTCAAAGGGAGGAGCCTTCTTAACAAGGTGGAATAAAATAAATGACTGAAATGAAATGGAGGTAAGGGCTGAAGGAACTTACCTACTGTGGTGAGAATCTTCTCCTCTTACCTCGAAATGCCTGAAATAATTGATAAAAATGGAATTAGATCTTCGCCATGACTCATCCCTTTGCTTCTTACGGTCAACTTTGACTTAGGTCAAAGGGAAGAGCCTTCTTAATAAGGTAATTAAAGCCAAAATGAACGTGCGATGCAGAAATAGAAATATGCATAACAGAAAAATAAACATGGATGCAACTAAGGCAATGATCATGACTAAAAAAGACGTATTTTTTAAGGGTTTTCTTGGAAATATTCATTTTTTTTTATTTTTAAAATATGTAAATTTTTTTGTATTTTTGAAATATTCATTTTTTCTTAGATTTTTGAAATATGCATTTTTTTTGAATTTTTGAAATATTCTATTTTTTGTGGAGAAAATGCTGGTATTTGATATCGTTCATCTATATTTAGTATTTGTCAAGACTCAAGTTGTAGATACAATGTGCAAAATAAAGTTCTCTACCTAAAATCCTTCTAACCTTCTTCCTTTGATCGACTTGGGTTCTACTTGGATTCAGTTGATTTACCCTACCCGAGGGGTTTAAGGAGAAAGAGTATAGAGAAAGTCCTTGATAAGGTTTGGAGATGTTGAGAGGGATTTCTCTACTTACACCCAAATTGCCCGTTGAGGTTTTGTCTCTTTGGGTCTTTCCTATTTTTTGCTCTTTTATATGTGGCACATATTTGGACAGGTTTTTGACCCGTGGGGACATTACCCATCTTTTAGTGCCTTTTGCCTTGACTATCATTTTGGGTACTCATTCAGACAGGTTGATCATTTTTCTTTTTAACTTAAGAGGTTCATTGCCCATCTTTTGGCACCCTTTTGCACCCTCCGAGATAGCCTCCTATTAGGATGGCGAGTGTTTTCGATACTATCCCTCTCTAATGTCTTCTCCCTATCTTGGACCGAGTAGAAGAGAATAGGGTAAAGGTACTCCTTCCATTTCTAAATTTCTACCTTGCCTCTCGCAAGTGTCAGGTTGTCTGGATTCTAAGATCGGGAGGTGTTGTATGTGTATGATGGTACCTACCCTTGACTTCTCACGAATAGCCTAGGATCGATCACTTGAGATTATACCAATGGTTTTTCCATTTTTATGGAAAATACTTTTTAAGGTACACTCCATTCCAAGGATGATTCAATATTTCTCTATCTGCATTAGTCAATTCATATGCATTGTCTAGATACTTTTCAGTGATTACAAAAGGCCCTTCCCAGTTAGGTTGCAATTTGGAGCGGGGACCCCCCGGCTTAACGAAAATTCTTTTAATGACCATCTCACCGATATTGAATTTTCTCTCGACTACCTTCTTTTGATAAAATCTTTTAAGTCTGTTCTGATAAGTCCGGGCATGCTCGGCGGCAGCTAACCTTTTTTCATCCAAGAGTTCAAGCTATGCAAGGAGGGATTCGCGTCTCTCATCACAGGGATATCCCTGTTGAGCTAAACTCAGAGAGATGAAAGTAATACTTCGTAGGAGACCACTGCTTCCATTCCATATGCCAAAGCATACGGGGTTTGTCCAGTGGGAGTCCTTACAAAAGTATGATAAGCCCATAGAGCATCTACAAGCTTATCAGACCAGTCGGCAAACTTGCTAGACTTACAAGATTTCTTGATGATTTTAATTAAGGTTTTGTTGGTAGCTTCTGCTTGACCATTGCCTTGAGGATACTATGATGATGAATGATGCAATGAAATGTGATACTTGTTGCAAACATTACATAGATCTGGAGAGAGAAATTGCGGCCCATTATCGATGATGATGTCGTTGGGGATCCCGAACCTTACAATGATGTTGCGCTTGATAAAGGAGCAAATTGTTGACGCTTTAATCTCCATGAACGCTTCCACTTCAGCCCACTTTGTGAAGTACTCTGTTGCTATCAGCATGAATGATTTTGAGTGCATTTTGGAGTTGAGGACACTCAAGGGGCCATTGATATCAAAAGCCCACATGGCGAAAGGCCATGGGACATGGATTGGATGAAGGGAAGATGCGAGAGAATGAATCTTGTCGGCATGGAGTTGACATGAATGGCAACACCGGACAAAGATAGAGCAGTCTTCTTCTAGAGTTGGCCAATAATACCCTTGTCGGATGATTTTCTTAGCAAGGGTTAGAGCATTCATATGACCACCACAAACTCTAGAATGTGCTTCCTTTAGCACCAACTCAGCTTCTTCCTCATCAAGACACCTAAGTACAATTCCACTTAAGCTCCTCTTGTAGAGCACTCCTCTTAGGATTGTATACCTCTGGGATACCCTTCTAATTGTCTTCTTTTCCTTGGTGGTTGATCCAGGTGGGTATGACCGATCTTGGAAATACCTCGCAATCTCATCATACCAAGGTCTCTCACCTTATTCTAATTCCTCCAACTTAATTAAGAAGATTTCTTCGTTGTGCTCTAAGTATTCCTTTTTGTTGAACCTTTCCTTAACCTTCAGAAAATGTCGATCCTTAATTGCTGGAATTGACCTCTTACAGATGTGGATAGTCCGCACTTGCCTACCTAGCAGGACAGATAAAGATGAAGCTAGTGAAGCTAAGGCATCAGCAAGGATATTTTGAGAACGGGGGACATAGACAAAGGTGAGTTTGAAGAATAGCTTGATGTAGCAGGTGGTGAACTCCTGGTAGGGTTTGAGATTTGGATGCGAAGTTTGGTAGTTGGATAGGACTTGGCATAGGATCAATTGACTATCACCTATCACCCTTAGTTTGGTGGCACCATGGAAGTGAGCAGCCTCTAGCCCGGCTAGCAAGGCTTCATACTCAACTATGTTGTTTGTTGCTGGAAAGTCGAGCTGAAAAGTCTCTGGTCAGATGATAGAAAGACAATACCTATCCTTCTACCATAAGAATTCAGGGCCCCCTCAAAATATAATGTCCAAAGATTGGAAGATCGGACGTTCGTCATCCGAGAACTCCAACTGGACTGGGTCAAAGATGGGTATGGGATGATGGGAAAGGTGTTTAGCAATAGCATAGCCCTTGATTTCCTTCTATGGAACATAGGTGATATCAAATTGGGACAAGAAACTCTGCCATTGCCCTAACCGATCAGTCAAAATTGTCTTCTCTAACAAAAATTTAATGGGATTGATACGAGCAATGAGCTTGACTTGGTGAGCAAGAAAATAGTGCTTGAGTTTCTGAACCACCTAAACAAGAGCAGCACATGTCTTTTCTACCATAGTGTACTTCTGCTCATAAGCATCAAACATCTTAGACAAGTAGCAAGCAACTCGCTCTTTCCCTTCTTCATCAACTTGTGCAAGGACTGCCCCAAGAGAGTTCTCAAGAACCAAAATGTAGAGGACCAAGGGCTTGTCAGGAATTAGTGGTCTAAGTATAGGGAGACTTGCCAGGTATGTTTTCAACCTATCTAACGCCTCTTGACACTTCGAATCCCATTTAAACTTGGCCCCCGCCTTGGTTAACTCATAGAAAGGTTTACACCTTTGAGAATGTTGTGAGAAAAATCGGCGGACAAATTGTAGCCTCCCAATCAATCCTCGAAGCTCTTTCATATTCTTTGGGGGAGGCATAGCAATGATTGCCTTATCCTTGTTTGGGTCGATCTCTATGCCCCTTTTGCTTACTATGAACCCTAGTAGTTTTCCTGATGAAACACCAAACGTACACTTCTTAGGGTTCATTTTCAACTTGTATTCTCTAACTCATTGCAAAACTTTCCTAAGCACTTTAGAATGATCTTTCTGACTCTTGGACTTGATAACCAAATCGTCCACATACACCTATACAAGGGTGTGCATCATGTCATGACAGATCGCCATAATAGCCCTCTGATATGTAGCACCAACATTCTTTAACCCAAAGAGCATTACAACATAGCAATATATTCCCCAAGGTGTAGTGAATGAGGTCTTCTCTTGGTCCTCCTCAGCTAACCAGATCTAATTGTATCCAGAATAGCCATCCATGAATTAAAGCATTTCAAATCCAGCTGTGTTATCAACCAAAACATCGATATGAGGTAAAGGAAAATCATCTTTAGGACACGCTCGGTTCAAGTCACTGAAATCTATACAAATCCAAACTCGTCCATCCTTCTTTATAACAGGGACTATGTTAGCCACCCATTGCGGATATAGGACAACTTTAATAAATTTTGCTTGGTGTAGTTTGCCGACCTCTTCTTTCATTTTGAGTGCAATATCAGGGTGAAATCTCTTGAGCTTTTGTTTAACCGGGGTAATTCCAAATTTCAAGGTTAATCTATGTTCAACCAATGAATTATCTAATCCTGGCATATATTCATATGCCCATGCGAACGTGTCCTTATATTCTTCCAACACTTTGATCAAATCCGAACCCGTCCATCCTTTTTCATAACAGGGACTGTGTTAGCCACCCATTGCAGATATAAGATGACTTTAATAAATTTTGTTTGGTGTAGTTTGTCGACCTCTTCTTTCATTTTAAGTGCCATATCAGGGTGGAACCTCCTGAGCCTTTGTTTAATGGGAGAGTGAGCCTAAAGTGGAAGGCTGGAGAGGGCACATGGGCCTAAAGTGAGTTGTCAGTTTGGTGGAAGAGAGTGGGCTTGGAAGCCCATCCAATAGATTTAAAAACAATGGCATGAGGTTTAAACATGGGATTGTTGGGTATAGACCTCGTGGGATGATTCTGACTTGAGTGGTAGCTTGCTCGATAAGATGATCCAAGATTGGTCTGCCCTTGAGTGGTTCTTGGTGCTCTTCCCTACTTGAGAACAAATGAGTCAAAGATAGGCACAGATCTTCTAAGTCTTCTTCTTCATCTAGAGTCTTCCTTCTCTTGACAGTTGTAATGGAACTCTTGTTATCTTCAGCCATCATCATGGTCTCCCCTTTGATAAAGAACGTGTGGAGTCCCATGGCATATCCTAGCTAGAAGACCCTCCTTGGGATAGAATCCTCTTTGTATCCCAACCTCTGCCTACATGGCCTTTTCACAGTTTCAATTGACTGAGTGATCCCTTGAAGATCTTTGCCCAAACCTTTTCCAGGCTGATAGCCCAATTTCATCATCATCCTTCATCCCACTGTGTCTAGTAGAGAGGTGGTCATGCATCTAACTTCTAGCAACTCTCTCATTGAGATCTGGGGTTGCATTGACAGTCTTAAGGGCAAAGCAGCATCGTTTAGCTCGTCCCTTATGGGCATGCTAGTTACTTTGACAACTTGTCCTTTAAAGAAAAAATTTATGCACTGATGATTTGTTGAAGCCACAACTCCTATTGCTTACAAGTACGTTCTCCCAAGTATAGCCCGAAAAGTTGGATCCAGTTCCATAACATGAAAATCAATTGTGACCGTACATGGCCCAAGTTTAACTTCTAGAGTGACCACCCCACGTGTAGACTTCTTGGAGTTGTCATAGGCTGTTACCATGGCATAAGATGGCTTGATTTCTTGTTCATAAATGCCACACAGCTACAATGCTTCTGGTGGCATAACGCTGATAGAAGCTCCAGTGTCAACCAAACATGATTTCACTTCAATATTACAGATGATAACAGCCACATGTAAGGCATATCTCCTGACCTCTAGATCTGCTAATTCCTACTCAGAGAAAGTGAGTGTTTGGTGCTCACTTCTAGGGGCTAACACTGTAGTGATCTTCTCAGGTGAGAGATCTTCATTCACCATGACCCTTTGTAAATACTGCTATAAAATTTTTTGGTGCACTTTTGATCTTTTAATCAACTCAAGTACGGAGATACAGGCCAGTGTCTTATCCAAATGTTTAAAAAAATCATAGGCCATGCCCGGCAAGGGTTCTTCCACTTGTTCTTTCTTCACTAGATCCTACGGTTGAGTCCCAGCTTAAGGAAAGAGCCACTGGAGCATCCTCCCACTTCGAAGCACCGGGGCTATTTGGCGGTCAGTTAGAGGTGATGGGTTAACTAGGGTGGGATGTGGTGGAATAGGTGGTCTAGGTGCATGTATGGTGGGTAATGGGATTGGTAGATCTAAGATGATTGGATTCGTGGGTAGAGGGGTAGGATTTAGAGGTGGTAGTGATGGCGATGGTGGTGGCCTGTTAAGAAGAGGTCGGGGTGCCAGAGTGGTTGATGTAGTAGGTTGTGGGGTTGATGGTGTGACAGGCTGGAGTTTTAGAGTGACAGAGTTCATAGGCTGGGGGTTCAATGGTGTAGTTAAGGAGGGGGCTGGCCTAATGATGAGTCGGCGAGAAGAAGTGGCGGCCAATGGTTGGGTTATTGAGCTTGGTGGTGGTTGTGGAGTAAATGGTGCACAGATTATTTGTCTAGTGGGGTTCCTAGTAGGAGGCCTAGTTGGGTTGACTGGAATGGTTGCATTATGGTTTTCTAGTCGCCAACGTTGAGCACAGCTGGCAACTTCCTGGACAATGGAGTATACTAGACCAATTCCTGGGTTTGGGTGTGCTGGTGCCAGTGTCGAAGCGGGAGCATGTAATGGGAGCATATTCTGAACAATCCTCAAGCCAGGTTGTTGTTGAGGTTGAGCCGGTGGATGTTGTCGCTACTGCTGCCTAGCCTTCATTGCCCGTAAGCATTCCCCCAGTTGGGCCCAATCAATGTTGCCTTGGCCATTGAGATCGTGGATGTAGTCTTTGAATTGAAAACACACTTCCAGGTGTGGTCAGGGTACCGGCGGTAAGCACAGTATCGATACATAGCTACATTTGTTGGCCAAACCTCGCTTTCCTTGGGCAATTCCAACTGTTTCTCTGCCATGAGTACATTGAAGATGTCGGTCAAGGAGTAAGGGAGTTGTCGATAATTTTCTCTCCTAAGACCTCCCCTTCGTGGTGCTTGATTGGGTGGTGGCAGTGTCCTGTTGTAGGTAGGTTGACGAGGTTGCTGGGGTTGCGCTACTAGCTGAGGTGGTTGTTGTGGTTGTCATGGTTATTGTGGCCTAACCTGTTGTTGAGGGGGGTGGTAAGAAAGGTTCTGCGGTGGGTTCCTAAACTGGTTTTGACGGTTTCCTCACTGGTACCCCATAATGTTTATAGCTTCATTGTTGACTACTCCCTCGGTTGTAGACCCAACTGGTGCAAAGGTGGTCTTCTTGATGTTTCTAGGTTTGGGATCAAATCGATTTATTATTGTGACATTTTTGAAGTGGGCTTGCAAGTATCAGGCATTGTCATAAAGTTGTAGAATGGTGCATGATCAAAACATTTCTCAGGGTAGGTGTAGTGTTTATGATAAGCATCTTCACTTGTTCCCCTTTTAAAATAACATTTGTTAGTTTCTCTGTCATTCCCCTCCAGCGATCAACAAACTTTATGAACTCCTCCTCGGGCTTCATCTTTTCAACAATCAAATCTGTAATTGAGCATGATGGTGACAACCGGTTTCTGTATCTTTGCAAAAAAAAATTCTTGATAATATCAAAATCTCCTAACTCAAAGAAGTCAAGTGAGTAGAACCATTCCAATGCAGACCCTTCTAATGATCGACGAAACAAGAAAGCAAGAACTCTACGATCATTTTTCCAGAATGTGGACTCGTAGAGAAAATCCTTAAGCTGGAGAAAAGGATTGCCAGTACCATTGTAGCGATGATAAACTGGTAGTTTATAAAGTGGTAGGTGAAGAATTGGCAAAGAAGGAATAGAGACTTTAGGAGTTGACGTGGAGTCCAAGTGACATCTCAACTCTTCATAACGTTCATTCATTTGGGTGAGCTAATCCATGATTGCCTGGGTGAGAGCAGGTTCTTGGTTTACTGGTGGGGGTATGTGGTTAGATGCATGATTCTAGAATTGAAGAGCATGATTTGGCAAATTCTCTGAAGATTGTCACATGACTTGATGGGTCAAGGAAGCAGCATGGTTGAAATAAGGTGGCTGGACAAATGATGGTTGAACCACATATCGTTGAACTACAGATGGTTGAGCTAGTGATGGTTTAATCACAAATTGCTGAACAATAGGTGGTTGAACAAAAGATGGTTGAATGAGTGGTGGTCGAACCATAGGACGAGGAGATGAGGCAACTTGATTGGCTTCAGCCTGATTAGAGGCAATTTTTCCCTTCACCATGGATTGTATACGGGAATATGTTTCTAGGTCAGTATAAAGAGATAACTCCCTAAAGAGTTGTTCAACATCATGGGGAGCAGATGGTTGAGGGACCTCTTGCGCTTCTGACTCAAACAAGGGATTAACATGACCGTCTGACAGAATTGGTTGGTGACCCATCTCGTGCTCTTGACGTTCAGCGTGTTCCGCCATTCCAACGTGCCTTACAGACCTTAATTGCATTGTCACCCTTCAACTTTAAGAAGAAGGTAAAACAAACGAGTAGGCAAAACAAACAAAGAACTTTTTTTTCTGGTTTTTAGTATCTTGCAAAAATGTTAGAGTTTTGAATTTTTGTTTGACAAACAAGTGATGCAAAGACTTGAAAACAAGATTATGCAATGATTTTGATTAAACCTTAGGTTTATGGATTTGTTAAGAATTGTTCTTTCAACAAATGGGTTTAGGATCCTAACTCCAATCTCCAATGACTTAGGTTTCACACAATCTCACCATGTGTAGGTAACATAGGATGCTTCAGGTTTTAGGGAGTGATACAACCAACCCGATCTTGAAGAGGAATACTCCACGTATAAGGAATTACGGAGGCCTTAATGAAAGCCAACCAAGTCAACTAGAAAGGAATGTCCCAGAAGAGAAGTCAGAATCTACCAAGAAGGTGTTTTGAATGGGAGGAGTAAATGGGAGAGTGAGCTCCCGCCTCAAAAGAAAAAAAGTGTCAAAAAGGGAGGTAGAGAGAAGGAGCATAGAATGCAATCAAGTAATAAAGCATGTACTAAGCAAAACATAAACTTAAATAAACAAGCAATCACACAAGGAAAGTAACTAGAAACTAGACAAGCAACTAGAAACTAGAATCTAGACCTGTTTCACACGGGAGCCAAATGGAGGTAGTGAAAAGTGAAGGAAAGAAGAGGGTTCAGATCTGATAGCCAAGCAAAAGGGGTGGTCCACATGGGGACAATGTAAGAATAAGCTAGTTCACGTGAGAATCGGGGTAAAAGTGAAGGTGGTTCACGTGGGAACTAGTTTTGGGTAGCAAAGGGGTGGTTCATGTGGGAATCGGTTTAAATGATCAAAGAGGGCCATGTGTGGACAATTAAAAGTGAATAAGTATCTGATCCAAGTGGGGTTAGATATGAAGAAAGAGGTTTGGTTCATGTGGGAACCAAAGTAAAAAAATAAATTGGTTCACGTGGGAACCGGTTAGAAGGGAAAAGGGTGGTTCACGCGGGAATCGGTTTAAATGGCAACTGGAAATAAAATAAAGTCACGCGGTGACCAATTTGAGGGTGATAACCTGCAGCAAACAGGAGAAAAAAATCTTATTTGAATGGCTGAAAATAAATGTTGTTTCACGTGGGAACCGATTTTTAGAAGAGAGTTGGTTCGCGCGGGAACTGATTTTAAAATCAAAGGTGGGTTCACGCAGGAACTGGATAAAATAAAATGACATAAATTAAATGAGGTACTTGGCACTTCAGATCTAATGAGAGAATGGTGAAAGCAGAAAATTTGAGATGGAATCAAATTAAGATGGGTGGATAGAAGGAAAGGCTCATGCGGGAACCGGTCTAGAACTAGAACTAGTTGCAAGAAAACACTAAGCACCCATGGTTCTAGACATTGCTTGCCACACCATGGTCATCACAAAGCTATTTATTCCGAACGAGGCTCTTCTTTTCAAGGTAGTCCGTGAATCTGGATCGCCACCTCAAGAGAGGTTGAGAAAGAAAGGGAAGAAAACATGGAAAATAACTCACCTCGGTCCCACACTCACAATGATCCCCGAACTTTCATCCCTTGGCGTTGCTCAATCACCGAAGAGATGGTTCGGGTCATGTGGGAGGAGGATGAGAAGAAGGAAATTAAGACATATGTGGTTGCCAAGAACCGCGGGTTCCACTTTATGTAATAAAAATGATCGTGTGTACCTTAGCAGGAAGAGCACATGTCAAAGCTTCTCCTTCTTCGGCCGACCGATGAAGAAGAGTCCTCAACGCGTGGATGCTTAGTTTCCTGTGCAACTAGACAAACAAATAGATGAAAAGACAATTAGAGCTAACAATGTGAAGTATATGTAAGGGAAATAACATGAAACACACAACTGAATAGAAACTGACCGGATTTGGGTTATCTCTAACCCCTTTTTTATTTTTTTGGATTAAAAGTATAAAAATAATGTAAAAATGTGAAAAAATAAAAGAATGATGTAGAATCATGAAACAAAGAAATATAAAGAAGAACAGAAAATTTTTGATAAGAATAGAAAGAGATATGGACAAATCTGGTTTGTCGAAAAAGCCAAGCAGTAGTGACTTTGCTTTAGCGCTTGCCCCGACCAGCCCCGACCTCGGAATCACATGTTGTCAATTGAAAACAGAAGAATACTCAGGGAAGGAGAACTTTGATGTAGAGAGCTCGGGCATAAAATGTCCACATGCTACTGTAGAAGCCGAAGAAGAGAGAGTTGGCAGATCACCTGTAGACCAGCCTTCCTCTCTTCTGAACTGACTTCTCTCTCCTAAAACTCAAAATTCTCTCTCTAAAAATTACAAAATTGATGGAAGAGGGAGCTTGGATGTCTTGAGATGCCCAGGGGATCGTGAACTAGCTTCTGGAATGACCAGAATCGGTCTCAATTTATAGGAGAACCGTCGCGATCCAAGTTAAAAAATAGGCTCTCATGCCCTGGTCCCTGGGCGCATGTGCCCCCACTTGGCGGCACATGGCATCCACCCAAAAAAATCGGTCTGATCTGATCGAAAATTTCAATCTGACCTAGCTAGAGGTAGAGTCACGATTAAAAACTGGTTCCCTTGTGCCCCCAATCGGGGGCACATGGCCATGTGCCTCATGATAGGGGCGCATGGCCACATGCCCTGGGGGTAGGGCACAAGTTCCCAGAGACTAGGGCACATGGGACTAATTATGCACGTCTTTCTTCTGGAAGCCATTGCGGACACTCTCGAACTTGAAATTTGATGCCATTTATTGCGTTGGAAAGATAACAGGCTGAAGAAGCTTTCTACAGGAACATATCAGCCATCACACTTCCCAAACTTCATAAATGAAAAGATTAGCCATCAAACTTCCCAAGATTCGATACTGATCGGAATGATTCTGACGGCCAACCAAAAAGACACGGCATGAAACAAAACTTGTCCAGAGTGTGAATTTGAACATAACCTTCAATGCGTGATCATTAGGCATTGGTCATTCAGCCAATTTTTATGTTTACACGATTTACGTGTGGCTTTCGCTCAAAAATTATGGCTTTGTGCGAAAAATCCCAAAAATGTCCAATTTTATTTGGCAAGGCTCCAAATCAACATTAAAAGGACCCTGCATCATTTTAAGATCAATCACACATGTTACCCTAAAAAACATGAGTTTTATGCTCTGAATTAGGCAAATTTGGCGTGTTTACACCAGCCACTAGAGCATTGCTATGGAAAGACCCTGTGCACAACATCCATCCATGTCCGCTAAGGTGTGCCTTGGCACAGACCGAAGATGTATTATGACCCTTCTTCCAAACATCAAGATGATGCTGGTGTTTAAACTCCATCATCTTTGGGACAACGACACACCCCATCCGACCAATCATATTCAGCTAAGGGCCTCCATTGATAAGGACGAGATGCCTGGTATAGACAACACTTGGCCAAGTTGAGCTACTGAATCACATTGAGTGTTGAAACGGGCCAAGGCCTGTCAACAGAGAAGCCCATCATGCTAGTCGGTCTGTTATGTTACAAGGGATCCAAGAAGCATCAAGCAAGCAAAGCCCATTAAAATGAAATTAGGCATAATAAATTATAAAAAAATCCAAAAAAGAGAACAAAATCAATTACATGGCCGTTGGCAACTCCTCCCCAAGGAGGATCATTGTTGTTCGGTTCATTAGAAAACTCAAACACACAGCCATTGGCAACCCCTCCCTATGGAGGACCGTTGTTGTTTGCTTCATTGGTAAACTCAAAACACATGGTCATTGGCAACCCCTCCCCAAGGAGGACCGTTGTTGTTCGGTTCATTTCAAAATTCAAAAACATGGCCATTGGCAACCCCTCCTCAAGGAGGACCGTTGTCATTTGGTTCATTTCAAAACTCAAAAAACATGGCCGTTGGCAACCCCTCCTAAAGGAGGACCGTTGTCGTTCGGTTCATTTCAAAACACAAACACAGGGCCGTTGGCAACCCCTCTCTGAGAAGGATCGTTGTTGTTCGGTTCATCAAAAAACTCAAAAAAAAACATGGCCGTTGGCAATCCCTCCTCGAGGAGGACCGTTGTCATTCGGTTCATTGAAAAACTCAAAAAACATGGCCAGTGGCAAGCCCTCCCCGAGGAGGACTGTTGTCGTTTAGTAAATCAGAAATTTCAAAAAAAACATGGCCATTGGCAACCCCTCCCGGAGGAGGACCGTTGTTGTTTGGTTCATTGAAAAACCCAAAAAAATGGCTATTGGCAACCCCTCCCCAAGGAGGACCATTGTCATTCAGTTCATCGAAAAGCTTAAAAAAACATGGTCATTGGCAACCCCTCCTTGAGGAGGACCATTGTCGTTTGGTTCATTGAAAAACTCAAAAAAATATGGCCATTGGCAACCCCTCCTTGAGGAGGACCATTGTCGTTTGGTTCATTGAAAAACTTAAAAAAATATGGCCATTGGCAACCCCTCCCCAAGGAGGACTGTTGTGGTTCGGTTCATTGGAAAACTCAAAAAAAAAACATGGTTGCCAGCATCCCCTCCCAACTAAAATTATTCAAGTCGTTTGGTCCAGGCATACATTGAAACATTTGGACCAAGTAAGAATCATTGAGTCGGCTCATCCTTTTTGTAGCCTAAACAATCACCATCAAGAAAAAAATCACATCAAAACCCATTAAATCAGTTAATTCTCGATTGGAAAACACCAAATAATGGATGAAAGTCGATTTAACAAAGACCCCCAACAATTGATGTGGGAGAAAGAAAACCCCCAACAGTTGGTGGAGGAAAGAGAAAACCTCCAACGGACCACCCTAGGTTCATCAACCCGATTCACCCCCAAACGGTCGATACCAAGGAATGGATAAAAACTTCACAAGGCCCATTAGTTTGGTTCAATCTCCGATCGGGAAATATCGGATAATAGATGAAAATATTCAAGACCCATTAATCCGGTTAATCCCCAATCGAAAAATACCAGATAATAGATAAAAAATTTACAAGACCCATTAGTCTGATTCAATCCTTGATCGAAAAATATCGAATAATAGATGAAAATCTCCAATACCCATTAATTTGGTTAATCCCTGATTGGGAAATACTGGATAATGAAGGAAAATTGTCAAGGCTCGTTAATCTAGTTAATCCCTAATCGAGAAATATCAGATAATAAATGAAAAATCTTCCAAGGCACATTAATCAAGTTTAATCCCTTATCAGGAAATATCGGGTAATGGATAAAAATCCCCAAGGCCCATTAATCCAGTTCAATCCCCGATCGAGACATACTAGTTAATGGATGAAGAAGATCATTGAAGGCCTATAAATCTGGTTCATCCCCATGTAAAAAATACTGGTTAATCGATGAACAAGACCATTCAAAGCTCATAAATCAGCTCAACCCTAAACCAAGAAATGCCGAGTAATGAAAGAAGACCAGCCTAAGAAATTCAAAGAAGATGAAAAATCAAGCAACCCTAGCCCAATAAGGTCATTGAAACTCAACAAAAACACAGATCAAACAAGTTGGACTTGACCAGGCCTAAGAAGCATAAAAAAGGGGAAAAAAGGATCAAGCAAGTCGGGCTCTATAAAGCCTTAGAAGCTTAAAGAAGAACAAGCGATGAAAACCAAGCCAGCAGGCCCAATCAAGGCCAAGAAATTCAAAAAAAAAGATGAAGATTATGCCAATTAAGCTCAGAAAGGCCCAACAAGCTCCCGAGAAGAAGAATAAGAAGAAGAAGAAGAAGAAGAAGAAGAAGAAGAAGTCATTACAATGTCCTTAAGGCCCATCAAATTAGTTAAGCCCTGAATCAGGAAATACCAAGCAATGAATGAAAGTGGGCTAAGAAGAAATGAAAATCAAGTAGCGAGACCCAATCATGTTCAAGAAGCTTCAAGAAAGAACAACCAATCAAGTTCAAGGGATTTTCAAGTCCACCGGCACTCATCAAGATCAAGCAAATCAGGCCCGGTTAGAAAAGAGAGAGAAATCAAGCAAGCCAAGCTCAACCGGGCCCAAGTAGCACAAAAGAGAAGAAAATCAAGTAAGTCGGGCCTAACCAGGCCCAGGAATCTCAAAAAAGAGAAAAATATCAAGAAACTAGGCCTGATGAAGCTCAATGAAGCACCAAGCAAATAAAATCAAGTGAAGAATATAGCAAGGCCTATTAATGGGTTTAGTTCTGAAATATTGATTAATAGAAGAAGGTTAAATCCAAAATATGAAGATTAGGGAAATCAGGCTAGGTGAGGTACAAAAAATTTTCAAAAGAAATGGGAGTCAAGCAATCGAGCCTGGTCAATCTCAAGCAACTTCAAGCAAGAAATAACAACCAAATTCAATAAATTCTCAAGTCCACTAGCTTCATGAAGATCAAACAAAGCATGTCTGATGAGGACCAAGAAATGAAGATCAAGTAAACAAGTGTGATAAGTCCTCGAATCAAGTGAAGCCCCACTAACTCGGTCAAGCCCAAATTGGGAAATGTCGGTTACTGGGTGATGAAGACAATTCATCCAAATAATAAAGCCCCATTAGCTCTGTTAGGCCCTGCTCGGTAAGTGCCGAGTAGTGGTTGTTGAAGACAATTCATCCAAATAATGAAGCCCTCCTAGCTCGGTCAATCCCTGATCGGGAAATGTTGGTTAGTGGATGATGAAGACAAATCATTCAAAATCACCCAAGCAATGAAACCCCACTAGCTCGGAAAAGCCCCGATCAAGAAATGCCAGTTAGTGGATGATGAAAACAAATCATTTCAAATTCATCAAATCATGAAACCCCGTTAAGTCAGTCAAGTCTCACATCAGGAAAATGCCACTTAATGGATAATGAAGACCCGTTAGGTCGACCAAGCCCCATTTTGGGAAAATGTAGTCTAATGGGTATCAAACCATCAAATCATGAAGCCCCGTAAAGTCGGTCAAGTCCCATTTCGGGAAAACACTGCTTAACAGATGATGAAGACCCATTGGGTCGACCAAGCTCCATTTCGTGGAAATGTCGCCTAATGGATATCAAATCAATCAAATCATGAAGTGTTGTTAAGTCGGTAGAGTCCCACTTCAGGAAAACACTAGTTAACGGATGATGAAGACCCATTAGGTCGACCAAGTCCCATTCTGGGGAAATGTTACCTAATGGATATCAAATCAATCAAATCATGAAGCCCCGTTAAGTCGGTCAAGTCCCACTTCAGGAAAATGTCACTTAACGGATGATGAAGACCGGTTAGGTTGACCAAGCCCCATTTCGAGGAAATGTCGCCTAATGGATATTGAATCAATCAAATCATGAAGCCCTATTAAGTCAGTCAAGTCCCATTTTGGGAAAATGCCACTTAACGAATAATGAAGACTCATTAGGTTGACCAAGCCCCATTTCGAGGAGATGTCGTATATTGGGTATCAAATCATCAAATTATGAAGCCCCGTTAAGTCAATCAAGTCCCACCTCGGAGAAATGCCACTTAATAGATGATGAAGGCCCGTTAGGTCAACCAAGCCCCATCATGGGGAAATGTCATCTAATGTGTATCAAATTTGTCAAATTATGAAGCCCCGTTAAGTTAGTCAATTCCCACTTCGGGAAAATGTAGTTTAACGGATGATGAAGCCATATTAGGTTGGTCAAGCCCCCCTTTCACTCTGGGGAAATATTGCCTAATGTATGTAGAGTTCCTCAAATCATTGAAGGCCCATCAAGTCGATCGAATCATATTATGAGAAAATGTCGCTTAATGGATGACTGAAAGGCCCATTTGGTTGACCAAGCCCTACTTCAAAGAAGTGCCACCTAATGGGTGTTGAGCTCGACAAAATCAAGTGAAGACTCATTAAGTGGTCAAGTCCAACTTGGATAACACCCTTAATGGGAATGAAGACTAGCTAATCTGGATCCTAGGAGTCAAAGCCCCAATCTCTACAGACTAAATCCATGCAAGGAAAGTCACTAGCTGGCCCTAAAGCTCATTTAAAGAAATACATGTATAAAGGGAAAAAAGTCAAGAAAGTTGGCATACATATTCATTCAATCAAGAAAAAGAAAGATTGAACATACGATCATTTTTCAGTATCCAAATTCATCTTGCAGATATGTTATTATGGCAGTTAATTAAGGGTTACTGAGCCGCTGTTCGATGTAATTAACACCGAATCCATTCGTGGATTGATGGAGAGAGGTCCGATCAAATTCAAAGAACTCACTACAACCTTGCCAAACATGTATATCAAAAATAAAGAAAAATCAGGCCAGAGGCACCATTGCCATCATTGTCAAGATAAAAAGAACGTCCGTGCCGTAACAGAAACCATACCTCATATTTTGATATTTTGATATTCTTTAAACGATGAGAAATCGCAAGGTTTACACAAATGGCATGCCCGGTGGGACCTCTCTCTCCCTTCATCTCTCTACTACAAAGACATTGCAAGACGAATACGTTGATTGGTAGCTGCCGCGAATCTCGATTTATTTTATGATCTTCAATGGAGGACGTCATGTTGGCGATGAATTATTGAAAGCCATCTCAGTTTTCTTGACTGAAGCAAAGGTGAACACCATCCCAATGAAGCAGCTTATATTTTGGGCTCTTGAAGTAGGTCATGTCCAATTGTCAAGAGATGACGCCAAAGATGGACTAAAGCTTGTGGCCGAAAAAGTTACCCTCATCACCAACATTGCCACCATATGCAGCCAAGAACTGAAGACTTGGCGGTTGTCAAAATGGAAGATTGCCATGATGACATCATGTGAATCCTCCATCACCAAATGCCTGTGGATTTACACTAATGGCAAGCCTACACATGAAAGGGTACCTTGTGCATGTCCAAGCCTTTCATGCTGTTCTTCAATCGCTTCGAGGTGCTGCGGGGATTCCATAGCATAGCATGATTGTTGTGAGCAAAAGCGACAAGGGCGATATCCCATCTCCAAGAGATATCCCAGTACACCCCAAAAAAAATCACTTAGGCTGGGGGCATGTCATTCGAATCATCTGCTCAACAACCCCCAAAAGCCATCAAGGTTGGGAAAAATGTTCAAGAAAAACAACCCAAGTTCCAAAAGCTACAAGTGACTGTCGACTCCGAAAATGGGTTCCGGATCGGCACCTCAAGATAAGAAGGTGAAGATAAAATTGGGGAAAAGGGGAGTGATTCGAAAACACACTCGGAAAGTGGTAAAAAGTCCTCACCTCGGTCCCACACTCACATTGATCCCCAAACTTTCATCTCATGGCGTCGCTCGAGCACCGGAGATGGTTCGGGTCATGTGGGAGGAGAGTGAGGAGGAGATGAACTTATAAAATGATAAGAGAAATTGTGGTCGCCAGGAGCCGCGGGCTCCGCTTTATGTAATGAAAATAGAAAGAAGTTGATTTGACCGTGTGTACCTTAGCGTGGGAGATTGGGATGTGAGTTCAACCTTCTTCTTCTTCAGCCGGCCGATGAAGAAGAGTCCAACCAATGCTAGCTTGATGTATTTGTGCAACTAGAAAACAATAAGACAAGAAAACAAGTGAAGAAGGATTAGAACTGAGTGAAATGTAGTAACTTGTAAAAGTAATAACATAAAACGACAATTGGAAACAAACTCATCGGATTCGGGGTTAGCCCTAAACCCTTTTTTTTGGTTTTTTTATGATGTTTGAAATGATGTAAAACTGAATAAAAATGATGCTTAAACATGAGCTAAATGATATGAATGGAGAGTTAGAAAAGAGAATATGAATGGTTAAAGATAACACAACCCAGGCAAAGTGGCAATCGGGTTGGACAGATTCATTGTAAACTGCGCGACTCTGATGCAGAGACCATAAAGAGCAGCACCAATGTCAGAATAAAGTGATGTTTGTTTAAAAATAAAGAGGACTCACCGAGGGTGGTTTTATATGAAGACAAGTTTGCTAGAATCTTATGATAAGTAATCTGAATTTACCTGATAATCCAGATCTTGGACAATGAAGTTCTGGAAACTCCCAGCACAATGTTGATGTAGGACATGCTATGAAAACCACAGATATATGAATTGAATGATTCTTATTGTAAATAAAATATAACTTACCGGGGAACAATTTCTATGAAGGATGTATGGGCTGAATTTACCATTAAATGTACTGAAATTGACTGAGAAAACAATGACTTAGAAGAGAAGACTTCGGATCTGTCTGTACAGCGCCGATGTTGAAGCCATAAAAAGCAGAGGAAATATCAGAATTGATCTATGTTTGTTGTAGATGAAAGATATCTTGATGAACCACACTTCGTATGAAGGAAGTCAGGCCATAAAATGACTATAGATATCTGTAGAAGCCGATGATCAGCGGTGCAGCACGTTGGAGCATAGACCGGCTTCTTCTTCACTTTGGGATGATCTCCGCGCACCGGGACGAAGAGAGAACGATTTGGGGAGATTGGGAAGATCCTAGGGTGTATGGAGGACAAAGAGAGGAGTGCTGGAGGATGGGGATGCCCTTCTTAGGTCGTTCATATGAGTCTCCCTTTATAGGGGATGAGAACCAGGTCAAAAAATAGCAAGTTTTGATACATCCGACCATAGGTTGGATTTCCTCCATTTAATGTTGCTGATTTTCACCCTGAGGCATCTAGAAACTTACCTAATGGATTGAGAGAGATTTTAAACCGTGGATCACCTTTCCCATGCTCAAAATATGCCTCCACTTGAAGAGGAAACAAATCTAGTCTAAAAATGGCAAGTCTTGATATACAAGACAACAAGTTGGATTGCCATCATTAGATGATGCTAATTTCGACCATGAAGCTTTCAGATACTATAAAAAGTGATATGGAGGAGGAAAAAGGAAGGTAAGGTCGTGAATTGGTCAGATATGTGCCCAATGGGCTGGGCTTGCATGCAATTGGGCTTGATAGGTGCTGCGTCCGGACGGAACTGCACATCTGACTTCCAAAGGGCGCTGCGGACAAATGGGAGATCAGAATTGAATGCCGTTTGTTGCATTGAAAAGAGGACTCAGAGAAGAAGATTATTTATGTTGAATACTTCTTCATTTGATATCCACATAATCCTGTGAAAAATTTTCAAGTAGAGGATATGCTGGGAAAAACATAATCTGGCACACCACCAAGAGTCTCTTGTTCGGCAAACACGGATTTGATTAGAAATTAGAAAATCATCCTCATATTTCCAATAAGCACCTCAGATCATCAAAAAGAGTGGTTCATCATGATTTTGATGGTCTAAAAGAGATGTTGCCAATGGAATAATGGTTTAAGCTCTAAATAAGGCCAAATTGGCGTGTCTACAGCTTGCCTCGCCTTGATGTCGGCTTTGCAAGGGAATGTTATGTAGTGAAGGGAAGTGAAATGTAGAGGAATGTAGAGAAGAGAAATGAGTTGTAATGGAATGCAGCGGACCGAAATAGCGATGGACTGAAAAGGTGGCATCAAGGTGTAGATATAGACACGCTCAACGACCAAATTCGGCAAAGAGAATATCTTCAAGTCTCCTGGTTAACTACCATGTTTCATCAAGTTTTCCTATGTTCGATTGGTAAGAGATGTGCCATTGGCACGAGAGAAGAATAGCCAACCCCCAACGCGGTGGGGAGTCCCCGAAACATGGGTTCGTAGGTTCATCATCAGCCGGTAACCCGATCTTTGCGGTGTTCCTGTACTGTGATGGGCTAAAGTTTAAAAAAGAGATTTGTTTTGAAAAAGTAAAAGAATACCAATCGAGCACATTCAGGCTCTTAGATTCATTTAAGTCTTCCAGGAGACAAGATTCAATTCTGAATGGAATGATCTCGAATTCCAAAAGGCAAATGTTTAAGCTCAGACCGTGACGGTGCAAGTTTAGATCAAATAGGAGGCCCTTGGCGAGAGGAAGTGACTGTCATGGTGGGATGAATAGCAAAGAAGTTGCAATGGCCACAGTGGGGATAGAAATAAAAGATTTGAAGGCACAAGGTGATTACCGAACAAGGTGGGATTAACAGACACGGTGGGATATTAGAAAGGTTGGTGGGACTAGAAAACACGGTGGGATTAGAAAACACAGTGGGATTAGAAAACATGATGGGATTCAGAATGATCAGAATTATGATGCAAGAGGGTGAGAAGGTGAAGATTATGAAATGATGTATGCAATGATAATGAAAAATGCAATGCAACTAATACTATATGATGCATGATGGGCTCAAGAAAACAAAAACAAAACTTGTCTAACAATTAGTTGAAGATATAGATTGTCTATGAGGTCAAGATACCCATTCGGGAACCATCGTCCCTCACTGCACAATTTTGGCTTATCCGTGAGCACAAAGAATGACCTGACCGTCGTGGATTTTGATGAAGGGGATCTCGGGCCTGGTCTTCTTTGCATTCACGGTCTTCAACATCAATGCATAAAATAAATAGTAATGCACCTAATATATGCTAAGGAAGGAAATGATAACAGTGAGTTTTTGGTGTGATGACATGCATTCTCACAAAAGAGTTCATGTGTCCTAATGAGGACACAGAATAAAAGCTTCTCGGCAAAGTTGAGGCCGAGGTAATGATGACACCTCCTCCTGAGAATCCTCAAGGGAGGGAAGTGGCGAGCATCGCCTGCAAAAGTTTTCTCGTCAAAATTAAAGCCGAGGTTATGGTGACACCTCCTCCTAAGAATCCTCAGGGGAGGGAAGTGGCGAGCATCGCCTTATTGAAATCTTAAAAATGCTCCTCGACGAAGTTGAGGTCGAGGTCATGGTGGCACCTCCTCCTAAGAATCCTTGGGGAGGGAAGTGGCGAGCTTCGCCTTGTTGTGAAGTTCTCCTCATTTGTTCATCGTGCCTGAAACACTAGAAAAAGGAAATTAGAATGCCAATATGGCTTATCCCCCTTGCAAGTTGCAGTATGCCTTGACCTTTGTCAAGGGGTGTAAAGTTTTTCTTGTGCCTGAAACACTCAGAAGGAAGAGATTAGAACAACAATGCGGCTTATCCCCCTTGCAAATTGTAGTATGCCTTGACCTTTGTCAAGGGGTATAGCCTTCTTAGGAGTGTAAAAATCAAGTAGAAAATATGCAATGAAGAATTTGAAACATGAGAGATTGAAATTAAATATGAATGTAAAGACGAAAATTCAAACCAAGCATGGTGATAAAATATTTTAAAAAGTTTGAAAGTTTTTTGTTGAATTTGAAAAAGAAGTTTTCTTTTTTGTTGAAAAGATTCATTTTTTTTGGATTTTTGAAAATGCTATTTTATTTTTTTTGAGTTTTTGAAAATATTTATTTTTTTGGCGTTTTTGAAGATATTAAACTTTTTTTTGTAGTTTTTTTTTTAAAATATTCAACTTTTTTTTTGGAGTTTTTGAAATGTTCAACCTTTTTTTTTGAGATTTTCTTTTTTTGAAAATATTTTTTTGGAGAGAAAAATCAGTATTGACACAAGTTCTCATTACTTGGTTGTTTTTTTCTAGGTTCGTTGGTAGACATCATATGCAAAATGGGGTTCCTTACCCAAAATCTTTCCGACCTTCAACCTTTGATCGGCTAGAGTTTAGCTTTGATTTGGTTGGTTCACCCACACCTTGGGGGTAAGAATGAAGAATTGAGGGAAAGTCCTTGATAGGCTTTGGAGATGTCGAGAGGGATTTCTCTACTCACACCGAATTGCCCGTTGGGGTTCGGCCTCTTCGGGTCTTTTCTTCTTTATCGACAAACCTATTTTTGTGGCACACATTCGGACAGGTGCTTTGAGCTGTGGGGTCATTGCCCATCTTTTGGTGCCTTTTTTCATTTTCTGCATTTTTGGGTACTCATTTAGACAGGCCCATATTTGTTTAAACCTGTGGGGTTCATTGCCCATTTTTTGGCACCCATTTTTTTTTTTTTAGAAGTTGGACCTTCTGAGACGGCCTCCTACTAGGGCGGCGGATGCTTTCGATACTCTCCCCCTCTAATCCCCTTCACCTATCTTGGACCGAACAGAAGAGAGTAGGGTGAGTGTTTTCCTTCCATCTCTAAGCTTTGCCTAGCTTCTCTCGGGTGTCAAGTCATCCAGATTCTGGGATCGAGACATGTTGTGTGTGTAGAATGGTATCTACCCTCGACTCCTAGACAACAACCTAGAACATGTGGACTTAAGGCATACTAGTAGTTCTCTCCATTTTTGAGGTAGATTACATTCCATAGGCGAATCAATTGAAAACATGCCTTGCAATGTAAAGAATTTGTTTAATAAAAACAAGGTAGTTACAAATATCATCAATCATGAATTTCTCTCAATTAAAATTGTCATGTGAAATTCAAAATCATTTTTTTTAAAAATATTACTTTGTGGATGACATAATGATAATGAATGCAATTTCATGTAATACCTGAGAGAAGAAGAAGTTCATTGCTGATGACGGCTTTGCTTGTGCTTGCCTTGCCTACCATGCCTTGCCTTGCCTTGCCTGCCATGCCTTGCCTTGCCTTGCCCAACTACTTCCACTTTTGATATGCACCATATTGCATTGGATTGAAGATTCATAGTCATAGGATGAAGTGAAAATGTGGAGGATCTAATTTAGCATGGCGGAGTCAAAATTAATGATGTAAAAGGCAAAGATTGTTGTATCACCCAGAAAACTTCTCTACCTTGATTTTTTTGAAAATAAAATTTTGAAAAGGAAAGAGAATGCAAAAAGGAAAAAAAAACATGTTTGAAAACAAAAGTGTGCTAAAGTGGGCTCTTGGGCCGAAGAGTTGATAGTGGGCTTGAAAGCCCGTGAAGGGTTGGAATCAGGGGGCACGTGGGCCTAAGAGTTGAATGCTGGCCAGAGGGCCCAGTTGATGTTGATGGGCATCAGGGCCCAATTGGATGTGATGGGCTCGAAGGCCCGATTGAAGGTTGAGCCCGAGGGACCCAACGAAAAGAGCGGGCACACAAGCCCAATTTAGATGGTTGGGAGCAAGATTGTGATTTGTGATGGGCTCGCTGGCGCCATTGAAGAGTATGGGTGCGCAAACCCGAATTCGAAGAAGTGGGGGCACGGGGGCCCGATTTTGAAGAAGTATGGGCACACGGGCCCGATGGTGAAGACATGGGGGCATATAGGCCCGAGGTTGAAGGAGTGTGGGCATGTATGCCCAAAGTTAATGGAAGGTGGGCACGTGGGCCCGATTTAGAAGAAATTTGGGCACATGGGCCCGGTTGCAGAAAAACATGGGCATGTGAGCCTGGTTGAGGTGAATTACGGGCATGTGGGCCTGATTGAGGTAAATTGTGGGCACGTGGGCCCGATTTTGAAAAATTAAGGGCACATGGGCCCGATTGGAGAGAATTATGGGCATATGGGCCCGATGGAAGGAAAGGGGTACGTAGGCCCAATTCGGGAAAAGGGGCACATGGGCCCAGTTGAAGGAAAGGGGCGTGCAAGCCCAATTGATTAAAAGGGGCATGTGGGCCCGGTTGAAGAAAAGGGGCATAAGAGCGCAGTTGATGAAGAGAGGCACATGGGCCTGGTTGGATAAAGGGGGCATGTGGGCTCGGCTGATGGAAAGGGGCACATGGGCCCAGTTGATGAAAAGAGGCATAAGAGACCGATTGATGAAAAGGGTCATAAGTGCCCGAAAATGGGGCATAAGGGTCCAAAAATGAAGCATAAGGGCCCAATTGAGTGGGATGGGGTGTGGACCATGGCCCTAAGATTGACAGATTTTGGATCCATGGGCCTGATTGATGGTTGTAAGAAGGATAAAGAAAGGGCAGTGGCCCTAAGATTGAGGAATTGTGGGCCCATGGGCCCAATCGTTGATTTAGAGGAGAATAAAGAAAGGGTCGTGGCCCTAAGATTGATTGATCATGGGCCCATGGGCCGGATTGTTGCTTAGGAGAAGAATAGGGTAAGGGTCGTGGCCCTAAGATTGATGCTAAGGGATTTGCCTGCCTAGCTGGAGGAGGTCCTAGTATCCCCTTGCTAAGGTCTACATCCTTCAGGAGGCTTGTCGATTCATTCCCTATTTCATTGACCAATTCGGTCTCCTTACTTCCCAGTTCAGGGGTCAATTCAATCTGACCATCTTCATTGATCAATTCTAATGATGGTAACAGTTGATCAATGCCTGACAAATCCTTGCCTAGTCCACCATTGGATTGACAATCAACTAAGTTTATGATTCCTTCATCTAAGCTCCCTATAGCAGGCTTCTCCTCAGGATGTTCTATGGAAGAGGGCATGCCTAGTCTAGGGGATTCCAAAAAGGTAGAAGGGTTTGGTTCTACCTCCCCATCGGATGACTTTGATCTTGAGAGAGAGCAAGGATATGTTGAGGTGTTGATTCCTCTACCGGGCGGGAGCACAAATGGTTGGAGTGATTGATTCCTCTACCGGGCGGGGAGCATGAATGGTTGATGTGTTTGAATCATCTGCCATGGCAGGAGCATGGATTATCGGAGTGACTAGTTCTTCTGCCAAGGCAGGAGCAATAGAAGAAACAAGTGGTTTGACTGACTGAGGGGGAACCCTATGTTGAGGAATTGATTGAAGTGGTGCTGGCATAGAAGTTGGTTCAGGCTGAAGAGCTATTGGTGTAATTAATTGAGGAGTCATGACTTGAAAGGTTAGCTGAGGAGTTTTTGGTGGAATAGGCTGAGAAGCCAAGGGCCGGATGATTGGCCGAGGGGTTGTTGGTGAAATTGGCTGAGAAGCCAAGGGCCGAATGATTGGCCGAGGGGTTGTTGGTGGAATAGGTTGAGAAGCCAAGGGCCGGATGATTGGCCGAGGGGTTGTTGGTGAAATAGGCTGAGAATTCGATTTTGATAATGAGGTGTTGGCACAATTGACATAAGGAGCTTGATTATGCACAATTGATTGTGCCGTTGACACGGGTTGCATGTCCGACCGAGATTGTGGCATGGGTGGCCTAATCAGCGGCGTCGAGGAGTTAGGCGAAGATGATGATCTAGATGAGGTTGGAGAGGGCTCCTAGGTTGGTTCATAGCATCAATGCTCCTCTCAAGTCTAGGCCTCAATTCATCAGAATAATGCATTAATTCCACATCTTCTTTTACTTCTCCAATTATTGAATAGCTTGGCCCATATCGTTTCAAGAATTTGGCCTTGACAATTTTGAAATCCCATATCTCTACTTCGTTCAATGAAAAAAACCAATCTAGGGCTACACCCTCTAAAGATCTCCTAAAAAGAAAGGCAAGGGTCTTTTTATCATTATGCCATCGAGATGATTTGCTCAGGAAATCATTGACATGGGTGAAGGGATCACCTGAGCCATTGTAGCGATGGTAGGTTGGCATTTGTGATTGGGGGATGTAGATAGTATAGAGGGGGAATTCGATGGTCTCTTTATCCTTGGCAACAGGTGGGGAGGAATTCACCAGGGGGTGTGCATGTGGCATCTGGATGGGAGGGAGGTGGGTTGGTGTGCGAGTTGAAGAATGACCCACAATGGGGTGAGTAGGTGAAGGAACATGGCAGGGCTGGCCGGTGGGGTTATGACAAGAGGTCGAAGCGTCGATTGGGGAGGCAAAGCAGCACGGTTGACTTTGGCTGCACCATGATTAATAGGCATCTTGCCCTTCACTATAGATTGTATGAATGACAAGGTATTGGGATCAAGATGAAAAGATAGATCCTTAAGAGCCTGTTCTATACTAAATGAGGTGGACTGATGGGAATCCCCTTGCACTTCAGGTTCCATAGCAGCATTGACATGGCTCTCGGGTTGTTGTTGGAGCTTGTAGAGACCTTCCCCATACTCCTGTTGCTTGTAGTAGTCCGACCTCCCAACGTGGCTTCCGGACTTTAGCATCATGGGCATCATGTCAATCTTTCTAGAAAGATGGTTAGAAAAGAGAGCAATCAAAGCACACAATTGAAGATATTTTTTTTATTTTTTGTTTTGTTTGATTTTGTTTTGTTTCAATTTAGTTGTTTGGAAAACAAGTTGAACACAAAATTAAAAAGGTTTTTGTTTTGTTTTGTTTAGGTGTTTTGTAAGAAAAAAAATTTTTGCTCGTTTTCAATTGTTGTGAGCAAGCAAGTTGTGCAAACAAGTTTTTAAAATGACTACTCGACAATTTTTGAGTTGAAACCTTAGATTAGATAGATTGTTAACAATTGTTCACTCAAGTAGGTATGGTTCCTATTGCTTCAATCTTCAAGACCTAAGGTTATCACTCAATCACCACGAGTAGGTACTTGGGTTCTTCGGGTTTTGGGAAAGTGGTACAACCGGCCCAATCGTGCGGAGAGGAATACTCCACGGATGGGGACTTATGGAGGTCTTGATGGAAACCACCAAATCAACTAGGAAGGAATATCCAAGAAGAGAGGTAAGAATCCACCAAGAAGGTGTTTGGAGGGTGAGGGTGTGTTGGGAGAGAGAGCCCCCGCCTCGAATGCCCTACGGATCGGAGCAAGTCCGGTACCCGATGCAAAAGCTAAAGAAAAAGTAAAAATGGAGGGTAAGAGGAGAAGAAGCAATCAATGTGCAAAAACTTGAAATGAAATGAAGTAAATAGAGCATGCGATATGCAAACAAGGCAAGCAATCATGCAACAAAAGAAACAATCTAGTGACTAGAACTGAATTAGAATGAAACTAGTTGCACAAACAAATCAAGCTAGCATGGTTAAAGACATTGGTTGTCCCACCGTGGTCGCCAAAAAGTTGTCGACTCTGAAAATGGGTTCCGGATCGGCACCTCAAGAGAAGAAGGTGAAGATGAAATTGGGGAAAAGGGGAGTGATTCGAAAACACACTCGGAAAGTGGTAAAAAGTCCTCACCTCGGTCCCACACTCACATTGATCCCCAAATTTTCATCTCACGGCGTCGCTCGAGCACCGGAGATGGTTCGGGTCATGTGGGAGGAGAGTGAGGAGGAGATTACTTATAAAATGATAAGAGAAATTGTGGTCGCCAGGAGCCGCGGGCTCCGCTTTATGTAATGAAAATAGAAAGAAGTTGATTTGACCGTGTGTACCTTAGCGTGGGAGATTGGGATGTGAGTTCAACCTTCTTCTTCTTCAGCCGGCCGATGAAGAAGAGTCCAACCAATGCTAGCTTGATGTATTTGTGCAACTAGAAAACAATAAGACAAGAAAACAAGTGAAGAAGGATTAGAACTGAGTGAAATGTAGTAACTTGTAAAAGTAATAACATAAAACGACAATTGGAAACAAACTCATCGAATTCGGGGTTAGCCCTAAACCCTTTTTTTTGGTTTTTTATGATGTTTGAAATGATGTAAAACTGAATAAAAATGATGCTTAAACATGAGCTAAATGATATGAATGGAGAGTTAGAAAAGAGAATATGAATGGTTAAAGTTAACACAACCCAGGCAAAGTGGCAATCGGGTTGGACAGATTCATTGTAAACTGCGCGACTCTGATGCAGAGACCATAAAGAGCAGCACCAATGTCAGAATAAAGTGATGTTTGTTTAAAAATAAAGAGGACTCACCGAGGGTGGTTTTATATGAAGACAAGTTTTCTAGAATCTTATGATAAGTAATGTGAATTTACCTGATAATCCAGATCTTGGACAATGAAGTTCTGGAAACTCCCAGCACAATGTTGATGTAGGACATGCTATGAAAACCACAGATATATGAATTGAATGATTCTTATTGTAAATAAAATATAACTTACCGGGGAACAATTTCTATGAAGGATGTATGGGCTGAATTTACCATTAAATGTACTGAAATTGACTGAGAAAACAATGACTTAGAAGAGAAGACTTCGGATCTGTCTGTACAGCGCCGATGTTGAAGCCATAAAAAGCAGAGGAAATGTCAGAATTGATCTCTGTTTGTTGTAGATGAAAGATATCTTGATGAACCACACTTAGTATGAAGGAAGTCAGGCCATAAAATGACTATAGATATCTGTAGAAGCCGATGATCAGCGGTGCAGCACGTTGGAGCATAGACCGGCTTCTTCTTCACTTTGGGATGATCTCCGGGCACCGGGACGAAGAGAGAACGATTTGGGGAGATTGGGAAGAGCCTAGGGTGTATGGAGGACAAAGAGAGGAGTGCTGGAGGATGGGGATGCCCTTCTTAGGTCGTTCATATGAGTCTCCCTTTATAGGGGATGAGAACCAGGTCAAAAAATAGCAAGTTTTGATACATCCGACCATAGGTTGGATTTCCTCCATTTAATGTTGCTGATTTTCACCCTGAGGCATCTAGAAACTTACCTAATGGATTGAGAGAGATTTTAAACCGTGGATCACCTTTCCCATGCTCAAAATATGCCTCCACTTGAAGAGGAAACAAATCTAGTCTAAAAATGGCAAGTCTTGATATACAAGACAACAAGTTGGATTGCCATCATTAGATGATGCTAATTTCGACCATGAAGCTTCCAGATACTATAAAAAGTGATATGGAGGAGGAAAAAGGAAGGTAAGGTCGTGAATTGGTCAGATATGTGCCCAATGGGCTGGGCTTGCATGCAATTGGGCTTGATAGGTGCTGCGTCCGGACGGAACTGCACATCTGACTTCCAAAGTGCGCTGCGGACAAATGGGAGATCAGAATTGAATGCCGTTTGTTGCATTGAAAAGAGGACTCAGAGAAGAAGATTATTTATGTTGAATACTTCTTCATTTGATGTCCACATAATCCTGTGAAAAATTTTCAAGTAGAGGATATGCTGGGAAAAACATAATCTGGCACACCACCAAGAGTCTCTTGTTCGGCAAACACGGATTTGATTAGAAATTAGAAAATCATCCTCATATTTCCAATAAGCACCTCAGATCATCAAAAAGAGTGGTTCATCATGATTTTGATGGTCTAAAAGAGATGTTGCCAATTGAATAATGGTTTAAGCTCTAAATAAGGCCAAATTGGCGTGTCTACAGTGACAGAGGGGAGATCTTCTCCCAAGTGGAGCGTGCACTCAAACTCAAAAAGTCACAAAGATAGTAAAAAATCTATATGCCAAGACATGTTCCAAAAATCAAAATGGCCAAAGGAGTTGAACTACTTCGAACAAGGTCTGAACCATAAAGGTCGCAAATGTTGGGGCGTGCCATCTTGATTGACTCCTTGATCACTTCATAGCTTTGGAAGGGGAATATCAACTAGGGGTAGTTGTCCTGCATGAAAGCAAAACGTGTTCTCCAGCCTCCAAGAGAATGTTGAAAAGAAAGAAACTCACCCTCCAAAAGGTGTCAAAGCCAGGGGCAAAGTTTCATGTCAAATATCGACCATTCCCCCCTCCCAAGCATAAAGTCTGGAGGCATGCCATTCTAATCATTAGCTTAGTAGCCCTCAAAAGTCATCAAGATTGGGGGAAAATGTCTAAGAAAATATATTTGGCTCCCATAAAATACAAAAGATAGATAGAAGATATCTTCTTAGGCAAATTTGTGCAATCAAGTCAGAGCAAGAACATGGGAGAGATGATACTCAAAGTATGCCACCAAGACAAGAGGGTTGGGTTACTCCAAAAACTAGTCACAAACCCAAAGTCATAAACATCGGGGGCTACAAATGCTACAAATGCTTCACAGTGTTAGAGGAGTAACACCTGAATAGTGTAGTCTCCTCACACAAAAACAAGTATGATAGGTCACCTTCAAAGGGAAAAGTCAAAAAGACCAAGGGCAGAATTCGATGTCGAACATCTACTTGCCTCCACAAGTCACAAAGGCCAGGGGAATGCTACCTTGGTCAACTTTTCAACATCCAAATTCATTTTGCATATATGTTATTATAGCAGTTAATCAAAGGTAACTGAGCCGCTGCTTGGTGTAATTAACACCGAATCCATTCGTGGATTGGTGGAGAGAGGTCCGATCAAATTTAAAGAACTAACTACAACCTCACCAAACATGTATATCAAAAAATAATCAAGCCGGAGGCACCACTGCCATCATCATCAAGATAAAAAGAATGTTCATGCCGCAACAGAAACCATACCCCATATTTTGATATTTTTATGTTATTTAAACGATGAGAAATTGTGAGGTTTACATAATTTCATTCAATTAACTACGCAAATCTTTATTACTAGCTCTCATTAGATGTGAATATCGTAATGAAATCCTTGATCACATGCATTGATGATTAAAGCATACTGAGATCAGGATAATAAGATTGATCATCTAGAGGTATGTGATATAAATATTTCTAGTCATAGGATCATTGAGATGGGATATCAAGAATCTAGATAGACTAATGTATGTGATATCTTTCCATGTAATGAGGATGACCGATCTCATTGGTCATTAGTGTGGAGACATTAGGATACACATATAGGGGCTCATTAGTTGAATGAGTTCATTGAACTGACTGAATTAGAAATCCTGAATGATATCTTACCGAATTGTCAATCAAGATTTTCTATCATCACAGTTGCATAGTTAGACCTTTGACCTGATTCATCAAAGATACCTTGTTAGTTGGAACTTGTGCTTTGACCATTGACTTATGGATCACCATTTAGATGGTTTAGTATAGCAATGTGCTGGGTACAAGAAAAACCCGATAGAGGTAATTGAGCAAACAACAAGGGATCGCCCATTCTCGGTAAGTGAGAGTGAATTTCCTATGGGATAGTACTCCAAATCTCTAGCTAGGGTAGAGAGAATAATTGGAAAAAGGATTTTGCTAATTGAACTAATATCAAGTACAGGATTCTATAGAGTCGATATACTAAGGATTTAACAGTCAACACCGTACTCCTTTTTGACTGGGACATTGGATGGACAAGGGTTTGTATCTATGCAGTAACTGATGATGAAAATCATCAATGGAGATAAGATTATCCTCATAGTCATTTTGGATAATAGGATGTGACTTATACTCTTCATGATCGGTAGAACGATTACTCTGTTATCGAATAACGGATTTAATTAAATTGAATAAAATTATTTTATTTTAGTTAGGCATCAAAAAAATAGGCTATTAGGCCTAGTGGTTCATACACATAAGAACTTATCCATAAGTAAAGGGGCAAGGGTGTAATTTATAGAGACTTTGGGTTTCTATAAAAAGTTTCAAATTTTTCAATAAATACCAGTAGTTTCAGCCAAAACCTATCAAGCCAAGGGTAAAAACCACATCATCCTCCTCCTCCCTACCTCCTTATTTTTCTACAAGGCATCCATGGGCGATAGAGTTCCATTCGGGAATAGTTCTAGAGACCGACGCGAAGGGAGAACTTGATGTCGATGAAGTTCATGTGAATACCGATCGAGACTGGACACTTGAATAGTTTTTTAGAGCTTGAGAAGCTCATCTTATTCATCTTCATGAGATTAAATGAATCCTAATCAAGTATATTTGAATATGTTTTGACCAATTATTGGTTTTCGTCATTCGATTCTGATTGAAACAAGTTCTAAATGAACCCATAGAAATCGTTGATTCCACTACATCAAAATTTCGACGATAATTCCTTACAGTGGTATCAGAGCCAGTTTTAAGTCTTGGTTGAAACCGATGTCGAATTGATGTTATTTCATGTAATTTGTGTTCCTGAATATGTGCAAACGTCTGTTTTGTCGAGGGTGCCATAATCTGTATGTAATACGGATAAGAGATTGGTTGGCACTAATAGAATCTCATGATATAGAGCTTTCCAGCACTGTAATTTTTTTGAATTTTGGAACTCTATAGTGTCCAGGAGAAGCCCCAAATTTTGGTTATTTTGTCACACAAATTTGGGGATTTTGTCTATGGAGGAAATTGAAGCTGTAAAAAGGCTTTAAAAGATTTTAAATAACATTACCAAACCTTTCCTCATAATTATCTACTTTGAATGGTGGGGGAGTAAGAGAATTTGAGTTTTTTTGGCAAACTAGGGTTCTATTGGGTCTGGCGGTGCCGACCTATTTCTCCCTGATTTCTTGCCATTTTAAATTTTTTATAAAGGTATATATACATATTTATAAACTTAATTCGATGAAGATTCCATATTATATTTTTGTAAAATTTTTGACTTCTGGGATAAGGAGTTATTCTCGTTGCAATATTGTGATTTCTGCCGCATAATATAGACAACCGCCTCCTCTTCTTTCCATTTTTACGGTCAACTTATAATTTTTTATCGTGATAGGCTGACTGTTTTAAATCCTCATTTGATGAAGATTTTAACTCATATTTTTTCAAAATTTTCAGAGCTCAAGATAAGAAAATATGTCTGAGTTAAGGGAAGACCTGTCTTGCGGATGAACAGTGCGCAGAAGGGGCGGCCGCGGATCCGCGAACAATGCTTAGGTGAGGGTGTTGGAATGCTTCCTTCTCCTTTTATCTCTTGTGGCAACTGTTGGGGGTTGGGAGATGCTGGGCTTGAGAGAGATCCACAGTCCTGAATGATGCTATGTTTCATTTTTTTAACTACATTACAATATACAATAAGACTACATGATTTCCTACTATCAGTTGCAGGGAAGGGCAAGGAAGGTCAAGTTGCTAGATCTCGAAGGACAATATGTGGCAGATGGTTTTCTTATCAGTAATGACAATATGATGCCTCGGTGCATGTCAGTTCACAAGTGTTGCAAGTAGTGGAGCAGTGCATGCTGAAGCAGCACACTGCGCCACTACGTGCGGCGCAATGCGCTCATTTGTTTTTCTTATGATTTTAAACCATTTTAAAATCATAGAAAAATCTGAAAAATTGCTAGACAATTTCTTAAAAATTCTATAATATTATTTAACATGTTTTAAAGTGTTTAATGGCATGTTAGATGATGTTAATCTCTATTTACATAGATTCGCTAATGGTTAAATTTTAAAATTGTTTTAAAGATTTAGTTTAATTAATTAGTGTCTTAATTAATTCTATAAAATAAGATTTCATAGAATGAAAATTAAGACATTAATTTCTAACTTTGCAAAAGTTACATCATTACTAGTGAAAGATACAATTCTTTAATAGCCTTGTAGAGATGTCACAATATTCAAGATTGATATTATATCCTTCAACAGGAACATTATCTGATTTCCTAGTTGAATAAATGATGATTTATTCTAAGTTATGGAAATGATAGAAGTTCTAAAATATAGAATGGAGAAGTGTTTGCTAGTTGGAGCTTAATAAGTTGTTTAATCATATTAGATATGTTAGCTCTCATATATGTAAATACTTCTCGTAAGTGGAAATGGGTTGATTTATATCAATCTACTCTTTAGCTTTATGTAGATATGGAGAATGGGCTAATGAGTTCTTAGAACTCATACATCTAAGTGTATGTTAGCCCATATCCATTAAGACTAAAGAAGAATATCTCTACTTTATTATTTCAATGATGATGCCTCAAGGTATGGATACATGTACTTAACGAAGTATAAATCTGAGACCTTTAAAAAATTATTTGATATTAAAAATGAAGTAGTGATACTAATAGAAAGAGTATTAGAACTCTTTGATAAGATCAAAGAGGGGAATACACTAGTACATAATTTACACATAATTGATGGATAATAGAATCTATGACATAATATGGATAATGACAACCTTTGCAAAATTCTCTTTGTCTATTTAAAGCTATGTACTATAACCACTTTATCTTAATTTGTACCTCCTAAGTCTATTCTTATTATTCCATATATGATATGGAAAAGTTTAAAACTTGACATTAAGCAAGTTAAGGTTTTGTAATGTCCAGCTTGGTGAAGATATCTAACCCTAACTAGTTGGAATATAAGAATATGATGTGTTAACTTGTGGGATATGGTAGAAATGTATGCCCTACAAGTCAATCATATATGATATGATTTGACATTTTTAGATATATCTTATTCAATTAATTAAGTAAATCTTTATTATAAGCTCTTATTAGATGCGAATATTATAATGAAATTCTTGATCAAATACAATGATGATTAAATCATGATGAGATCATGATAATGAGATTGATCATCTAGAGGTAATTGATATAAATATTTCTAGTCATGCGATACTTGAGATTTGACATTAAGGATCTAAATAGACTAGTGTAATATCTTCTCATGTGATGAGAATGATCGATCTCATTAGTCATTAGTGTGGAGACACTAAGATACATATACAAGTGCTCATTAGTTGAATGAGTTCACTGAACTGACCAAATTAGAAACCCAGAATGGTATCTTACCGAATTGTCAATCAGGGTTTTCTATCATCATGGTTGCATGGTTGGACTTTTGACCTGAGTTGCCAAGGATGCCTTGTTAGGTGGAACTTGTGCTTTGACTATTGATTTATAGATCACCATTTAGATGGTCTAGTATAGCAATGGATCGGGTACAAGAAAAACCCGATGGAGGTAATTGAGCGGACAACAAGAGATTGTCCACTCTCGGAAAGTGAGAGTGAATGTCCTATGGGATAGTACTCTAAATTCCTGGCCAGAGTAGATAGGATAATTGGAAAAGGAGTTTTCCAATTGATTCAATTCCGAGTACAAGATCCTATAGAGTCGGTACACTAAGGAGTTGACAGTCGATGCCGTACTCATTTTCGACCGGGACATTGGATGGATGAGGGTTTATATCCATGAGGTAACTGATGATGGAAAGGCTCAATGGAGATGAGATTATCCCCATATCCACTTAAGATCATGAGATGTGACTTGTACCCTTCATGATCGGTAGACTGATTAATTTGTTATCAGATAACAGATTTAATTAAATTAAATAGAATTGTTCTATTTTATTTAGGCCTCAACCAAATAGGCTATTGAGTCTAGTGTGTCACACACAAAAGGACTTATCCACAAGTACAGGGGCAATGGCATAATTTATAGAGATTTTGGATTTTTATAAAAAATTCTAAAATTCTCAATAAATACTAATGGTTTCAACCAAATCCTATCAATTAAAGGGTTAAAATCATGTCCCTAGCCTCTTTACTATCTCCTCTTCTCTCTAGAAGGTGTCCATGGTCGACGGAGCTCCATTCGGGAAGAGTTCTCGAGGCGAACGTGAAGGGAGAACCTGATGTGGATGAAGTTTGTGTGGATATTACTAGAGACCAGACATTTAAACAATTTAAAGAGCTTGATAAGCTCATGTCCTTCCTCTCCATGGGATTATATGAATCTCTATCAGGTATATTCAAACCTGATTTGATCAGTTTTCGATTTTCGGTTCTGATTGAGGCAGATTCTAAAAGAACCCATAGGAATCGTCGCTTACGCTGCACCAATGTCCTATGGACAATTCCTTATAGTGGTATCAGAGCCCGGTTCAAGTCTCGGTCAAAATCGACGTCGAATCGACATTATTTCATGTAATTTATGTGTTCCCAAATCTATGCAAATGCCTGTATTGACGAAGCCACCATAATTTGTGTATAACTTAGATAAAATATTGATTGTCTTCAGTATAATCTCGTGATATAAGGCTTTCCAATGACTCAAACCATTCGAAGTTTTGATCTCTGTAGAGTTCGGGAGAAGCTCCAAAATTGGTGTTTCTATCATGCCCGAACCGTCACTCAGATTTGAGGATTTTGTGAAATCTCCGTCCACAAATGAAATTGAGGCTTGGAAAGGCTTTAGAAGATGGGTAATGTTATTACCTAACCTTTTCTCTTGATCTCCATTTTTGAATGGCCGTAGAGGGAGAGAATTTTAGATTTTTTCGGCAAACTAGGGTTTTGCGGAGTCTGTGGCGCCGACCTGTTTATCCCTGTTTTTTGGTTCTTGGATAATTTTTCTATGAATGTATAAATACATATTTATAAACTTAAATTTATGAGTATTATAAATTGTATTTTTGGAGAATATTTGGCTTCCGGGATAAGGAGTTATCTTCGTTGCAAAATAGTGATTTCTAATACGGAATCTCGGTGACTGCCGCCTGTTCTTTCTCATGTTACAGTCGTTTTCGAATTTTTATAGATATTAGGCTGACTGTTTTGGAATACTTATTCGATAAGTATTCCAACGCATATTTTTCCAGATTTTTCGGACTTCTGAATAAGGAGATATGTCCAAGTTAATGGGATCAACATTCTCCCAGATGAATAGTGCTTTACGCGGCAGTCTGGGGAAGGCGGTTGGCACACACACCTATAGATGCCGGTGCATCCGGTGGTGCACGGTACATCCGGTGGCGCACGCGGGCGTGGCAAAATGTGTTGAAGTGCCCGGTGCTTTTATGATTTTGAATTGTTTAAAATCATAGAACAATTTTGAAAATTTTTATAATATTATTTAACATGCTTTAAAGTGTTTAATGACATGTTAGATGATGTTAAGCTCTATTTACATAGATTCACTCATGGTTAAACTTTAAAATTATTTTAAAGGTTTAACTTAAATACTTAGTGTCTTAATTAATTCTGTAAAATGAGATTTTCCAGAATATAAATTGAGACATTAATTTTTGACTTTGTACAGTATTGGGAATGCATGAATGTTCTAAATAGTTTGGATGTATATGCTTATTTCATATAAATTGTTTATATGTTGTTGTCATGTTATTTTCATGTTATTTATTTCATAAAAAAATCGACATGCATGAAATTGAGAATTTTAAAAATATAGTATGTAATTTTATGCTGATATATATGATATATCTCATATTTCATTATCACGTATGCGCTCTATATTCATGTGATGAATGTTAATGTGTGTATGGAGGTGATCATGGACTTAATTACGCTTGGCTTGTGATTACTTTTAGTTGCGTTGGTTATGTTATTAAATGGGGCCTACATGTGCCTCCTCTCTCTCTATACAATATAATTGTATATTCTACCTTTCTCCATTAATGTACTCCCCTTAGTTAAAACTAAGATTTCTTATTAAGTTATGTATATTTGTGGGTCTACGTACCCTTAAGCCACTTGTAAAAGTTAGAAGCCGGTTCGTGGAAGGTTGGAGAGCGGGACCACTTGGAGAAGCACTCTTCTGAAGTATGTGCGTGCCAACTCAAGCATCTGAAGCAAGAATTTGCACCTATAAGGGTACCCTAGGTGCATGCTTAAGGTTAAGTCCATGATCACCCATTTTTTATGCATATTTGATATGTGATTCTGTGCTATCTTTTATACCTTAGATATATGATATTCCAAAGGTATTATATATACTTAGCACATATTATTGATGAGACTAAAATAAAATCCCTTCTTGTTTTAATTAGGTCGATAAATGTGTGACATTAAGAATGACTCACGTAGCCTTCCGTTGTTATGATCTTGATGAGTCAATTTAGATTGGATGAGTTTGTTGTGTTTCCCACAAGACTCATTCAGAAAGGGATTGATGATTATGGCCAAGGCATTTGTCAAACTTTAGGGTGGACCATTGCATGGCCTTATTGTGTTTCCCACAAGGGCTATGTGTAGACATGTCAAATTGACCTGATTCGGAGCCCTAAACTCTTGTTCCATTAGCGATATCCTTTATTTGACCATTATCTAATCTAGATTACCTCGTGGAGATGGCCTTTCTGATTATCACCGAGCCTTTTTAGGTCATCCGGGTCGATCCTAGCCATATATTTCATCAACCGGGGCCATACGGTTGTTTCGGTCGATTTTAGGGTTTTTCAACTTTTGCGTGCCTCGATTCACATTTACCGGGTTAATCTCAGATTTTTTGATGATTTTGGGTTTTTCGACTGTGCCGAACTTGTTCGGTCATCATTTTAAGTCATCCCGAGTTGACCCGAGATTCCTCGACTAGAACTGTGCCCTTTCGGATCTTTGCCGCGGTTATCGGCTTTTGTGAGAGGGTAAATTGGTAGAAAGCCCCATGCGAACGTCTTGGGAGTCATGCCGGCTAGTTTACCGACTTGAGGAGCTGTGGTTTAATGCCCTCTTTCCAATGCAACAAATATGAGACAAATCGGACGTCCCGTTTGCAAATTACGGCCTGCAGAACACTCGCATAGGAGAGAGAGTGTACCGTGCCCATGATCCCCTTGAAATGGGAGGGCACGGTCACCACGCCCTCAAACTGAGGGTGCACCCTACGTGCCCTTAGTCTGGGGGCGCGCCGTGAGCGCCCTCACTCCCTTTGAAAGGCGAGGGCGTGGTCTGTTTTCGAAAATCAAAAATTACCCCGATTAGCGCCTTCTAAACCAGATTTTGTAAAGTTTCCTTCACTTAATATCGTTAATTTTGACCGCACCCCCGGGTCCGGGGTGCGTTCATCTTATCAAGTCTGATTTTTCGCAATTTCCGGAAGGTTCTGGCAATTTTTAGCAATGAGACGCCTAACGTGCTCCCATCTCCTTTGAAACGGAGGGCATGCAAACCGCACCCCCAGGGTGAGGGTGCACTTTGCGTGCCTCTAGATCGGGCACACCCTGCGCGCCCTCACTTCGTTTGAAAGATGGGGGTGTGGTCTGGCTAGTTTTCATATTTTGCACCGGTTTCCATTCTCTATAAATTGAGGGCTATTCCCAACGAACCAAGGTTGAACCCCCATGCCTAGCTCATCTTGAGATTGTCCAAACTCCCTCCCAAGGCCGTCCCGACATCCAAAGCCAATCCAACGTCAAGAGATCGATCCCGAAGTGAAGGAGAAGCCCGATCCTTGCGTTCTACAACAACTAAACTTCATCAGCTTCTATAGAAAATCTGGGGCTCCTTCCGCAAAAGTCTTCAACAAAAGAGTTTCTCTTCTCTTCGTCCTCTTTCATTTGCGACTGGTAGCACTTGATTCCAACTTGCCGTCTGTCCGTGATGATAGCTGCACCAAGGGCGTGCATCCAGGTTTTGTTCTTTCATATCTGTCCAAATTCAGATTTTATATAGGCTTGTACAGATAGATTCTAGAGAAGTCATCAACAAGAGATATCTTCCTCTCCAAGTTTTCCATCCATAGAAATAAATGGTACTCTATTCTGATATCAGGGTCATCCGTAACATTTTCTGCACCAAAGTCGCGCCAAAAGGGTGCAGGGCTACCCGAACCGGCCTTCTTCAACTAACTCGGCTTCAACTCAAGCCAATTCACTTCATAAGCTTTCTTAACTCATTTAATTCAGTTTATTTGTTTGTTATAACATATTTTAGTTCAGTTTGCATCATTTTTACATAACCAAAAACACAAAAAAAGGGTTAAGGCTCACCCCGAAGCCGGTGAGTTCGATTTCAATTGCTTGTTTCTCATCTTTCATTACAATTTCTACAATTCTATCAAGTCTAATCAAACTCTTCACTTGATTCATTGTTTTAAGTTGCACAGATCAATCAAGCTAGCACCAGTTGGACTCTTCTTCATCGGCCGATCGAAGAAGAAGATGGATGAACTCACATCTCAATCTCCCACGCTAAGGTACACATGGTCATCTCATCTTTTATTTCTATTCCATAAAATGGAGCCCGCGGCTCCTGGCGACCACAATTTATCTTATCATGTTCTAAGTCAATTCATTCCTCGCTCTCCTCTCACATGACCCGAACAGTCTCCGGTGCTCGAGCGACGTCATGAGATGAAAGTTCGGGAATCAATGTGACTATGGGACCGAGGTGAGGATTTTACCGCTTTCCTAGTGTTTTTCGATTCACTCCCTTTCCCCAATTCCATCTTTCACCTTTTCTTGAGATGTCAATCCGTAACCCATTTTTGGAGTCAACACTATGTTAAGAATTCATCCTTATAATGTAACAAGCAGATTTGACCTAACTAGAGTATATAGCTTGTTGTGTTTCCCATAAGTTTATAACTCTAGAGACTGAATAACTAAGAATTGCAATGATTACAATTGGTAAAAGTTACCTACCTATTATGTATGGGATGACTTGTTGTGTTTCTCACAAGGTTATCACTATAAAGTTAATAGGGTCTTAGTCCCCACTAGGATTTCATCGTGATATCCCGTCTTTGCATAATGAGGGTTATACGAATTCGTCAAAAATTAGTGGGAGCATAAATTATAATGAAAGACCATATCTTAATTTTAATGAATGTCTACAATGTTATATTGATAAAATTATATCTCAGTTGTAGAATATGATAATAAACCACCATTAGTATGGCATACTAGATGTCAAATAGCTTAATAGCTCACACTTCTTACACCAGTTTAGAACTAAGAGAATTGTTCTCATAGTTGACCAATTAACTATCCTACTTGAGAAGTAGGTGTCTCCTAGACTATCTAATGATGTGTAAGAAAGATAAAATCTTATCTCATAGACAAGATACATTGTTTGCCTTAAACTTGATGTTAGTCTCTATAAAATATAAATTGTAGAGACAACATGGATAAATGGATATGAGATCCATCATGGCTTACAGTGATGAGCTAACTAAGGGCAAGTTAGAACAAAAATACATCTTAATTACTTCTTATTGGTGAGACCAATAGAAAGAAGTAAAATCATTAGATAGAAATAGGAGATAGTTAATAGTAAAAGAAGGTGGTCAAGAAAATAAAGCCATATTAAGATAGAATTCTTCCACTATCATGATGATGGTAAGTGGAAGAGGAAGTGCAAAGTGTATTGTATATAATGCAAAGGTGGAGCTTGAGAAGCTTCATATATCCAAGTCATCAACATTTACTTGTTTTAAATATACACTTAATAATATTAGATACTATATGTGTATATCATAATATTAGATACTATGGATGCATCTAATGGTATGAGATACTGGATAAGGATCTTATATCTACAAGGAGTTGTAGATGATGACAAGTAAATGAAGGCTTAATAAAGAAGATGTTGACCTACATATGAAATGATGCAAAAGTTGCATCATTATTAGTGGGAGGTACAATTCTTTAATAGCCTTATGGAGATGTCTTAATAATTAAGATTGCTATTATAACCTTCTACAAGAACATTATATGATTTTCTACTTGAATAAATGTTGATTTATTCTAAGCTATGAAATTGATAGATGTTCTAAAATATTGAATGGCAAAGTGTTTGCCAGTGGGAGCTTAATAAATTGTTTACTCATATGTGATATGTTAGCTCTCATGTTATGTCTGAATACTCATTTTAAGAGAAAATTGGTTGATTTAGATCAATCTACACTTTAGCTTTATGTAGACATGGATAATGGGTTAATGAGTTGTTAGAACTTGTACATCTAGGTGTATGTTAGCCCATATCTAGTAAAGCTAAAGAAGAATTTTTCTACCTCATTATTTCAAAGATGTTGTCTCTAGGTAGTATGGATATATGTACTTTATGAAGTGTAAATCTATGACCTTTGAAAAATTATCTGAGATTAAGAATGAAGTAGAGATACTAATGAAAAGAGCATTAAAACTCTTTGATGAGATCAAGGAGGGGAATACTTATGTATATAATTCACAAATAATTGAAGGATAATAGAATCTAATGAACACCTCTTTACACATTTTAGCTTAATAGAGTAGCTAAAATGAGAAGGACATAATATGAACAATGACAAACTTTGTAAAATTTCTCTTTGTCTAATTTTGGTAAAGTACTCATTATAACCACTTGATCTTAATAGGTACCATCTAAGTCTGTTCTGATTATTCCATATAGGATATGGAAAAGGGGTTACAACTTGACCTTAAGCAAGTTAAGATTTTGGAATGTTCGACCTGGTGAAGAAGTATAACTCTAACAAGTTGGAATATAAGATTATGAAGTGTTGGCTTGTGGGATATCCTAAGAAAACTTTTGGATATTAATATACGACCCTTATGAACAAGGGTATGTGTTTCTCACCTCACTATATTTCTAAAAAAAAAGTTCCTTCTTAAGAAAGATAGTGAGAGCAAGGTATATATGGAAGATGTTCCAGTCCCACAACCCAATGACATTTTTATTAATGTGCTAGTTAATAATTACACATTGGCAACTTATAAATCTATTCTTATGTCCATTCAACCTAAGAGATATGTGGGACATATCTCTGATAGATGAAATGAGGCATAAGATAATAAGGATATTGATCCTAAGATCTATATAGAACCAATATAAGATATTGATTCATAAATGGGAAGAGACAATAAAATCTAATATAAACTTTATTTATTCTAATCAAGTTTAGAACTTGATAGATCCACCTAAGGGTATAGTATCCATAAGGAATAAATGGATCACTAAAGAATATATTAGAGTGGATTAGAAGGTAGAGACCTTCAAAGGTGAGAATAGTTGAAAAGGATATCATCGAAGTCAAATGGTTGACTATGATGAAATCTTTTACCTATTCCATGGATTAATCCATTCGGAATTTGATTGTTACACACTATGATTATAAGATAAGCTAATTGGATGTTAAGATAATGTTCCTCTAAGGTATTTTGAAGAACATGTGTATATGATACAACTATAGGGAATCAAGTCCCAATAACATCCAAGAAGAGTGTGTATTAAATTTATTTATGGATTGAAGTAAAACTTTCCATAGATCATATATAAGGTTTAATGAGATTAAATCTTATGACTTCGTTAAGAACAAAGAATAGCCTTGTGTATTCAACATGATAAGTGGAAATGATGTTACTTTCTTGACATTTTATGTGGATGACACACTACTTATTAAGAATGAAGTAAGTATGTTATTATAAGTGAGCCTAGCTATCAAATTAATCCTCTAAACATAATTTGAGTTTTGAGATCTATGGAGATAGATCTAAAAGCAATGCTCAGTTAATATATGTAGTCACCATAGCCAAAGGGTTTGACATGATAAACTCTAAGATAGGTTTCTTACCTATGTGATGGGAAGTTGATCTCTCTAAAGTGATATTCTTGAAGATTTCTTGAGAGAGAAAGAGATCACATTAATAGAGCCCTTTTGCCATTGTCATAGGGTCTATCATTAATGTGATGTTACATACATGATGTGATACTCTAAGTGTTATTAGCATTCATCAAGAAGATTCAGGTGAGAGTCACTGGATAGTTTAGAGATATATCATTTAGTACTTGAGAAGCACCAAGAATGTATCTCTATACACTGGAGGATAAGACTTGAAGTCTTGTAGTTTTACAAACACAAGTTTCTAATCAAATAAGTTTGATATTAAGTCAAAATAATGGTGGTGCGTGCAGTAAGCTGGAAGGGTTTCATTCAATAGAACACTATAAATTCTACAACATATGTAAATAAGTTTACATAGTGGTTGCACACTACTTGAAAAGTAATCTAGATGAAGATTTTCATCTACATCTTAAATATGGAATTGTCCCAATTTTCTCTGAAAGTGTACCATTATTTTGAGAAAACAATGGTGTAGAGCCAATGTCTCGTCATAAATTTAGAACTTCTGTGGCGAAATCATACAATCAAAGAGATTGCAGCTTATAGAGATATAATTAAAAATAAAATATCTACCGCTAATAACATTGCAGATCCACTAACTGAAGCAGTTACTCAAAGAGTGTTTAAGCTTCACCTCAAGCTGATACCGACAGCTAGATAGGTGATTGGCTTTAATGCAAGTGGGAGATTGATAGAAATGTATGTCCTACAAACTAATCATATATGATACGATTCGACATTTCTAGATATATCTTATTCAATTAATTAGGAAAATCTTCATTATAAGCTCTTATTAGATGTGAATATCATAATGAAGTCCTTGATCAGATACAATGATGATTAAATCATGATGAGATCATGATAATGAGATTGATCATCTAGAGGTAATTGATCTAAATGTTCCTAGTCATAGGATACTTGAGACAGGACATCAAGGATCCGAATAGACTAATGTATGTGATATCTTCTCATGTGATGAGGATGACCGATCTCATTGGTCATTAGTGTGGAGACACTGAGATACACATACAGGTGCTCATTAGTTTAATGAGTTCACTGAATTGACCAAATTAAAAACCCTGAATGGTATCTTACCGAACTATCAATCAGGATTTTCTATCATCACAGTTGCATGGTTGGACTTTTGACCTAAGTTGCCAAAGATACCTTGTTGGGTGGAACTTGTGCTTTGACTATTGACTTATGGATCACCATTTAGATGGTCCGTTATAGCTATGGATCGGGTACAAAGGAAAACCCGATGGAGATAATTGAGCAGACAACAAGAGATCGTCCACTCTCAGTAAGTGAGAGTGAATGTCTTATGGAATAGTACTCTAAATTCCTGGCTATGGTAGATAGGATAATTGGAAAAGGAGTTTTCCAATTGATATAATTCCGACTGCAAGATCCTAAAGAGTCGGTACACTAAGGAGTTGACAGTCGATGCCGTACTCCTTTTCGATCGGGACATTGGATGGATTAGGATTTATATCCATGCATTAACTAATGATGGAAAGGCTCAATGGAGATGAGATTAACCCCCATAGTCATTTGGGATCATAGGATGTGGCTTGTACCCTTCATGATCGGTAGGTCGATTAATTTATTATCAGATAACAGATTTACTTAATTAAATAGAATTGTTCTATTTTATTTAGGCCTCAACCAAATAGGCTATTAAGCCTAGTGGGTCACACACAAAATGACTTATCCACAAGTACAGGGGTAAGGGCATAATTTATCGAGATTTTGGATTTTTATGAAAAATTCCAAAATTCTTTATAAATACTAATGGTTTCAGCCAAACCCTATCAAGTCAATGGTGAAAATCATGTCCCTAGTCTCCTTCCTATCTCCTCCTCTCTCTAGAAGGTGTCCATGGTCGATGGAGCTCTGTTCAGGAAGAGTTCTCGAGGCCGACGTGAAGGGAGGACCTACTATGGATGAAGTTCGTGTGGATACTACTGGAGACCGGACATTTTATCGGTTTGAAGAGCTTGAAAGCTCATCTCCTTCTTCTCCATGGGATTATATGAATACCTATAAAGTATATTTGAACCCGATTTGATCAATTTTTTGTTTTCGTCGTTCTGTTCCAATTTAGACAGATTCTAAAAGAGCCCATAGGAACCGTCGCTTCTACTACACCAATATTTTATGGATGATTCCTTACAGGATATCCTAAAGAAACTTCTAGATATTAAATATACCACTCTTAAGTACAAGGGTATTTATTACTCAGCTCACTATATTTCTAGAGGAAGAGATCCTCCTTAAGAAAGATAGTGAGAGCAATATATATATAGAACCTCTTTTAGTCCCATAACCCAAGGATATTTTTATTAAGGTACTAGTTAGTAATTACACGAGCAATTTATAGGTCTTTTCTTATTTCTATTCCACTTAAGAGATATGTGGGATATATATTTTATGGAAGAAATGAGACATAAGATAGATAGGAAATTGATCCTAGATCTTTATAGAAGCAATATGAGATATTGATTTTAAAATGAGAAGACAATAAAATATTATATAAACTTCATCTATTCTAATCATGTTTAAAACTTGATAGATCCACATGAGGATATAGTATCTATAAGGTATAATGGATCAATAAAAAATAGATTGAAGTGCATTAGAAGGTAGAGACCTTCAAAATGAGAATAGTTGAAAAGGATATCATCTAAGTTAATTGGTTGACTATGATGAGATTCTTTACATATTCCATGAATTAATCTATTTGGATTTTGATTGTTACACACTATGACTATATGATATGTCAATTGTATGTTAAGATAGTGTTCCTCTAAGGCATTTTGAGAAATAGGTGTATATGATATAACCATAGAAAATCAAGTCCTAATAACATCCAAATAGAGTGTGTATAAGTTCTATTTATAGACTAAAGTAAAACTTCCCATAGATCGTATATAAGGTTTAATGAGACTAAATCTTATGACTTAGTTAAGAACAAAGAGTAGCCATGAGTATTTAAGAAGATAAGTGGGAGTGCTATTACTTTCTTGACATTTTATGTTGATGACATATTACTCATTAAGAATGAAGTATGTATGTTGTCATTAGTGAGCTTAATTATCAAATTAATTCTCCAAATATAACTTTGGTTTAGAGATCTATGGAAATAGATCTAAAAGCAATACCTAGTTAATGTACGTAGTCACCATAGTCAAAGAGTTTGACATGGTAAACTCCAAGATAGGCTTCTTACCTATGTAGTGTGGAGTTTATCTATTTAAAAAGATGTTTTTATAGATTTCTTAAGAGATAAAGAGAACACATGAGTAGAGCTTAGATGATTTTGTCATAGGGTCTATCATGTATGTGATGATATGAATATGACATGATTAATGTACTAAGTGTTATGAGCATTCATCAGGAGGATTTAAGTGAGAGTCACTGAATAATTTAGAGATATATCTCTTAGTACTTGAGAAGTACTAAGGATGTATCTTTGAACAATGGAGGATAAGACTTGAAGTTTTCTAATTTTGCAAACACAAGTTTCTAGTCAATTAAGTTTGTTAATATATCAAAATATAGGTGGTGTAATGAGCTAGAAATTTCTTTACAATAACAAACTACAAATTCTATAACTAATGTAAAAAAGATTACATAATAGTAACACATTACTTGAGAAGTATACAAGTGTACCATTGTTTTGAGAAAATAATGGGGTAGAGTCGATGTCTCATCAGAAGTTTAAAACTTCTGTGGTGATACCATAGAATCAGAGAGATTGCAACTTATAGAGATATAATGAAAGATAGAGTATTTACCGCTAATAACATTGCAAATCCACTAACTAAAGTAGTTACTTAAAGAAAGTTTGAGCTTCACCTTGAGCTGATAGAGATCAACTAGATAGGTGATTGACTTTAGTGTAAGTTGAAGATTGATAGAAATGTATGTCCTACAAATCCATCATATATGATATGATTTGACTTTCTAGAAATATCTCATTTAATTAACAAGGCAAATCTTTATTACTAGCTCTTATTAGATGTGAATATCGTAATAAAGTTCTTGATCACATGCATTGATGATTAAAGCATGTTGAGATCATGATAATGAGATTGATCATCTAGAGGTATGTGATCTAAATATTCCAAGTCATAGGATTCTTGAAACTAGACATCAAGGATTTGGATAGATTAGTGTATGTGATATCTTCTTATGTGATGAGAATGATCGATCTCATTGGTCATTAGTGTGAAGACACTGAGATACACATACAGGTGCTCATTAATTAAATGAGTTCACTAAACTGATCGAATTATAAATCTTGAATAATATCTTATCGAACTGTCAATCAGAATTTTCTATCATTATGATTACATGGTTGAACATTTGACCTGAGTCACCAAAGATGCCTTTTTAGGTGGAACTTATGCTTTGACCATTAACTTATGGATCACTGTTTATATGGTCCTTCATAGCGATGGATTGGGTACAAGGAAAATCGATGGAAACAATTGAGCAGACAAGAAGGGATCGTCCACTCTCGGTAAGTGAGAGGGAATGTTCTATGGTATAGTACTCTAAATCCTTGGTTTGGGTAGAGAGGATAATTAGAAAAAGGAGTTTTCTAATTGATCTAATTTTGAGTACAGGATCCTAGAGTCAGTATACTAAAGAGTTGACAGTCGATGCCGTACTCCTTTTCGACTGGGACATTTGATGGACAAAGGTTTATATTCATGTGGTAACTGATGATGGAAAGACTCAATGGAAATAAGATTATCCCCATAGTCATTTGGGATCATAGGATGTGGCTTGTACCCTTCATGATCGATAAGTCGATTAATCTGTTATTGGATAACTAATTTAATTTAATCAAATAGAATTATTTCATTTTAATTAGGTCTCAACCAAATAGCTATTGGGCCTAGTGGATCACACACATAAGGACTTATCCATAATTATAGGAGTATAGGTGTAATTTATGGTGATTTTGGGATTTTAGTTTTTTATGAAAAAATTTAAAATTATCTTTAAATACATATGGCTTCAACCAAACCCTATCAAGCCAAGGGCGAAAACCGGTTTTCCTTAGCCTCCTCCCTACCTTCTTCTCTCTCTAGAAGGCATCCATGGGCGATAAAGCTCCGTTCGAGAATAGTTCTTGAGGCCAGTGCGAAGGGAGAACATGATGTGGATGAAGTTCGTGTTAATACTTTTGGAGACTAGACACTTGAACGATTTTTCAGAGCTTGAGAAGCTCATGTTCTTCCTCTCAATGGGATTAAATGAATCCCAATCAAGTATATTCGAATCCGTTTTGACTAGTTTTCGATTTTTGTCATTCGGTTCTAAATGATACAAAATCTAAATGAACCTATAAGAATCGTCGCTTTCATTGCACCAAAATTTTTAGGACAATTCCTTACAAATAACACTTAAAAATTACGTACAAATTGACAATGAAAAGAGTCAAATGATGATGACACAGTGCGAATGAGCCAAATTGAGCGAGATCGCCTTTTCCACTTGTTGGAGAGAAAGGACAAGAGAGAAGAGAGAGAAAAATAAGAGAGAAGGACGATAGGGGAGAGAGAGATGATAGGAGAGAGAAAAAGAGGAGAGAAAAGGGGGCTCATCGCTGGGTGGGTGCGGAAGGCAAGTGTAGCTGACTATAGGTGACTATAGGTGGTGGTGGTGGGGGTCAACACCGAAGGCATCACATGGGCGAGAGATAGAGGTGACTAGGTGGGCGCAGCCACACGACAAGTGGCGACTTGGCATCTCTTGGTGTCAGGGAAAAGGGAGCTAAAGAGGGAGGGAGAGGCACAAAGAGGAAAGAAAGAGAAGAAAAGAGGGAGGGGTGGCGGTTTTTTGCTGGGAGAAAAAGAGAGAGAAAGGTAAGAAGAAAATTTTAAGTTTAAGAAAAGTTAATTTGGGTAGGAATAGACCAATTAGGGGGATAAAATACACTAAATAATTAAAATTAATACACTGATTAACTTAAAATCAAATACCTAATATGAATAAAATATAAACACCTATTTAAATTAATAAGACACAATATAAATAATTTAAAACACCTACTTACATATATAGACACCCTAAAAAATACAATTGACACAATACTAAGATAAATAAAACACCGCGATAAAAACCTAAATAGCATTATAAAAATATATAATATTACATAGAACATACATTTTTATCAAAACATGCGATAAAGAAAGTGACAAAAATATTTATAGGTTAAGAGAGAGAGAGAGAGTTTAATATATCTATGATAACAAAGAAAAAATTTGAAAAAGATGTTGACTCTAAATAAAGATTGAGATGTTATTTTGATATGCTTTTTAAATGACATTTTTGTTTGAAATATATAACACATAAAGAATGTAATATGATATAGCATGAATTATAGTCCGTGATTAGGTTTTTGAAAGTTTTAGAGATATTGAAAAGAATGAAAATAGAAGACATGTGACAGCAATAATTTGTGTGCTTGATTTATAGTGGAAACTACTTTTCTCATTAGAAGCCTAAAAGAAAAAAAATGAGATATAAAATTTATTTTACATGATATTTAATGATATGAGAATAGTTTATGATCAAATTCTAGAAATGTTTTGTCGTGAACATGGAACAATGGTGCTTATTAGATATATACAAAAATAATAAAATATATGTAGGATAGATCAATTGCCAATGTCTAAAAAATTTAAAAAATACAATATTTTAATATTTATTTTAGTTTATATCAAGAATTTACAAGAAACCATTATCTTTTTACATTGGTTGTACTTGAATTTACAAAGGACATTTAAGCTGGGAAATCTTGATGCATAATATTTGTAAAGAACAATGAACTAGATTGTACTATTGATAGGGAAAACACAGGAAGTTAATAAGAAATTATAATTTTGGAGGAACCCTCAAGTGGTTGGGCATTTCAGGATAAATAGAACTAAAATAGAATATGTATATTGTAAATTTAATGAAAGACAGAGATAAACACATAAAAGTTAATTTGGATGGATGTAACGTTATTTTAATATACTTAACTTTAATATCTTAGTTCAATCATCTAAAAAAATTAAAAAATAGAGAATGCAATAAAGATGTTCTATACGATTAAACCGGGTAGACGAAGGATAGATTAGCTATAGTCGTCATGACCGTAATATTTTATTAAGGTTGAAAGAGGAATGTTACTTTGCAAACGTGTACATATGGTACTGAATGTGAAATGTTAGGATAACGTAGAAAACACATTTTTATAATGAGTATTTTAGGTAAAATGAGATGGTGATCACAATTTCAGATAAAAGAAGAGAAGAGAGATTGAGATACATCAAACATAGACACTCTAGGAAGACCCAAATAATTTGTGATTAATGCTATAGTTATATATTCCTTATCTTATGGCCCGTTTGATTAGAGCTTTAAAAATGATACTATATCAATATTGATATTGATATTTGTAAAAATTGAAATATCAATATCTTTTTTTTTTTGATGAAAAGCATAGCACTATATTAAAAACATCAACCTGGAAGGTCCTTACAAAATTGATGCCAAGCCATTATCGGCAGAGGAGCAGGAAAGGCATCCTCGGTTTGAGATTTTAGAGTCCACCTAGCCAGAACATGTGCTAGGTGATTACAAGATCGGCTGGCATACATAAGTTCTACATAAGGATGAGATGATAAGAAATTTGAACAGCTTAAAATGATGTGTTGAGACCTCCATAACATGGGTCCTTGGCCTGTAATAGCTTCCACTACCACCTTAGCGTCACTTTCGATCGTTGTGAATTTATCAATAGTTGATGCCCACGAACAGGCCTCTTCAATGGCCAAAGCTTCCAGGACCTGGGGATGCACCACAGTAACCAACTTAGTCTTCCAGTAAACTAAATTACCTTCCTCCTGCCTAACAACTAAGCTAATAGCACCTGCAAAATCAGAAGTGGCACAATCTACATTGATTTTATAATGATTCATTTTTGGAGGTGACCAAGCAGGTTCATGAACCATGTGAGCTGCAGGATCATTAACAAGGCATAAATCAGCTGTTAACAAAGCTAGCTGGTAAATACGAGTGGGACCATCATGCTTGGATTGGAAAATAAATCGACACCGAGCCTTCCAAATATGCCAAACTATAGATAAAGCAAGGACACCCAATCGGAGTAATTGTTGATCCTTCGAGATGACCCAGTCCAACCATTGCTCAAGCAAAGCTGAAAAAGATCGATGTTTCCACATAAGAGGATTACCAAGGGGCGAAAGTAGCCAAATAGCTTTACTTCGGGAACATGTGACGAAAATATGCTCCAATGATTCTACCTCCCGACCACACAACGTACATAAAGAAGACACCCAAGCACAACGTCTATTAATTTCCAGATTTGTTGGGAGGTTACCTGAAAGTGCTTTCCACACACAAGTTATAGTTTTCTGAGAGAGGAAAGTGCTTAATCTGGGGTGCCACAACTTGCGCCAAATGGAGATATTGGAAGGCCCTGGAGGAAATTTTGACTCAAGTAAAAACCTGTAAGCAGATTTTAAGCTAAACGAACCTGATGGGGTGAACGGCCAAATAAGAGTGTCTTGTAACAGATCACCGTGAATTGGAGTATTGAGAATACGAACTGTGGATATATCATCAAACCACAAAGCTATAAGTGGTGCATTCCAACGTCCTTCAGTAATAAGATCCTTTACAAAACCTGGGAAAAAACAATATGGATCTCTGGGTCGAAGAGGCCCATTAGTATCAAAGACCCAATTGTGCTTCCATGGATGTACAGTTAAGCCATCCTTTATCTTCCATACAGCAGCCTTAAGTAGATGAGGTCTAGCAGAAAGTAAAAATTTCCAAACATAAGAATCAGTGTGCTTAAGCGTGATGTTCCAAATATCCTTATGCCTTAAATATTTAGCACATAATACCTTAACCCAAAGACAATCCTTCTTGACCAAGAAATTCCATAGAAGTTTCATTCCAGAGGCTAAGTTTAATGATTCTAAATCCTTGATACCCATTCCACCCATAGACTTTGGCAACTTGATGGTACGCCAATTAGAAAAATGAATTTTATGTTGTTGAGTAGAGCTGTGTGCCCACGAGAATCGCCTGCGAACTAATTCAAGTTTGTTTAAAGTCTTAGCCGGCAACCTAGCAACAGACATTGCGTGAAGAGGCATATGGCTAATTGTAGAATTAAGAAGAGTGGTCCTTCCTGCAGTTGAAAGTAAGTTAGCCTTCCACCCAGCCATCTTAGATTGAAAAGCCGTGATCAAATTTGCGGATTGGGTAGCTTTTCCTTTAGATGGATCCCATGGTAAGCCCAAATAAAAATCATCATCAGAAGCAAGTTGAAAGCCTGTCATACCACATATTCGGGCAGAAAGAGTAGGAGAAACATTCTTGCTAAAACAAATTTTTGACTTGGCGAAATTTATAGCTTGACCAGAAATTTGCCCGTACTGATTAAGTACATTTAGAAAAGAAGCTATTGTTTGTAGATCAGCCTTACCGCAGATAATCAAATCATCCGCAAACATTAGATGTGAAATCTCTGGGGCTCCTCTGGCTACTTTCACACCTGAAATTCTTTGTAAGTGAAATTTGCCCGAGTTAACATTGAAGAAAGTACATCAGCACATAGAATATAAAGGTATGGAGACAATGGACAGCCTTGGCGTATGCCACGTTTAGGATAAAATTTTCCTGATATATGCCCATTAATATTAAGGGAGTAAGTAACGGTCATTGAGCATTTCATAATAAGATTTATCAGGCTAAGTGGAAAACCCCTCTTACAAAGCACATTATACAAGAATTCCCATCGGAGCTTATCATAAGCCTTATGGATATCCAGCTTAGCCATAAAAAACCCAACCTTTCCCTTCATCTTTTTAAAAGTATTCCTCACTTCTTGGGTAATAATAACATTATCAATGCCTTGACGACCAGGTACAAAAGCCGATTGTAACTAAGAGATCAAACCCGGTAATAGTGGTTTCAGCCTATTAGCAATGACCTTAGTAAGCACTTTTAGTAACACATTACATAGACTAATAGGTCTATAGTGCTCTGGGAGATTAGCATTCTCTTTTTTTGGAATAAGAGTAATAATAGTATGATTAAGCTCCGGTGGAACATAACTTGATGTGAACATGGATCGAAGAAAAGCAAACACTTCCTCAGAGATGAGTGACCAATACTGTTGAAAAAAAATAGGGGAGAGACCATCTATTCCTGGAGCCTTTTCCGGCTTCATAGAAAAAAGAGCTAACTTTACTTCCTCCAAGGAAGGGGGAATACCTAAGGCTTCTGCTTGATGTGAAGATAGAACCGGTAGATGTAGAGACTCTAACACAGGTGCCACAGAAAATGCAGGTGTATCATGAAATAAAGATTTAAAGTATGAGCAGAACACATACTTGATATCCTCAACCTTGGCTGACCAAACTCCATCTGGAAGAAAAACACCAGGTATCCTGTTCCATCTTCTGCGATTTAACACTTTAGAATGAAAAAATTTAGTACATTTGTCACCTGCAATATGCCAAAAGGATTTTGCCCGTTGCCACCAATAGATATTTTCTAAATCTTGTAACCAGAGCAATCTTATGCGCAAATTATTTTCTTCAGCCAGAGAAGCAACTGTAGGTGGCAGAGAATGTAAAAAACGTAGTTTCTCTTGGACTTCCTTAATTTGCCTCCGAAAACTGCCAAAAATATGGTTTTTCCAATTGAGCATATCTGAACGAAGTCGTTTCATCTTCAGGTCATAATTTTGACTCAAATTTGGAGAATTGTTCCATGAGGTAGACACCAATTCATGAAAAGAGGGGTGCTTCAACCAGTTAGCCTCCAATCTAAACCAGGATTTTCTGGGATGTGTAGGAGGATTAGTATTAATGTAAAGCGGGCTATGATCACTAGTAAAACATGGAAGTACATGGAGTTGCACCATAGGAAACAAGGAAAACCAAGAATCCGAGGCTAAACATCTATCTAACTTTTCCCTTACATGTTGATGAATAGGTCTTCTATTATTCCAAGTGTAAATGGATCCATCATTCTTGAGTTCCATAAGATTGTTATTTTGAATAAAAGACTCAAAATGTTCCATGTGAGAGACAGTAGGCTTTGATCCCCCCCACTTCTCAGAAGGGTGTCTAATGCAGTTCCAATCACCGATTAAAACAGTAGGCAAGGAGATCTGACTAATGAGATGAGTTAAATCATACCACATCTGCATTCTATCTACCTCTTGGTTAGGGGCATAAATACCAATAAATAGCCACGGTGATGAAGAAAAGGTATCTTGGATAATACCTGCTATCCAAGAAGAGGTGGAAGAGATAACCTGCAGTTGAATGTCATTGGACCACCATATCCAAATACCTCCACTCCTGCCGGATGAGGGAACTACAAAGAAATTGTCAATACTTCTGCGAGCAAAAAATTCATCACTAACCATAGAAGAACATTTTGTTTCAGAGATGAAAATTATCGAAGGGTTCACTGAATGGGTCAAACGGTCTATATGACGAATTGTCGGGCGCCCATTCCCGCCCCGACAATTCCAAGCAATGATCCTCATTTTTTCAGGGGCAGCTGTGTAGGGCCAGCTGCCTCACCCTTAAGCTCTGGTACCGGCAAACATAAAACCTCAACCTTAACCGGGAATAAAGGTTCATCAGTCTTAAGTGCAGATTGCGTGACCACTGGATATGGAACCTCCGAGTGTAGCGTAGAAGAAATCCTTTCTTGTTGAAAACCCGAAAGATGGACTGCTTGATGTAGGGTCTTCCATTTATGTTTTTCCTTAAGCCCAGATCTTTTCATGGAGGATTTAGACGGGGAAATGATCGACTTATTAACCATACTCGGTAATTCCATAGAACCAGCAGAATCAGTAGTGGGAATCAGAGATCTAGTGACACAGTCGTGTTGAGACTCCGTAAGAGGGGCCACTGACATAGGTAGCACTGAAGATACATCCATGCTTATACTTGAAGGAACAGAAAGCAGTGAAGGAAATTTCGATACCTCCAAAGGTGGGGGGGGAGGGCCAAGACTGAAGAAGACCTGATATCCGTCTCTGAAGAAGGCACACTGGGTTCTGAAAAAATTATGTCAGGACAATCATCCACTGGAGTAGAGAGCCAAGCCCCAAATCTGAAAAAGAGCCTATTGCGCAACTCTGTTTGCACAACAGGAGATAAGGTTGGTACTATAAAAGATTTTAGACGAACTAGTTTGGAGCAGGCTCCATATTCATGACCCAGACGTCCACAAAAATAGCAAAACCGTGATAAGCGTTCGTATGCTAGTTCATAAGTTCGCAGAATTCCCCCAGGAAGAATGACAGATACATCAATGGGAAGTGGTTGATCAACATTTATCCGGACCTTGATTCGAGCATACTGACTCCAAGCTGCCACTATCTCTGAAGGCGGATCCCATGGGATGCCGATTTGGGATGCAATTTGCATGACAAGATCCTTATTTAGCAATTCCTGTGGTAAATCAAAAATACGTACCCATAGATCTCCCAGATTGAGCTGATATTCAGATGGGGCATAAACGGCCGGGCTTTCTCAAGCGGCACCAAGTCATTATTGTAAAACCAAGGGGCCCTCCTGCAAATCGTCTCCACTTCTTGTTCGGCTCGAACTGTAAGATAAAAGCATCATTCGGGTAATCCAAAAAGAACCAGGGCGTTGTCGGATTCCACATCTTGCGGATCCACTCTCTAAGACCGGCCGGACGAGGTTTAGTAGAGGAACAGACTTTCAGAATCAAAGTCTTCTTCCAGGGATGGAGGGATGAAAGGCGCGAAGGATCAATAGATAAAGGAGACGGAGTAGGAGGTTCACACATGAGCTGCTGAAACTGGGATAGGATCTGTTCGGCTTTGGAAGAACAAGGTAAATCCATCCACCCGAGAGGAGAAAGAAAAAAACTCTAAGGGAAACTACTCGAGCGAAATCCAGAAGATATGTTCGCTGGGAAGAAGCCACCAAGTGTAAGAAAGTGGGAAAGTCGGAGAAAGTATATGGAAGCAGAAAAGGTCGACAAAAAGGAGAAAAAAACAAAAATATACAGTGACCCGGGGAAGCTTCCGGAAGAAACCCGAGGGTACGACTACAGATCCGGAAAAGGTAAACCCCGGGTTAGAGTTGGCGGACGTCAACCAGCCCCAAAACAGGAAACTATACACCCCGTTAGAATCCGCAGACAGGGGTCACTGGTTGCTACAGCAAACGGGAGAACTGGAACCCGGGGGGTGGAAGGATGGACGACAATGGAGGAGATGAAGAGAAGACTATCAGGAACAACGGATGGATTGATAGGCAAAGAAATAAACAAAACAACCCCCAGTTCATAGGATGAGGAAGAAGAACTAAAAGAAACACAAGTGTAAAACAAACACAGGGATGAAGGAAAAAACGACACACCGAAGAAAAAAACACAAGAGTGAGAACACTAGGGACCGGAAAAAAAACCCAACCCACAGAGATTAGGAGAAGAGAATAAGGAGAGGGAACAAGCTAGAAGACAAACAAAGGGGATGAAGCAAGCAGCACACCGATAAAAAACACAAGAGTTAGATCACAGGGACCGTAAGAAGACAAACACAAAGAGATAAGGAGAAGAAATAGGAAGAGGGAAATAAGGAAAAACGATCAAGAGCTAGCCGCCCGTCGGACGAGATGAAAGAGCGCCCACGCCCGCGGAGACGAAAAAACCATATCCGAGAAGGTTTCCCCTCCTCAGCGCTGTGCCCGCGGAGACGAAAGCCGTATCCGCGCAGGTTTCCTCCTCCGCGGAGAAAAGATCACATTCCTAAAAATTGAAATATCAATATCAAAATTAACAGTATCAAATATTATCAAGTGTTTGATAATATTATATCAGTTTTAAAATCAATACAAAGTGTTTGGTAACATTATATCATTAATAAAATTAATATTAAATATTTGATTAATTCAATAATCAAAACAAATTACACATTAAAATCAAGTATATTATCAATAAAAATATAAATAATATTTACAAATTTTTTATAGATTTTGATTTAAAACAATAAAATTAAAAAAATGATGAATCTTATTCTTATTATTACCGTTGATTTAACAAAAATGATGTGATAATTGTAATTAAAATCAAAATAATAGTACACAAATAAGACATAAAGATTGTGTGTATGCAAATTCTCATTAAAATGTAAATCCATCAGTAACAAGTTGCCAGACAAATCCACAGCCCACACTTCTTCATCTAGAACACCACTATATGCCATCCTTGAGGATACCAGAACTTTGTACCCATTTGTAAAAGTAAAATCTCCGCAAAACTTCAGAAGAACTCCACCCAGTTGTTGAACTGAACAAAGAGGAGCTATAGTCTACAAATTAGTTCATCATCTTCACGATAATCAGCGGCAAGCACTCAAAACTATTCACATGACCTGAGTGTTCACTCATGTTGATCGAAGAAGTAGAGGTGTTCGATTGATCTTCCAAATCACTGCATGAACAATCTATCCAAGTAGGGGTCCAATGAAGATGCATTCCTTTCTCTTCACCTGCACGCCGATTCCGCCTCCATTGACCACCAGTGATTTGGGCATCGCAATGTGTGAATAGGAACACCTCTTTTCGGATCTTGACTGAACAAGGATGCAAGGGAAGGGCAGGGGAGGAGAAGGAAGAGGTGATTCACCTCGTTGAGATCATTGTGCGGCAAAACTCCTTGCCAGGAAAACTTTGACAAATCTCAAGGCGTTGCAAAAACTCGGGACCTTCGGAACCCCAAGAAATGAACAAAGGTGGGAGAACCGGCGCACAGATGAAGAAACCCCCAACTCTCTCTTGCCCAAAGAAGGTGGGAGCACCGACGATGATGGTGCCGGTGGCGTACTAGAAATCCATGACCTCCTAAAACTGGTTGCCCGCAGAGAACACCCCAATTTCAAAATCAAACAGAGAAGATTCATGGTGTTTGAACTCACCATTGTTATGTTGTTGATGTCCTCGATGATGACCAAGTACAGTGAGGCAGCAAAATCTTCATGCCCAATTGCCACCTGCAGAACCCCTTCCTATGAACTAGAGATTGCCAGATCACTACATTGCTACTCCGATTTCAACAAAAATGGATCGCAGAGACCAAATGCCACTGGGGCTGGAGATTCTATGGAGGGGGCAGAAGAAGGGGCGGAGGGGGAGTGAGCCCCGAGGCAGGGGCTGGGGCCTTGCTGAAGAAATCGATGGGGATAATAAAGAACGGGGTGTCATTAATGAGGCTGTTGCCGACCCGACGAGTAGCTAGGCATGGCTTGGTACTGCAACAGCGTGACGAGCTTGACATTGGAGAGAGTGGACAGATCTGGCATGCCGTTGGCCGTGAAGGCCTCATCATTCGAGGTGAAAATGGTGTGGTCGTTGTCCATGACAAACTAGTAGATCTTGAGTACGCTGAAGGAGGAGATAAGTGGCACAAAGGCCTTGCACCTAGCTTTCTCCAGAAGCACTGTAATACCCCGATTTGTGAATATGTTAAAAGATTAAATCAGTGGACTACCAACAACACCGGTTAACCATTTTTTAGAGGTTGAGTTGAAAGAACTCCGAAGTTAAGCGTGCTCTGTTGGGAGTAAGCCAATGATGGGTGACCTCCTGGGAAGGCTCTTAATTAGCACGATTGTTGGGCTAGTCAGTTAATTTAATCGGTCGTTACATATGGTATCAGAGCATGACCCAGCCGGAAGGTCCGGTGTGACTCGCCTGGGTATGTGATGTGTGTGATCTTGACAAGGGCGTCAAGTCTTTAAGGGGGGTAGATTGTAATACCCCGATTTGTGAATATGTTAAAAGATTAAATCAGTGGACTACCAACAACACCGGTTAACCATTTTTCAGAGGTTGAGTTGAAAGAACTCCGAAGTTAAGCGTGCTCTGTTGGGAGTAAGCCAAGGATGGGTGACCTCCTGGGAAGGCTCTTAATTAGCACGATTGTTGGGCTAGTCAGTTAATTTAATCGGTCGTTACAAGCACCGTCAAGTTGGCGATGGCTCTGGCAAAGAGCTTCGAAGTGATGCTAAGAGGAGAGGTGCGATTGAGGAGCAGCTTCACAGGATCGAATAGATTGAACAATATCAATTTTGATACTATACACCTGTATTAATTTTGAGACATTCTTATACTAGTAATTTTAAAATTAATACAGTTACCCAAACACCCATTAATGTCGTATATCAATATCAATTTTAAAACTAATACTAATACAAGTAATTAATATTTTTACCAAACAAGGCATTAATGTCATTTTCTTTAGGAACCTAACTATTCTTCAAATGATAAGGGTGATCTCATTCCTATTACTCAAACAAATCTGATATTTGTGCTTGCATATTAGTTCAATCAAATCAAATATGTAATTATTAGAATAATTTGTTGAAGACTCAAATGATGGATATCCAAGTAGGATATCATATATGTTATATGTTGTTTCATATCTCCATGAAGTCGTAACATTTCAAGATTAAATATCTGAGAGATTTTCCTATGCTAGCAATTTATTTCGAAAAAACTCTATTTATTCTAGCGTGAATGCTAGATAGATATTTATTTTTTAATTTCAATAGGTCTCCTTAGAAGCTTTGTTGATATCTATTTATGTCCTGTTTGATAACACTATTAGGTACTTCTATCACTATCAATTTTAAAATTAATATTGATGGGAACCATTAAGAGATGTTTAGTTAATTGTATCAATTTTAAAATTTGTAACACGAACAAAACACATTATGTAATATAAGGGTTAACTTGAATTAATTTTGATATTGATATTCCAAAATTTAAAAATATTAATATTGATATAGTATTAAAAATGAAATTCTAACCAAGCAGGACATTAATTTTTCTTAAAAAAAATTGGATTGGCCGACGGTGCAACCGCCCAGTTCCCCACACCTTCACCTATGTAACCACCATTGCGGTTCAACTCCTCCCTTGCGTTAACCCCCCGATGTCTCTCTCTCTCTCCCCCCTTATTTTAGATGCCAGGAGCCTTGCTGACCACCCCCTTATCTTCACCACCATTTGGACCCCCCTATTCCGCAAGACTATCACTGCGAGGAGCACCTCACCGCCACCGCCGGGCATCTCCCTCCTCGTTCTCGCAGTCTCCGCCGTCACCAAAGGTCCCCTCGGGAGCCGCAGTCCTGCCATTGACCGCCACCTTGGTCGCCGTTGGCGTCCACCTTCCTTGTATTGAGTGTCGAACGCGTGCATCCGACCAAGGTACGACCCAGCCGCCCAGCCTAGTACAGCCGCAGCCGCCTACCTTGGCCCAACCGGCCTAACCAGGTCCAGCCCTGGTCCATCTCTGGTTCGGCCCAGTTCACCATCGACTAGTTCAACATTTTTTCAAGATTTATTTAATTGTGGAAAATAGAGAAAAGGAGAGAAAAATAGCATAAAAATATCAAATAATATAAAAAATTTCATAAGGATCCATGTAGGTTTCCTAATCTTTTCTAATTAGTTGGACCCATAATTATGTCAAAATTGCATAGAATGCTTCATGACTCTAAATTAGCATAATTAAGATGTTTGGACTTGAAGAAAATTTTACGAACAAAAATCTTGGAACTAGATTATGAACAATGGTAAATCAAGTTCATCTTATTATTATAAGAATGAGCCTAATCCGGAATACGAACAGTAAAAGAAAACACAATTGAACTGATCACGGGAATACCAGTTACAACACCTATTAGCCAAATAGGAATCTAAACCATGTATGGCTTGTATAGAAGATCTTTGTTTTAAATTTGACTTTATGAACCATGGAATTACTAGATATATATTAGTTTGAATCTAGCTATTGAAAATTAGGTATTTATGCTTGGAAAACATTGAAATGATCAAATGACACTATTTAAAACCTATCTAGGTCAGATACTATGTGGAAAAATTATAATATCAATTATTTAATTTATGTCAAGTATGAAGTCAGTTAATTGTCTAGCATAAGCAACATAATGCATAGTTCATCTTATTTGATATTGCATGCACATAGTTCATGTAAATCTTGTCTAATTTTGTTTCAGATAGCAAATTATGTTTTGCATGGTTTGATTATGTCTATTTGGTCATGTACAGTATGAGTTTGGTTTAGAACATGCTAATTAAGTCAGTTTGTCATAAGTCTAGTCCAGATAAACTCTTGCTAATGGCATATTATGAAGCTCACCGGCCTATGTTAGCCAATGTCTCATGAGTAGTAGGAGATAGAATAGTCTGGAGCATCCATCAATCTTGGATACTATGATTTACTTTAAGTGCCACCACTACCTAGGTGTATTATGAATCTATCTTAGTTATATGTTACTACTATGTATGTTAAAGTTGGTGATGCATTTTGTTCATGTGATGTGTAAAACTAAGATGACAAATTTTTTGTTATATGACCTTGTGATGTATGTTAAAGTTGGTGATGCATTTTGTTCATGTGATGTGTAAAACTAAGATGACAAATTTTTTGTTATATGACTTTGTGTTTAAAGAAAATGAAATACATTTGATGAAATATCATGTAGATATGTTAGTGTCACAGTATATCTAGAAAAAATCAGATTTGTCAATTTATGTTATAGTCATATTATGTCAAGTTTTGAGGTCATTTAGTAGGTAATTTGTCTAATTTGTGTATTTTAGTATGCATTGAACCAAAAGTGTATAGTTTTGTCACGATCTTGTTCGTAAAAATAACTTTTGCTTTGTTATGGACTTGTGACGTAAACAGAGGTAAATATAGAAGTCATTCTATGTTTTTAGTTATGATTCAAGTTGGATATGTTATGTATTATTACTTGTTTATCCTAGCTATCCGATTGACGAGAGATAGGTGTAAATCTTTCAGGCGTCGTTTGGTATCGGGATAAAATTAATGAGGATAGGGATAAACCAATCCTCGTGATTAACCCTATCCTCATTACGTTTGGTTTGAGTTAGGATAGATTTAGAGGATAACCCTATTCTATGTTTGGTATGTTCACAATAAATTTGAGGATAACCTTATATTTTAACTTTTTTTTATAATCTTATTTTATTTCTTATAACATATTCATAAAGATCTTAATCAACTTATATGTTCATATAATAAATATAAAATATAATTTAAAAATATAAATAAAAATATACATTTAAAGATATAAATAGTATAATTTTAAAAATACGACAGTGCAAATCAGATTTGAAATTCGTTTTTAAAATATAATTAAATTAGAAAACATTGCAACTAAATATCCTACAAATCGATGGTACTCGTATATATTTTCTTAAATACTTCATAGGTAATCTATTCATATCAATAAAAACGGTAGAGACCATGTACAAATAAAAAGGGTGAACCACAAGAAAACAAAAATTTCTTCTATTTCATATCAAACCAACATACGTATAAAAATCATGACATAGAATACCTTCCAACATTGAATTTAAGAACATCTTGTGACATGAAATATGTTAGACAAAAGAAGATAACAACACAAGTGGCCCACTCTTTTTACGTAATGTCTAGCCGTTTCTTGCATCATCATATACGGTGCACCATCATATACGGGACTCACAACAGGTGTACGCTCATCGCTGATGGGAAATCTTTGTATATGATTCTATATATCTGTTGGTTATTGAGTGAAAATAACCAACTCCCGATATGATCCGGAAGAAGTACCCGGCCTGCATCAAAATTTAAACATAATAACATGAAATAACAAATTTAAACATATTAGGGGATTCTGTGAAATTAACAGTAGGATGAATGACAACCCAAATGAGATTACATCCTGCACCTGCATATATATATTGAGAATCTGAGATGGATAGTCTGGAAGAAGTACCCAGCCTGCATCAAAATTTAAACATAATAACATGAAATAAGTGAGTTGGTGTTAATATTACCTAGAAAGAAAAATCAGATGCATTCTAGATCTCAGAAACGAGGACGATGCCTACCGCTTTCAAGCTCCGGTTCCCCCCTGCGGAGCTGCACCAAATGAGATAAGCCCCAATCAAAGATCATTCAAATTTAGATCATAATGTATTGCATCTGCTACGTACGCTTGTATAGATCCCATTAACAATTGTTTTGAAGACACTTGCAACTGAATCTCTTCTCCATCTGCTCACTTTAATATCGTCGTTCAGTAGGGGTTCAGGTGGGTGTCCTTGCGTCAGTCCTAACTTAATATATATATATATATATATATATATATATATATTAAATAAAGTTCTTCCATAATATAGATCATCCAACAGCTATCAGCCTGTATCAGCCCATTTAGATGTCCCATTGTTGTTACCCATTTCTTCTTAGCTGAGCGTATCAGCCCGTAGATTTGCATCTTCATCCATTCGATCGCTTTCCTTTATTTTGTCCTCGGATTTCCCCGTATACCCACACGATCATCAGTTGGTCCCCGGCGAAGAGCATCTGCTCACAAGATCTTATCAACAGAAGATATATTATAATGAACCACAGACTTTGACTTCGAATCTTTATAAAGACAATATAGTCTTTTCAAATTTTTGAATCGATTTTTGAGATGGGCTAAATTGTAACCCACCCTATAAACCTCATTAAAATTTTCAACCACAACTTTCCAAGCAGCCTTGGTAAATGTACCATTAGCAAATCCATCATTCCTTATAGGGTGTTTGGAAGCATTTTTCCTCTTTTTTTACCTAAAATTTGAAAATAGGGAAAGTGAGGTGTTTGGTCACGTCTTCTGCCCGCTCCTCTTTTTTTTGGAAACAAAGAGACTTACTTCTAATATCTCTCCCGAAAATAAAACAACTCTTCCCTTGTTTTATTTTCGGGAGAGACGCGGGTGCTTCTTCCCTCTCACCCGTCTCCCCACGTCTCTCGCGGCCCGTCTCGCAGCGGGAAGGGGGGGCTGTGCGGCGGGGGGGGGGGGGGGGGAGAGCGCGGTGGACTCCGGCAGGGGGAGGCGGGGCCGTGCGGCGGCGAGGGCGTGCGACGAGGGGGGCGGGGGGGGGTGGGTTGCGGCGGCGGCGGGAGGCCGTGCGACGGGGGGAGGCGGGGCCCGTGCGGCGGCGAGACCGCGGGGGGGGGGGGGGGGGGTGCGGCGGCGGCGGCGGCGGCGAGGCCGTGCGACGGGGGGGAGGCGGGGCCGTGCGGCGGCGAGGCCGTGCGGGGGGGGGGGGGGGGTGCGGCGGCGGCGACGAGGTCGCGCGACGGGGGGAGCGGGGCCGGGCGGCGGCGAGGCCGTGCGGTGGGGGAGGCGGGGCCGTGCGGTGGAGGCGAGGCCGTGCGACGGGGGGGGAGGCGGCGGTGGACTCCGGCGAGGGGGAGGCGGGGGCCGTGCGGCGGGGGGACTCCGGCGAGTGGCGCGGCTGTCCGCGGGGCGGGAGTGGACGGCCACTGTCGCGGAGGGGGCGTCGGACTTGGGCAGGGGCGCTACTTTCTGCGGAGGGTGGAGGGGGGTGGACGACGGCGGGGGGTGGACGACGTTGGCAGTCGCGGAGGGGGCGGCGGACTCCGGCCGATGGAAGTGCCGGTGGAGCTAAACAGTACTCTATAAATTTTAAAAATTGTGACAGTTTTGCAAAACATAAAATGGTTAGACTCTTTTGATTTTAAAATTAAAAATAAGAAGTCAAATAATATTGATTTTAAAAATGAGATTGACTCAAAATTAAAAGAGCTACCAAACACCCTATTAACCTTTGTTCGGCAAGAAGATCGACTAATAAACGGTCAGCATTTGGATTCCAATTAGCAATTCGGCCTTTTGATGGTTCCATTCAACTTAAAATTTACAAATATCATTAGTGATGATTGAAATAATAGAGTTTAACAAATGAAGTAACTCACAATATAAAAATAAAAGCAACCAAGGAGTAAAATTAAACAAACAAAAGAGTAACTCACAATATAACAATAAAGTTCATTCATTACCAAGCTAGAAACAATAGATATGCTAGGACTGTATACTATAGTTATGCTAGCATAGAACTATAAATCAAAGAAGAATTGAATTCCCTCTCTTAGATTTATTGCTGCCCATGGAATCTGTTTGTTCTAGTTTCTTTAATATCAGATTATATTAAGTTTATGCCTCTTATCCATTCATTTGTATAAGATGTTTATTCTCTCACCGTGGGGCTAATTTAAGTTCCTACTCTCTCCCTCTCTCTCTCTCTCTAGGGAGATTGTTCCAACTTCTTGATGCCGCCCATGGAACAAAAGCACTTTACAACACGGAGTAGCCCACCACCACTCCATGGGAAGAAGAAAAGGTGGTGACAGAAGATGTGTCCGGACCCATTTAGGATGAGCTATCATATTATGTACGCACGAGCAAGTATGGATCCGACTTGATTGGGCCCAAGTTGCCCCCAAGTTTCTGGTTTGGTTTCATTGCCGCACGGTTGTGCTAAATAAATGTGTTTACAAATTGCTTAATTTAATCACGGTATGCTAGGCACCTGCTCCAAGAGAACATCCCGATTGTGTACACTACGTGGTTAACTATTTTTCAATGTTCGGTTGGTTTTCTTATCGGGGAGGTCTTAGAGAGATGTCTTCTCTTTGGATTTATGGCTGTGAATTGTGGTTGGAGCACTAAAATGGAATATGTTGTGATGGACTGAGGGGTAACACTTCTCTCCGCGCATTCAATTAGAAGAAAAAAAAAAAGAAAGCGCTTTTTGTGTACGGAATATTCTCCCTAGTGAATCTAAATTGGGAAGCTGGATTCTTCATAGTATCGTCCGGGAACGAGACAGCTTGATCAAATAAAAAACACACCACCACCTGTAAATCAGCGACTAAGAACATAGATATATACCAAGAACTCCAAAAAGGGTAGCCGTGGAACAAAAAGGGCTAAAGCCAGAATCACTTCAAACCACGGAGAAGCATGAGCGGAGCGAGCAATCGCCCACCCCAGGACGAAGCACACGCTCGAACCGGAAGGATGGGGGAAAATGGATCAAAAAGGGCACTATGGTTAGAATCAAAAGCGCGCTCCACGGCGCCGAGAAATGCTAGCAAATCAATTGATCGCGGAACGCCCATTGTAGGGTGCAGATCTATGTAGAAGAGAGATTCAAGCAAGCCCGTCGTGGGGTCTAGAGGAGCCAGTGCATGAGATTACCGGGAGAACGAGAACACTCTGTCGTGAGTATGATGGTCGCCGTAGAACTCTTCGTTGCTGGTCCGCCATGGAGACGCCACCGCCGTGAGTGAGAACCAGCCGCCGTGCGAGCCCTAGCCGCCGCGAGCGAGAACCGAATCGATCGCCACATGGAAGACACGGTGCCGCCGAAGCTCCACCGTCTGGAGCGCCGGAGCCCTAGACGGAGAGAGCCGCCTTCGGTTGCGCGAGAGAGAGGTGTGCCACGCGAGAGAGCCTCCGGAAATTTCGCGAAAGCCCCCAATTGCGAGCCGCGCGCGAGAGTCACCCTATCCCACCTAATACGTGGGATGACTTAATCCTGAACTTATCCTTATTTTTAGGGATAACCTGGATTAAGTAAAACCAGGATTAGATGAATTTTATTTGATTACCAAACAGGGAATTGAGGATAAACCAGGTCTATCCCTGATTATCCCCATACCAAACAAGGCCTCAGAGTCTCTAGACTCACCTCTTTGTTGTGATAATCTTTTCAACAAGTTCTAAAAAACTAGAGCTTGAGATTGAGGTTCAAATGAAACAAGAGGAACAATAGTCTCCCGCACTTAGAGAGAAGTTACTCTCTTTTATCTAAGTTATTTGTGTTGGTTTGAACAAAATTATTGTTGGATATTAGTCTTATGGTCATTTCTCTTTGTCTTGTTAGAATTTGTAATATGTTTGCTTTAAGTTTGTGTACAAGAGTCTCATGGAACATTAGATTTTAACGTTGGTTTTAAAATGTCTGTTTGGATTATGAAATTCAAGTGATAAATTTCATCTCACTATCACGTTGTTAAGTTTTATGCTACATAATATGTTTGTAATCATAAATTTAAACATTGGTTGAAATAATAAAACACTGTGCAAGAGCAAATGGGATGGCGTCATGAGATAAGGATTTATCAAACAAGAAATATTCAATGACTTACTTGGCGTCTGCTTAATTATCTAGTCTCATTTTCCTGAACTTGCATGGGGGGGGGGGGGTTCCCAGAGAGGTTTGCACGCGTTATATATATTTTTAACATATAATTATATCACAAAAGTGTATAAAGATATATTTTGCAGCCAAACATAAGAAATATTGGTTACATGGCCTTCGAAAGAAGCAGATCAGATAACAAAAGTGTATAAGGATAACTTACTTGGCCCAGCAGATCAGATACCTCGTGAAGCACACACATGCACGGGTAAACACAGAAGTCGAGGAGACCTTCCCGCAGCTTCCATATCCACGAGAAGTCAACCTCTCTGGGGACCTGTTCTTAAATCCCAAGCTTTATACGCGTCCGTCGGCTTCTCTCTCTCGTCGGGAATCAGATGTTTTCTTCGGCGGATCCCGGCCCCGGCACATCGTTGGGCTCCCACGACGGGGTGTAGAACGGCGTCGGGCCGCAGGGAGTGGCGGCCGCCGCCTCCGCCGCGTCAATCGGTGGGGGGGGGGGGACCGCAATGAAGATGGTGATAGGCACCCAAATGTATTCACATGATGAGGGGGCATCAATCAAGATGGTGGTAAGCACGAAAAGGAAAGTCTTGTGGAGGCCACAAAGAGAAGGAAAAAACAGAAGTGAGAATGATTAAAATTTTCTGCTGCTCTACCTTTATTTATCTATTTCTTCGCTTTCTAAGCTGTTTAGTTTCAATTTTTCATGCATGTCACTCTTTCAATGTATGGAGTTGAAACAGACTAATCAAGGACAGCAAAGATGAGGTACATAATGTGCCAGCAGCCTCGCCGGTGAAATATATGGAGAGAAGGATCGCCAGCTGGGGTCCTCTCGCGGTCCACCAAACCGCCCAACCAGGTGTTCGAAGGCGACATCAGGACAAAAAGGTATCTGCGATTTTCTGGAAAAAAAGAAATCGCAATTAAAACAGATTTTTGGATCTGCTTGCAAATTATTAACAAGGATTTAAGCTTCGATTTTCTACTTGTCTGGTGCAAGTGCAATAGACCCAAAAAAGAGAATAATGCAAGTTTTGGCCCGGTGCTCAAGCGTATCCTTTTGTATATGTAAAAGGTAGATGCAAAACACAGACATTCAAATGTTTTGATGAACTCAAATTTTAGTTTTCTTGCTAATAGGGAGGTCATATTGAAGGGTTTTTTAGGTTGCCTTTTATCAGATATATGACCCAGGTATTGATGCCATAACTGGCTGTGGTATTAACAATGGATAAGCATGTCGGGTTCCTTCTTGTCATTTAGTAGAGGTCTTTGTTTCCAAGGTCCCGACTAATCTCCTACCTAGCTGATGTAACCTCGAAAAAACAAAATTTTTTGTTTTAAAATTTTAAAATCTCGTTGTTTGAAATTTGAATTTGGTGTGATTGGAATTAGTATGATTGTGATTCGAAAAGTTTGAAAATTTTGTTGAAGATATGTATATATAACCTCAAAATTTGAGATTGAAATCAAATTTGAAAATTCGTTCATGTACGCATGCGTTTCGAAACATGTATAAACGGAAATTGAAAATTTGAGTATTTCAAAAAGTTTTGAAAATACATTTTTTTTATTTGAGCTTTAAACATGAAAAGGATTTTAATTTTTAAAGAATAATTTTCCAAAAATCTCATCCAAAATTTAATCGTCGAATTTCGGTTTTACAACTATGAAAATATCGATATTCCATAGAAGTATAACTAATCCGACAATATACATAGAAATTCAAGTTCGAGGTTGGGTTCTTTAAAAATTCGTTTTGACCTCTCCCCATCGAGTGGTGCGAAGACCCGATGTTAATTAAATCGAGAACACTCGGATACCCTTGATTCGCCGCCATAGCAATTTCGAAACGATAGCATACATCCGCAAATGAAATGAACATAATAAGAGCAACGGCTCCATAACTTCGATGGAATGCAAACCTTTATATTTTTAAATTGAATTTGATTTGATTTGATTTAAAATTTTGATTTAATTAGTTTGTTGATTAATATCTTTTGTGGTTGATTTAAGATTTGATTAACTATTAAGTTAAAGTTGATTTGACTGATTTTAAATTTGTTAAGTTTGTTTAATTCAAATGTTATGTAATTATTTGAAGATGTTAAGATTAAAAATCTTAAGTAATATTTGTTTGTTTTGTTTATTATTATTATTTATCAATTATGATTACATGTGTTTTTGTTATTTAATTGAATTCATCAATTTATTTTTTTATAGTTTAATTTAGGAGATTTGATTATTTAATAATTTGATTGATTTAGGGGTGTAAAAATTAGTTTTAACTTAATTAAGTATATTTTATGTATCTTCTTAGATTAAATCGGTATTAAATCTTAATAGGTATGTTATGTTCATAAAACTTATTATGTTTTGTTTTATTTTATGTGTTGGTTTGTTTGTTTAACTTTTAAAATTATATTAAAGTTAATTTTAATTTATGAAAGTTAACTTTGATTAACTTTGATTAATTTGGTATTTTCGGATTATTTAATTAATTAACTTTATTTCTCTTTTTTTATTATTATGAGCTCAATATAATCTTTCTTTAAATTACTCTTTTCTTGTTTGCATCCCATACAACTTATGGAGCTATTTTAACTCCCATTGACATCAAAAATACATACACCATATAATTTCCATTAATTGCAAAAAAATGTACAACTTACAAATGTGATGAACATAAAATGATATCATGATTACAATGAATCAAATCGGTTTTGAATCCATTGAGCCTTTGATAGACATTATGGAATGGATCACATCGATAATAGATATAACACACCGACCTTTGGCTAAGGTTTATGGGTGTTATTTATCAATATAATCACTATCATATCGGTTTTATATTTTGGCATTCATGCATATATGCATATACATTTAGCCATCATATAAAATTGATATAATAATCCTTTGATGGGAAAATTGATATAGCATTGGGGTCATTTTATTTTGACCTTTATATGCTAATCAAAATTATTTATTTTTGATTCTTTTAAATTATGCCGAAGCGTAGAGCGTGCCCGATTGGACCGGCCCCCAATTAGCCTCGATTGTTTGATTATTTTCCAAAGACGTAGGGCGTGCCCGATTGGACCGGCCCCCAATTAGTCTTGGATCGATTTATTATTTAAGTTTAAATTTGAGACGTAGAGCGTGTCCGATTGGACCGGCCCCCAATTAGTCTCAAATCAGTTTGATTGTGAGTTTTATTAACATCAAACTTAAACTTGAACCATCTCATATCAATGAATGTCATCATCTTCTCCAATCGGTCTGCCGTCCCATTTTTCTTTCTTTTTGTTTTGATAAAGGGAAGTAAACAAATAAAAAGGAATCGCATGACTCATGAGGAGGCTGCGAAGAGATTTGATCGGCTAATTTTTGAAAGGGGCGCGACCGTGAATAGGAAAGGGCATTCGGGGGGAACTGTGTGCGACGGCGGAGGCTTGCGTGGCCAGGAAGGCGTCCGGCAGAAGGAGGAGAAGGAGACGAAGGGCGCGCGGCGAAGAGAGGAGGTGCGCGCGCGCGGCTGCCGCTGCGGAGTTGCGCGCCGGCGGATAGAGAGAGAGAGGGGGGGCTCGCGGCTACAGCTGCGAGGCTGCACACGGGCGACGGAAGAGGAGAGGGAGGCGGGGCTGCGCGCGGGTGCAAGCCGACGGAGGGAGAGACAGGGGGCTCGCCGCACGGCTGTGGGCTACGGAGACGGTGAACAGGATAGGGAGGAGTGGCTGTGCGGTGGCCTGGGGTCTTGGCGAAGCGGCTGCGGGCGGACGAAGGAGGAGATAGACGCGCGCGACTGCGGGCGGCTGCAAGCCAATGGACGGAGAGAGGAGAGGAGAACAGGTGCTGCGCGCAGACGGCCGAAGAGGAGGAGGTGCAGGGGCTTCGCGCGGGAACGTGGCTGCGGGCGGACGAAGGAGGATACAGGCTCAGGAAGGGGGCTGCTACTGCCGCGGCGGTGAACGGGAATCGGTGACCATGAACAGGACGACGGTGAAGGGACTCGCGCGCGGGAGGAAGACGCCCACCGGCCACAGCGTAAACCTCACCTTCTTCTCCTCTTCTGCCGCTCTTTTCTTCTCTGTTCTGCTGCTGAATCTCTCCCCCCTGATCGCACACCGCCTCCTCCCGTTTGAGGCCGCGACCAGCCTCTTGTCTCGCGGCTGCCATTGATGATCCGGGAGGTTCGTCCGCGCGCAGCCGTTATAGGCCTGGCAACGTGCGCATGGGCCGCTTCATGGAGACGTTGCATGGTTTGGACAAATAGATGCCGGCGACCTCATCCAGCCGCGGTAACGGCTGACTTTTGATGAGCCCGTTTAATGCCCGGCGCTATCTCCGTTGAGATGCTCCGACGGACACACTTGCTGTTCTCCCTTTTTTTTTCTTTTTTTTATGGAGAGTGTTGAATATTTTGGGCGCCAACACTAGCCCTTATATCTTAAATGCTAATGGGGTGTTTTGTTGCATGATAATGAAAGTTTTTTATTTAATTTTTAAAAATTGTAAGAAAATTTGTTTAAAGAGGTGTTTGGTAACCATGATAATTTTATGTTTTAAAAGTGATTTTCTTCTTAAACAAAAAAAGAGGGTCTCATCTCTTTCGTTTTTCTTGTGGTCCCCCACTTTGTTAGGTCATGTGTGGTAGTTACTCTTTTTTGTAATCACATCCTCCAAACATGATAATTTTATGTCATGAGTTGGTTCACTTTTTATTTTAATATAATTTTTTATCATGAAAGTGTACAAAAAATTATCATGCAACCAAACACCCCATAAAATAATATGGAAAGCAAGCAATACAGCAATTTAAATCTTGTGCGACTCTACCATAGTTGTGAAGACCAAGGATATTTTTCCTGCTTAAATGATAAAGAGCCCGCTTAAATGGCACTTGAACAGTAGCCAGTATGACTAGTTAGGGTGAGTGGCCAGCTCACCAAATATAATTAAAATATCATAGCAATGAAACATATATAAACATGAAAAGTACATGTAAATAAAAAATGACGTATAAAATAACTTTGACATCCCTCTTCAATGAAATATGCATATTATTTATCCACAACCTACAACATGCCTACATCAAAAATATAACAAGTAAATAAAAATGATAAAGAACATATTCCATAGTACATAGAAACATAAAAGTGGTACTGATAAAAAATAATTAAACAAGTCCAACAAAAAAAAGCAAATAAAAAAAGCCAGATCGACCTTATGTAAATCCAGTTAACTTAGCGGATCAAAACGGACACTTTATTGGATTAAACAAAAGCGACTGGGTGCTTTAGCTTACTTGGACCACTTTACTGCTTAAGCGCTGCTTTGACTACACTGGAGTGTACTAAATTGATGGTAGATAAAAATTCCCTGACCGATAACAGTACACCCATCCGTCAATTTCATACATATGTGAATATGTCGACTTTCATTTCTTTTAGGAAAAATTCGAAATATGTGTTGTAGCTCCTGAATATATCTAACCACTCTAGCCTACAAAAGGTTGGACCTATTGCCACATTAGCCATGTGCTTGTAAGTAATTCATGCATTGCTTAACATCCTAATACGACTAGCTTATTGATCATCAGCCAAAGCCCATTGAATATTTCTTTTATTTTGCTTTTACCTTTTCAAAATTTCAAGATACTAATTCTTTTTGTAACAAACTTCTTTGGTGTGTCATGATATCTGACAGTAACTACAGCTTAATGAATTTATTCGAGAACAATGGCCTTTTGTAAGCCCACCAATATTACAGTGATTGTACCAATTTCTTCCATCCATTTGCTATGGTTCTGCTCCCATTCTATATGATCCAAGAAATCGAAATTGAAATATGAAGCACTCTTTTGGATTCAACTTGAAGGATTAATGAATATAGTTTACCAACATGTGGTGAACGATCGATTAGCAATTATCTGACTTCTTTATGATTGCCATTCTCTTGTTTCAGAGTTGCTGAGAATATCATATTGTTACTCTCTCCCACGAAGCTACAGCACCACTCTTCCCCATATTACTCCCACCCCACCCACTCTCACACATCCACGTCTTCTGCCATTTGGACTGCATCTGTTGTGGAGAATGAGACTCTCCGGGCATTCGTTGCCGTGAGCCACTGCCACACAGAGTGTCACGACCCGAATTTCAACCTGCACAATGGAAAACAATCCGGCGACGTAACCGGGGAAACAACCCCCAAAAACACATCGGTTTGGAAAAAAACTCGAAGACACGGGTCCCAGTTCATAATTCTAACACTATTCAATCATCTCAAATCACGTAATAAAATTTCAATCTAAGCATTTATATACCGGTCTAAATTGCACAATAACTGCTCAAATCATTCATTAGAGTCCATACCAAAAAGTTTCTGCTGCGCTAAACCTGATTTCCTGAAAATATAATAACGGATTGGAGTGAGTCATAACGACTCAGTAGACATCCCATCATCCACCAAATTGGTTAGCCAAAGACCCTAACATGATAAGTTATAAGTACCCAACCTGCACTTGATACATACCATATAAAACTAAACAATATATATATACAATTTGGCATTCCACAATTTTTAAGACATAAAGCCATAACCTACCAACCACTAGGACCAAAGAGGGTTTCTCACAATTATATAAAGTATGAGGAAGAGGTTATGCAATGCAACACTAACTAAAAGACTTACCATGCATATCATACAAAACATGTATGCTTAAATGAACTAATGAACACTACATAAATACTAACACCAATACCACTCTACAATGCATCTATCCACTACATGAAACATCAACATTTTCATTTTTCGCAAGGAAAACGTCGTCTTGCGATCTCGACGAGCTATGACCAGATCTACCATATATAGAGTAATTGTATAGCTAAGCTAAATCCCGTAGTGCACCTAGGCAGGGGTGGCACTTAGGATAACCCGCGGGATCCGGGATCGAAGGATGCACCGAGACGGTTCTAAGCTCCGCCGCCCACGGACACGACTACTAGTCCAGTATAGCTCGGTCTCATTAAATTTCTTTAATGCACACATGCATCACAATGCATCTCATACTATGCAATGATCAATCTCATACAATATGAAACAAATTTGCGATGACAAACTATCACATTTAAATTGAAGACCCTACCACCATGATAGCCAATAGACAAGCTAGTAAACCATGCATTTTCACAATCTAACAAAAGACACACGTAGACATGATACTTGACGCTCATGCTACTAGCACGCTATCTAACATGATTAAACAAAACGACATTCTATACATAAGCATGCTATGCCAACATCGACATGACGTAGACCCCTAAAATAACCACAATATGAAAGATTGATAGTGTTGCAAGAAAAATCAGATTTAATAATTAAATCGGATTCTTTCTAATTTGATTAACCTACCACATTAAGCACGATATAAATCAAGGACTAAGAGAACTAATCATAATCCATAGGGTTGACAATTAATAATCAAGGTTTACCACATATCGTGCAAGAATAAAATCAATTAACTATGATAGAGCTAATTATACGATCATCACTAATTGACTTGCAAATACATGCTAAATAAATCGAAATAGACAACTAAAGATAACTTCACTCTTCTAAAATCACACATCTATCTATTTCATTATTATCTACAAGTCATGTAAATATTTTCAATAAAAATTTAGTGATAATAGACATGTCCGGGATGCCTACCGGGATGGAGTCGACAATTTTCGATCCGAGATTAGCACGTGCCTTGACCGGTTAATAAAGATTCCACTCCTCAATCTAAGCTAGCTGCAAGCAAATAATAATATAGAAGAATATAACACAATTTGATAGCTTAGGAGAAAGAGAGAGTGAGGGGAAAATAAAAGAATACCCGGATTGAGCAAGGGGGGACAAGTCGACGCACCAGCCGGCGGGTGCCCGCGTGGGAGGTGCTAGTGTGAGGGAAGCGAGGATTTGAAGGGGGGTTCAAAGGCACCGCAGCGCTGGTCGGCCGAGGTAGAACCGAGGGGGGTCGAGGGCGAGTGGGGGCGGCGGGGCCGCTGCACACCGGGCAGCAGGGGGCTGGGCGCTGCGCGCGCGCGGCGGGGAGACTAGGCGGCCGGGGGTGGGCGCGGGGGCTCCAAGGTGGCTGGGGGGGGGCTGCCGGGCAGCCCGGCGCCATCAACGCGCTGGTCAGCGCCAAGAGGGGGGATGGCTGCAGGCTGCAGCCGGCTGGGCATCAGCGCGCGCAAGGGGGAAGCGCCCGCGCGGCGGGTCGGCGCCAAGAGGGGGGATGGCTGCAGGCTGCAGGCCGGCCCCGGGCATCCGCGCGCGCAAGGGGAAGCGCCCGCGCGGCGCTGGTCGGCGCGCGGAGGGGGGCCGGCTGCTGCGGGCTGCGGGCTGCAGGTGGCCGGGCGCGTCCGCGCCGGCAGCTGAGCGAGGGGGAGGCCGGAGCTGCTGCGCGACGCCGCGGCCGCGGGTCCACGCGGCCGGCCGAGAGAGAGAGCGAGGGCGGGGGAGCCGCCGCGACGCAGGCGTCCACGCGGGCGAGAGGGCGGGACAACGCCGGCGCGAAGGAGGGGGGGCTCTGCGCAGGCACACGGGAGGGAGCTGCCGCGAGGGGGAACCGAGAGAGGGAGGGAGGAAATGGAGCGGCTAGGGCACAAAATGGGGGTTTCGACGGGGATAAAAATTGGGAAAAGGAGGGGCAAAAGGGGAAGGGGGAGAATGATAGATAATATATATAAAGGAAAAAAAAACAGATATTACAATCTACCCTCCTTAAAATAAATTTCGTCCTCGAAATTTAAATATTCCCACCAAGTACCCAAGGTTATTCTATTCTTCCAAACTCCTTGTTCCAATTCCCTTAAACATATTAAAGTCTACATGATTCAAACATCGAGATCCTTATAATCTTCTTCTATACTTTATATCGGCATTTACGATCGTCAATCTTAATCATACTCAAGCATCGGTATCAAGCATCAATTGCTATGATATCTCAAACAAAAATCTAAATCCTCTAAAGATACCACACACATCAGCTTATGTTTGAATTCTTATCAAATGCATTCATACTAACACTCTAAACCTTTGATTCTCCAATAATATTCTCACCTCAACTAAATTTTTTTATCATGTCCCCGAGTATGTTGCGATCTTCTCTTCATCCTCTAATGCTATTCATATCATAAATTCTATATCATTTTTCTTTCTCCATTCAAACCATGCTCATTCACTATAATACATCAAGTATGATAAAAAAAACCACATAATTACTATCTATAAACAATCATGACAACATTCTCCTTTTCTTTTCCATTATAATCATCTAATATCATTATGTAGTCTAGTTACCCAAACATCAATGAAAAAAAAAATTACATGTAGTTGCACTTCCTTTGATACTCACCCTTAATACCATTCTAAGAGTCATCATTATAAAACTAAACCTCTCTTGTCAATTCATTTATCCTCAACCTACACCTTTTCCAATCAAGTCTTAACATGATTACCTATCTAATCCCGAGAAGGTAAAGAATAAATATGCATATTCTTAACGATTCTTCTTATCTAAAGATCATTCTTAATAATTTGTAGTCTAACTACTTCTTATATTCCAACTCAATCACCATCTCAAAAGTCAATCCTTCACTATCCAATGAAGTTTCAATATGAGCATAAAGTCTACACTTAACTAAGTTTGTAATCAAGATTTGAAAAGATAAGAAATTCTCAATCAGATGCAACATATACAGATCATGATGAATAGATAAAGAAAATGCTCAAGTTCAAGATCGACAATTAAAGGATGATAATCCGAATGATATGATCACACTCTAAATCGGATTGCCAATATCTTGAACTAATTACAACCATGTCTAAATAATTGTCTATCCTCTAATATCTATGTCTAATCTCCTAAATACCTCATCTTCAATATCAAAAGATTACCACTCTATGATAATATCTAATTTTTCTTTTCATATAAATCTTATCCAAAGCTCATGCCAATAATTCATATTCTAAATATGACATCTTCTCATCTTATATAGTTATTGCATTCTCTTAGCCAAACTTCTCAAAGAAAAGGATACTTTAAGATGAAGCATGTCCCAAAATTATTTCATCCACTTATCCAGTCAGTGTAACTACTCTTAGCTTCTATTTGATTCACATACATATAATCAAAAATCTAATCACCTCATACCGCCTATATGGTATAGGTCTCCAAGAGAATCAAATTTCCAATAAAATGATTCTAATGAGTTAACTACTCCTAACATCATTAACATCACTTAAACAATAATCATTATCTCATTATCACTCACATTCAAACCTTAATCAATCATATCAATCACGATTTCTTGTTCAAAGTGTTTGCCATCAAATTGTTCTCAAGATTATTCATTTCTAACCTCCAAGATACAAATAACATCTATTTACAATCACATATAATTCGCAAAAGATTCTCATCCTTGAAGATTTACTATTTTTTTTTCAAACATCTTCCCAAGTATGATTCTTACATGATATAACACCATTCTTTCTTAAAAAGAATTATAGCTCTAATTCTAATTAACTCTAAACAACCGACAAGATAAGTCTAAACTATCCCTCTACTTCATCTAATCTAAGAGATTACCTCTAATAAACCAAGGTCCAACTTCGCATATGACCAACCAATGATTCGACATAACCTCTAACTAAGATTATCTAAAGTCAAGATTTGGCTAAATTGATCAAACAAGATTTGAAGAGATAATGAGTTCAATAATTGATAATGAAGATAAAAGATCTTGATAATGGAGGACACAATTAGAGTATCAATCTAAGAGAGGACCTCTTATACATGAATCATGCCTCATACCGCACATCTTTTATTCTCAATAGAATTGAAGTACCATACATAATATTATCCAATTTCCAACTTTGACTCTCAAAATCTAGATTAATAATCTCATCTCTATATTCAATATCCCTTCATCCAAATCAATATCTCAAATATTTGAATCTTGGTATCAAATCTATGATAAACAAATATTATATCTTAATATTACCTATAGTCTTCTCTTTATGCCACACATGTTCTCTTTCCTTGATAGGATATACTAATAGCTTGAGTGTATTCCCATATAAATCATCTCATCAAATCTTTTTCAAATTTCCTCTTTCTTCGATTCAAATACCTATCTATCCATGTATCTATCTCGTTCTACCATCTCTTCTATCTATCTCTATCTATCTATCAATCTCTCTTCACTATATCCAACATATCTGGCTATCCAAATTATCTCTCTATATAATCTATCCATTCATCCAACCCTCTATGTAAACTTATCTAACTATTCATTTCATCAATCAACGTATCACCTCCTAATTTATCTAGCAATTACATCTATCACCTTAATGAAATCATACCCGCTCTATTTATTCAAAAGACTACCTTAATCCAAATCACAAAATATATTGAATCCCAAAATTCAATCGTCACGAAGTAAGATCCACTAATTATAATATTGGCCAAAATCTAATCATCTGACATCAAATTTCCATACAAACTAAAATTCTTAATCCGATATACAATCTAAAATTTCCATATCCACTTAAGATAAAAATCTTCTCATTATCAACTTCATATAATCCAAACCGATCACATAAACCTGGGCAGGTCAATATAGACCTTAAGGCCAGGTTATGGCTCTGATACCACGCTGTCACGACCCGAATTTCAACCTGCACAATGGAAAACAATCCGGCGACGTAACCGGGGAAACAACCCCCAAAAACACATCGGTTTGAAAAAAACTCGAAGACACGGGTCCCAGTTCATAATTCTAACACTATTCAATCATCTCAAATCACGTAATAAAATTTCAATCTAAGCATTTATATACCGGTCTAAATTGCACAATAACTGCTCAAATCATTCATTAGAGTCCATACCAAAAAGTTTCTGCTGCGCTAAACCTGATTTCCTGAAAATATAATAACGGATTGGAGTGAGTCATAACGACTCAGTAGACATCCCATCATCCACCAAATTGGTTAGCCAAAGGCCCTAACATGATAAGTTATAAGTACCCAACATGCACTTGATACATACCATATAAAACTAAACAATATATATATACAATTTGGCATTCCACAATTTTTAAGACATAAAGCCATAACCTACCAACCACTAGGACCAAAGAGGGTTTCTCACAATTATATAAAGTATGAGGAAGAGGTTATGCAATGCAACACTAACTAAAAGACTTACCATGCATATCATACAAAACATGTATGCTTAAATGAACTAATGAACACTACATAAATACTAACACCAATACCACTCTACAATGCATCTATCCACTACATGAAACATCAACATTTTCATTTTTCGCAAGGAAAACGTCGTCTTGCGATCTCGACGAGCTATGACCAGATCTACCATATATAGAGTAATTGTATAGCTAAGCTAAATCCCGTAGTGCACCTAGGCAGGGGTGGCACTTAGGATAACCCGCGGGATCCGGGATCGAAGGATGCACCAGAGACGGTTCTAAGCTCCACCGCCCACGGACACGACTACTAGTCCAAGATAGCTCGGTCTCATTAAATTTCTTTAATGCACACATGCATCACAATGCATCTCATACTATGCAATGATCAATCTCATACAATATGAAACAAATTTGCGATGACAAACTATCACATTTAAATTGAAGACCCTACCACCATGATAGCCAATAGACAAGCTAGTAAACCATGCATTTTCACAATCTAACAAAAGACACACGTAGACATGATACTTGACGCTCATGCTACTAGCACGCTATCTAACATGATTAAACAAAACGACATTCTATACATAAGCATGCTATGCCAACATCGACATGACGTAGACCCCTAAAATAACCACAATATGAAAGATTGATAGTGTTGCAAGAAAAATCAGATTTAATAATTAAATCGGATTCTTTCTAATTTGATTAACCTACCACATTAAGCACGATATAAATCAAGGACTAAGAGAACTAATCATAATCCATAGGGTTGACAATTAATAATCAAGGTTTACCACATATCGTGCAAGAATAAAATCAATTAACTATGATAGAGCTAATTATACGATCATCACTAATTGACTTGCAAATACATGCTAAATAAATCGAAATAGACAACTAAAGATAACTTCACTCTTCTAAAATCACACATCTATCTATTTCATTATTATCTACAAGTCATGTAAATATTTTCAATAAAAATTTAGTGATAATAGACATGTCCGGGATGCCTACCGGGATGGAGTCGACAATTTTGGATCCGAGATTAGCAGGTGCCTTGACCGGTTAATAAAGATTCCACTCCTCAATCTAAGCTAGCCGCAAGCAAATAATAATATAGAAGAATATAACACAATTTGATAGCTTAGGAGAAAGAGAGAGTGAGGGGAAAATAAAAGAATACCCGGATTGAGCAGGGGGGACAAGTCGACGCACCGGCCCGCCGGTGCCCGCGTGGGAGGTGCTAGTGTGCCGAGGGAAGCAGGATTTGAAGGGGGGTTCAAAGGCACCGCGGCCGGGTCGGGCCGAGGTAGAACCGAGGGGGGTCGAGGGCGAGTGGGGGCGGCGGGGCCGCCGCACACCGGGCGCCAGGGGGGCGGGCGCCGCGCGGCCGCGCGGCAGGGAGACTAGGCGGCCGGGGGTGGGCGCAGGGGGCTCCAAGGTGGGCGGGGGGGCTGCCGGGCAGCCCGGCGCCATCAACGCGCCGGTCGGCCGCCAAGAGGGGGGATGGCCGCAGGCCGCGCCGCCGGGCATCGGCGCGCGCAAGGGGAAGCACCCGCGCGGCGCCGGTCGGCGCCAAGAGGGGGGATGGCCGCAGGCCGCGCCGGCCGGGCATCCGCGCGCGCAAGGGGAAGCGCCCGCGCGGCGCCGGTCGGCCGCGCGCGGAGGGGGCCGGCCGGCCGCGGGCCGCGGGCCGCGCGGCCGCCGGGCGCGTCCGCGCCGGCACCGAGCGAGGGGGAGGCCGGAGGCTGGCCGCGACGCCGCGGCCGCGGGTCCACGCGGGCCGGCCGAGAGAGAGAGCAGGGGCGGGGGAGCCGCCGCGACGCAGCGGCGTCCACGCGGGCGAGGGGGCGGGACGCCGCCGCGCGAAGGAGGGGGGCTCGCGCAGCACACGGGAGGGAGCTGCCGCGAGGGGGAACCGAGAGAGGGAGGGAGGAAATGGAGCGGCTAGGGCACAAAATGGGGGTTTCGACGGGGATAAAAATTGGGAAAAGGAGGGGCAAAAGGGGAAGGGGGAGAATGATATATAATATATATAAAGAAAAAAAAACAGATATTACAATCTACCCTCCTTAAAATAAATTTCGTCCTCGAAATTTAAATATTCCCACCAAGTACCCAAGGTTATTCTATTCTTCCAAACTCCTTGTTCCAATTCCCTTAAACATATTAAAGTCTACATGATTCAAACATCGAGATCCTTATAATCTTCTTCTATACTTTATATCGGCATTTACGATCGTCAATCTTAATCATACTCAAGCATCGGTATCAAGCATCAATTGCTATGATATCTCAAACAAAAATCTAAATCCTCTAAAGATACCACACACATCAGGCATATGTTTGAATTCTTATCAAATGCATTCATACTAACACTCTAAACCTTTGATTCTCCAATAATATTCTCACCTCAACTAAATTTTTTTATCATGTCCCCGAGTATGTTGCGATCTTCTCTTCATCCTCTAATGCTATTCATATCATAAATTCTATATCATTTTTCTTTCTCCATTCAAACCATGCTCATTCACTATAATACATCAAGTATGATAAAAAAAACCACATAATTACTATCTATAAACAATCATGACAACATTCTCCTTTTCTTTTCCATTATAATCATCTAATATCATTATGTAGTCTAGTTACCCAAACATCAATGAAAAAAAAATTACATGTAGTTGCACTTCCTTTGATACTCACCCTTAATACCATTCTAAGAGTCATCATTATAAAACTAAACCTCTCTTGTCAATTCATTTATCCTCAACCTACACCTTTTCCAATCAAGTCTTAACATGATTACCTATCTAATCCCGAGAAGGTAAAGAATAAATATGCATATTCTTAACGATTCTTCTTATCTAAAGATCATTCTTAATAATTTGTAGTCTAACTACTTCTTATATTCCAACTCAATCACAATCTCAAAAGTCAATCCTTCACTATCCAATGAAGTTTCAGTATGAGCATAAAGTCTACACTTAACTAAGTTTGTAATCAAGATTTGAAAAGATAAGAAATTCTCAATCAGATGCAACATATACAGATCATGATGAATAGATAAAGAAAATGCTCAAGTTCAAGATCGACAATTAAAGGATGATAATCCGAATGATATGATCACACTCTAAATCGGATTGCCAATATCTTGAACTAATTACAACCATGTCTAAATAATTGTCTATCCTCTAATATCTATGTCTAATCTCCTAAATACCTCATCTTCAATATCAAAAGATTACCACTCTATGATAATATCTAATTTTTCTTTTCATATAAATCTTATCCAAAGCTCATGCCAATAATTCATATTCTAAATATGACATCTTCTCATCTTATATAGTTATTGCATTCTCTTAGCCAAACTTCTCAAAGAAAAGGATACTTTAAGATGAAGCATGTCCCAAAATTATTTCATCCACTTATCCGATCGGTAACTACTCTTAGCTTCTATTTGATTCACATACATATAATCAAAAATCTAATCACCTCATACCGCCTATATGGTATAGGTCTCCAAGAGAATCAAATTTCCAATAAAATGATTCTAATGAGTTAACTACTCCTAACATCATTAACATCACTTAAACAATAATCATTATCTCATTATCACTCACATTCAAACCTTAATCAATCATATCAATCACGATTTCTTGTTCAAAGTGTTTGCCATCAAATTGTTCTCAAGATTATTCATTTCTAACCTCCAAGATACAAATAACATCTATTTACAATCACATATAATTCGCAAAAGATTCTCATCCTTGAAGATTTACTATTTTTTTTTCAAACATCTTCCCAAGTATGATTCTTACATGATATAACACCATTCTTTCTTAAAAAGAATTATAGCTCTAATTCTAATTAACTCTAAACAACCGACAAGATAAGTCTAAACTATCCCTCTACTTCATCTAATCTAAGAGATTACCTCTAATAAACCAAGGTCCAACTTCGCATATGACCAACCAATGATTCGACATAACCTCTAACTAAGATTATCTAAAGTCAAGATTTGGCTAAATTGATCAAACAAGATTTGAAGAGATAATGAGTTCAATAATTGATAATGAAGATAAAAGATCTTGATAATGGAGGACACAATTAGTCTAAGAGAGGACCTCTTATACATGAATCATGCCTCATACTGCACATCTTTTATTCTCAATAGAATTGAAGTACCATACATAATATTATCCAATTTCCAACTTTGACTCTCAAAATCTAGATTAATAATCTCATCTCTATATTCAATATCCCTTCATCCAAATCAATATCTCAAATATTTGAATCTTGGTATCAAATCTATGATAAACAAATATTATATTCTTAATATTACCTATAGTCTTCTCTTTATGCCACACATGTTCTCTTTCCTTGATAGGATATACTAATAGCTTGAGTGTATTCCCATATAAATCATCTCATCAAATCTTTTTCAAATTTCCTCTTTCTTCGATTCAAATACCTATCTATCCATGTATCTATCTCGTTCTACCATCTCTTCTATCTATCTCTATCTATCTATCAATCTCTCTTCACTATATCCAACATATCTGGCTATCCAAATTATCTCTCTATATAATCTATCCATTCATCCAACCCTCTATGTAAACTTATCTAACTATTCATTTCATCAATCAACGTATCACCTCCTAATTTATCTAGCAATTACATCTATCACCTTAATGAAATCATACCCGCTCTATTTATTCAAAAGACTACCTTAATCCAAATCACAAAATATATTGAATCCCAAAATTCAATCGTCCTGAAGTAAGATCCACTAATTATAATATTGGCCAAAATCTAATCATCTGACATCAAATTTCCATACAAACTAAAATTCTTAATCCGATATACAATCTAAAATTTCCATATCCACTTAAGATAAAAATCTTCTCATTATCAACTTCATATAATCCAAACCGATCACATAAACACAGGGCAGTCAATATAGACCTTAAGGCCAAAGGAGTTATGGCTCGATACCACGTCGTCACGACCCGAATTTCAACTCGCACAATGGAAAACAATCCGGCGACGTAACCGGGGAAACAACCCCCAAAAACACATCGGTTTGAAAAAAACGCGAAGCCACGGGTCCCAGTTCATAATTCTAACACTATTCAATCATCTCAAATCACGTAATAAAATTTCAATCTAAGCATTTATATACCGGTCTAAATTGCACAATAACTGCTCAAATCATTCATTAGAGTCCATACCAAAAAGCTTCTGCTGCGCTAAACCTGATTTCCTGAAAATATAATAACGGATTGGAGTGAGTCATAACGACTCGCAGACATCCCATCATCCACCAAATTGGTTAGCCAAAGACCCTAACATGATAAGTTATAAGTACCCAACCTGCACTTGATACATACCATATAAAACTAAACAATATATATATATATATACAATTTGGCATTCCACAATTTTTAAGACATAAAGCCATAACCTACCAACCACTAGGACCAAAGAGGGTTTCTCACAATTATATAAAGTATGAGGAAGAGGTTATGCAATGCAACACTAACTAAAAGACTTACCATGCATATCATACAAAACATGTATGCTTAAATGAACTAATGAACACTACATAAATACTAACACCAATACCACTCTACAATACATCTATCCACTACATGAAACATCAACATTTTCATTTTTCGCAAGTTAAACATCGTCTTGCGATCTCGACGAGCTATGACCAGATCTACCATATATAGAGTAATTGTATAGCTAAGCTAAATCCCGTAGTGCACCTAGGCAGGGGTGGCACTTAGGATAACCCGCGGGATCCGGGGATCGAAGGATGCACCAGACGGTTCTTAAGCTCCCACGCTCACCTGACACGACTACTAGTCCAAGATAGCTCGGTCTCATTAAATTTCTTTAATGCACACATGCATCACAATGCATCTCATACTATGCAATGATCAATCTCATACAATATGAAAACAAATTTGCGATGACAAACTATCACATTTAAATCGAAGACCCTACCACCATGATAGCCAATAGACAAGCTAGTAAACCATGCATTTTCACAATCTAACAAAAGACACACGTAGACATGATACTTGACGCTCATGCTACTAGCACGCTATCTAACATGATTAAACAAAACGACATTCTATACATAAGCATGCTATGCCAACATCGACATGACGTAGACCCCTAAAATAACCACAATATGAAAGATTGATAGTGTTGCAAGAAAAATCAGATTTAATAATTAAATCGATTCTTTCTAATTCGATTAACCTACCACATTAAGCCCGGTATAAACCAAGGCCTAAAAGAACAAAGCAAAATCCATAGTGAGGACAATTAATAATCAAGGTTTACCACATATCGTGCAAGAATAAAATCAATTAACTATGATAGAGCTAATTATACGATCATCACTAATTGACTTGCAAATACATGCTAAATAAATCGAAATAGACAACTAAAGATAACTTCACTCTTCTAAAATCACACATCTATCTATTTCATTATTATCTACAAGTCATGTAAATATTTTCAATAAAAATTTAGTGATAATAGACATGTCCGGGATGCCTACGGGATGGAATCGACAATTTTCGATCCGAGATTAAGACGTGCCTTGACCGGTTAATAAAGATTCCACTCCTCAATCTAAGCTAGCTGCAAGCAAATAATAATATAGAAGAATATAACACAATTTGATAGCTTAGGAGAAAGAGAGAGTGAGGGGAAAATAAAAGAATACCCGGATTGAGCAGGGGGGACAAGTCGACGCACCGCCGGTGCCCGCGTGGGGAGGTGCTAGTGTGCCGTGAGGGAAGCAGGATTTGAAGGGGGGTTCAAAGGCACCGCAGCGCTGGTCGGCCGAGGTAGAACCGAGGGGGGTCGAGGGCAGAGTGGGGGCGGCGGTGGCCGCTGCACACTCGGGCAGCAGGGGCTGGGCGCTGCGCACCGCGCGGGGCAGGGGAGACTAGGCGGCCGTGGGGTGGGCGCAGGGGCTCCAAGGTGGCTGGGGGTTGCTGGGCAGCCCAGCGCCATCAACGCGCTGGTCAGCACCAAGAGGGGGGGATGGCTGCAGGCTGCAGCCGCTGGGCATCCGCGCGCGCAAGGGGGAAGCGCCCGCGCGGCGCTGGTCAGCGCCAAGAGGGGGGGATGGCTGCAGGCTGCAGCCGCTGGGCATCCGCGCGCGCAAGGGGGAAGCGCCCGCGCGCGCTGGTCAGCGCGCGGAGGGGGGGCCGGCTGCTGCGGGCTGCGGGCTGCAGGCTGCTGGGCGCGTCCGCGCTGGCAGCTGAGCGAGGGGGAGGCCGGAGCTGCTGCGACGCCGCGGCCGCGGGTCCACGCGGCTGGCCGAGAGAGAGAGCAGGGGCGGGGGAGCTGCTGCGACGCAGGCGTCCACGCGGGCAGAGGGGGCGGGACAGCGCCGGCGCGAAGGAGGGGGGGCTCTGCGCAGGCACACGGGAGGGAGCTGCCGCGAGGGGGAACCGAGAGAGGGAGGGAGGAAATGGAGCGGCTAGGGCACAAAATGGGGGTTTCGACGGGGGTAAAAATTGGGAAAAGGAGGGGCAAAAGGGGAAGGGGGAGAATGATATATAATATATATAAAGAAAAAAAAACAGATATTACACAGAGCATGGTGTATGCCCTTCAGCCCAAGCAGAACTACTAACGCATTGCTCCCAATCGAGACTCCTCCATCTGATGGCCGGTTGGTTGTTCGAGGTCTACCCACCTATCGATGCCACCATCAGATCCACACCAGTGCATCTCATCGAAAGGTGCTCTCCACATGCAGGCTATGCAGTGTTGACTGCAGAAGATCCCACGCAGCCCTGCCACATGCTTCATCCGGCGAGGCCTGCCTTTGAATCAGTCCCTGAGACTAGGCATGCAGGCGCCAGCCAAGAGATGCAAAGCCACCCCTCTTTCTTTCCCACACATCTGATCTGCCACCTGATCAGTCCGCCTAGAACTTATCGAGATTTAGCCGAGCTTCAGCACCAGACTGGCTCCTATTCGTCAAACCAGCGCGGTCAGCTCTGAGTCATCTGTTGTGTGATGGTAATTTTACTCTCATCCAAGAGAAAGGCATGCAAAATCCTTTTGCCCCATTTCCCAAAAGATCATTATCCTAGCCTTCTCCATCTCCAGCAACCGGAGACCAAGACAAATGCAGCTTCAGAGAGGCAAACTTAATAAATTTAAATGTCCATACATGGCAAAGATTTGTTGTGTAATTGCTCTAGTTGCCGCATAAGCATTCCAAGAACAATTAGCAGACGTCCATTTCAGGGTTGGATTTCCTCATTTCCATCTCTAGAATATTCAGCAACACGTTCAGCTCTTGGTGGAGGGGATGGGAAGTATGCTTCACAAAAAATGTTGTGATGACCCTGTTCAATTCAATGGAACTCCAGCCAGGCGTCTTTTTCAATCCCAATGACCTCATTCTAATCCATGACTCTCCCACCTCATCCCATCTATTCACGAAAGCATAACTATGAGCCAACTGAACAAAATTTGCAGCTGTTTTAGGTTTTAGCGCAATAATCTCTCTTGCAATCTCTTCCCCAAGCTTCACGTTCCTATGGGTCCTACAAGCATCCAGAAGAATGCCTAGAACATCTGCATTTGGTTTCTGAGTCATAGACCCAAACAAATTGAATGCCTCTTGAAGCATTCCAGACCTACCAAGAAGATCGATCAGGCAAGCAAAGTGCTCAAGGCCTGGTGCTATACTGAAATCATCTATCATGGACTCGAATATCCTCAAGCCGGGCAAAACAAGCCCAGCATGGCTGCACGCGTTGAGTACTGATAGAAAAATTACATGATTTGGCTCAGTTCCTGTATGGAGAAAATCTGAGTACATCCTTAATGCAAAATCTCCTTTTCCATGATTCCCATAACCAGCAATGATTGTGCTCCACGATACCAGATCATGTTCCTTCATTGCATTGAAGCAGCTCTGAGCATAGCCTAGATCACCACATTTTGAGTACATGTCAATTAGAGATGTGTTAACAGAGATGGTCGAAGTTAGTTGATTTCTGATGAGGAAACCATGAGTACATTTCCCATGGTGCAACGATCCCAACAATGCAGACGCCTTAAGCAGCAAAACCATGGTGATTGAATCAGGCCTTAAAAGAGCATCCCTCATTTGGCTGAAGAAACGAAAGGCATCATCCAAATGACCATTCTGAGCATAACTTGCAATCACCGCATTCCAGGATACTACATCTCTATCCTGCATCATGCTAAATACACGTTCACACTGAGTTTGGTGACCACACTTGGCATACATGCTCAGAAGGGAGTTCTCTGCAGCAATATCTACTGCAATACTCTGTCTGACAAGATACCCATGAACTGAGGATCCAAACTTGAGCGAACCAAGCTGCGCGCAAGCTGCTAGGACACTGGCTACAATTGTTGTTACTGGGGTTTCACCGCACAGTAACATTCTCCTGAAAAATCGCAGTGCTTCATCTGCCCGGTCATTCTGAACTAGTCCAGAAATCATTACAGTCCAAAATATGGCATCTTTGTGCATATCCTGATCAAATAAAATAAATGCATCATCGAAATTCCGAAGTTCTAGGTACATCCTCACCAGGGTTGTCCGCACACATTTGTCCAAGTCAAAACCCCATGATATTATCTGCTCATGAACTGACTTGCCTAAAACTGTTAATCCTCTGCTGCTGTTGGTGACAACAGAAACAAACGAAGCAAAGGTACGATTATCTGGCTCAACACCAGAAGCTCTCATTCTCTTGAACAAGTTGACTGTTCCTTCCGCATCTCCCTCCTGGCTATAACCAGAGATCAATGTATTCCACGAGATGACATCTAAACAAGTCATCGTGTCGAACAATTGTCTCGCAGACGAAGTATCTCCACATTTCACGTACACGTGCATCGCAGAATTTGCAACAGAGCAGTATGAAGCAAGACCATTCCGTATCACAGAACCGTGTAAACATTGCAGGGCCTGTAGTTCCTTTACGCCACACAACAACTCCAAGATGGTGACGGAGTTTGGTTCGATGCCCTCTAGACGCATCCTTTCGTACATCGAAAACGCTAATCCAACATTACCCGCCTGAGAATAAGCACCTATGATGGCTGTCCAAGGGATGGCATTCCTGCGGGGCATAATGTCGAACAGCTTGCGTGCACTCGGCGTGTCGCCCAATCTCCCATACATGTGAATGAGAGAAGAGGAGATGTAAGCATCGCGGTGGTAACCAAAGACAACAGCTTGCTGGTGTAACATGTGGGCGAGCGACGAAGAGCCCGAAGATGCACAGGCACGCAGCAGAGAGGGCAGGGAAAAGGGGTCCGGGGCGGAGCCGCGCGCGATGAGCGAGGCATAGGAGAGGAATGCTGCACTCGGAGGCTCGCGCTGGACATGGATGGTGCTCGTGGGAGGAGCGATTGGTGCTGCTATAGGTGCCAAAGCCGCTGCTGCCGCCGTCGGCCATTTTGTGAAGGAGAGGATGGTGTGGCGGCGCCTCAAGGTGTTCATCTACAGAGGACCCATCACAAGCTATCTCGTTCCAGGAGTTGGTCGACACTCGACAGCGGGCCGCTTCATCCAAGTATTTGGGCATCAATGTTTCAAATGTTTAACTGTCGGTCCATTTTTACCTTTTACATGACCGGAGTGTGATAGGTATAAAGGGATACGATACGACATTATATTTGACTGTTAGTATTACTTTTGCGGTGTGAATTTGCCGTGAGGAGGCTTAAATTCT